>JAGPOW010002149.1:11664537-11758373 GCA_030014935.1 Caiman crocodilus
CCGGTGCTCTTTCCTGCCAAGGCAGGGGGTCGGACTAGATGATCTGCCCAGGTCCCTTCCGACTCTAGACACTATGATACTATGATGATACTATGATAGAACAGCCATGTCGGGCATTCCTGCCACCGCTCGCTTCTCTTTCTTTAGAGACACTAGAAACTATTATAAAACCACATGCTGCTAAAACCTCAGTAAACCATCAATTACTCTAGTCGTTTCCCTGACATTGCCCCCTTATCAAGCTGTATGTCTAATTAACAGCTCTTTACTACTAAGCCTCCCCTCTGACTGATTCCTTCAGTGAGAAAACAAACTGGGGTATTCAATAAGCCCCGTCGCCCGGAAGCATAATGGGTAAGTCTACAGTGCAGGCAGTTTCTCTATAATCAATCTCTCCTTGGTGTGACCCACAGCCCAAGAAGAGATGAGGAAGTCTATCCGAAACCTCAGGCAAGGGGAGAGGCTTTTGAACAGACAACTCCTGATAATGCAAAATGAAGGAGAGAGAAGTAAGCAGCAGTTCAGTGTGCTTTGACTAAAGGAGAGTAGTATTATTAGGAACATAATCAAGGACTAGTTGCAGAGAGGGGGCCGGGTTGACTTGCAGATGCATTTCAATCCCAGAACACTGTCGATCACTAAACTTCCCATTTTAATCCAAAAGTCTGAATAAAAAGCAGAAAAGAAAAATCCCAGATTTGGGAGCAGGAGACCTCGAGAGAGAAAACCTGTCAGAGAGCACGCTAAGCCTGATGTGGAATAAGCAGTGCTTAATGTCAGAGCAAATACATAAGCACAGGGAAAGCCCTGGGGGAAGAGCTGCTCAAAGGCCATGCTAGAGACCAGCAATTAACACCGCAGGGGCCCTGGTAAAATGGCAGATGAACAAAAAAAAAGCCGGTGAAAGAGACAAGGGAAACAAAACCAGGCCTGAGGTTAGCGTCTTGTGAGCCTGTCTATTTCCTAGGGAACTCGAGAGGGAGCTCCAGAAGTGCTTTGGAGAGATGCACACAAAGGAAGACAGATGAAAGCTGTTCGGTGACAGTAATGCTGAACAAACTCAGCCTTTCACATACAGCAGGGCATCTTGGGAAAGCAATACACCGACTACTCTGCCACCTTGCAAGTGCAATATTCGGGTTTGCTTTTCTTGACAGCACATTCAAATTGCGATTTACCAGAAGGAGCAGACTGCCCGCCCCCCAACCCCGGCCTCGTTTCTTAGTGAAAATGAAAAAGCTCGCTACTGACTCTCTTTGGACTTGATTTTGCAGCAAAGGTTTGGCATCAGAAGCAATGCTTCCAAACACGACAACTCAGTGAAAGTCAAACCTTCCCCAGAGTAGCGAACCCCAAACACCATTGAGTGGGAACCTCCAGGTGAAAGTAGGCATTGGGGTCTTCAGTCCACCAGATGCGAAATGCAAATGCATAAACCAGGAACAAGCAAAGCATATAAACCAAGATTTTACAAATTCAGTCCGCTTTCATAATCTCCAGCGCTATTAGTGCTAGCAGGGCTGGGAAAACACATTTTAAATGGGGGAGATTTATTCTGACAGCTTCCTTTTTAGTAGGAGCTTAATTTAGTGGATACAGAGCGCACAATACCGGAGGCAGTCATTCTGGATTTTATTCCCACCTCTGGAATGATCCTGCTGTGACACCGTGGGCAAGTCCCTTCAGCTCGCTGTGTCTGTTTCCTCATCTAAAAAATGGGGCAATACCTCCAGCTAACGGCAAGTTGTGAGGATTAATGTCTGTCAAGTTCTTGGAGGTCTCTGAATGGAAGGCACTATAGCAGTGCAAAATAATATGGAGTGGCGTCAGATGCTCTTTCTGCGCAGACATTTTAGGCTGGTCTTTGAAATGCAGATGGATGGGGCAATCTGGGGTCCGCCGGCTATACACATATATCATGTTGCCATGTGCAGATGGTGTGTGAAATGAGCACTGAAAGGCAGTGACACTAAATGCAGCGGTTTCTCAAGAGGGTAAGAAGCCTGAGCAGTCGGCTACGATTCCTACAGATGTTTAGGTGCAACAGGCACACTCCATTAAGACCAGGGCAGGGGCACGTGCATCTGGGTCACCCATACCACAAAGCTGAGCAGCAGAAAGTGTTTTTTTCAGTCCAAAAGTGGGTGCACATAGCAATCACGAGCCTTCAGGCTTCAAAGACAAATGCTGAGCCTGTCTGGGGCAATGTGGGGCTGCCCGCACATACCTCATTAGTGGGACACCAGACTTTCTTGTAGACCTCAGCAACTGGTAGATCCAAGCTGATGATCTTATTGTTCACCAGAAGCTGAAAGGAAGGAGAAAAGAAATCTAAGCACAAGCTCACAACACCTCAGGGCTCATCACATTCCCTGCGGGGGACCAGAAGCTGTGCCTGCTCACCTCCATTCCACTATCATCCTCCAACAAAGCCACCAGGTCACAATCTTGACAGATTTTGTTCTTGATGTCCCTCATGAGCGGCCCAATGCCAGGCTCATTACTGCTGTAGGGGTTCCCTGGCATCCTGCCCTGCAAGAAGTCTTCCTGCTGGGGATCCTTCTCCAGTGTCACAAAGAACTCTGTCACTTCGTTCTCTTCCTGTACGGCAACGACAGAGGGCGAGTGGGTGAAAATTTCCCCAACCACCTTTTCCCTCTCCTCTTCAGGCCACATAGCTAGCAAAATTTTTCACTAAAGGCGACAGTTATGTCATTCAATAGGCCTCCCCCTGCTGCACACTGTTTCTGATTTAGAAGATCTGATAAGAACAGATCACATCCTGCAAGCAGAGCAAGCGCACATTAAATAGAGCACAGAGACGTCTTATCTGCATCAGAAAAGTGCACAGTCTCTGCTGTGGTATCGCGGTCGAGGAAGGGGACAGCAGATCAGTACTTCTCTACGTGGCTGGCATCAAACCAACCTCACCGCGCATTGCATGGTTTTGGGTCTGTTCTGCTGCAGCGAAAGCTACCTTGCTTTAACAAGTGTATCCCATTCCAGGACACACACAAGACCTGCATGTGACTGCATATGTGTCTGCTACTTACAGGGTAGATAATACTGCAAAGTCTCTCAAATATGAAGACAGGAGTCCTGTAGTCATCAAGGCTGTAACGTTTAGCAGTTTCGATGCACACTGCCATGAAGGCTTTGGTTTCAGATTCTGTCCCTGTAAAGAGAACAGGGTAGCTAGAGAGGTGCAGGGCTGAGTTTTTCCATTGATCTCTGCTTTTACCCAAGCAACCCTCCTGTAGGAAGCAGGATACTACCCTTTTTCTCTCCTGAAAAGTGGCACCTATCTAACACAAGAGAGGGGACAGTGGCACCACTTCAGAAAAGCAATCTTTTCATAACAAGACTTGACATTCCTGGAAACCAATTAACTCAAATCCAGGCATTTCTTCTGCTGCACCCTGACCACAAGGAAGTTGTTAGAGAGCTCTGCTTGCAAAGTCTGTCATACAATGAGGGGGAAGCGTGTGAAAAAGCCACTGTCGTGCATTAGTGCTTCGCAGCCTTAGGCAATGATACTTCACACCAGACTTGAAGTGCTGCGTGATGATCATTTCTTAACTCTAAAACGACACTGCAGACAAAACCATGAGAAACCCTGTAATGGTCCGTCAGAAACTGTGCTGATGGGGCTGCAATGTGCATCTTGCTATCTCAGCTGACCTCGAATCAAGCTTCCTGGAAGCCAGCTGGCTCTACCTGTTGTCATATCTTCCAACATCTCCAGCAGCATATCCTGGGTCTCATCAATCAGCTTCGTTCTCTGCACCACCAGCTTTCTCAGGCAGAGGTAGCCGTTCAACACCGTGCCCACCAGCCGGCTTTTGAAGTGCCGTTTGATGGACTCCACCTCCACGAAGGAAGAGAGGAGTCCTACACGAAGGAAAGAGAGCAAATGCGTAACTGCACTGCAAAAGGAACATCAGAATGAACCAGCCTGCAGAGACTCCTAGTGCCCAGTCTGTGACTTACCCAATCGTGTGCGTGCGTGAGCAAGCACTCAAAGGTGCAAATTTCCACATTAAAAAAACCCTGCACAAGGGCTGCTGCCCTTCTTTCTCGTGTTAAAGTCAGCTCTGATGATAGTCAGCAAACAACTTTACTGCTGCTTGCACTCATGGTGGGGGCAGTTTGACACCTAGCCATAGGCTGCTGTACACCGTACACCAAGACCAGGGAGGCTCACCTCTAATCATAATGTGCAATCAATACGGGAAGGCAGTAGGTACCTGTGAGGCTCTTCAAGGCGTACCCCTGCTGCAGGTCAGTGCTGAGAGTGGCTTCTTCCAGGGCAAGTAAACGAGCAATTTCCTAAAAACATGAACAAAACCCATCAGGATGGCCAAGCACCAAAGCATACCTGCAGTGCCAGGAATGACTGGCTGATCAGTGCCCAGCAGACCCAAAAGAGAGTCTGGCTGGTGTGGGATCACCAAATTACTAACAGGCATTGCAGAGAGCTAAAGCTGGCTACATAAAAGCCAGAACTGCAGTACAAAGGTGGGGGAAAAAATCTGCCTGTTGGTGCCCAAGGTGTACTCCTTAGGTCTTCCACATTCCTATCCTCCATATGTCAATCCTAGCCCTGACAGTCCCCCCTAGGCCCTGAAATGCTGCTGTTGGCATTGTACCTGAGGTGTGTAATGCCCATGGTCAGGTATATTGCTAGTCCAGTAATGTGCAGGTGCCCTGCTGCAGGGTTCAGTTCAAACTCTTTATCCCCCCATGTGGATTGTCTGGGGCCAGGGCTGGGTTTCCCCTCTGCTACCCTTAAGTATCAAGCTGCTGAAACCCACATACCGAAAGACAGTAACAGCAAGCACCACCCCTCCAACAGCCTGCGAGTCACGCTCGAGAAATGGAAGCAGCCCTAATCCTTCCCTGTCATCAGTATTTGCCCTCTGAGCCCAGCCTGGCAGCTGGCGCACAGCGCTTGGCACAAAGCTCCTGCCAAGTCCACGTATCAGATGTTCTCATTTCTTGGCATAGCTGCCCATGGAGCAGTTACACAAGGGAAATGGGCAGCTTGCATCATGGCATGGTGCAGCCAGAGATAAGACAGATGGAGTCATTTCCGCTCACAGGTGGGAGCAGACACCTCAAAAATCCCACAGCAAGGACTGGTTCCCCGAGTCGGGCAGCACAGCCTTCAGCATGCAGGCACTGGGTGAGCAGACTGACAGGGTGCTTGCTTCCTAGTACTATTTTGCTCCCTGTTGCACACACAAACCTTTGTGATGAGGTTACCGATGTAGGGCAGAACCCCTCTTGCTGCAAGGTAGACCTTCCAGTGTGCAGGCTTGATGAGCTTCTGATACAGACCCAGGTACTCAGCAGCACACTCCCCAGCTATACTCAGCTCATCCAAGTAGCTAGCACAGGGAAACAAGCAGAAGTAGGGAGCTGCTTAATGAGAACAAGCATCCAGGATTTAAGGACAGGGTGGAAACATGAAGAACAGTCCCTGCCTCATGCATGTTTTTCATCCCTGCCTCCCCCCCAGCACTACTAAAGTACTGTACTTGCAAAGCCTTAATCCTCTAGAGGTGGCTAAGCGCTAGAGACCTGGGCAGCGCCTTTAGAGGAACACAGAGCGATTCTAGCAGGAATCAGGGGTCAATACAGACAGGTGATGCACAGGAGCTGTGTCTTACGAGATACCTGGTAAGGAGATCAAGGACCTGCTGTTTCCGACTGGGGATGGTGGCCAGAGCTTCTACAATAGTGCATGCAGCCTGCCTTGCAGCTTGGGTTGCAGGAGTAAACAGTACCTACAGCAGGAGAATTGAAATGCAACCAGTTGGTGACTTAACTGGCAGCTCTGCAGTGGCTAAGCAGTCGGCACACCCCACCGTTCTCACACTGGGCACGGGGCATCCCCCACACCTCCTCCCTCCCAGCGCTTTCACCTGTCGCAGCCAGTTGTTGTGCCCCAGCTTGAGATCCAGAGGGCAGGTTCTCTTCCCACGGCGACTCATGAACTGTTTCCATTTCCAGATGTACTTTTCGGACAAGTAGAGCTGGTGCAGTTCTGTTCTGCTGGGAGATTTCCCATTTGCCTCTATACCTAGAACAGTGAGATAACTCTAAGGAACTAATTGATGGTCCCTGCAGTAATTGCTTCACATGTTGGTAACTACTACATTGATAGACTGGGAATTGTCTCATTCCAGTGGCTTAACAATGCAACTGGGATACCCAGGCAGGGGACTTTCAAAATTAATGCTACAGATGATTACTCCTAATAACAACCTTGGAAAGGAGCTGGTATCCTCTGCACCTTAAAACGGGGTTAGACACAAAAGGATCAAGTGCCTTGCCCAAGGTCTCAATCTGAGTCAACAGAGCCAGAAAGAACTCAGGAGGCCTGGGCTCCTCCTAGCGCTGTGCTCCCTTCGTTCACATCAGACACTTCTAAGGTTTTAGTCCATAAAAAACTCCTGAATCAACAGGGTTGAATCTAGCATGCAAGTGCTACAGCCCTTGAGGATGCTGCTTGCTGTACAGCTGAAGCACAGAGATCAGCTTTGGGGGAATACAGAAGACCGGTAGCAATTTTCATACCAGCCAGCAAGATTACTATACAAATATGGACACAGACAACCATCACCTCCACCTCCCAAATGCAGTTAAACTGTGCAAAGATGAACTAACAGACACGATCCTACCTCTAGCAGGGAGGCATTTTTTCCAAGCTTCGTACGATGCCTTTGGGTCCCTCTTGAGCCACAGCTGAGCCTGTGCATGGATTTCATTGCTGTAAGGTTTAACGGTGGTGAGAGTATCGACAGGCACATCCTAGGAAACAAAGGGAGGATCGTGGATCGTGACAGCCTCAAGTTCTTCCTTACGGCAAACTACTCACGGGGCTCCAGCCTGCACCACAGTCCCTCCCAGGACAAACTGCTTCTGCAGCAGAACCTCCCACCTGGCCCGTACACTGGAAAGGTGAATACAGCCCTCCGTGTCTGGACAAGCAGAGTTTGGTTCAGTTTCATATGGCCAGATCACTCTGCTTCACTGCAACAGACATTGCATTAGTAGTGTACATCTTTTACTCCATGCCCATGAGACTGATGTACAGCACTACATGGGGAAAAAAAATCAATGGGTATACTTGCTTCAGAGGAGCTGGTAAAAGCCCTCCGAGAACCTAATCTGAAGTATCAGAGTTATTGCCTCAAGAGCCCTCTTTCTACAGATCTTAATACGTCTTTGATGGAGAAAGTGGAAAGTGTTTGGATTAATGATCTGAACCACTAAGAACAATACAATACAAAACAGTAATCAATTTATCTGTAGATCTTGTTCTTCAAAGATCTGCCACTAGATTCCAGCTCTTGGGTCTGGCGCTTCTAGATCAACAGTGAACAGGAGCAGGAATCCATGACCCCTGGGGTCGCTGGAATAGTGCACGCCGAGGTTTTACTCAGGCAGGTGTTTCTCTGCCTATGCTTTGTAGTGTTAAGGGAGGTACCTTGTTTTTCTTGCTAGTTGGAGCAGGAGGTTTGATCAGTTTTTGCAGAATTCGCAGGCACATGAGGGTGATGTTCTCAACTACTACTGGAGTCTTAATGTTTACTGCCATCAGGAAGAGGCTGAGAGCTGAAAGGACAGAGGGATTAACAGTGCTGAAGTATCTGCAGTCAAGGTAGGAACCCATGGGTGAGGTAGCCCTCTGGCTGTCCACTCCACCCATGGGCCAGGTAATCCCAGGCAAGATCCTTCCCTCTTGAGCCAACGCACCACTCTCTCCTGAAGTTGCACATGATAAAATAATCCTTCCCATAAGGGAGATGATTCCTTCCCTCCTTCCTCACACAGCCTGTCTGCTATGCTGAGATACTGCTCTGATGAAACTTGCTGATAGCCCCTTTGCCTTACACACCAGTTTATCTGTGCTGGGATGGCTGATCTTGGTCACCGCTCTCTCCTATCCATGCAGACCTTAACAGAGCAATTTTGTTTGAACTCCTAAACGAGTATCTGCACTTACCACAACGCAATCGCAGCTCCCAGCAGCTGTCTTCCTTCGAGATGGAATCGGTCAGCAGCAGCATTTCATACTGGAGGCTGCTAGCCTGCAGCAAAACAACATGCCAGGTTTTAACAAGTTTCAGGGACGGGACAGTGTCATTCGTGCCACTTCATATTTAGCAATACAATCATCTCAGCTCAACGTCTCTATCTGGGGTGAGGGGCTACCTGCTTGGGGTGGGGGGGAGCGGCACAGGAATGAATAATCAGGAATGGCACAAGAGAGAATGGATATGTCTCAACAAAACCGTTTGAGGAAACTCATTTACCATCATATATATCATGCTATGTTTGACTCCAAGTTTCTACCATAATTCTTACCGGGGGACACAAGACACTCGTGACTGCGGGCTGGCTGGGGACATTACTTTACATGAAGCAGATGCTGGAACCCCACAAAGCAGCTTGGGAGGGATAAGAAGGAAAAGAGAAATACTAAATCAGGGTTTCTTACCAGATCTGGGTTTGCCCAGTGTCCTTTCAGAGCAGCAGACACCTTCCC
This sequence comes from Caiman crocodilus, assembly GCA_030014935.1. Taxonomy (NCBI): domain Eukaryota; kingdom Metazoa; phylum Chordata; order Crocodylia; family Alligatoridae; genus Caiman; species Caiman crocodilus. The sequence goes on from JAGPOW010002149.1 coordinate 11,673,095, forward strand.
AATGATTAGGTCATTCATTTGTTGTGTGGCCTCAGGATTGTCTCTAATTCCAGAACCAAAGGAAGTACTATTACTCACTGCTTATAGCGATTTCACCAGTATGCCAAATAGCTCATTTTGGTTTGGCTCATCTGAAATCTACAGCAATTTGGCGGAACTAGCATTTTCCCAACATAAAAGAGCTCTTTGTAAACTCCCTCTTGTGTGGTAACCTCGTAAAGCCTTGGGACTTGATCAGTACAGAGAAGAAATAACATCTCACATATAGGGTGTGCCTTTCACATAAAGGATCTCAACGTGCCTTAGGGACCCCAGCCCTCAGCATCCCGGAGGAGCGACAGCATTCTTCAGATGAACTTGGGGAATTGAGTTCCTTAGGAAACTGAGGCAGACACATTTTAGAATCCATTTTTTAAAAGGTTTGCCAAAGCCAGAAACCTCCCAGATCTGCTTTTGAAGTGCTGAGCAAGCAGAACTTCAAAAGAAAGTGTGGAAGTGTACACAGGCACAGAGTAACTGAAAGCACCACAAACTCGCTCTATGAAGTGCTTGAAAATGTGAGGTCGATGTAAATGTCAGGAATTGAACTTGGAAGGTCTGCTTCCCACTCCTGCTGATTTTACTAGAAACAGTCCTGTAACACGAGGAAATATCTTAACACTAACACCACCACTAGTATACAGCTTTCTGCAGCACAGCAAAATACAAAATACAGTCACGTCTCTTTGAAACAGTGGCTGTGGAGAATATTTTCATCTGAACAACTCCTTTGCGTAGAGTGCTAATATATGTACAAAGGGAGTAAACTAACATGATCACCGCAGTGGGAGAACTCACGTCTTGGGCTAGAAGTGGGTTATCTACTACAATAAACATTATCAACAGTCCTGTGGCAACTTCAAATCACGTCCCATGAATCTAGCTAGATGGCACCTTTACTCGATTCTCAACTTACTTCAGAGAGAAAGTAAAGTAGACGCACAACACACGCAGTGCATACTGCAGAGCCAATGCTGTTCTTTGGTGTACAGTTATTTCTGAGAAAGAAGTAGATTTATTCCAGAAAAGGTTACTCCAGTGTATGGTGTTGGATGTTTGCTCCCACTATCAGCTGTACACTGAGTGCAAACCAACTCTACCCCGCCTAGTGACCAGTAGGTAACGCTCCAGGTTACTTTGCGCACAAGGCTTGCAGAGCTACCGTGGACTAAACTACTCTGGAGTAACAGCAACAAGTGCCCGCTATCTGTTAGTACCTCAGTGCAATCGGAAACAATTGGTCTGAAACACCCACAGGCAATGTTCAGAGCCAGGACCAACCTGGTTAGAAGGCACATGAGCTGACGGACTTCCTCCCTCATGGTGGCAGCTCCACGACGTAAATTGTAGTCAAATAGCTCCCGGATAAGGCCCTGGGACACAAGAATGTGCCGAATGGCAGAGTTGGTCGCCAGAGCACGGAGCAAGGTGATGCAGTGCTCAGTGACGGCCGAAGCACAGCCGTAGCATTTTGTTGAAGATGTATGACCACAGCCCAAGACGGACAGCGCTCGATACTGGCTGGCGGTAAACGTGGGCTGAACAGCGGTCCGGGATGACTTGGTTGCTGCCTCTCTCTGCTGGAGATCATATTCCAAGAGCTCTTTTCTAGAAGCAAAAACTTTCTGCAGATATACAAAAAGAGAAGAAATGAAAGCCATGGACAATTTGAACTTGGGGGAAGTTTGATGCAAATACACTAAACTTTTGTGGGTTGTATTTCAATGGATTCGAATGCAAATGGTGAAAGGAAAAGGAAGAATGACTACATGATCTCTGAACTTAATCAAGGTCTCAAGACTCTCCATTGTGACTGTATATTTTAGATACACCTTTTTGACCTCAAATGTGTCGACAGACCTTTGTAGAGTTATTAATGAATTTCCCACCCACCCTCACAAAGTAGTTAGTTACTCACCCCCATTTAACAAATGGGAAAAGCGGGTAAGCGAAGCGATCTTCCCAAAGCTGAAACGTATCAGTGGCTGAGCTGGGAAGACCACTAAATAATCTTGGCCTGACTCCAAGTTCCCTCTAACCAGCAGAGAACAACATGCAATGGTTACTGGAAAAGGGATAATTACCAGTATCCAAGAACTAGCAGTAGTAGCCAAAGGTCCAGAAAGGATCGCTTGAATGAGGTATCTAAAAACCTAGCTGTTATATCTCCTCTAATGAGAGCTTATTACTACTGTTTTTTAGAATGGCCACAGCTTGCTTTGCACTTCTGATAATTACCATTTGAAACAATTTAGGCCAGTTTGCCCAGCTGTCCGATGAAGAGAATACACATACCTGGATGATCTTGGAGAGCTCCTCAAACGAGTTTTTGCAGTCACCACAGTACTCCTGAGCTAGCTGAAGGATGTATCTATTCACACTAGCTGAGGTAGAGCTGATCCCTCCGCTGCTACCAGACTCATCCTGAGACACAGGAGAAAACCAGCAAAAATGTGATCTGCAAGAAGTCACACCAGGGAGCTCTGCAAACAGAAAGCTCTTTGCTACTGGAAGTCTGTGTGAAACGAGTCTTTCTGCCGGCTTTTAGCTTACTAATTCTCTAACAAAACAAAAGGAAGATTCTCCAAAACAGATAAGTTGACAACATAATTACATTATGGAAAGCAGCTGAGACTCTCCTGCACCTGTAGATTATATAATACAATACTGCCAGCAGACAGATCTGCAGCTGGCTTGAAAAGCTGCCTTGGATATAAGGCTAGAACCTGAAACGGTACTGACAGTTTCCGTTCCAGAAGAAGATAAAGGATACTGGTCCCTGCAGAGCAATGCTTACAGCTTTACCTAACACAGCGGTGACACTAGCAGAAAATCATTCACTTCACTCCCCCCCCACCACAACCCCAAAAGAAATGCTAGCAATTTCTGGTCGTGCTGTCACAAACCGATCTCATCCAGCTCTGGTCCTGGCTGAAGTCCATATTGTGATTTGTCTATCCCTTGTTACCTGTGGCTTTTCAGGTGCTGCTTCGTTCACTTTACACAGCAGGTTTTCCAGCTGTGGTCGGTGTCCCATTAGCTGATGATACACTCTGTCAGCCTTGTCCAGAAGAGTGTTAATATTCGTTACTGCCTGAAAACAAAAAGGAGAAAACTAATGTCTCTTGTGTTCATACAAGCTTTAAACTCAGCCTCTGAACAGTGTGACACGCTTTGGCAGATTCAGCTGCTGATCCAGCCTTTACTTTTCTGCCTTCTGCTCAGTGGGACTGTGAGCTGCAAGCCTTTGGGTACAGCGGTTCCTAGAAGTCACCATGGCCACATATCAGATTAAGCACATACCTTAAATTAACCTGATCTGTAGACGTGGACAGCAAAAAGGGAGTCTGTTATTGTTTGTATTTCCCCCCATGCTGCCCCATTGCGCTTCTCTGGAGATCAACATAACCATCTGTAAAATGATCTCAAAAATTCTCCTTCACACTTTCCCCTCACCCTGCAATGTCCAAAACCTTAAAAAAAAATTAGGCTGTTGCTATACAGAGATCACTGCCTATTCAAGCTGCCCAGCAGCCTCTTGCTACATCTCCCCATATTTGTTGTCTCTTCTTATATCTAGACTGCAAGCCCTCTGGAGTATGGGCAGTCTTGTCCTGGCGTTGAACAGTCTAATGCAGCGAGTCTGGTCCGTGATAGAGGCATTATGGTAGTACAGATTGATCTGGGAAGTGTATGTTATCAGCTGGTCTGAGCCTTCAAGAGGCCGAGAAGCGATAAACACAACCAAACCCCACTCTCACCACAGAGTTGAAGAGGTCAATTGCACTGCACAAGTTGCTTACCAAGAAAATAAGAGTGCTGCTCTTGGAAAGAGTCCCAGTGGGACATCTTATCTAAACTAAGTAAATGACTGCACTTGATTTCTGCTAAGGGGATGAGGAATGGAAAGGGGGCCTGGCACAAAGGTCAGTGCCAAAGCAAATATACTACAGGTCAGTTAATGCAACTCCCTGCCTTAACCAGGGAGAATAAGGTGGAACATGAGACACTTTCCCCCCCTCCCAGGGATCAAGCACAATGCCAGCACGAAGCTTCCAGCCTTTATTATAGACAAGGTCAAAAGAGACTGCAATTTACTGGTAAATTCTGCTACTTGTTCTAGTCTCACCTTCTTCCGATCCTCTTCATTCTCTATTGGATCCACTGCACAGCAAGGCTTGGCATACAGCATGAAGTCAAAGCGAGCGTATTTACAGAACCCACAGGCGTTGCACAGGAAAGGATCCTTCTCATCATAATTAATGGATCTGAAAGACGGAGCAAAGACGGTTGTGGATGATAGTAGGTAAGACTATGATTCACATGTGCACGCACACAAATCACATGTACAAATGAGAGAAAGAGATACTAATGTATCTAACCTGCCAAACTGCTTTTGAGAAGCCTCACAAAAATCTACCTGGAAGCACATTAATTGCTTCCTGGAATAACACACCTGGGGCTACTTCTGGAAGAAGGACCATAACTAGCTCATAAAGAATACCAGGCGATGCACACCCACTCGGAGAGGTGCTTTGTAGCTTGTGTACTTCCCGATGCAACAAATTCAAGGATGGCGCCACTATTAGATGGTGGGCCAGGTCATCCATTTTCATTGTTCAGGACCTGTTTGGAGTAGGTAAAAAAAACTCCCCTCTATTTTCAGGCAGCCTGGGTAATTCTTATCTGTAGTGTAGTGAAACTATGTTGTTATATTGCTGTCATATTTCTAGACTGGAGGTGGAGGCATTTCAGTATGCATGGTCACAGAAAAGGATCTGTAAAGCATCACAGACTGTTCAGGATTTGGAAGGAGTCTGGGACTGGGGGGGGCAGGAAGACTGGGAAAACAAGGTGATGGGGCGGGGAGGGGATTGTACTGGAGAGACACGAGACTGAAAAGGACGAGGGAATTGTGTGTACAGCACCAACTTAGAAAGGTAGACGTTGAGGCTATGGATCCAAGGCTTTATTTGTTAAGAGAGAAAAAACTAAAACAATACCAGTTAGCTGCTCATTAGGCAAGCACTGTCCGCCCTGCGCACTGAATGAGGCAGAGGTTGTCTGGGGGAAAATACAGCGTGATCGTACAGATTTAGACCCACCTGCACTTATGACACTGGTACACGTTCTCGCCACAGTTCCCACACACGCCAGGGTTGGCTGGGACGGACGCACTGCAGCGAGGGCACTGAAGGGTTTCTGTGGAGGCCTGGTAATTCTCATAGAAATCTGCAAACTCAATCATCAGGTTTGAAGCCACAATGGGCAGAGGCAAATCGATCTTCACTTCCGTCTGCCCTGGGGTGAGCTGGACTTTTTTGGCTTTGTGCCAACGAGCAGGTCTGGGAAAGAGAGAAACACCTTTACCAAAAAGTCCCCTCCTGCCCCCACACAAGCCAAACGCAGCCGTCGCAGCTCAAAATCTACTTTGCACAGGATGAATGGAGAGCAGTTCTAGGATTCATTTCCTTAGCTTCTGTATTGACATGATATGTAGCCAGAAATACATTTTAAGCTGTTATCCTCTTCATAGAGAGACTGTTTAGGATTAAAGAGCTGTTGATGCCTCATGGAAAAACTTTAATTCTACAGATATTTTCTAGGGATTTTCACCTCTATTTTTTATTAGCAAAGGCATTTGCATGAAAACAGGATATTTATTTCTAAAGATCTCATCTGCTCGTACCATTTATTCCCAACCAGAAGTCAGAATCCTCTCTTTGTGACATCATAATCCGCTTCGCCGCAGCCACTCGTGATGTCACAGAGGATTAGAACTTCAAATAAGCAAAAAGCAGCAGGAATAGATTAATTCCTAAGCCAAAATGATTTGATTCTGGTGAGAACATCTCAAGAAGAAAGAACGGAGGTATATAGTGGCTCTCAATTGAATAAAACATTGAAAAGGAGCATTTTGTGTGGTTAAAACAGTTCTTTGCAAGTTAAATGATCCAATTTCTATTTTTGGCTCTACTACTGACTTGTGCAGATCTGGACAAGATGCTCGGCTTCTCAGTCCCACCCCTTGTAAAACAAGTACCTCCTCCTCCCTCGCGGTTTGGCTCTGTTTAACTAAGTGATGCTGGTGGTGGGGGGCAGGGGTCGATACTTCTGGATGCCTGTGGAAAACCTACATAACAAGCTTCCATTATGTGGCAAAGGTTGGTCAGACTGGTCACCAAAAAAAAAAAAAAAAAAAGTCCAGTAAATCGTCTGCTGGGTCAGCAAGACGTTTATTTGCTAATGCGATTTTTAGAGGTATAGTTCAGACTGGCAATTGGGATTGAAAATAGGTCCTGCTAGAGGCTCAATGTGTTGCTAAGGTAGAAGATGGCGATATTCTCTACTTTGAAAGTGTTATTCTCCAAGGGATGGTAAAGCAAGAAACAATGCAGCCAAGATGATACCCTGTTCATCCCCCTCATCTGAAAACAAGCTAGGCAACTGAAGTTAGAGCTGAATGTATTGTTCCACAGCTCCAATGCCTTAAACCTGCTCATGGACAGACAATTACCAGGCTGGCAACTTAGTGACAAGATCCAAATCCAAGACAAGCAGATGGCAAAGTTACATATAACACAACAATAGATGTAGGATAATAGACTGCTTTGTGGAAGCTGTTTGGAGACGTAGATGAGAATCAAGACCTTAATCAGAGACACCAGTGCGTTCTGCGTTCCTCAGACGGATCAGGAAATTACTATCAATACAGAGGAGCTAAGAGAGGATTCTCTGTAGGCCAACTCAAGGACATATTCGTGCTGCCACCTCAGCTGTGGGATGTATAAGGTACCTGAAATGCAAGACTACCTACATTCTTAAACCTGTTATTTTATATGCTGTATAGGCAGGAATGAACAAATTGCTGGATCATCTACAGACCACTCTGCACTAATGAGACAATTCTTAACTTAAAAATCCAAAGGAAAACTCAGGGGAATTTAGTTTGAAGCAGACCTCATTTTTAAGAGTGAGGTCACATGACCCATCTGCTTGGTTTATAACCAAATCCTCAATAGGAAACTATTGCACAACATCACCTCCATTTTTATTTCCAGTCCACATTACACTGTTCCAGGTAAAGCTCTCTCCGTGCCAAGTGACTTGCCCCTCTGGGATCAAATGACAAAGGAATTTGACAGCTGAAAGTCTGTACTGATTCCCCCAAAAGGGACCAGTGAGTTGTACCAAGTAGAAGTCTGTGCCTCTCTTCAGGAGTTGGAAGGTAAAATCAACTCCTGTACTCCAGGAAAGAGTTGTACCCTATGTAACAAACCACCTCCCCCGTAAACTGGTATTCTACCAAAGAAAGAGCCTAACCCTATTCCAAAGCTGAGCAGTACATACTTGTTTTTCAATTCCACTATGGCCTGCACTGTCCTGTTATTGTAATAGAGGTTGATTGTCCGGACCATTTTGGTGCGTTTTAGATCTCCTATCTTCACCGTCACTTTGCTGATGGTGTGGCTGCCGATTAGCTTCACGACCTGCTGGGTGGTGGTGTAGCGGGTGTCTACCTTGATGGAGGAAAGCTTGATGTACTGGAAGACGACAGACAAATTATATTAAAATCTTCAGTTAATAACAACCAGACATCTGCTAATGTGAAAACAGGAGAAGTTAAACTGGTACAGTAGCTGGGATGACTCTACTTCAAAGAGCCAAATCAGAAGAGCTGATCACTTACACAAAATGGCACTTCTGGGTTATTGCAGACTAGGCAAGGATCACTCTCCAGGTAATAGCCATCGAACTCCACCAGGCCAGACAGTGTGCTAGAGTGAGAAAGCACGGTAGGGGAGGAGAGGGGGCTGTCATTGGCTCTATTTTAACACATCTTACAGACAATCAAAGCAGGTTGTATCAACCGTGAAAAGAGATAAAAGCATGCAAATAGAAAAGTAACTAGGTAACTTGGAAGTACAATTAAAGGTTCCATTGATACATGCACGACCACGTGAGAAAGTGTCTGCATTGGGAAGGAGTTCAGTGAAGTTACAAACTTATGACTGCTACCTGCTTAGGTAAGCAAACAAACTCACCTCTCTGTGCTCCCAACTGTCCTACAGCAGTTTACCTTCTAGGCATACCCAACATTACAGCCAATTACTGCTACCACTATGTAACAGTACTCTCCATTAAGTGATCAAAGGAAGGGGCTGACTATTTGCTTAATGCCAACAGCAGCAGGTACGTGATTTTGGCAGGGACCTTGTTGCTTGTGTTAACAAAGGAGTTGTGCGTTCCCTGGAGACTGCAGCTGGTCTGCTGAGAAATTCCCTTGGTGTACTGAAAGAAAGGGAGGAGGGACTCACTTGTAAATGTTGGAGTTAGGATGGTTGGTAAGGATGTGGTTCTGGGTTCGGAGAATCTCGACGGCCTTCTGGGAGTATTCCTTCAGCTGAAACGGTTTTAACAAAAAAGCCACTCAGGCAAGTAATAACCTAATCCTCTTTTCTGCACTTACAATTTTTTGATTGCAACAGCACAACAAGACACACAGACTTCAACCCTGTGACCTTCCAGATACCCAGAAGATGCAAGCTCCATACATGCAAGAAGCTGAGTGGTTAAAAATCACAGATCAGGATTTTCACTGAACCTAAAATTAGACCTTGACTGCAGGAACAATCTGCAAACCCTGACTAGCAAATGAGGTTACTGCCAAGCGCTGGTGGTACATGTGCAATTATCTCTTGTACATGTGCAATTATCAGAGCATCTAAATATGCTGCTTTCACAATAAAAGATGCATGTTTTCTGAGGAATATATTATTACACCAGCCCAAATAGTTGGAAAAATTCTTCTTTGCAAGCTTTTGGGTACAGACACCTTTCATCAGGCTGAGGAAGCATCAGCAATTGGAGAGCACAGACCGACTGCAGATGCTTCCTCCTCCTGATGAAGGGTATCCGTACCCAAAAGCTGACAAAGAAGATTTTTTCCAGCTATTTGAGTTGGTCTAATAAAAAATATCAGATTTACCCAAAGAACCTGGTCTGCCTGTGTCCTTAGGCCTACACGGCTAACAACCTACACCTCAGAAAACATACTACATTCCTCCCTCGTTTTACTTCAAGGTAGTGGTCATACAAGATTAAAGGAGGAAAAAACCCCAAAACCTTGAACAGATAATTTCTGATTGAAAAATGATCTGAAGGGAAATTTTAACCAGTTCTACCATAAGCGGATCGATACCTTTACCCCACAAGAAGGGAAGACTACTTAGCAGTGCGTGGGACAGAGGATGGGACTTTACCTCAGCTCTTCCAGAGCAAAACCACCTACCTTCTTCTCAGTCTGTTGCGTCTTCAGAGAAAAATAGCCCAGCAGATCCACAAACTGGGCAGCCTTCCGCCCATATGCGGGAAGTTCTGGCCATATTGACCACATGAGATCTAAGAGCAGTTCCTGCTGAGACTTGTTAGAGTTCCTGATGGACAGATTACAAATTAATTTAGTGTGTGGATCTCCAATCCTAAATTGTTTTGCACGCATAGACTTCTACTATGGTCAGTCTAGTCCCTGATGAGCTTTAACACAGAAAGATACTGACTGCAACTTAACATCCTCTCTTCTCTCTAATTAAATCCATCCAGTAGGTGCTTAACACAGTCATGCAACAACTAAATTGTCCAGGAAGTTGAAGAAGTTCATCCTGCTTAGTTCTGACCTATCCCAAAGTGACCACATGTAGCGCTGGAAATACTCATTTGCACTCGCCTGGAGAAAAGAAAGTTAACCTCTCATGAATTCCAGTTCACAGGCTCAGTAAACTGGAAACACAGTCTTCCCTTTGGACTAATATGGGGACTGACCAGCAGTGATTAAGCAACTAGAACAGGTCACTTCAAAATGTTAGAAGCTTGGTCCTTGAGACAATGGTATCAGCTGGAAGACCTGAACACACCCCAAGCACAGGGAGGCTTTTAGAAGTGGCGCTTTCAGATTAACAAGGACTTTGTCCTCAGGGCATCTTTATCTGTGGATCCTGGTGTCACAACAGTGCTCTTTGCCTGGTACTCGTGGCTTGCTGGCACTCGGCACTGTAACGGGTTTCAGCATCTTTACACACCCTACAACCCATCTGCCACAAAGGACCCAACTTTGAGAAGAGGTTTAGGTTCAGCACTCACCTGTAGATGTGGAGTGCCAGGCAGTGGGCCTGCCACCGCACAGAGGAAGAGTTGGACTCCAGCAAGAAGCAGCGCAGGAACTGAATAAGCGTTTCCTTATCGGCAAATTTGTTCAGCTGGTTCACCAGAGCCGTGCACAGCTGATCTTCTTGGCTGCCAGAACTCTCACCTGGAAAACAGTACGAGAGAGAAGTAAGAAGAGGGCAAAAAACCAGGTGGAATAAATGCAGTGCAAATGTGCCTGGTTAGGGGGCATGGCAGGAGAGACTGGAGCAACCACGGACAGCAATTCTATGTATTGCAAGCGTCCGCAAGAAAGCAAACAGGTTTCTGGTCGCGAATCCACGCTGAACGACAGCCTAAAATTAAACCAAGCCAGCCAATCTCTGAAAGGCTTGCTGGGGAGGGGTTCCTAGAAATGCATCAGGCTCTCTGGTAGTGAACATCAGCTCTTCCTCTTGCTGGAACAGATCACCTAACAGCTTTCCTTACCACATGGGAGCCTGCAGTGTGGGAAGCTCCTTAGGTGATAATTTGATGTGGAGCTCTAGAGTGCATTGTGGAGATCGAGGACCAAGACTTCAGGGCTGACCGGACGTTTTAAACATGCTATTTCCTACGTACAAGCCAGGTGTTGAGGCAGACACCAACTCATGTAATAAACCTTGGAAGGGTGGAGTGGTAGCACGGTGAAGTGCAGACACTCAAGAGGAGAGGAAGCTGACCAGGTGTTGGGGATACATCCCCCAACAGCTGATTCAACATCCACTAATGCTGGGTAAGGAACCTGCAGGGACAGCCCGTATCAGAACGAAAGGCCCGGGCAAGTTGGAGAGCCTTATTGAGGGCTTGTGATGTCTTAGGCATTTCAGATTAATTCTAGCACGGCTTTTAAGGAAACGGGTGCTGCTTCTGACTCTCTCTAATCAACAATGAACCAACAACGTAACTATCTGTGAAGTGTTTCTTGGGTCATTGGCCTAGAGCCACTCGTGTTCAAGGTGAATGGCGTTCATTGCCATAAGCAGCACACTGATTAGATGGAACAAGAAATCCATCGGGGGAGGAATACATTCTACTTCTCGGACAGGCAGAATCCCAGACAGGCTAACAGCATGCAGCATACCCTCTCGCTCTTTCTCCTTTTCTTCCTTTTTGCTCTTTTTGGTGGAGGATTTACTCTGTGTTGCTGGCTGCCCAGAGCCAGAGGCTGCTGGAGCAGAGGTGGAAGAGGTACTAGATCCAGAGGATGAGGCCACAGACAGCACTTTGCTGCCACAAAGAGCACAAGACAGGAGCTGCAGGAGAACTGGCGACACTCCTTCATCTACCAGGAAACTGACTTGAAGGAGAAAATAGAGTACAGCTGTGGAGGAAGGAGAAGTTAAGTATAAATAAGGAGAACCACAAAAAATTACCCTCCGAGATGGCACTGTGCTGCTTGTTGGATTAGACCGTGTGGCAAAGAATCTGTTTGCCCAAGACTGCAATGACAGTAAGGGATGGCAGGAATCTCAGTTCCCAGCCCAATGTGCCATCCTCACTGCCCCTCTTCTCCCTGTTTAACTTCTCTACTCACTGCACTGAACCCACTGAATACTGATAATTAGCAAAAGACTAAACACATGGCCACTCCATGCTTTTATCTCAATGCCTTCTTCCTCCTCTGTGCTAAACTTCACATGCAGAAGCTCTTATCGATCCGAGATGCCTTGGCTAAAACTAAAGCATATTATGAAGTCCTGAACTACTGCCAGGGAGATAACTTACAGTCATCTTTAATGCAGAATTTCTGCCAGTTCACTGTTCGCTGTGTGGCAATCTCCGCACAAGCCTTCAAGTGCTCCATCTGAAAGGCAGGGCAGCGCGGCATGTAAGTCAACTCTTCTAATGTCACCTTCTTTAACCACAATACGCCTTGTTCATGACACACACATGTATACTCTGTCCACTATAACACACTTCTCCTTACCAAGCTGATCAGCGTATCATACTGGAGAGCAGAGCCTGAGCTTGCAGTGACCACACTTGCCCGAAGGTAAATGCCTTGTTCTTCCAGGAGTTTTTTAATACCGCGGACGTGAGAATCCAAAGTGTGCAGGTCTCGGAGCTGGCGGTACTTCTCCTTTGAGCCGCAGATGAAGAGCAGAAGCTTGCGGACTTGGCGGCGTACGAACGGAGTCTGTTGGATCATCAGGTACTAGATAAAGCAAAGCTTGACATCAGTGCTATGATATCAATAGCAGCTGATCTAGGCCATCACAGTAATCAAACACTCTCACGGTGAGATGAGGTAACCTGAACTATGCTATTTCCACAGAAAAACTGTGAACTAGAGAGGCTTTAAAGAGTGGTTCAGCTTGTAAGGACCCAACGACATACCGTCACACTTTCACAGCTGACAGAAGAAAGACTACCCACAAAACAGTGCTGCGTAGTACCAAGGATACAGACTAGGGTGCTATACGCCTCCATAGCATAACTATGTAAACCACAAAGGGACCAAGGTCCTCCCCCTGAATTAACAGCTACATTCTGGGTTGTGACAGAAATAGGCATGAGAGAAGTGAAAAATATTTTTCCCCAAAACCATGATTTGTCCTAAAGGATGTCAATAAAATGCTACAACGGATCTCCAAGTTGCACTACTATCTATCTGAAGACTCTTGATTTGATGTTGAACTATGACTAGCAATGGCAACCCAATCCTTGAAGCATGCGCTTCCACAGACATCCGTTTTATGCAGATGCATGCAATGCCAGGGAGCTAACCCTCTCTGCAGGGCAGGGTGGGAGAAGGTTGCCAGATCAGTCATGCTGAGGAAGGGTCACCTACTCACTTTCTTCTCTTACTACCCAGAAATCCTACATCCATGTCCAGAAGTGCGACATGTTCTTCACCTACCTCAGATAGGAAGTAGAACCAAGAATGATCAAAGATGGGCGGTGGGATGCGTGAGTTGGTGTCAGCAATTTTCTTGATCTGATAGGGTAAGCGCAGCACCATCTCGGTCAGCAGCTGAGTATAGGCCTCAAAAACATCTGCAGCGTGACCCTGAAAGCAAGGACACGCAGTGGGTTATCTTGGAAAATGCAGCTTAAACCCCAAACATTCCCTGCTTAGGAAGGAAGGGGATGATGGACTGCTCATTTACTAGTCAGATTAATCTGTTACTATTGAATCTTATTCTCACTTGCTCCTTCATGTCTCAAATGAAAACCCCTGACTGACAGATGAACACAAAGCTAGCAAACCCCCAAGGGGAGCTGACTGACAGGTAGCGGTTGTGGTGCAGTAAGTCTCCTTACCCTGAAAGCGTTTTGACATGTTATCCTTCACGTTAGAAAGCATTCCTAACATTTAACACGGCTTATTTAACTGCACCTGTGCACAAAAATCAAAGCTCTGACACAAGTGGAACCTTAGAATAAAGACACCATGGTGGTTGAACAAGCCTTGGATTTAGAGTGGAAATCCCAATCAAGAGCTGCAAGGCGCTCTTGCCATAATAAGCAGCAGTGGTTTGTGGATTTTGCATGCCAAGCAGAAGGAGTCACCCCCATGGAGTGAGTAGCTTCCCTTCAGGAAGATTAACATTTCAACAAGAAACAATGACAGCAGCTTCACAGAACTGCCTGGCATAGGGAGCTCATCAACAGATGTGACAAGCAGGGCTCTGCTGTCAAAGAACACGAAGCATTCCCCGAGGTGCCACAACTGAAGAGAGGGAGTTTTAACTTAGAGGAGGCGCACACAGGATGATGCTATTGTGTTTTGGCCAAGAAAAGTTACGTGGGGATGCGACTGGCATGGGGTGCAACTCACCTTCACATACTGACGGAGGAAAAAGGGGCTCATGTCAGGAGGAGAGGAGGTGGTGTGGGGTTTCAGCAGCTGACTGGTGGCTACAGGCTCCTCATCATTCTGCTGGCTTTTCCAGTACTCCAGGAGAGACTTCAGCACATGCAGGCAATAGTCAACAGCACCAGAGCTCAGCAATGCTGCCGCAGTAGCACTGGAGATGAGGGAAGAGGACTGAGAAGGGAGGTGGAAAAAATGTTACTCAGACTCTGAAGAACCAGCAATTTCCGTAGCACACAGAAAGCCACTAATGCCAGGCAGGCACTTGCAAGCTCTGCAAGGAAGGGGGCAGATTTCTGATGAAACTTTACAGGCAGCTTTCAACTTTGGGGTTTGTTTGAGGTTTTTCAAGAAAAATCAACTGAAATATTTGGAGGCTCTTTTGAACAAGCGCTTAGTAAAGAAAAACAAATAAAATCTCCTCTTAAGTCTAATCTCCCCTCGACACATGTGCCAGAGGCCACTGTGCTACGGATTAGACGGCTAGTCTTTTTTTTTTTTCTTTTTCTTTTTCTTTTTTTAAAGTTGGGATTTCTATTTGTTGATCTGGGATTGGGCCAGCTGGGGGTGGGGGGGATTCTGGGAGAGGAAGAGCGGCTGTTGCAGATGCTGCTCCACCCAGGTACTGCTCCACCTGCGTGCTGCAAGACGAGGGGCTTTGATTTCGGTGGGAAGCTCAAGTGACTAACAAAGGCTGGAGAAAAAGCTACTGTAAATAAAACTATTAAAGCAGCCCTGTAAATCCAAACAAACCCCACAGCTTATAAGCTCATTAAAATTTGATGCAGTTCAGACTAAATTTTTTAACCTCTATGCTTTTTTTTATTAATCTCCTTCCCACCACACATACTGCTTTTTATGCCTTATTACTGTACCTTTTAGCAACAAATATCTAAGGAATCCTCTTAGCGACTTTTAGGTTGACACAGCAGCATATTGCTTTCCAATAATCACATTACCAATCCTCTTTAACCCCTTCAGGACTGACATGGTTTAAGGAAAACTCTTCTGGACAATTTTAAAAAACACCATTATCTGTTGTCTCGCCCCCAGATCAGAATGGGGCTTAACCCACAAACTGACAGAAAAGTTACTGTAGCTCTCTTGTCCTGCCTGTTTTGCCTTCACAGTTCTGGCATGGTTTTCTTGTCTTACAGACTCCCCAAAAATCACTTTTACTTTCCTTCAGTGTTATGATATCCATTCCAGGGAGTACTCCCCAGCCCACCTCTGCCTGGCGATGAACTGCGATCCCACGTCAAACCCCCATCAAACATAATCAGAGCTCATACCTCGCATATGGAAGATTTAGATCCTGACTTGGTCCTGGACATGAACACACTCAGCAACCTCATGACTACCAAATGAACTTCGTTCACGGGAGAGCGTTCATTCTTCTTGGACACATCCTGCAAGGGGAAGAGACCGGTCACTTATGAAGCTCCACGGAGAAATTCCAATCTAAGATCAGGGAAACTGTTTGCAAATGAAGCTGTAGCAGTGACAGACATTAACAGTGCAAGTCTCCTGAGCACTGATGGCAACACAGACCCCAAATATCCCGAATAAGCCAGCAGGCACCATGTCACTGAGAAGGCCAGTTCTAAAGGTCTGAGCAAAGTAAAACGCCATAACTATACTGCACACTGACCTGCTGGCATTAGAACCATGTGGGAACTCTACTCAGTTAGCATTTATGAAGCAAAGCAAGTGAAATACATGGTCTAGACAAGCAAACTGCTCTGCCTCAGCTCTCTCTTAATGGAAAGGGCCTAAGCTACAAGTTCTAACAAGCTCCAAGTATTTGCCTGCACTACACATTACCTTCTTGTCCATGCAGAGTTCTGCAATGAGCTGGGACAGAAGATTATCCAAAGCACCCTTGTCCTTCTCATCATCTCCATCTAGGTCTGTTGTGAGCATCAAAATAACCTGGAATCAGAAATTAGGGAGTTGGAAACATCCGGATTCTACGATCACAGGCGAGAGCAAGGGACTAAACCCCACAGAAGAATGTCGGATTCAGATTCCTTCTTGCCTGAATTCTACCTCAGCCATCACACCGGACTATTACAACGACTGGCACTGTCACCAGAACCTCCTAGGATTCAGCCATGCATATAAGAAAACAAAAATGTCACTCTCTCAGAAAAGGTAACGGTATCGGTATGAGTTTACATCTAGCAGAAACTAAAGGGCCTGGAAGGTCATCTGTGAGACTGAACAATTTAAAGGGTTTTTGCCTCTCGCTGGAAGGGATCGTGTAATGTAATTTGGTTGCATCGGAAAAGATCCACGCAAAATCAATTTGTATGGGAAAAGGTGTTAGATGCGTCTGTGGTAGGTGGCAGATGACAGGGTCCCTTGACTGGTCCCTTTGTACGCTACCTGCATGTAAGGAATGGCACGGACTCCTCCGACGTTACGCAGCTGGGGGAGGTTTTGCAGCAGCCTCTCCAACAGCATCAAACGGACCATGTGCAGCCTGGAAAGAAATCAGGATTCAGATCTGAGGCCCTTTAGACAGCCTACAATAAACATAAGACTCCAAAGCATTACAAATAGCAAACCCCTAACACATCAGCAAAACCTCAGAGCAGGAATCAATGCCTCCCTCACCAGACTGAGGTAAGGAAATTAGTAGAGACGATCCAGGAAAGCAAGAGAGACCAGTGACAGACAAGAAAGGTCAAAGGAAAAAAAAACCCCAAAAACCAAAAAGAAAAAAACCCAACCAACTGTGGCATCAAGGAAAAATTGGATTACTTCTCTGGACTCAAAGCACAGTTGCTTTCCCAGCACAAGTAGTGTCTGGGAGAAACGGACTCAAAACACATATTCTGAATCCATTCCAATCTGCTGACAGCACCAGTGGGCAAGTGATAGTGTATCTACAAACAGGAAGGGGCAAAAACTAATGAGAAACTGCAGCCAGGTTACAGCAGACTTGGGTAGAGATGGCTCATGCTATTTCTACATTGAACTGCACAAGTTATCAACCCCAGGTTGAAGTTTTAGTGGCTCACTAGACTTACTGGACTACCTAGGATTGCTCTTCCCTGCAAGCTTAAGTCTTGATAAGGCTGATACTGGAAATCTGATAAGGACGCTTACCAGTTGCATGCAAACAATGCTCTGCACAAAGTGCCCCTGAATGAATAAGCAGTGTTAGTGGCATCTGGACAGGCCCCCGCAACCCTGCACTCTTTCAGTGGGAAAATAAAGCCACTCACCTGTTGCTGGTGTGGACATCCCCCTCAGCTTCCCCTTCCCCTTCTCCTTCTGAGCCATCCCCTTCCTGCTGTCCTGTAGTGGTGCTAATAGCACCAGTACTTGAGCTGACACTGCCAGGCCCAGCTGGGTGGCCCTCAGCTGTGGTGTCACCGTATGCGCTGCTGCGGCCAGACACTGCAAAAAGAAGGAAAGTTAACATCAGCCCTGCTGAACCTGGATCTGACCGACGCCTCATCGTAAACTGCAAAGCTGAGCCATCCTTTGAGATCCTTGTTCTCTGGAACTGTAGCAGGTGGGGGTGGCAGTGGGGAGGATGTCTGTGGGTATCTTCAATTCTTAACAATCTAGCAATTCTTAACAGATCTTGTATCATCCCCATCTTTGTTTCACAAATTTAGCTCATCCCAAAGGGAGACTGATTTAATCTGGAAGGCTTAGAGAATGGGCAGTTTAATGAAAACAACTTCTGAATGCAGCCGTTAGGAATACCATGAATGAGCATTTTTCACAAGATGTAAGGCAGTAGTCCTGTGTCTTGCTCTTACTCCAATGCTGGCAAATTCATTCTACTTGCTCTGCATTTCAGCAAATATCGTTCTATTCTTTACTTCTCGCTCTAAATACTGTTTAGTAGTGGGCCATTGAACAACCTTCGGATGGTCCAAACCACACAGGGAACTACAAAGAGGGACAGTGAAGTGACTGAGTACATGGCTGGTAAACAGTCTGGGTTCCTATGAGACTAGCAGTGAAACAATGCACAGCACTGAGCACTTGGAGCTGAGAGTCCCCTCTAGCCCACTCATCCAAGACTATTTTGTTCTAGCCGCACCCGAACCAGGTCAGTCACCAAGAGATATTACCACTGTGCTCGCCAGCCACGGAGTCCACTGCGCTGCCCCCACTCTCGGAGCCCACGCTGCCACCGTGGTCAGCTGGCGAAGTCCGAAGCGTAGAGCCGTCTGTCGCAGCTGTGCTGCCTTCATCATCCGACGCTGGAGCTAAGAAAGTAACGAGAGCTGTTACAAGTAAAAACAGTGTCTTTATACAACTCCAAAAGAGCACATGCTAGAGACGAAAAGTCAAGAACAAGTGATTTGGTTTCTGTGTCTTATCAAAGACTGAGTAAGAAGAGTTTCAAAACATCCCTCACTACCTCTAGCTCAAGGAGACAGCTGTGAAGAGACAAAGGTCAGGCAAAGTCTGTGGTCTGTTTCCAGTCAAGAAAACTTGCCTATCAAACCAACAGTTATATCAACTCTGGGAAGAGTTCTACTAGGCTGCTGATTAAATGCAAGAGAAAAATTGCTTCAGCGGCTTTGTTACATGAAGAGGAAATCTCTTGCTGAAATTACATACAGATTAAAATCCTTCCAAAAAAGAGGACTGTCCGTAGAACACTATCAAAATTATAAAACCAACCATAACGGCAGTGCTCTCGTTATACCCAAGTTCAGGAGCAAATCTGGTTTCACGGTTTTAGTTAGATACGATGGGTTCAAGTTTCCAAATGGACCACAAAGGTTTGACCTCTGCCAGGGCACAAGCATCGCTCTGCTTGGGCACTGATTTAACTGCAACATCTGGTTACACTTGAAGGTGACACCATTAGTTAACTGCTGTGACCACAGTGGTAGTACGCAAAGGGCCTGAGGATAAGCATAGGCCCATGCACAAGGGAAACCAGATTTTGAAAGACGCACACTGTGCTTGGCTTGCAGATGCTCTAGAAAGCGTTAAAGAAATAGCATATCCCTACTATGTCTTTAGAGGCACAACAGCAGAGCAAGTGAACGTTTCACTGCAGATCTAGAGATGTGAAGCTGTCACTTGACTTCAGTTTGGAACCCAGCTGTAACTGGGTACCTGGTCATTCATGCTGGGAAGTCAAACACAGCTGGACTTGATGCTTTATCTGTGCTGTTGGCTATTGAAAGGGGTGTGCCATAACCAAGCTAGCCTGATGGGCTGCTGTGTAAGCCTTAGAACAGACTGCTGGTAAAAAAAAAAAATTAAATTAAAAAAAAAAAAAATGCCAATTTCCTTCTGAATACCAGACTTCTGGGGCCAAATGCACATTTTAAAGCAGGCAAAGCCCGCAAGTAAAGGAAACCCTGCTTGCCAAAACCATTTCAGAAGGACTTGGGGACCTGCAATGCAGGCAGTATAATTGTGGGATTCAAGATGGATTGCGCTTAACTCCTTGCAGTGAACAGTTACCTGATGCTGTGGTGTCAGAGAGAGTTCCAGCATCAAGAGAGGAAGAGCTGGGGGCTTGGCCAGACAGGCCCAAGCTCTGCAGTCCAAGTGCACTGCTGCTGCTCCCTGCAAGAGAGGAAGAAGCATTTGCTGATATCGCCGTCTCTGCTTAAGTGTTGCTTCTGCTTTGAATTCCTTCAAAACAGTTCTAACTGGTTTTTGTCTTCTCTCATGCGACCAAACCCTCCCTTCACTTCCCTACATGCAAACCTCTCAAGCTAATGATCTCCCTTCCCCTGTCACACTAGTACGTCCTTTGGTATCAACCCTTTAATTTGGATAGCGTTTCCTTCTCTTCCTACACCAAAAGTGCCACCACCTACTCCCCTCTTAGAGACCTCTTCCTCTATGAAGATCTTAACTGTACCTTGGCACTGACAAAAACTTTCCATTATAAAATTAAAAAACTAAAAATACATGTAACCATAACTTCCCTTCATCCCTTAAGAGCAGTATGGCCTCTCTCACAGCTTACTGGATCTCACCTGCTCTATTTTCAATGCGATCAGGCCTACTTTGTCATCTGAGACAGAAAGAATAATCTTGTTGCTCAGACACCGGTCTGGGGTGTGGAGACATGACTCTGTTCCTCAAACTTCCTATGCGGCCTTTGATGAGAGAGGATAGAATTTCCTTTTTATGCTTTCTAAGGGAATTAGATCTCAAGTAGGAAATCTAACAGGCGAGAGACTCCCTTAGGCACTTTGAAGTGGTATTTTAAAATCGGCCTCCAATGACGTCTGCATCTTACCTTGCTGGTCTTGCTGCAGGCTTAGGGCGATGGCCAGTTCCACCATTGTTTCATCATCTGCATCTGGAGGAATGTCCAACATGGGTGGGAATCCCTCTGCTCCAGCCAGAAGAGCCTCCAGGGGAGAAGGGTTGCCATTATTCACATTTTCAGAAGTCTCCAGAACCATTGACTCAGACTGAAAAGACGGGACACAATAAACTTCTACCAAACCACCCGTCCAATAGACCAACCATGTCCAATGGAGGACGAAGGGCTGGCCTGCCACAATTTAACAAAACTTAATGACTTTTAAAATGGGGAAAAAGCCTCTTTACACTCACCACCATCTCGAAGTCCCCATGATCAACCTCGCTTTGCTCCTGGCTTTCCTGTCGAATATGCTCACCATTTGCTATCCCCGAGGTCTGCATTTTGTCTTCTGCATCATCGTCGTCATCATCATCCTTATCTCCTGGACCACAAAGATACCATTCACAAACATATCCGTTTCTCCGTGTGGGAGACCCAGGACTACTATCCACATTCCACTCCTGTTCTGTTATTAAGACAGAATGCTCGGCATCAGACTGCCTCCATGCAAAAACACCCTCTGCCAGAGGAACACAACTGACGGGGCTCCACAGGGAGTTGTGCACAATCATTTTTGCAGTGATGTGAAGTCTCAAGGGAACAGAACATGAGGATTCTTCACTAATTATATGAGGGACTCTCAGGAACAGAGGGAGGGCCACATGGGAAGACATTTAAATGGCAAAACCCCTCGTACAACACTATTTCTAGGTCACTGTTTAAAACAGACGGGCCTGGCATAAGGAAACAGCACATGGAGACTCTGGTCCTGGTATGGTCAAAAGCAGCATCTCAAAATTGCTTTGAGGAGATCTACCAGCTTGCCCTCAAGGAAGCTATTTCCTGCTTCCCTCATCTTTCTAAGCCTTAAGCAATGGCTAGAGCATAATTTTTTTGGTGTTTGTCTTCTGCTTTGGGGGTGGAGAGGGCTGGGTGGAAAAAAAGGAAACTGTGGAGACTTCTCAGATCTCAGAGGATGAACTGCACTTAAGTAAAGGGAAGAAGAGAAGAGAACTTCCAAAATCTCACTGTGCCAATCTCCTTAACTGCATTTGGGAAAACGAACACTTACATTTTATGGAACAAACTCCCCACGGATTAGTGAAGGGACTGGTAAGGGGAAAAGAGCTAATGCAATTACAGATCCCACTGCTCTCAGCCTGGGATGAACAACGACAAGTGTTCGCTGACCTACGTGGCAAGTTGGTGGTTTCAGTGCTTGCTGCCGTTCTTGGTAGATGTGGCAAGGACCGAATAGCTGGATTTTTATATGGCCCTTCCAAAGTAGTAAAAAGGTGCAAGGGAAACCTACACTGTCCTCTCTTTATCCACAGAACTTCTGTATCCAATGTGGCATAGTCCACAAGCACAGTGCAGCTTAAAAAAGACCAAATAGACTTCTCTCTGAGAAGCTAATTTTAGCCAGAAGCACACATTGATGGCCACATTATAAACCCCTTAATATAGAGAGAAATATCAATGCAGCTTGGAGCATCAGAGACTAAAAGGTGCAATGGTGCAAAACTGTAATTAAAGTAGGAATACAGCAGAGGGACCTGACAAGTGAAACGTGTAACACCAAGAAGAGAGATCAGCTTAAGGAATCAGACTTGCACTTTTTTTTTTCTTTTATAGCACTGGCTTCCTGACACCCCATGGAAAAGCTCATGACACTTGCTCTTAGATGCACGCCTGCACGCAGGTAGCTCAGATCAGTCAAAAACAAAAGGTGCCAGGACTCTACATACCCATGGGAGTGTTACTCCGTGGGGAAGATGGCAGAGTCACATGTCTCCGTTTGTTCCTTGGCCTCAGTACTCTGATTAAAGCTTGTTTGCAAGAAAAACTCACCGCTGGATCCTAGAATGTAAGCAGAGTACTTGTGAAGCTTCTGCATCTTCAACTACAGCTACACAGTCTTTGGACATCAAAATCAAAGAAACACCTGAACATTTCTCTTGGCCACCAAGCAAGGGACATGGCACGGCCATTCATAGCCTTCCTCCGCCAGAACCCTTTCCTGAAGGCAGCGGTATCTCAGTACAGCTACATGGCAAGTATTGAGAACACTCATCCACTCGTATTTTCTCTTTTTCCATTCATTTCTTCCCCACTATATTCTCAATCTCTGGTACAAATGACATCATTCTGCGTAAATATGTAGGATGTTTCCATATAAGAGGGTTGATTGTTCAGTTTTGCTAGTTTTATTTGTATGGGATGGCTTAGATTTATATAGGGATGATCCTGCCTCAAGCAGGAGACTGGATTAGATGACCTCCAACAGTCCCTTTCAGTCCTACTTTCTTTTTTATGATTCTGTAGACTACCTCCTTGTTATGGAGTAGTATAAAAGGACATTTTCTCACTCATCAGATTTGCTGTTTGATCAAACATGAAAACAGGGCTCTTTTTTCTCTTGCAAATATTAAAATGAGCTATCCCGGCTTTGAAGCTATAATGCCTAAAATGCCTCACAACAGATGCATGGAACTAGTAACTGTACACTGTTCTATTGACTGGACATTAAGCTTCAACCACGTCTTCAGAGTGCATTGTCCAAACTACCTTCCCATTTTGGGCAAAGGAAAATAGCCGAGTAAGAGATGAGGCACTGGCAGGCTGCTGCTTTTAGGAAACTGGACTTTCCAAGCTCAACAATGTCAGCTGATGTTCCAGGATTTAAAATAGTTAGAAAAATAAAAGCTCTCATAGCCCTTACAGTCATGAGGATAGCCTTTAAAGGAGTATGAAAAGACTTGGTATTTCACTCCATTTGTCAAAAGGCTGAAACATCGGTTCAAAGGCATTAACTGCTCCACTTTTCCAAACGCAGTGTTAGATGCTTTGGCTAAAAATGATCATCAGTGAAAGAGCACAATGACATCAATAGCTGGCTATTATATGGCATAACGATCTAATGTTTTTAATCCACTTCTCACGTCTTACCAAGAGCCTCAAACCTCAGCTGTTGCCTACCTAAAGCCTCTAGAGAAACTCTCTCAGATCGTTTCTGTGAAGGCAGCTGTGTGCTCATTACAGCAGAATGAAAATCAACGAAGACATAAAACAAATTGTGTTTACCATCAGACTAAGCAGACTCCAGGGTATTATGCTGACCGCACAATTCATTTTTCAAGTTTAATTGGGGGAAAAAACCCAACACCCTTCCGTTTCATAATTCATCTGAGACTGCTAGCGAATATCCAGGCTGCTGTGGAATCCAAAGGCCTGAATTAACTCGAGCTGGCCATAAGGGTTTGACAGCATCCTTTCACAACGCACTAGTTGCCTTTCTTCTCATCCCACACAAAGACCCTATTCACACTGCTAGTGGTACAGGATAAAAGCATACAGCACCAGTAGGATTACATACAGGACAGAGTAACATCTGCATGTAGATTTTGGATGCAGTATTGATACAATCCAGCTCGCATGTGCAGTACCCATGGATAATATCCACCAAAGCATTGACTGTGGCTTCAACGTGAGTCAGACCTAAGGAGAAAGGAGAAGAGGGCAGTGAAATGGAAGAATAACAATTTGTTATTTGAACTGCAAGTGCTTCAGGAAAGGTCTTTGATTGTGCCCACCTGTAGCACCAGACTCTTGACGTCATAAAAAACAACACATACAACTCAAATAAACCAATACACATGGGGTTCCTATTAGTATCACTTAAGGTGAAAATGTTCGAGGCAATCTCAGGATCTTATGACTAAGCTTCCCATCTGAAACAGCCTGCAAAAGCTTCAAAATACAGTTTTCCCAATAGTAAAAGACAAAGCTCAATGAACACACCTGGCAGGCAGGCAGGAGCCAGGAAGGCATTTTTGGGTTTTGATGCATGCAGCTTCCAGAAGTGGTTGACCAGCTGGGTAATAAAACTACAACCATCTCCTTCAGCATGCTTCTGGGCTTCCTGCCCTTCTTCCCCTGCTTCTAGGAAGGAAAAGGAGCAAGCATTAGAACTGCACCAATGTACAAAACAGAACTCTGGTCACAGAAATTAAAGGAAAAAAATCATACCAGTCTGACTGTTTTACAGACATAAGGAAACAGAGTTCATTTAAAGCTAGAATTTGCTTCTTGAGACTGAAGTGGTGTCTGCCTCCTTGGACATTTCCCTTACAAGAAAGCTCTAGAGGGAACAGGGGTTCCCAACATTTAATGAGCACAAGGGCACATTCGAATTTAAAAGAAAAAGAAGTGGGCGCCAATATGAATATTAGAGTTTAGAATTTAGATCAAGACAATCATCTCATCCATTACTTAGAATTGCATTAGGCCCACAACTTCAAAATGCAGCTTCCCTTTACTCCGTAGTCTTTTGAAGTGTTATCCATGGCGCCCGCACTGGGAACCACTGCTCTAGATGGCCTGAGATCCAATTACTTGAAAAAAGTGCCTATCCCACCACTGCCTAAAAGCAAATACACCTTCCAGGTGTTAATCTGACAGTCAAGTTTGCCATGGCCGGTGGCAGGGCATTGCGAAGGAAGCAACCCCTGCGAATCTGTTCCCTCCAGTGGTCTCTCTTGGTCCAGATTCAGCACACTTTGGAGCACAGTGAAAAAATGGATTGTTTGGCTAAGTTTCTTTAATAGTTTCATTGTTTATAGTGAATTTTTCTCTTAGTTTCATTATTTCTATTGCTGTGAAATTGCGGGAGGTGTGCAGGGATTATTAAGAAGCAAGGTGCCACAGAGTTTGCCTGAAACTGTCTGATGACATAGATTGCTCTCATCACCGATGAATCCAATTATATTTTTATTTCTATTTCACTTTTAAACCTAGTAGAAGTAGTGTGTAAAAGAGAGCAAGATGGGGCTCTGTCTCCCCACAGCAATATCCAATCTCTTTAATATCTTTGCACTGGGTGTAGTTTGGGACTCTTGCCATGAGCACCACTTGATGGCATTTTCTAAATTAGATACCCACTTCACGGCTATTTAAATTCTGCAGAGAATACCTAGCTGCAGCTGCCCTTCCCAAGTCTGAGAGACAAGGGGGACTTTACATATCTTCAGATCTCTAGATGCCGTGGCGTCTTTCATAATTCACGAGCGGCTCAATGCAACTGTGCATGGTCCTCTGCACCATGAAATGCATGTACACAAATACACACAACTGGAAGACTTCAACAAAAAAAAAAGAAAATCGAGGTTTATCCACCTGCTTCCAACTGTGGCAACTTCGACTCTGTGAAATGAACCAGGTTGTTTGGCCTCATAATAGCGATGGATCGAGCAGTGATGACCAACCTCTGAAATACTTCAGGGTCAAGATCCTTCCCTTCTTTGCTAGAGGAGCTCAAGTATTGAATGGCTTTGCTCAGCAAGGCCTGATCCTGCAAAGTGAAAGGGTGACAATGGACAAAGAGAAACAGCAGAACAGGACTAGCAAACATCTGAAGAAACACCGCAGGAGAGAACAGGCAGGACCGCTCAGAATTCACTGCTACGGACTTCATTACTGTCTTCACACAGAGCCGACAGCATGGGGAACCACTCAGTAACAGGCAACTTCCCATGTGAGAGTCCATTTTAATTCCTCGGGGCAGCTTAGCAGGGGGTGAAAAAGTCTGTCTGCTGGTTAGCTGAGGCTCTCTGCATGCACCTGCATCTTCATTGTACAAATACGTTTTCAGATTTAATGCAGTTTACCTGCTACATTTCTACAACGCCCTATTCACAGCTGGCTGCCGTGCAGACTCCAGACCGATGGGATACAGCTTGCAGGCAAACTTAGCTCATTGTAAGACTAATGCGTCTTTCCCTATGCCCCAACTTCATACCAAGTCGTCAAAAGTGTCCTGAACGTAGAGCTCTCTGATGGGGAGAAATGCCGGACAGGCAGGAGTCGAAGGGAAGCTGCGTGCAGGCATGCTGTGCTTTGGTGCACTCTGTGCCTCCAACCACACTGCCCCGTAGTGGTAGCAGGCTTGGGAACCTTCCTGCTTACCTTGTGGTTATGGTATGCTGAGCGGCTGGTGTGCAGGCTAGCCAGGAGGCTCTTGGTCTGCTGCTGGACGCTGGAAGGAGCTGGCATGGACAGGAGCATTGTAGCCAGTTCCTGAGCTGCAGCCTTATTTTTCTCCTGCTCCCAAAAGCACAAACAGACTTCAGTACATTCATTGCTTAAAGGTGATGCAGGCAGCTAAGTCTGACCTCTGAGCCCAGCCTTTTTCCACTATCATCTCCCTCTCCCTAAGGGCAGCAGAATTGCTCTGATCCAGCACTGCCTTTATTGTCCAGCTAACCTTATCACTTATTATTCCAACAGCAGTTCAGGGTTATACCGAGGAAAGGTCCTCTTCAGCTTGCTAGGCTCCCCCCTGCTGGTTTCACAAACAAGGCATTAAAGCCCCCCAGGCTGAGCGCAAATGCCAATTGTCATTTAAACAAGTTGCAAATGCTTTTCGCCAAGTCAACTTTCAGATCGCAGCTTAGAGCAAAACGGATGCGGCTCTCTTCTGGTATCAGGCCCCTAGGGCTGCAGGAGCTGCTGCTGATCGTGTCCCTCCCTCCCTCAGCTCCGAAAGCTCAAGCATGTATTCAGAAAGTTACTTGCCTTCTCGTTGACTGGTCCTACAGCAAAGCAGCTTTCCAGCGCTTCTAAAGAACTCACTACTAGCCTGAAGGGAGAAAGGAAAGCAGGCTTGAGTACAGCAACCCTTCTCTCTCCTTAGCACTTTGCTTTATGCAGGCTACAGTCATGAGTAGCTCAGAGACAGCTAACGAATGCCAAGTACAAAATCAAAGCATGATAAAACCTGCCACAGGCACCATGCATATCATTTCATTGTGTTACAGACCAGAGTTAAACCTGGCTCACGCTCACAGACAAACTTAGGACTGCTTTAATAATCCACAGCTGAAAGACAGGGGCTTTTCTCTACCAAAGAGGATAAAACATTTCCTTACGCAGCCTGCAGCAGGGATAACTTGGATTGTCTTGACAGTACCAATTCACCATGGCCCACAGACGTACATACGACTGCAGATCAAGGGTTGGTGTGACACATGGGAAAAAGCGTAACCGACTTCTCTAAAGGACCAAGATTCTGCTCGCTTGTTGTTTTCATACAGGTTGCTCTCCCCAATTTAGAGTTTTAACCCAAATGCTCCAAAAGTAAAAATTAGCTGTACTCTGAACACCTAAGTGTAACCCAACTATAATATACAACTGTCCAGTGGTCTGCATTCAAGCATTTTTGATACCGGACAGGTATGTTAGCATGAAGCCTGCAAAGAAAATCCTACTCAGGACTCGCACTCTTGTGCTGGTCCTCCCTTGCTGCGCTACTTAATACCTTGCTACTCAGTGCCTGAAACGCTGATCTCTGACACGCCAAAAGGAGCAGTGCGACACGGCAGGAAAGAGTAACACAGAGCAGGGAGCCAGAGAAGGCAAGGCTACCAGGACAGAGAAGGGAACACGCGTGACAGCATTGAACGCAAAGGGAGAGAGCAGAACATAAGATCAAAAACTTGATAGAAGAAACACCATAGGAAGTGGGCAAGTTCCCTAGTCATTTCTCTGATGAAAAGTTAACGTTTCTCCTCACAATCCCTCTGACTGCATAAACCAGTGGGGAAATTGAAAGGTGAAAAGAAGCAAGGAAAGATTGTGAGCAGAAGAGTCTGGTCAAGCAGACAACAGTTATACCAGATGAAGCAGAAAATCGCAATCCACCTCAACTTTACATTTTGCTAAATCATCTGCCATGCAATGACCAGAATGTAAAGAAGCAAAATGTCACTTAAAAAAACCCCAGTCAACAAAAGCCACATCATGTGTTCTGCCTCTCTGACACACACTCATTCGTGCAGAGAAAAGGATGGCATACTAACCGGTCCAGGGTGGTTAGGGACTCAGTTTCAGAACTTTTGGGGAGCAAAGAAAAGGAAAAAAAAAAAAGTGTGTGAAGCTCACAGAAAACTACCTAAAACACATTCTAAGCAAAAGGCAAATTAAATGGGGAAATCAGGAAGCCGGGAGAGCAATTTATACATAGCAATTCCACGCATGGATCCTACTACTTGGGCAGCAAACACTGCCTGAACAGCAAAATACATTTTAGGGGAATCCAGGCCATCTAGCACAGAGAAGCCAAGCACACTTAAGGCACACCTAACTTCTCAGGAAATGCCCTACGCTCAGTAACTCCTGGAAGCGGGTCACGTTTGGGCTGCTGGGCATTTTGTGATACATTAAAAAAATGTGCGTAAGAAAAATTCTTCTCTCCGATTACAGTCTGGCTCTGCATTTTATGAAAATGTAATCCCTCTGCTCCCATCTCCACACCGAGGGAGACACCTTGTGGAGACAGGACAGCAGGGGACGGAGAAAAAGACCAGTTTCAGGAAAGAACAAGTTCTAGTTTAATAAAATACAAAGGCATGTATTATTTTCAAGATAAATGGCTGTTAGGTGTCCAACTCTCCTTGACTTGCTAGGGGCTTTAAGTGCTGATAGCCTGTGCCTTTAAAAACATCCCCCAATGAAGCAATTAAGCTCTGCAGTTAGTTAACACCAGGTATAAATTTGGCTAATCTTTAAGCAGCATGCATTTCTGCCTGTGTCAAGTCATTGACCTCTTTTCCCCCCCATTTCCTTCTGTCCCCATCAGCCCTGCAATCTATTGCAAGGAATGTAAAAACCTGAGACAGGGATACAGATGGAGCGAAGGGAATAAACCCAATAAAACAGAACTAACGTGGCGATTCCCAGACTTCCTGGACCAATGGACACAGCCAGCCCTCAGCTTTTCCAACCAAGCACCCTGCGTGTTTTATCTTCACATTTTTAAATGAACACGCTAAAAACGGCAGGTGGAGTCTGGTGTAACCTGCCATCCACAGACCACTGTATGGGAATGCCTAGTGTAATACACTCCCGATTCCCTTTATGATCTGCCCCTCAGTTGGATGCTGGCAAACATCTAGGACAGGCTCCTCCTAGAACAGGGGTGAGCAAAATATAACTCGTGGGCCAGATGCAGCCCGCCAGGCCACTCTATCTGGCCCGCAGGGCACCTAGAAATTTAGAAAGTTAATCTTAATCTGCGCCTGACTGCCTGTTACGAGGCCCTCCATGGCTTGCCAAAACCCAGGAAGCGGCCCTCTGCCCAAAATAACTGCCCACCTCTGTCCTAGACACTTCCATGTTCTAATGGGTGGAAACCACTCGTTTAAGGCATACTTTACCATATTGCTGTGAAAGGAAATAGAAGAACACATCTGCAGAAAAATCTCACAAAAACTAGACTAATGAAGAAACGCTGGCTCAGGGGCAGGCTTAGATTCAAACAGGCTCTAACTTTTGTGACCTCTGTAAAAAGGTCCCAGATTTAACTGAGAAAGGAGAGAAACAAAAGACTCTTGGGCTTCTGAAAACCTGGGTAATATGCAGGAGAATACACCAAGCTCCACCTGGGTGCTTAGAAATGAGCAGCAGGCAGCCACTGTAAAAAAATATTGACCGATTCTTCAGTAACAGAACCGGATTTTGTCACGTCAGGGACAATGAGAAACGCTTAATTAATTACTAGTTAAAAAAAAAAAAAAAAAGAAGCTCCCAGCTACGACTGCCGTGTAAGTGCACCCACAGCGGCCAGCCTCTTTCAAAGGCAAACAGAAATCAGATTCTATCGATACCTTTCCAGGACAGTCCCACTGGCAGTTGCAGGTGTAGCAGCTTCTGTATCTCCAGTACCATTTCCCTGATTGAGGTTCGGGGGACAAACATTGCTCACTGAAGCAGATGGGAAATCCTCTGGGGGCTCATCAGGCCAGCCAAACTGTTCTTTGGTCTTGCCATAAATTTTGATGGAATCCATCATTGTGACTCCAGCAGGGTCCACAGAGGCCCCAACTGCAATGAGAGAGAGACACAGAGAGGCAGATATTACTGTTATGTAAAACCTGCACTGCTCTTCCCCAATACCAACATGCAGAAGGATCTATACCCAGTTAGCCCTGATGCTCTTAACGCCATTCAACCCTTCTGCCTCATTTTGAGGTCTCTCTCTCCTTGTTTTCTCAGCTGAGAATCCCTCTAATTCAACTAAAAAGGATGCCGGTTTGTCCTCTGCAATGAGTGGCTGGACCCACTATAAGCAGCTAGCTTTACACAGAAGGCTAACAGTATTGCAGTTAGAATTTAGGCTACAGCCGCGGGAAAACAGCACCCAGAGGAATCTCTGTCAGTCAACGAGCGAAATGCAATAGCCCCAAGACAGCCGTCGCAGATGTCTAAGGAACTCAGCCAACATCAAACACTTACTGAAGATGGTTAGCTTTTTGTCTGCTTGAAGGGCTTCTTCTCGAGTGAAAGGGAAGTCAAACCAACGAGCCCTGGTCATGTTCAGCTGCATGGTGCGGCCAAAGATCTCCAGGTAGGAAGGAGCCCGCTCAATCGCCTGGGTGCCAATCTGGATCCGCATGCCTGTCATTACCATTGTACTGTTGTTGTTCGTGACTTCAATGGTGAAGCCGCCAGGCTGCAGGAGATAATCACAGGTTGGGAAAGGAAAGCTGAAGAGAAGCGTTGTTAACCACATATAACCCAGGACTAAAAGCCACTTTACACTACATAATGGGCAGAACACTTCTTGGGATTAACATTTGGCTTCTTACACTACCTAAGGTTAAAAGTAACCTGCTGGGAAGCACTGTGTAGGGAAGCTGATAGGGGTTGACTCAAAGGCCTTGTTAGATAGGAGCTCACCTGTTCTATTTCTAGAGACCAGAAGTAGAAGCAGAGAAAGAGATAGCAGCAGAAAGAAGCAGGGGGAAAAATAAATGAGGAACAGAGTTGAGGAAGAGATCCTAAGGAGTGAAGACTGGCTGTGACTTGAATGCCAAGGTGGTCCTCAGGAGGACTGTGTTTGAGCGCTCGAAGTTCGCATGCAGCTGCCTCTGGTGACTGATGGGGCTGGGTAACTCAAAACCCTCAGACCATCTGAATACAGGCATGTGTTTTTCTAGAACAGTTGCTTATGGCTTGATGATAAGCTCAGCCCCTGGTGCCAGCATTGTATAAATGCCCAAGAACCCTTAAGTTGTCTCACTTACCTTGGTGTTGGCCACATACATGCCAGTGGAATTGAGCCGGTGCTTTATCTGCTGGGCATTATAAACCTGCAATAGGTCATTGCCTCCAAACTCCACATCTGTGAGTTGCTGGTTGTGTTCGAAGAAGTCAATGGGGAAATTCACCTGACTGGAGGTGCGAGTCGCTGGAAAACACGATAGGAGGCAGCTCAGAAAAGAGACGTGCCAGGCCAAACTAAACTAACGCACCCTCTTATTTCTCCCCGGCAATAGAAAAGAAACATAAAAGGAAAACAGCCTTACTAATGGCAGCCGCTTTGCGTTTGCGAACTGGCTTCATGATGCTGATGACGCTGCTAGGCTGAAGAGAGGGCTGAAGCCAGTAGGATGTGTTCTCTACATTGGCCATGTAGATCCTCAGGCTGCCATCTTCACATAGGAGAATCATGGTGGTCCTCTGCTGCTCATTACATGCTGTGTGACGGATGGCCACCATGTCCTGGATCTGAGAGATCATCACACAGATTAAAAAAAAAAAAAGCCTGGCAGCTACTGCCTGAGACAGTAAACTCCTTCAGACTTACCCAGCTGACTACCTCTCAGAATAGGAAGCCAGTTTGTATACTGAAACCCCTGCTGTTTGCAAGAGCAGAGGTGGCAGCCCTTATCAGCAGGACACCACTGATAAGGCACTCTAGTAAGCAGCTGTGTGCAGAGCCACATGAAAATGGGTTTAAAAAGCCTGGAAAAGCGCAGGCTCAGGGGCGACCTGGTGGCCACCTATAAGTTTGTAAGGGGTGTTCACACCAGGACCTGCGGGAACCTTTGTTCACTGGAGCGCCCCAAGGGATGACAAGGTCGGATGGTTATAAACTCCTGCAAGACTGTTTAAGGCTAGACATAAGGAAGAACTTTACTGTCTGAGCCCCCAAGGTCTGGAACAGACTGCCGCCGGAGGTGGTTCAAGCTCCTACTCTGAATGCCTTCAAGAGAAACCTGGATGTTTTTCTTGCTGGGATCCTATGACCCCAGCTGACGTCCTGCCCCTGGGGCAGGGGACTGGACTCAATGATCTTCCAAGGTCCCTTCCAGCCCTAGTGTCTATGATAGCTACGAAAAGGCTGGAATAAATAAGAACACTGACTAACCTTTGCTTTAGCTGGCAGGGTTTTAATCTCCTGGATGAGAAAAGTGTCTGGCTTCACCATGACCACCAGAGGAACACCTGTGGTCTGCTGAACACAGCACACCAAGCCGGGATGGTTCATCACCTCAGACCACTGACACAGTGCTGGGGAGGTCTTGCTTCCACCATTTGAACTGCATGAGAAGGAGGAGGCCAGGATCACATTACCTCATTACACAGCTATATGCAGCACTATACAAAATACAAAATGACCCCAGCCAGCAAGGACTTCCCTTTCAACCAATAAAGGCTAAAACACCTCCCAATGAACTCAAATGAATCACCACAAACATTTGGCAAGTGGGTCAGATTATCACCGAGGAGGAAACTGAAGTGGATAGAGGTCAAAAAGGTGAGCGGCAGAATTAAGGAGGGAGCTCAGCTCCACCAATTCCTAGTTTCTTGGCATACTTTGGTATAAAAAATCCCAGTGACCTTCTACCCACAAACAGAAAATTGACCCTTAAAATAGTTTGGAACTATATTTTCACTTTTACATCACTGACAGCTCTTATCAGGCCGCCAGTAATCCAGAGGGACAGATTGAATTTTTTATCGGCACAGTCAGGTTATAGAAGCATCGATCTCAGTGCAAAGACTTAACTGTTAACAGATACAGGGTCCTTACACGCTAATGCTGCCTTATCGCACACAAAGGAAAATGTTCCCCAGGAACATAATCATTCAGACAAGAGAAAGCTGGTCTGCAAGGTATCTGTTTTGTGTCAGGCTATGGAGGCTGTGACCTGAATGTCTAGCTCTGGCTGGGAGAAGAGGATACAAGTGCTTTCTTCTTGCCATTTTTCTCAACTAAGAGACTGGTTTCCCTTGGGGGAACCTGGATATGCACAATGCTTGGGGCCGCTGCAGCTCTGGTGCTGAAAGGAAACAAAAGCTTTCCTGGTCTGCAGCCCCTGCGAGGGTGGATAATCTCATCAGTTCCAGCTGCTGCACCATTAGCAGCTCCACATGCAGACAGCAAGGCTGCTCCAAAGGCACCTCTCTGCTGCGAAATCAGCATAAGTGCATACGCAGCTGCTACAGGAATGTCTGGGTTAGATTTCAATCAAACCTTTCTGCAACTAGGGAGGGTAGAGGCAGGAAGGCCATGTAAAAGAGTAAATAAGATATAGTAACTGCAGGGCTGGTTACATCACTGGCTACAGGAGCTGGGCTCTTTCAACAGCCCTAAGAATGGCAGGAGGAACCCTAACCCCAGCCTCACCTCTTAATGTTGATCGGGAAAAGACGTTGCACTTCCAAAGTTGCCCTGCTGATTGTGGCTGCAAAGGATTTGCCTTGGCAGTAACTGAAGAACAGCATCTGTAGGACGTGGGAGTAATACACCGACACACCACCTCCTGCCACCTGGCCATTACTGTCCTGCAGAGCAAGAAGAAATCCCAGCACTTAATACACTTTTGCAGAGCTTCAAAGCAGCCAGAATTTGACATTTACCACCTTGTAAAAATGTTTCAGCACCAGCCCAAATGATCACATCTTGGCCCCCCTGAGACAGTAGCCAGTAATTTTTTATTAAGCACAATGGTGAACTTTCACCACCTGATACTTCAGAAAGCTTTTAGACAAGACAGATTGCACATGCAGAGGCTCGAGACAGCATACTTCAGTGCTGGCATCTGTGCAAGAGAATGCTGGCTAGCAGCCTCACATAAACCTTCCCCCTTATCTGGTCCCAAGAGCTCCCCTCTCTTGGCCTACATTTCTCTTCCTATTTTGGAGCAGGTTGAGCTAGTGGTGTTGAATGGGACTCGGGATGATTTGCCAAAAGGGCACTTGCAGTGAGCACCAGTACTGGGCTGGTGCCAGTAAAGAATAGAAGCAAAGATTCTCAGCACCTTGGTAGACCCTGCAAGATAATCTCATCTATTCTGGTGACTGAACTCCGATCAGTGCCTCGCTTCTGATGGCAGCGCTACTCCAAAACCATCCCCCTGCTGTGAAATCCTGCTGGGCATAACTGCAGACCAACCATGGAAAACACGCTTGATTTTCTAGATGACTGGATCGAGAGGTTTAATTTCCAGCGCACCCCTCCACCCCCCTCTGAGTGCCAGGATATTTCTTTCCTTAGAGAAAGTATTGATCTAAATCAGAGGTGATCAACCTCCAGCTCACAGGGCTATGTCATTTGGCCTGTGGGGCTTCTCGCATATTTGGAGGCAGGGAGAACAGTGGCAACATGAATTGAAGCAGCTCTGGAAACAGCAGCAGTTATAACGCTGCTGCCACTCCCGTGCCAAATTTCTGGAAAGGTGGGGAGTCTCACAGACCAGACAACAGGACCCTGTGTGATGGATCACACTGGTGCGCAGGGTCACGGTGCCTGGATCCAGTGTGTGGGGTGAGTCAGCATGCTGGATTGTAGCTGCAGGATCCAGCCCATGCACCAGCCCTGAGCCACTCACTCAGCCCGTGGGGTCGGAGGTTGCACACCACTGAATGAAATCAAGGAAAGAAAAGGATGCTGCCGCCTCTTCCTTTCAGTAGGGGGAGAAAGCAAACCATGACTGCAATGCAAGAAGGGAAAACCACCATTACCTTCAGATCCTCATGACTGACTTCAAGCACATTGGTGACATAAAACGGTCCGTGCTGGGCACTGCTTGCCTCCTCCATGAGCTGTGTGTAGATGTACCCAGCAGAAGACATGATGACTATGATGTTCTTTCCCTCCTCGTTGAACAGAAAGGTAACATCCCTGATTTTGGAGCTTGGCAAAAGGAAATAGAAGGTTGGACTCAAGGCGTCTACTGAAAGGTCGTAAATCTGTGGGTGAAGGGGGGGAAGAATTAGCAAAAAGCCCATAGAACAGCTTCTCCTCATGGGTCACAATGCACCGCAAGTGCTGACCATGCAGTGCCAGAGATTCTTCCTACAAACATGCAAGTACGCTGTGCAGATGCAGGAGGACAGCTGAACAAAGAACCACCCCAGTAACCAAAGACCCACAAGCTGCATTTTTCTTTTAATTTTTGGCAGAATAAAAGAAATATTGTCCCCACACTTCAAAAGCAGCCTTCAGTTTGGGGTGTACAAATGTTAGGCAACCAAGGCTAGATCTGAAGAGGCACCAATGTTTGCACCTGAAGGCAAAGGGACTCAGAGGTGTACAGTACTTCTGAAAACCATATGGGAAGTGTCACAAGACAGGCACTTGGAACACAAGGTGTGAAACTTGTCTTTTTAACTGCAACAAAGATATACTATGCCATTACCATCTTGGGGTTTTGTTTTTGGTTGGGCGGTTGTTTTTTGGGGGTTTGGTTTTTTTTGTTTTTTTTTAATTGTGAACTGCCCTTGTATTGTAGACGGTAGAATACAAATGCAACAAAAGGAATCAATATACACATTTAAAAGCTAAAGATAACATCATTGCCCTCACTAGCATACAACAGCTTCTAACTAAGACCACTGCGACATTTTGGCAAACATGCCAGTGAGTTTGGCAGCTGCCAGAACCACGTCAGTTTAGGGAAAAATGAGGAACAACCATCAGCACCAGCAGCTGGTGATGCTACCTTCACAAAGTCTGCAGTTACAATAGCAAGCTCTGTCTGAGACCCAGGAAGCCAGACAGCCTTGATGATGAAGTTGCCTGTGGCCAGCTGGGGATGCAGTACCAAATGATCCGACACAGACCCAGAGCTGCTGAACGTTAGCACATGGCAGTCCTAGGACGAGAGAGAGAGAGAAAAGTAATTAAACTTAGCTAATTGTCCAGTTGGGGGGTGGGGGGGGCGGGAATCCAGACCTGAGGAAAAGTACCTTTCACCCAAGAACTTGTTTAAGAACTTTCCCAAGAAGCTGATCCAATAAAACATACCATGCCCTCAATATCCTTGCCTCTCTCCTCTAGCCCAGAGTCCTACTAACCGCTTTTCCGATGAATGCTTCTGCCTTTTAGAGTTTGTAAAAAAGCTCTCTCTTGGCTAGCACGTCTTTTAACTGTGGGAACTGCATGAAGCTTCAAAAGCATGCAAAACAAAGACCCACTGCTCAGCACTGGACACTACTACAGACTACATGTAAGTCACACTCATTTCAACTATCTTATCTGTGCAGACGTTTAGTAGGGGTGTGCCAAGCAGGCCATATTCGATTCGGATTTGGCCCGATTCGGGGAACAGCGATTCAATACATCGATTTGGATCACTGTCCTGACTCGATCTGGCCGAATCCAAATCTGAAGATTTGACGCGGATTCAGAGAATCAGCGATTCGGACACAGACGCAGCTTTTAATGTTTTTCTACATACCTCGAGGTACCAGGAACAGCTCGTGAACGCTGCAATGGCGGGGCAGATACAGCGTCCCACAGGAGCATGGGGTGGTCCCCCGCCATGCTCAGCAGCGGACTCCCCCCCGTGCTCCCCTGGCTCAGCGATCGGCTGTGGGGGGACTCTGGGTGCCTCCCCAGACCCAGGAGGCACCAGTCACCGAGCCAGGCGGTGGAGTGCTTCTGGTCCTTCTGGGTCTGCCGTCAAGCACACTGGGGAGCCTCTTGCGCTCCCGTGGGACGCTCCATCCGCCCCAGCATCTCAGCGGTCATGAGCTACCTGGTATCTTGATGTATACAGAAAACACATTTAAAAGCAGCGTCTATGTTTGAATCATCAACTCTCTCCAAATCCATTCGGAGGGTTCCGATTCGATTCAGAGAGACTGACGGGTTTCTCGATTCGATTTGGAGATTCTGCCACCGAATCAGGCCGAATGTCTGCTGAACTGAATCAGCAACCAAAGCTTTACCTAGCCCTAATATTTAGCTTCTGTCACATCAACATACAAGCAGCTGAGCGAGTACCAGATGAGGAAGCGTTTTAATTGGGTATTATTGTAAATAGTTTAAAATGACAAATAGGATTGAAGTAGTAAATGAAGCTGCAGCTAAACACACCAGGCAAGTGATCCGAGAGCTGAATGCAGTAGCATATCCAGCATATCTGTTGCAGTCTGTTGTAACTCTATAACCCATCTCCTTGGAAGAGGTGCCCCATTTGCACTGCGACTGCGTTTCCAAGCAGTGAAGGAGCTCTTACATGCCAGAACCTCACCTTCAGTCCACACACAGCAAGGTAGTCTTCCTTGCAAGGATTTCCTGTTAAGCTCAGCACAGTAAAGGGAACTGGTGCAGAGGCAAGGCGGGTGAGAGTCAGTTTCCTTTTGCTGGAGTCCGCTTGTTTCAGCAATGCTGAGAGCTGTAACACCGTAATCTAGAAAATAACGGAATCAAGTTAATTCTCCAACTCACAGATCACAAACGTTCAGAGTATCCAGGGTCTCATATGACCCCATCAGTATCCTTGCAGCAAGCAAGACTCCCCGCCCTCCTCCTCCGTCTTTGAGGATGAAATACTCACTCGGAGGCTTTTCTATTTCATTGTTTAGGCTAGAGTAACCAGTTCTGACAGCGGGAAGTCCAATTGATTTTCTGCTTATTGTACAACATTTGAAGTCTGCTTCATTTTACTTCAGAGTATAACTGTACAGTATAGCACAGTACTGGTCCCAAGGTGCATCCACTCTCAACTCACCTTGCCCTTCTCATGACTCACAGCCAGATGCTGGCGGCGCCCATGAGGGGAGGAGAGCACACACATCGCTACCCGCCTCAGTACATGAGCACTGATTAGCTGTCGGATTGTCTGGCCCTGGTCACCACTGTAATTCATTCGGACGTTCTCAAAGGCGCCTTCTTGAGAGCCAAGAGTTGGGACCTGAGATATTGGAAAAAAAAAAGGGAAAAAAAAAAGTGATTCTTACATTCCCAAAAGCCTACATACTTAAAGCAGACATTTCAATCAGCAAGCCTGCTAGTAACATACCATCAACTGATCTGTCATCTCCACCGTTTTGTCCACCGCATGTAGCTCATTCAGGGCTTGCTGTGCGCGGCTGCTGCTTCCCATGGCTGAAGCCTGCTGGAAGTTAATCTGAATGGCCTCCATTAGGAAGTTCAGCATCTCCAACACCAGAGGAGCAAAGGAGAAGTTGGCCTGCAAGAAACAGACATAGCAAGTAAAGCACAAGATATAACCTTGCAACCTCCTTAGAACTTCACAAGCAAGGTGGATGTTGAGAGCGCATTTATGGGCTAGTTATGCAAAGGAAAAACCGAGAAATGCATAGCTCATCCCCTACAGCCTACCACACATTCACTCTGCATCAAATACCAGCATGAAACACAAATACTCCAAGTTAATTCTCAACCTTCCCTGCATTAACAGTATCAGCATGGCTCTAAATCAAATGATAGAAGCATTTAAGTGCATGGTGCTGGCTGCTGGAAAGACAGCTTTTTTTTTTCTAGGAAGGTAAAACCCTGAGGCTGTTCCCGATCGTCACATGCAATCTGAACTGTACCTGGGACTGCAGCTCCTCTCGACAGCCCTCAACATTTCTACACAAGCTGCTCTTCTTTGGCTTTTCTTCATCCGGACCCTTCCCCTCACTGATGGTGACCTTGGATTTCTCTGCTGGGGAGGTGGTAGCATGGCGGATGACACTCTCAGGCACTCTGGGTTCACTCTGGAATGCAGATTCCTTCATGGTGGAGCTCATGCCACTACTGGGAGTTCTCTTCACCAGAGCCTGGGAAAGATAAAGCAAACACTGAGGGCCCAGTTCTTTACTATCAATGCTAAAACCCTTACTTATTTCAACAGGAGCAAGAATAACTTCTTAGGCTATCGTGTGTGAGAGGTACTAACATTACCAGCTGCTGGGAAACTTCAGAGGAGCAAGGATCTGATAAGCGGTCAACATAAAGCTGCCCACTGAAGCACAAGTCATTTATGAAGATTCACAGCTGTAATCTGGACAAAGACCTGCCAGCAAACATCCTCTTTGTGAATGGGATGAAATTATTAAGCCACAAGCAGAGGTAAACTTATTTTACAGTAGACTTATGGTACAGACTGGGGTTCTGATGCATTGATGTCATGGGATAAGCGCTGTGCAAGACAAAGCTAGGCAAAGCCAAACATAAGGCAACTCGTGATAGTTTCAATTGAATAATGAAGATCTTTTACCAGGCAACTGCCATCTTCCTTGGCTCCACAGTCACAGAAGAAGGAACCATATTTGGCATAAGAAATCTCATGGTCCTTGTGGCAAACTTTAGCGCACACTGTGCAGACACCAACGCCATCCACCATCTTACAAGTGTGACAATGGTACCTGCACAAGGAGTCAGCAAGTTAGAAACGACAGCCCCTCAAAGGTTTTGCAAACCAGGCTTCTCCCAAATCTCAACAGCCAGAGAATTCAGGCTGAAATTCTGAAAAGGAAAGCCTCTTACCAGTGCTGGTTCATGAACTCTTTCTGTGTGATGGTGAAGGTGCAGAGTTTGTTGCAGAGAGAATCTTCATCCTGCGCAGGAAGGAAGATCTTTTAAACCAGTGCCTGACACACACCTACCTACTTGGAAGTCACCTGACTTAAAGCCAACTCCTCTGCTGAAAACGCATTTGAAAAAGGAGATTTTAGTGCCACATATGCCAAAGAAAAGCAGGCACCAAGCAACAAGAGGCTTCACTTTGCATCCAAGGAGAACTAGATGATAATGAAAATAAGATGGCAGGGCCATGCTTTTACACGAGTGAAATACTGAGGATGATGGATTTAATTTCACAGAGGGGCATCTAAAGACCTACTCCAGTTTAATCACTTATTAGAAGCAACAACGCCAACACTTTCTTACTCAACATTTTTTGCTCGCTGTCTCTATTTTTTGCTTTCCTGGCGAAAGCTTTTGCCTTGGTCAACAAAGCTGATGCAGTGGATCTATGCAAGACTCAGCCAGACCTTTTCTACCTCACGCCACAAAATTGCCAGCAGAGTTCCAACCTTTATTACCAACAATAATGAAAAGACACAGAGGATATAGCTGAGCTTTCACATTCCATTCTGGATTTGTCCAGATTTGAAATTGCAAGAAAAAAAACCCAACTCTTACACCAGCATAAATCTGATCTGGGTGCTGTATACGAACACAGAAGCCCACTTTGACCTCCAGCCCAGAACCTACCGAGTCTTCAGCTTGAGAGTCTTCTTCCTCCACAGCCAGCTCTTCTACCCAATCCGAATCAACCTCTATGGCCCGTTCTTCTCCATCAACTGAAAGATGACTGGGTCCTTGACCGCTGGTCTGGCTCAGTGCATTGGTGACGTCAGCCAAATAAGAGACAATGTGGCACGTGCACTCCAGAATAGTAACGTGCTATGAGCAATGGATGACAAAAAAGAAAAAGTTAAATTCTACAGGTTCAAACAAATTTTAAATGAGCATAAACATTGCTCTGCCATATGAAAATGCTTCTAGCTCTTCATGACAAAGACCAAAAGAATCCGTGTCACTTAACGGTATTACAGGGCACAACTGGACACTGCTACGGCTGGTAGGCCCAGGGTAAAACTCATCTGTCACATGCAGCTATGTGTAGTGTATGAGCTGCACTGCGCTAGGCTAATGGAAATGCCAAACCCAGGTGAGTTTCAACCTCTTGCCAGATGAAAAGAAAAGAATAGAAAAAGGAGAACAGAAGACATCTCTTGCTCTTCAGCAAACAAAGTACCAGCTGAAACAACCTGTGTTTGGTGTCTGCCCAGAAAAAGGTGGAATTTTATCTACCTGCAATATTTGCTTCAGAGAGCCAAATTCACAACAAGATGGAGACAGTGAAATGGCAATGCATTGTTCTGAAAGGGTAAATGTGGGACTTTAAACTGAATCTAAGTTTAGAGAGTATTTCAAAGAAAAGTAAAACTGGTCACTATACTCTGTGTACAAAAGGAACAGCGCAAAGGAAAGACTCAGACTTTACAAAGTTGCATCCAAACACATAACACAGTTATTTCATAATTATAATCGACTGCCTGGTAAACTAGGCCTGGTCACCGAATGCAGAAAATACTTGGGGCTTGTTCACACTAGAAAGTTTTTCTGTTTTAACTTGATTTGTTAATTCCCAGACACAACTGGCTGATGGCCACAACACTTATGGCTACATAAAACTGCTCACACTGGTAAGACTTTTCCAGTTTCTGAATCAGGATACGCAACATCAGTAACAGGCATCTTTATACTAGTATGAAGGAGTTCACACTAGGATTTATAATGGGTATAATCATATATAAAAACCAACACAAAACAAACCAACTTCTCTGGTACAGAATTGGCCCATGACTAAATACTGAGAGCAGAGGACCATCCATGTCTTACCTTTCCCTGCATGACATTAGCATTCATTTTTTCGATA
The DNA here is from genome assembly GCA_030014935.1 of Caiman crocodilus. Taxonomy (NCBI): domain Eukaryota; kingdom Metazoa; phylum Chordata; order Crocodylia; family Alligatoridae; genus Caiman; species Caiman crocodilus. The sequence goes on from JAGPOW010002149.1 coordinate 11,714,982, forward strand.
ACATTCTTTTGAGACAGGTATTTCTTGCTGTAAGACAAAGGAAAGGAAGAAAATAGGTACAGAAAGTCATTTTGAGGCAAATAGTCATTCAATCCTCATTAAGGACAAAATCTCAAGCAGTCTGTTTGACATGATTATCCTAAGCGCCTCCATCGCTCTCAACTACAGGGGATGTAACAAAAAAAAAAGCCACCCTCACTCAACACCAACTCCCTGGAAGTTCAAGTCCAACCACAGAGCTATTTAAACACCAACACAGGTCTCATTCTGCTTACCATCTGCTCAGCCAATCGACTGCAGCACTGTGAAGCTGGAGATGGCCCGCACCTTGCCCAGCACTAGCTAGAGTTGCCATCACAACCATCAGTTCAGGAAAGCCCGTTCCATCACCGTTGGCCAGCATTTCTGTTGCCATCGGTATCAAGGTACTCAGCAGAACAGTGCACACGCCTTCTCCAACTTGGCTAATCAACAAAAAGAAAGTTCAAGAGGAATTAAACCATTGAAGACCCAGTTAAATGCATTTCAGAGTTACTTTGAGCTCCGCAATGTCCACATCCCAAGAGCAAATCAAATTCCCAGAACATCACAGATGACTGCTTGAGACAGACACACACTCCGATTGTTCTGGCAACGACAACAGGGGCCTTGCAATGTGACAGATGAACAGTATGGATTAACGTTCATCAGTATTTGTTAATGTAACAGATAAATAAGGGCTGTCTACACAACAAACTGTAAGTTTATTGAGAACACAGTAGGTAAGTCGCACAAAGGAACTCTACCTGTTCTCCCGAACAATGTACGTTGTTAGAAGTTGCAGCAGTTGTCTATTTTCTTGAACAACATCCAGCTGATCTGAGTCTTTTGGGGGCGACATAGTCATCCTGGTTAACCAGGCCTGAAGACGTACAGGCTCCACACAAGCCAGCTGGGCCAAGGAACCACAGAGCCTTAAGAGGCTGGGGTTAGGGCTCTTCTCAGCTAAGAGACAGAGACATCAATGATTGATAAAGCATCTTTAAGCTGCACAAGTAAAAGGACATTTTTCCTATTATTACTAGTCTCATGCCAATACAAAGACAATGCCTTGAAACTGGTACCGAAAGCAAAAAGCAACAGAAATCCATCAGTGGGAGTCAACCGTACAGCTAGTCCTCTTAGACCATTCTAAATCTATTCCTTCACTGGTTTCCACAGGCTCTTTCTCCCTCTCTCAGACCTGCAGATACCCAGTGACTTGAGACATTTTTCAGCTATTGACTATCTATCTTCATATGCTCACACACACACGCGCGATGATGCCAGACAATCCCCTCCTGACAAATAAACTTCCTACTCAACTTCTTTCTACACTGGAATTCTGACAACTGGAAATGAGCTTCTAATACACACTAAAAGGACAAATACTTTAAGGAAATAAGAACAAAATAATTACGAGCGTGGTAATGACAGAACTCGGAACTCAAGCTAGAGAAGAGAGGTGGGAAAGGGAGCAAATAAAAGGACAATTTGTTCAAGGCATATTTCAGTCTTCAATTTCTTCCTAACACTTGCCTTTCAAGCATTTTCTACCTGCAATATACACAGAGTGAGCATGTTATCCAGACAAAGCTGCGAGGCAAAGTTTAAAGAGGACCACTTACTCAGCTGGAAGAGTTTGGTGAAGAATTTCAGGACTCTGTTGCAGAATTTAGCCGAGAGGTTCTCATTGGCTGTTGCCATCATGATCTGGACCAGTTCTCCACTAATTGAGACACAAGAGAGAACAAAACAGGGGATCTTTTTAGAAGCTGAACTATTTTTCTTCACTGTTATTTCCTTGTCTCCCATTTTAAAGATTAACAGTTCATGCGGTCAGGCGCTAGAAAGGTGGGATACATATCTAAGCAAAACAAGACTGATATGACGGTGGGTAATAAAGGAGGCAGGGGCGGAGGTCACAGCTTCATAAAAGATGCAATACCACACGAAGCTCCCTTAGAAGGCAGAACTCCGCTCACGATCCCACTACAAAGAAGGATGTAGATGAATATACCTTTCAATGGCCCTCAAAGGGGAGGAGGAGCTGTGCTTGGAGCACACAGCAACTGCCCCGATTCAACTGTTACACGGCATGATACCGTAGTGATACAAGTTAGAAACAGCCCCAGCTTTGACAGTGAATGAAGCAGGGTTAAAGATGCAATGGCTTTACTACACTTGTGTCACTACAGAATCATGCAGAGGTATAATTTGCAGCAGACACCAAATTATGGGGCAAAGTAAACACACTGGTGGGCAGGGAACCGATTCAGGTAGATGTGGATAAGTTGGAAAAGTGGGCAGAACAGAATATGATGCAGTTTAACAAAGATAAGTGCAAAGTGCTGCATCTAGGGCGAAGGAATTACCAACACACCTACAGACTGGGAGATGAATTTCTAAGCGGCACAGCAGTGGAAGGGGATCTCAGAGTCGTAATCAACTCCAAGATGAACACGAGTTCTCAATGTGAATAAGTGATCAGTAAAGCCAGCCGCACTCTATCATGCCTCAGCAGGTGCATTGCAAACAGGTCGAAGGGGGTGATACTTCCCCTCTATGCAGCATTAGTAAGACTACAGCTGGAGCACTGTGTCCAGGTCTGGATGCCGCATTTCAAGAGGGATGTAGATAACCTTGAGAGGGTACAGAGGAGGGTCACCTGTAGGGCTTTGCCCACAGGCCTCTAACCATATGAGGAGATTGAGAGACCTGGATCTCTTCAGCCTGCACAACAAAAGGCTGAGAGGTGATCTTGTGGCTGTCTACAGATTCATCAGGGGAGGGCAGCAAGGAATAGGAGATGCTCTATTTACCAGGGCATCCCTTGGAGTTACTAGAAATAATGGCCTCAGACTGACAGAGAGCAGATTTTGATTAGACATCAGGAAGGACTTCTTTACCGGGAGGGTTACCAGAATCTGGAATGGGCTTCCATGGGAGGTAGTGGTCTCCCTTACTACGGGAGTCTTTTAGAGGAGATTGGACAAGCATCTGGCTGGAGTCACTTGACCCCAGCGCTTTTCTGGCCCAGGGCAAGGGGTCAGACTTAGTTTTCTTCTGACCCTAACATGTATGAAATCAATGAAGTAACAGCTGGATCCCATCAGTTTAAATCATTTGCTACTGATATAATTGTTATAGCCGTCTATACCCCTAAAATCCTACACAGGAAGGCAACATGTCCCTTGCGAACTCTACACATTCCCCACAAAGAGGCGAGTGTGGCAAGATTAGAAAGGAGAGAGGAGAAAGCACTTCTTTAATCTGTCACATCCCATCACAACTCACCTCTCCGAAAAGAAATCCTCCATGGCTTTCCGAGCCTGGCTGCTCTCCAGCTGCTTCTCCAGATGCTGCAAACACTCTTCCAAGATAGACTCATCAAGGCCACTGAGGATTTAAAAAAAAAAAAAAAAAAAAATCAAGTTGAAGCACGAGCACACATTCACAACTCCAGTGCAGTCCAAATTGCTTAACTGTGGTAAACCATTTTAACAAATAAACCCATGACTTCTATACAAGCAAAGTCTTTTCTAGAACTGGAAAGAACCCTAATGAATGAACATTACATAAACATTAAGAGATTCACACTACAGCCGGCAATAAATCAGCCCTGCTCACCAGGCAGTGGGAACTAAGGAAGAACCGCACCATTACAAGTAAACACAACTCCAAGGAGAACAAATGGAAGCGAGAGCCCCTCTGAAATGGCAAAGCAATTCAAATTAATTGGCTTTGCGGGTGAGATCACAGGTTACTAACGCCTGGTCTAGTCCACATTGCTGCCAATGCTGGATTGTATAAAAACTGTGTGATAAAGAACACTCTGGTTTTGTAAGTTCAAAGTGATCAGTCCCACTTCTCTCCAGAGACTGCTCAGTAACAACAGAGATGTGTGTCAGCAGGTCTTTTCACGTTCATTGCCTCTAGGTGTACTGTGACCAATACTTTGTCTCCCCCCTTCGGGTTAAACTCTTCAGCCTTACATCAAACCATGCATCTACCTCTTTTTAAGCTTCCCTCAAGTCACTTCCTTGTTTTCCAACCCTTGTATTGCTCTTTCTAAACTCAAGTCACCAGTCATTCTGGTAACCGGTGCTTGCACTTGAAAACAATGTACTCTAGGTGTATTTGACCCAGAGCGCACAGAAAAAACCATTACTTGATGCCTTTATGAATGCACCCCAACTGTATGGCAGCGAAAAAGGCCAGGGTATCATATTGTGAAGTCATGTCTACTTAGCCGCCCACTGTAAGGCTCAAGTTGCTTTCAGTAGCACGTCTTTGCAAGCTTTCTCCTTGTATGGTTTGGAATGGCAGCCATGCTTCTGCAGCAAACATTCCCTCAACGCACCCTCCATGCAAAATCCAATTACATTTTCATTCTCTAACAGAATATGTAGTCAGCTCCCTTCTGAGTTTCTTCCATCCACCAGGGATCAATGTTAAAAAGATGCAATATCATCATGCATAATGGTTTTACATCTCAGATAGCTGGGATGTGTACCTGTACACCAAGCTGATTATCTTGGTACTTACACAGACAGAATGGGAAAGGAAAGGCATAAATCTGTCTGGTTTGCAATGAGAAAGCTGGGATTAGCCAGCCTAACTTAATAGAGCAAACAATAGAGAATTAGCTCAACACAATGATTCTGATCAGCATCTCAAGTCTTGATTTCATGCTCGTTGTTTAACATCCATTTGTTTAACAGCCACAAGTTCTCCACTGTTCAGATATAAACGTAGGGTCCATACTTGGTTAAAGCTGCTTATCACATTCACACTGCTTCTTTATATCTTGCACTCCTTTGAAGTTTCTGCAGCACAGAACAGAACATACTAGTCCCTGCCAGTCTGTAATGCTGGTAAAGAAGCTATATTGATGCATAAGGATTGTGATGATCATTCCCACATGCCTGGCCACATACCAGAAGGAAGGCCACTCTGTACGTGGTTACCTGTTGGGATCGGAGTGATTAGCCAGTATGTTATAACATCCCGTGATCAACTTCTCATAGACACGAGCCAGGAACTCATCTGACTCTGCAGGCCCCAGGACCCTTTCCAGGGAGTTGCTGCTGATCTCTGCCATGCTTTCCGTGCTGGTCTCCAAGAGAAGGGGCAATAGAGTATGTATCACCTGCTGTGGGTTCAATTCATCCGACCAGCTTGAAAGGAAAAAAGAGGAACTCCATTAACACTGACAGAAGTATGCTAGAAAATGAACTCTACAGTAAAGTTTAGAAGAAGAGGCATGCAGGCAGAATACAACTCTAGATGCCAGCCAAGATCCATGTCAAGCCCACAGCCTATTTTGAACAACTCCCCTACCTATTGCCTCTCAAATCCTTATGATTCCCAAAACTATATGAGCAACTGCACAGTCACTGCACCATTCAGTATCTCTTCTCAAAATGGCTGCAGTATCAGCCTGTAGTTACATGCTTCCAAAACCCACTAGGAAAGAACAATTTCTGTTCTACTTGGTTCTTGTGACACTCTGGAAACACTAATACTCCCAACATGACGTACTTGGTGTCATAATCTAAAAAGTGAGATCACATTTCAGCCGCTTTCCAATTATGCAAAAACAGTTTACGTATTCTTTCCCTGAGGGAGAAGTTTGGCTTCTAGAAATCCTTTGCCAGAGCGAAGTTATTTTTCGCTGAAACCGGAAAAAACCATGAAGAAACTGAGTGTTGAAGACTTAATGTATATACACAATTCAAAGTGCTTGCTCTGAATCTCTGACTCGAGTTCAGCGTTTAGAGATCTCAAACCCTGGTCTCAAGATCCGACTCCATCACCTTTTTACTCCCCATGTCCAGAAACTGCAAGTTCAAAGGCAAGATAAGCACCTGCAGAACCAGAGAATAAAAATGTTCACTTACACAATGAGGTCCCCAGTGAGTCTGACCAAGGAAAGGAGCGTGTGTTTTAAGGAGGCTGCAAGAGGTAGACTCTGGCTGCAAAGGGTGCCCAGGTGAGCAGCCTGGACTGCACTGATGTAGCTTTCCGCTGGGATTGTGTCATTTGCAAAGGCGTTGCGCTAAAAAGAACAAGGACAGATTTAGAAGACATCACAGGGAACATACTATGGAGCATCAGAAGGGAGAAGCATATGGGAGCTAAGTGCAGACTGTCAGTGTGCAATTTGAAGTTCACCTTTAAGGAATTAAAAAACCCACTGTTGTCCTACAAGCCCTATAGTGCTAGAAGTTCTGCTTGTGGTCCTCCTCTGTTTATAGGGCTATACAGCCCACAGACACAACAGGCAGCACTACACGGTCCTCTGCCTTGATTTGACCAACCTGGCTGTTCTGATAAGGATGAAGATGCAACATGCTCAGACTTGTCATTTCTATTGGTCAAACTTCTGTTAGAGGTTAGAATACCTGAATTCTGTGCAGATTCATGTAAAATCAGGAGCATTCCTGCAACAGCAGATTGTGGAACCTTCCTAACCTGAAGGAGTATTTCCCCACGATCAGATTGTACTATGTCATTTTGAAATTAAAGTTAAACAAAAACCATAGTAGACACTTTTCCCACAAAGTTACATTGGCCGGGTTATTTCAGGACCACTCTGAAGCTGGACTCACCCATGATCCAATGTTTGGAAATTCGTTAGTATGAATGTTGTTCCAGGATTCGCATAAGGTCTGTACTGCTGGTGGCAAGTTCTGGACAAGTGTTGGACCTACAAGGAAAACAGGGATTAGAGTTCTTGGAAGGAGTTTCAAAGGGATCGTCAGGAATCTGAGATTCAGTTAGGCAGTGCTTAAAAGCAAGAACTTCATCATCCAAATTAGGCAAGTCTATCTGGACAGGACAGGGATAGCTAGATTTGTTTGATGTCCCGTTCTGCTGGAAAGGCTGCTTGTCTGTTTTTCTAAGTTATGTCAACATCATTCTAAAGAAAGCTTGCACTGGAAAGAAACGTTAACTCAACGATGCTAAGCTGTCAAAATACTTTCATCAAGTCGCTAATCAGTAGCAATCCCTCACACAGAACTCTGAAAGCCTCACTTATTACCAAATCCAACAGCTTAACCCTATTAAAAATGCATCCAGGCAGGCAGATTTCAACAACAACAACAACAACATGGAAAGGCCTAAAAAGCCAGAGGAGCGCTAGGGCAGACTCTTACTATAATTGCAAAAAGGTTCAATTCTGGATGAACTTCTAGCTAGCCATGGCTCTCATGACTTCCCCAGGCTGGTTCTAAACTAAGGATAGGGACTCCACATGTCTAGGTGCTTAGTAGCTGCCTGAACTTCATGGAGTCAAAATTCAGGTCCTAGAGGTGATGGCTGGGAAGAAGGATAATTGGGCAGTACAACAGCTCGAAGCAGAATGTTTATGCCATTGCAACAAGTCTTGCTTAAATTTAAGTGCCCAGTGGAATTTCATGGGAGCTCACCCAGAGTATTTGACTTGCAACGGCTTGATCCGATAGCCAGGACAGCAGCATAACCCCGCAGCTTCTCTTCAGAAGGTTTGTTCTCAGCTGAGCCTTCTTCAGAGAGGCTCCGTAGCAAATAAGATCTGTATCGGGGATGGAAAGGATTCCTGTCAGAAGACTGTTCAAAAATAATACATCAATACAGCAACAGACAAGCAGCCAAACTTCAGAACCAAACCTCTGAAATGTTAACTCATAAATCATGCAGTATCATTCTAGCTATTGCTTCTTTTTATCTTCTTTAAGCTGCTTACTAACAGAAATGGCTGCTCAGCGAGTAAAAAGGCCAATTTACTCTCAGCTTCTTTTCCACGGGAACAAAGAGACCCTGGAATCTTACTTGAAGGATTAAATCTCCTCAGCTGCTACACTGTTGGTCTCAACAACAGCATAATGAAACATAACCTTGGACTACAATCTCAGGATGCTACAAAGAGGTTTCATCTTCAGAGGTAAAGCCGTTTGTTTTGTAAGTTTGTCAGAAAGCCTTGAATGATCAAACAAATTAATAACTTGCAAAAGAACACAATTCACAAGTTCTTGAGAGTCCACTCTTTTAAACATTCATCCCATAGAATATATTAAATTAAGCAGTGATGCTTAATCTAATGGACTATGTTAAAACGTCACTGGAATGGATAACTCAAACTGAGAAGTCGCTGACAGAAAAGGAAGTTGCATCCTTCTGATCGTGCTAGCCTCATACCTGGTGAACGTAGCATAGGTGTCAATAAGCTGCAGAGTAGCAGGCAGCAGGTTCTTGGTTATCTCCGATGATTTGTGTGGGTCAGTTTCTGCAGCTAGCTTAGAGAAGTGCTCATCCAGGGAAACCTGGATCTTGGAAATGGCAGCATCAAGGGTGTAAATGGACTGCAAACTGGGAATCTCATGCAGCTGGAGAATAGTAGTGCAGTCAATCCCACAGAAAGAGGAAATCTATTAAAAAGAGAAGGATGACAATTTTTCAGAGCAAGGCATCATATACAAGTCAACGTTCCATACTAGCTTATACATATTTAGCATTTTCACCAGCTTACCTGTCGAGCAAAGTATTCCTCTGCAATTTCCACATCATATTTCACTGAGCTGCACTTAGTGGAGGCCAATTTAATGAGAGAAGCAGCATGTTCAGCTTTCATGCCTTGTTTGATCAAGTGATCCTGGAGGAATTGCAGAGAAATTTCACATTTAACAGCATTTAAAAGGGTTGTAGGAATGAACTAGTCCATAAGCTATCATATCAGGGCAATTTGTTTTTAAATCACATACATACCAATTCCAATTTCCCATTACTATGCAAAAACTACACTTCCTACATGCAAGAAGCCTGGGAGAGCAGATTCACACCGTCAATCATGGAAACACCTGTTACTATATTCTCATGTTAAAGCTGGAACTAAAATTATAAGGCGGTTTAATTCTTCTGACTCAATCAGGAGGATAAAAAGTGCTCAATCTACCCAAGACAGTTTGCACTTCTCTCCTCTTTAGGATTCAACACACACTACTGCAATTTCATTTCTTTCTTCATTCTCAGGAATGAGTATTGCTGCTTTAAATTCTAATAATGCTTCAAAGCCTCTAACACTGAGAAATCCAGGGTAAGGACTGCACCTTGATCCAAACAACGTAGGAGATGATACGCAAGCGGGAGGACCAGCGCAGCGTGTGCAGGATATCACATTCACTCATATCAGGCGTGTTCATCGCCAGCTGATTCATGTAGTTTTTAGAAGGGGGCAAAATCCCCAGGATCCTCCAGAGTATCAAGAAGTAGTACTGAAGTGCACAGGCCTCCTAATAAAGGCAAGAGATGTATACATCAGTAAGGGCGCTTTTATTTGCACTAGAACAGCTATAATCCTATCACCGGGTTTCTGTGTAGGTAAAGGTACTGTCCCAAAGATTAGAGCACCCTTCTACCTATGCTGAACGTGGCATGACTTTTCTTAGCTCGCTCAACAATTTTATTTTCTTTCACGGTGGCTCATTCCACCATCTTCTAGCTAAACCTCCTGCATACATTTGGAAGGCATAATGAGCCTGAAGTCAAAAGCATGTAATACGTTTCAAGAGAACTCCGCAGAAATGTCATTTAATATCATTTATCACCCAACTTGGCTTGGAGAGTGGAAATTTTCAAAACTATCCTGGAGAGCCTGCTGTTTGACTGCAAGGTTCGTCTTCACTAATAGTACTACAACAAAAGGAATATAATATATGCCCTCCTAGCTGCAGAGATTAAACTAGAGAGCAAGTAATTCCTTCTCAACAGTCAGGGAAACCTGAACCAGGCACTGCACTATAGGTTATGCCCATGAGAGCATCACGTTACTGTCGCAGCATTGGGGTGGTCTTTTAAGGAAAAAGTTGTTAACTCTGACTTCCTTAGCCGCTTCCCCTGGGATGGGGGTTTGAGACCAAGTATTGGGCAATAGCATGCAGGTCACCTAGTCCTCAGATAAAAGGCCAAAAGGCAATTCAATCTGGAAGAGACTTGTAAGGGATCGAGAAAGCCATGATGGGAGACCAGGGGCATGCAACCTGGAAGGTTGCTCCACCAGCAATGAAGCAGATGATCTGCTGTGTGGGGGGCAAGCAACAGACCCTCCTAAGGTAAAGACTGCTGAAGCAGCTCAGCCAAGGAGCAGGACCTGGCTTACCTGTTTCGGTTTGCATTGGACTGCTCCGATTTCAAATAAACCCCTCCCCAGAAGATGGTATTGAAATTCTGCTGCTGTTGGGAGCATTAGCTTAAAAATTTTATAAAGTAAAACCCTGACTGCAAACAATTCAGTTCTCAACTTCCATAACTATTGCCCAGACTCTCATAAAACCCAGCCCCTGGAGCCACTTGACATCATGGCCAGTGCTATAACCCCACTGACATGCACCCTTACCAGTGCTGTGACGTTTTTGTTTTCTTTCCTCCGGAGGGTGTCAAACTGCGATCCAGCTGCAAGTAGTGAAGTCAGGGCTGCATAAAGCTCATCATATTTCACGATCCTAGAAAACAGGACCTCACAAACCTATGGAAGAAGCCAAACCAGGATTGTTTCTTCCTCAGTTGCACAACTCCCTATCCACATGCACTTGAGATACTCTCCCGCACAAACAAAACACACCACAGAGTATCAGCAAAAAACCACCTCAGGCCAAGTTTGTGACAATTGCTCCAATAGCCACGTAGGGTGATAAAAGGTGCATTCAGCCTGTGTGCCTAAAAGCAGCAAAATTTACAATAGTAACAGTAACAGTGGTGTATGTGAGAAACTGCCCCATCCAACAGCATGCTACCCTCTTTTGTCAGCTGCCACAAGCCCAGTTTTAGTGAGGGAGGACAGCACCTGCGGGAAGGTGGGGTTGGAATAGATGAGACATGGGGCAAAGAGATGGGAGGCAATTCTGAAGCCAGCTCCCTTGCACCTCGACTGCTAAGAAACTCAAGAGTTAACTTGGACATGAAAAGCTTTTTGTATAGGTCTGAGTGAATCCCAGGTTAGTAAAGTGGAAGAGGTCTCCTGTTCTTTAGCCACTGTTTATTTCCAAGCAACACAAAGTGGTCAAACGTTCAAAGGAAGTGCCAAAACATCATGACTGGGAAGCCTCAGATGTTTCACCCAAGATGCCCATCTAAAATTTGAGCCTGAACATACATTTAAACAATATTAAAATTACTTAGTTAATTATTTTATACTGCTATCGCCTATTCACCTAATGTTTACAGTTCTTCCTGAATAAAAACAGTAACTCTCAAGCAGGTTTCCTCTTTGGTACATCATATCTGCAGTTCAGGTCATTTTCTACATTGACTCTCTATGCAATGGAACTGAAAAGCAGATTCTCTATTGACTTCTCTTCCCTCTCATTTCTCCATTTGGCTGTTGTAAAGTCAACAGAACTCAAAACCTAGAGGTCTGGAAGAAGTCTTTAAAGAAAGGAAGTCTGGGTACCGTGTTATCTAGGCGGTTCAAGTCATCTTCAGACGCTTCGGGTGACAGGATGCAGTAGAACCTGGGCTGTGGCACTGCATCTGAGACATAAATACCAAAGTTGTTTAAATTTAGAATGAGCAATACTGTTGGACGTAGGCTAATCATTTTCTCCCCAAAGCCAAGCCATTCGTGATTTAAGGCTAGGAAAGAATTTTGCTAAATAAACTAAGGGTACAGTACGTGCACGACTGTGAAAGGTGTTTAGACAAACTGTACATCCAGTGACACTTGCCTAGGCTATGTTAAAAACAGGTTTACTTTAAGCTTTTCATGTAATATTCCTAAAGTTTATGAGCACAAAATTCTGCCATAGCTCTTCCTCTGACCTGATGAGCAGTGTTTGGTCCAGTTTTCTTCCACTTCTTTAAATCCATGGTAGATAGGGATAGCAGTTCGTCTACTACTCTCCTGGGATCCACTGACCCAGCCAATGGGTGGGGTTAGCAGATTATATTGCACCTGTGTAAAAACAGACACCGAAAACAAAGGTTCACTGGTAACTAAAAAAAAGCCCATATAAAGAGTCCTAACTAACAAACTGTTTGAAACAACAGGACACTTTCAGGTAGAGACAGGATTTATAGACTTCAGTCACTGGAGCAAGGCTACAGTCCAAGGTTGTTACCCCCCTAATATAGAACAGTGCCAACAAACGAAATGCAGACTAGCTAAACTTGGAGAACGCTGCATTAAAGGTATTTGTGAATCAGTGAAGAGACACCGATAGACCTCTACCCTTATCAGACGTAAGGCAGGTTTACTACTCCGGGCATTACTGTGGCAGCATCTCATGCTGCCCAACATCTATTCACATGCAGTAGCAGTAGTCATGCCACAACACTACCAAAGCTGCTGCTAGAACCAAAGGTTCGCTGTCACGATCTTGCAGGCCATTAGTGAATTCAAGAGCGTTACTAAGACTAAAAAGGAGGTAACTACAGATATAAGAAAGCAACAAATTAAGTACCTGCTATCGTCCGTTGCTGAGCAACTACCTGATTGAACATCTGTAACAGTTCCTCAGAAGCTTACCTGTTCAAACAAGTACACGGGGACTTTGGAATACTGGTGAAGCAGGTAGTCGAAGACCAGCAGTAGACGAGCTAGGATTAGAGGTACAGACTGCAACTGGGAATCCATCTTTACAGTCAGGTCCAGAATGGTCTGGATACAGAGAGTCAAGATAGATCTGCGGCCTTTCTCAGAAAAGTTGTGGAAAATAAGCAAGAGCAGCTGGAGGTGTTCAACATTCAGGTCTTCTGTGTCATTGGGAAGTGCCCCCTGCAGGGCATTTTGTTTTAAAGTGCTCACAAACCTGCCAGCAGAGAAAGAAACTGAAGTAAGAAGAGTTCTACCAAAATGAGCTGTTCATTTATGGTTCACTCTTACAAGAGGGGTGGTTCAGCTACTGTAAAGATGGGCTTAGTACAAGGACCCAATACCCACCAGGAATCCAGCAAAAAAAAGTTTTGCCTTTTCTTTTTCAAATCAGTGCTAACAGAGCTACTTTCTTGTCTGTTCATCTAGGTCTTGATGTATAGATAAGTGTTTGCATTCCCTATTCTCATCCAGATCTGGCATCTTTCCCTTCTGCAGAATTTCTGAAAGGTACCATCTCAAACACACAAACTATTCCTATCCCCCCTCTGCTCCCCAACCCAGGATTTTCTTACCTTACATGAACAGCACCCGATGTTGAATTAACTTGCCCAAACAGAAAATTCGGTCTCACAGGAAGACAGCTACGGAGAAAACTTGCTTGTTGTTATAATATTTAAAGTCGTCTTACCTCTCCCAAACTTTGAGACATTCTGGGACATCAGGATCTCCCTGGGCACTGGCTTTATGCTGCCAGATTAGGAGAAGGCGGGAGAGTACAGACAGACTCTGGGGATGGATGTACAACGGCCAAGGTCCTTCTGAGAAAGGGGCCACTCCCAGCTGCTGGAGAAGCGTATTCTGGTGCAAAAAACCCAAATATATTAGTTGGGAGGAAAGTCTAAATCCAAGGCTTCAATTTGACAGCTCTAGGTAGGTTCAGAGTTTAATGCATTGGTATTTCTCTTTGTGGAGTTACAATATTTGGCACTGGGGTCAAATTAACATGTTTAAGTAACCATCTATTTGTTATCAATCCTAAAAAGCCAAGCAGATACACAGGCAATTCTTGTGGTAAAAAGCATATTCAGAAACAGTTCTTTGAGCTAATGGCACCCCAACTATGGAAAAGGATTTATTTTTCCTTTTAAACATCTTCGCAGCTCAGAGCGTTAATTTACAGAAACGCTAGGCTGGAAAGACACACCTCTACAGCATCAAGTACGGTTCCCTGAATTCACCTGTCCAAAGGAGTCTACAAGATCATTCACTTTAACTCCCGCATCCATGCCACAGCCACAGAGGATCCTGTTAAAGAGCCCAACAGTGTGCCACAAGACAGGCATTGTCAATGCCTCAGCTACATCAATGGCAGGGGAAATGTCATAGTTTAATGCATGACCAGAGGATCAACATGCTCTGTGCTGCAAAATCTGACAGTCCTGCCAGCCTGACCTGGTAGAAAAAATCTGTTTCAACCCCAGATCTGATAGATGCTTTGATATCACAAGAGAGGTGTTTAAGATGTTTCTAAGAACCAGTGGTAAGACTAACACGCCTCAGGAAAATTCCCACTTCTAGCTATAGCCAAGGTCCAATATTTCATCAGCAGCCCAAGAAAAAAAAAGGCCAACTAAAAAAAAATTCATGGGGAAAAATACTTTCTTACACATAGATGAGATTACCAAGCATCTCCCACACAAGTACATTTTCCTTTCAACCCCATCATAGAGGCACCAAATACCTGAATCCACATATTACTACACACATCGATTTCAACCCTTTCCAACATTAGTGTAAGATACAAATAAGTATTAAATGGCGAGTCTGCCATTGTTTCCTATCCCGTGGAATACTTTGCAGTGAAGTGTCTTCTCAAGGAGGATCTTATTTCCCACCCTGCCATACTCCATTCCTTTATTCGCAGAATAAAATATTTTGGGCCACAAGGAATTGTTCTTCAGCAGAGTAAGCAGCACCAGTGTCCTCGCACACAAACATACGGTCATCCATGGAAAGCCAAGCAATTCGGTTTTACATCCAACACGCAGATTTTTTTCAGACTGACCTGCAAGGTAGGGGACTGAAGGTCTGAGGTCACCAAGGAATGGTTGAAGTGATACAATGCAGCAGCAAATTCTTCATCTGATGTGCCTGCAACACAGTCAAGATCAAGCTGATTATTATTACAGCTCTACCTGCAGGACTAGAAATCCAAGAGGTTCTTGTGCACTCACCCTTCAGCCCATCTTTGTCCACTTCCTTGATAATGCTAGCCAGTGTGGCCATGTGCTGCTCGGAAAGAGACACACTTAAGTAGTTGCGAATGAAATTGTTCCTGGAGTTCAGCATGGAGGAGGTGATGAAGTTCAGAATATTGGAAGCTAGGCTTAAAAACTGAAAAAGAGGAAAAGAAGATACACATCTTAGAATCAAGACCAATAGTGATGGAGGAACAAAGAAAAGCCATTGCTAAATCTATTAGATTTCTCATCACCCAGCTAAACCCTGCCTCCATCAACACAAGTTTCGGTTTCTTTTCTTTTTACAATCCAGCCTGCCGCACAAGAACTCTGTTCCACATGAAGTCTCTTTCACAGACAACTGTTCATTAGCTTCTCAACAGCAGCATTCATTTTCACTGTTAAATAAAGGAACTGTTAATGGTGTTATCAGGCAAGCTATTTCACTTCATCTGCCGCAACCTAAAATGATGGCGGATTGTCTTATACCTGCTCTTCCCTGGCAATAATGATTACTTAACACATATCTGCTGACTGAAGAGTAGCACAAAGTTCCCAGGAAACCCATATCCCAGCCTTCCACTCCCTACTAGATGGTGATACTTCATTGTCAACATACTAAACTGCACAACATTTAAACAACGAAGTTGCCAAGTGCCAAACTGACAAGCCTCTCTGGGTTGAGAATCACATTACATCTCACTCAGGATACAACGAGTCTTGAAGTCTGTACCAGTTCTGGGTCTTTGCGGCTGGCCAGAATGTTCCCATTCTCCCCAGTCGTCTGTTTGTTGGGGCTTTTCACTCTAGGTGAACTCTCCAGGGGGGGTGGTGGAGGGGGTGGAGGAGGGGCCACTTTCTCTTTACTTGGAGAAATTGTCTCTTCAAACCACTGGCCAAGGATGGGTTCACTGTCATCATCTAATAAAAAAAAGATAAGAAAAAAAAAAAGACGTAGAAAACCATCATTTAGGCTTAAAGCAGCTTCCCTTCTACAAGCTGCTTTACTAAAGAAAAGCCCAGCAAATGTACAAAGGAATATACTAGCAAGCCTAGAACGTGACATTTTCTTTGCAGTCACAAACCAACGGTGAAAGAAGCCTGGCTCCAAAAGCAACTTCCCAGTCAAGGGAAGAGAGAGTCCTTGGCATCTGCCTAAATAATATTTTAAACAGATATAAAGCTCCTGTATCACTAGGATGCTGACTGCAATAGACTGAGCATAGCTGGTACTTCTCTACCCGCTGAACCTAATAAACCATTTTAAATCTCATCTGCTAAAATCTAACTCCAGTCTAGGCAGGCAGGAGCGTAGTGCGCAAGCCGCTACTGCTTTGAAGAAAAGTGTGAGATCTTGGGTTAAGTTGCTTGTTGCAAACTATTACCCTGGCTGCTGTCCTCCTCAGTGCTGCTGAAGTCATCCTCGTAATACGTGTTAGAATCAGTGGAGGCGCTTGCATCACTGCTCATGGAACCCTTCCTCTGACGCTGCAAGACACAAGCCTTAAAACAATAGCGAGAAGGGTTAAACGCTTGCCAGGCACAACAGAAAGTTCCTAAAGCTCTTCTTTTATTGCCCGCCAAGAAAATCTGCTCAAATGGCTATGCCAACATTTCTCTTCAAATATTGTTTTCTAAATATCGCCCGTCATCATCTGCGATGGCAAGCAGAGCTGGAAACCGTTGGAAGACTGTAAGCTTAGTTTCATATTACAGCGTGAACATAAAAGCTCCCATTCTGCATACAGTCCAGTAAGTCATTGGTCATGACTACTATTCAGCTTCCTGGGATCATGCAAGAGCAAATTCTAAAAACTTCTGGTTAGGTTGTTAGTAGATACTTGCAACAGGAGCTTTCCATACAGGTCTCATTATTTAACTGAGAGAAAGACCGTTATAGAACTCCTTTATCAAAGTCGTCTCCTACCTTTCTGTAAGAAGTAGACAGCAAAGTCAGCAGCAAATTAGTGAGAGGCACAGAATCAATCAGCCGCTGAATTCTTTGAATTGATGTGCTCTGAGCCATGATATTCAGCACTGCTGGGGGCCCGTCGGTTTCCCACCCCTGGAGGGCAGTATCAAAGGAAGGTTAAAAGCATATTCCAGCAGAGAAGACAAACTGATTAAGGGAATCAATGTGCCATCTACACACCTTGTGTAGTGCCTCCACTTGCAGATCCTGGAAGAGTGATGTTAGGAGTTTGATAGCATAGTTTGCTAGCACCACTGACAGAACACCAAACCCTTGATGCCTAGAGAAAAATTGAAGATGATGACTTAAGATCTCCAATACTGCTTGTTCTAAAGAAATTATGCCAAAGAATCACTACTCAATCTCATGGCTTTCCATCACTTAGTCACCCCTGAAGGTTTTAATTCAGCAGGAGCATATATTCTGAACTTTCAGTATGTAAGGTACACAGCTCAATGCCTCCAAGTTATAGCTTCATCTTGCCCACAATAACAGCCAAACTGATAAACTTCAAAACTGTATTATAAGGAGGACCAGGTAATTAGTTTTTGTTTGAGAATGCTCCTCCACCAGACGACAAGCTTGAACCCTTACTGCTAGTATCATCCCAAAACTGCATCTACTCTTTATCCAGAATGAAAGCGATGCCAACACCCCCAATAAAGATCAGCAGCCTTTTTTTGCTCGCCCAACTGTGCCTTCACCTAGCCCAAAACAAGAAACTCCCCCTTGAGAACAGAAAGCAGTCAGGCTAAGCCTCAAGTGGAGCCTTCAGATTGTTTTGTAGATTAAAAAAACCTCTTAGAAGAATCTAAGTGCTGGCTGACATGCAATTGGTGAAAAAAGATTAAGTTGAGCAAGATGACTGAGAAATTGCTTTTTTAAACTGAAAAGGCAGAAAATTGGATAAAGGAAAGTGAATGGACCAAAACATGAACAGAACGAGTGTCTTCACGAAACCAGCCAGATTCCAGAGTTGCAGAGATTTCACACCAAAGCAATAACCACGGTGATGCACAGAAACTGGTCGACTCAGCGGGGTAATCACATACCCTTTCCCAGGGCCTAGTTTGGGAGACCCAACTCCCTCTTTTGTCCGAGCAATGATGTCTCTGACACGAAGAGCAGCCAACGGGTCTTTCTCCTTTCCCTTATCGGCTAAGGCTGTAGGACTGAGGTTCAAGATGAGGAAGAGGCTGTTTAGCAAACACCAAGCACCAAGCAGCTGGAAATTCTGGTAATGCTATTGAACCAAAAGCAAAACAAAAAATGGACAGTTGTGTGAATCCAACTGAACAAACACACCACCCACCAAGGTTGGAAAGTGAGAAAGTTTCACAGCGAGATCCATTCTTACCTCCCCCCCTGCACGGCGCGAGTTGCTGATGGCCTGCCCAATCATTTCATAGATTTCAAGCTGAAAGAAAACCCAGCACTCTTTGTAACCATGATGTTATCTGACAGGGTGTCGGTAAACCATTCTGTACACTGCTCACACTCCCTCTCAAGCTTCTTCTGCCTCCTCCACAATTGCCCACCACAATGCAAGCTCTCAGACGTTATAGAGCTTACATCAGTATCAACCTTTCTTTTGGCATCAGCAGGAAGCAAGGGGAGCAGAAAGTGACCCAAATAAATAAAATATCCAATAAGCAAAGAGTTCTTCTGTGCAAGCCCCAGACTATGCATTTTCCAGCTGATCCCTTGCTTCTTTGACAGAAACAAGTGAACGCAAGACTGTTCTCCCTCAAACAGTTTTCCTCCATGTCATCTACTTACACATTTCTGTACAATAGTGGCAGCATCATTTTCATAATCTTCTTCCTTCGAACTAGTGGACCCAGTTCGTACCTGCTGCGTGCTGCCAACATGTAGGATGGCCATGCATGTTGCCACACTCACGCCTGAACAAAGGAGAGAGCAAAAGGAACGTGGTACATTTAAAAGCCAGCCTTGGAACTCTATATTGAATATCACGCACACACACGCACAGAGTCAACGGGGGTAAAAACATGTGGATTTGACTAGGCCAGAAACAGTCAGTCTGTCAATTTAACTAGAGAAAAAAAATGTCAATCCCCCCCAAAAAAGAAATTTTCATACAATCTGATTCATAAAACAAGCAGTGGATACTCCTAATGGAGCAAAATACTTAACAAGTTTGCCATTTAGAGTAATAAAGACATTTATGTGCCCAGCTCCCTTGGAAATCAGTGGAATGTGGGCACCTAATCACTATTAATAATCTGTCCCTTATTGATTACATGAGTACAGTTTTGCAGTGCTAATGCCACTCTTGAGAAACAGGGTTGAATTCTGGAGGTCATCAGCTGATCTAAAACTATAGACTTTGGAATAATGAAGCACAGCAGAAGACAGCCACATGGAGCAATCTATTGGGTTTGTACCTCTGATGGTGTGGACTGCCAACTCTACTCATGTACTTGAGGACTCAGCCTTCACACTTAAAGAACATAAATGTCATTTGACAATTAGCTGCATTGCTGGGGAATGCTGTATTCAGGCAGCATATTCAAACCCTTGGGGAGAAAGCAGGGCCTGATACTCCATCCATTCAAAAAACCAGTACTGTTGGCATTCAAAGGGTGTCCTGTCCAGTTCCTTCATCAGCACACAGGACAGAGGTCACGGTCTGGGCCTTAAGGGTGCAGGTTACAAGGCACAGAAGATGCAGAGCTACAGAGGGCTCCAACGACAGTGGAGAAAAGCAAGAGAATTCAGCTTTCCAGAAGCCCAGTCCTTCCAAAGGATAGTCATTCACCTGCATAGAGGCAGCTGAGGGCCAGAACAGTCACATCCTGGAGCCGTGTGGGAGTGAGAGGCTCCAATACAGGAAGAGACAGAGTGTCCAGTGCCATCGTCACATCTATCACCAGCGAGTGAAACCTACAACAAGCACTGAAGTTAGGCTTAGGAACCGCACAGCGTGCTCTAGAAAGGACTTTCTGGCATCAAACAATGGATAAGGGAGACAGTGGCCCATACTGTATCATGCGTGTTCAGGCAGCGCTCCCACCGTGAACAGAAGAAGAGACTGAAGCACCTTACCCATTGCGAACTGCCGTTGCATCTGCTACAGTGGCTGGCATAATGAAAAAGGAGTTGGCTGACACGGCATCCTGGAATCGATTTATGTAGCGCAAAAAGTAAGGGAGGTTCAGGCACACCCTCAGCAGCTTTTCAGAGCCACCTACCAGGACAAAAGCAAGGACAATGGAAAAGCATTTTACCTGCATCATTTCACAGGCTAGACTTGAGACTGCAACCAACACTACAGAGTGGCTAAGCCATTAGTCTAAGCCCATGGGAATTCAATGTTTTGCTCACGCTTTTCCTGTGGCACTGTCTCTAGTAACACACTCCAGGCAGTTTTGTTGTGAGGAAACAGACGTAAGTCACAGCAATGTCCCCAGTGGAATAGAGCATTGATTCTCAGTGAGGGCTCCATGCCCTCAGCTTGAGTGAGAAGGCAAATGCTCTCCTCCCCGTCTCCGGTGCCCTGAGCCTGCCCCGGATAGAGCAGCAGCTACAGGTGCCACTGAGGTAAGGACTGCCACATCTGCTACCCTTCTGGCAGCCCTGATGTTCCCAACAATGTCTCCCACCTGCATGGGGGCGCACAGATGGATGTGGAACCAGAGCCACACTTTGTAACCCAGCTTTTCCCCTCCACTCCTCCCACGCTCCTGGGGCCGGTGGGAGGCACCAGAGAGCAGTCACCATCATGTGAGACCCTGCAGAAGCAGGCTTCACAGTGGGGCTGCCCTTGCCCTCTTGGGTAGACAGACGGGTAGAACAGTGGAAAGAGCAGGGCACATCAAGGTTAGGTTGTGCTCCCAGCACCCGCACCTGGCACCAACCAGATCAGTGGTTCTCAAGCTTTTTGGCCTTGAAGCACCCCTCCTTATCTTTCCAGAACTGAGGTTCCAGCCCAGCGATTCTCAGCTGGGGTGCCGCAAAATTTGAAAAACATTACCAGAGGGGAAGGAAGTGGGATGCCTTGAAGATAAAAAGGTTGAAAACCACTGTAAGGAAAAGACGTAAACCTTGTTTAGATGCACCACAAACCAAACCCTCAACCTTTAATGGGTGTTCACCCAGCCAGGTGGAAGATCTTGAGTCCATGTTATGTGAGAGCAAAGGCTCCTATTCCCCTCCCTTAAGCCTTCCCTCACCCAAGCCCAGTCAGTGTTATTCCCCAGACCATTTTACACTGTCCCCCACAAAATGAATATGCCAAAATTCTGTGCATTAAAGTGAATCCTTGACTCCTTCCTGTTCACAATGAGCAAGGGTCCACAACACAGCTGTCACCTCTGCTAGTTGCCTCAACACAGAGACCCAGAACTGGAAGTGGAAGAGGTTTGTACTACAAAGTGGCTCCAAGGCTGCTGGCCCAGCACCTTTCAAGGGCACATTTTTGTTTTTTAAACTGAAAGCTCATTCTTACCTAGCTCTTGCAGGCTGGCTACATTCTGGGCAATGAAGATACTTTTTGTCTTTGCTGCAGAAGCTTGGTCAGTAGATGCTTGATCCTCACTTTCTCCTTCCACCTGACAGACAAGCAGACATTGAGATACAAGGCAATCGGCATCTAAAATACAGAATACTACAGGACGTGTCTTAACGGAACTGAAGCTCATCTTACACAGAAAAGCCATGTGCGACCTATGAAGATGTTAACTTTCCATAAGGTGAGATAAGTCAACCACCACCATGTGTACTGTACTTTCCCCCCACAATCCAGCACTCACAGAAATTTAACCCATGTAGAAAAGCATTATCTGAGGTTCTCTGTAGCCACATTTGTGGCATCAGAACCACAACACTTTCATACAAAGGCTGACGCTTCACCTGGGTCTCTGGAGCAAGAGATGGTGATGCTGTCACTCTAGGGTTAAACACCGATGTCAACTGATTCAGGAAGTTCATCTGCACCTCCTTCTGCCGCAGTTCAGGGCTCACTGGGGAAGCCAGCTCCTTCTGATCCTCCACTGCATGGACAGAAGTAGAGGGTCAATTCCATGTGTCAAGGGCAGGAAGAACACAATGCTTCACATACACCAGAGAAGTGCTGTTTTGAAGCAAGTGTTGACTAGGCTTCGAATGAGGTACCTACCATCAGAGAGGGTTTTAACAGTCTGAGGCAGCTTGGCCGATTTCATCATTGCTGTGAAAGTTATGATTTCAGTTCTGTCCAGGCGGCTACAGCCAGTGCAAAGCCCCTTGATTAGCAGAATCAGGTGTTTCTAGAAAAATGAGAAACATCACATTAAATCCAAATGCTTCAGCTTGCAATTCCTTCATTTTCACAAGCTCTCAAAAGAGCCAATCTAAGAGTATGAAGGGGAATGAACGATGGATAATTCAGGTCACTGAAATTATCCCTTCTGCTTGCTACTGAATAACAATCTTCCCTACAGCGCACACAGGCTCAGAGGAAACACCTGACCATGTCCTTCAAATTTAGCAACTAACTTGCACGTAAATATTTTCATTAACTGTCAAAACTCCCATAGACAAAATGGGCCAAGTCAAACTCTCCCTAGGATATGAATGCACAGTCGAAGGTTGTTTCTGGCACAAGAACAGTAAAGTTGGTAATTTAGGGGCATCTCTCAAGTCACTGTTTCCTCTTCTTTGCTTTAGAACAGGTAATCGCAATGCAAGCAGGTCAGCTGAGCTCCTTGAAGAAGCCTACTTAATCACACTGCTCATCACAATACCAGCAAGCAGGAAACCACAAGGGATGCACGGGATATTACAGGCTTTACTCAAAGCTATTAAATGTTTACAAAATAATTTTGCCTTGCACAAGGGTTCCCAGAATTTCATGACAGCAAGCCCCTAGAAGCAAAAGACTGAGCACCCTTTCTGTGCTGATACCACTCAGCTTCCCCTCATAAAATCCAGGCTTCTACTCACCTGTGAAACAGCACATGCCTCATCTGGGTTTTCAAGTCGCAGTAGTGAGAATTCAATCAGGACTTTACAAGCAGCTGCCACTGACTGCAGTTGGTTCCTGGGGACTGAGAAAATAAGAATCCTGTATCAATCAACTGTGACATCTCAACATACAGGATAATGAATTCTTAAAGTTAGCGAAAAAACATTATGCAAAGAGATAGATATACATTCTCTTTCTCCTTGCTCCCAGAGTCTGATACAGCCACTTTTGAATAAGGCCTCATTCCACAATTAAACCAAATAACTTCAACAAAACCACTTGCAAAGTAACGTTATCCTAAAATAAAAGGATTAAGTTAGCTTATTTCTTATTAGATAATAATATACAAGAAACATCTGTCAAATAAGGACAAGATCCATCAATCCAGTTGTAAATATTACAAGTGATAGATACGAGGGATGCTGTAACAGCAGCTTGTTTTGTATTATACTGACCCAAAAAGCTTCACTCAATAATAGTGAGAAAAGCTTTAGAGTAAAGAGTTCACCACTAGCTGTGTATTAAATTTCACTGACACTAGAGCTACCAAAAAAAAAAAAAATTCAAATCAGGCTGACAAATGATGGGTAAATTCTGTTGAATTTATTAAGTTGTTTCATCCAAAAGAAAGAAAGAAGCTAAAAAGATTCTGAAAAAGTCAAATAGTTTTATGGATTTTTGCAGGTGATATTGGGTCTTGGACCAGCTGTGTGATTGGGATAGACTTGGACAAGCTTTTGAGTGCAGTGAGACCTGGAGAGGAATGCACCATACTCAAAGGTTTGTCCAAGTCTATCCCAACCATGCAGTTGGTCCAATAAAAGGTATCACCCATAGTTATTCTTGCCTCTTGCATATTTCCTGGACTTTCATGGCTACAACATCACTCCAAACCCACCAACTAGTTCTAATTTTCAGAATGGCACCAAGATTATTTTTACTACAACTCTTAATTTAAAAGGTTTTAAAAAATCCCCAAAGGTAGTGAAACATTTCATGTGACGCAAAATGATTTTTCTCCAACCTCAGCCAATGAACTGGGAAAAAAAAATCAACTGGTCAGAGTTCAGAAAGAGGATCTGAAGAAACACCCAAAGGATGGCAACAACATCTACTTCAATCCTTAGACAAGACAGGAGACAAAGCATATTGAGCACTTACTCAGGCCACACACAGTTGTGATGTAATGTGTGGAGAGTGCAACGAAGGAGGAGTAGAAGGGCTCGTATTGCTTGTCATGGTGCAGGATTTCAGATTCGCTGTAATTAGAGAACATAACAGGAATGGAAATCAGTTCCACAGTGACAGACTGCCTTCATACAATCCTTTGAAAACGTGAAGCGCTTAAGAACATAGGCAAGATAAAAATGGGTAAGTCGAGGGATATTTAGTCCCAAATATACATTTCACCTAAGATATCTGGGGTAAATTTTTATCTTTTTTCCAAACAGTGCAGCATCTCTCCTCTTCCCTGCAACCCACTGCAGGCGTCACCAAAGGCTGACTTCCCCACAAGCAGGGAGATCACAAAACCACACAACAGACTGAAGACGAGAAAGTGACAAACGTCTTGCCCTGTGCCTCCCAGTCGGGCGCTTTTTCCCATCCCTCTCAGGGTCTCCATCTATAATTCTCCAGCAGAAGGTCACTCCCATCTCAGCGGCCTGTGAAGTTTGTACTGCTTGTTTTGTTAATGCCAGACAGGGTTTGCCAAGATTGGAAGCGCTTGCATTCTTTCTCTATCAAAGAACGGAGCCGACTACAGCTTATGCAATTCTGCAGCCTGGAAGGTTCAAAACAAGCAGTTGCATAATGGTGGCAACAGAAAACCTAACTTGTGAAGTGAGGAGAGGAAAAGGGATGTTTGATAATTTATAAAAAAAAATTGGGGGGGAAAAAAGCACATCTACAATCACCTATCCCAGCAGCAGAGATGTGCAACCTCAAAGGTCCCGTTATGATTTTGCTACATTTCCCACCTATGTCCACACCGCAGTGAGGAAAAAGTGAATGCCTGGAATCACTTCAAATGGGAGAGTAAAAATAAAGCCAAAATACACCCTTGCACATTACAACTTTTAGGTCAGAGATGTGCTTTTCCTTGATAAGGCTCGACAGGTAGGGAAAATGAAAATGCCCCGTGTCCACAGAAAAGATGCAGCAGTGGCCGCGTCTGGGCACGCACACTAACCCACCGATGTGCCTGAATGCAAGGGCGAGCAGAACTCTCTAGGGCTGAGAAGGGCTCGTTTCCACGGCTGATCCAGCCCTTTAGTTATCCCGTGACTATTCAGGCTGTGCCAACTGTGGTGATACTGCATGATGTGGCTATCCTGTCTACTAAATACCAGAACTCATTTTACTCCGGCCATTAGATGGCAGTTATTTTCATTCAGTACTGACCTAGTAAAGAGATTTCAAAAAGATTTTAAGAACTATATATGCCATACTATCAGCCCCAACGAGCCATCTAGATGCAATATCAAGACAAAGATTTCTCGCTCTCTGGGCAGTTTATACTCTCCCTACTTACTAGACACAAATGAATGCGACCGTGGACTGAATGCCTGAACGCTTCAAGCAAAAAAAACAGGATACTTCAGTTCAAACCCAGGAAAGCCTCACTTCAGCAGAGCTGGGAGGCTGCTGGACCAATCTCTAAACTTCTCGGCAAAGCCCATTCTCGCACAAGTTAAAAATAAAACCTGTTGCATTCAGGCGGGTGGGCGGGCAGGATTGCCCCACCACACTAGGAAAGTTCAGTCATTTGTATTTCAACAGCATCTCAAGGCCTCAACTGCAATCTGGACACCACTGTGCAAGTCTGAAGACCCAATCCAGTGTTTTTACTGCAAGAATAACCTTCCTCTGAATGCCTCCTTTCCCCTCCAGTACTTTGTGCCCTCTTCTGTCAGACTGTATCAATGACTTCACCTTGCTCAAAACACAGCTGCTGTGGAAGAAGAGAGGGATTTATAAAGACTGCTCAAAGCACTCTTTCATTCAGATATTTTTCACCTGTTGGTGCATGCCACGACCATGTTCAGGTACAGCATACAGAGAAACAAAGCCAGCAAACAATCCTCTCACTGATCAGCTTTCCAAGAAATCAAGGGGTAAGAGAGAGAAATATTAACATGAAGAAAGAGACACGCTCCAACCATTAAAGTGGAAAACAGCAAGGATCCTGGTGAAGCTTCTTGACTCTACTATCAAAACACACTGCGCACTTAACAGAGCTGTACAATTGCGTACTTTTGAACCACGGGGAGGAGAGAAGAGGGACCCAGTTCCCTACTAATAATCTGTGCAGTCAACAAAATTATGCCCTGTCATTTCCTCTTTTCTCGATTTTGAATCATGTTTTACTGCCATGTTAGGAAACATGCCTGAAGCAGAATAAACCACACCGTGTTCCCTCTTGGCTGGAGGAAGCTTTGAAGTCCAAACTACTTTCTTTTGCTTTTAGAAAGACAGGAAGTCAGTAAAAGTCCAATGCCTTCAAGACATTCAATGAAAGAATACCACTGATTTTGAAAGATTCCCCTTGTCTAACACTTGTCAGCATTTGACTCTCAAGTTATAACCCCCTTTTGGATAAAAATGAATTCTGTGACATTACTGGGATCTATGTGGACCTAGGTTAGCATTTGACCTGTTTTTGTTTTGGATTTAGAAGCTCTACCCACAACGCACTCTTGTAATTAAGGAAGGTCTGCTTCCCTCTGGACCCAGAGCTCAGGAATCTAGAGGTGCTCTTTTGAAAGCAGACTTGTGTGGTCAGATTCAGTTGCACACGTTGGTTCTCCACTTCTTGGTGCTGCACTGTAAAGCAACAGCAGCAGTTTTAAGACGATGCATTTTAAGGAAAACAAGCAAGAACAATGTGAGTATAACAGCATGTCCAACGAGTCAGCAGCTCCTCTGAACTGCTGTTGCTCTGTTGTCCAAGGCACACTGAGAGGTATTCTAGACCCAACAAGAACACGAGAGGACAAAGATAAAGGACCTGGATCAGTTCAGGGGAAAGAAATTCAGTGCACTTCTGGCTGAAGCTGAGAGGTTGGGTTTTTTTTCTTTAATTATTTGAAAGTCGCATTGTTACTAAAGAAAGAAATGGCATTTAAAAGCAGAAGGCAGCTCTTGACAAATTAATAGCATTTACATCCTACTGGGCCACATTAATAGCTTCATTTTTAATGAGCTGGACTGATTGTTCTGCAAATAATGAAGCACAATAAAAAGCCAAGTTTTGTAATGTTCATGGGGCACTAATGCTTCAATGATGTTGAATATTCCTTACTACAACAACCATAATGATAAAATGCTTGGTAGGGATCCTGTATTAATTTAACTACACATAATATTTTAACTTGTCTACTGACATGTCTGTGGTTCTACAAAACCTCCTGAGCAACGTATCTAGTGACTCTGTGCAATTCCTCCTTTCAGGAGTCGGTAACACCATTGAGGTGTAATCCATGGGTCGCTATCAGATGTCACTTTGCTACAACACAAAAGTCCTGATTGTTATTAATGCCCAGAGATCCTACGCATAAGCAAGGCCTTATTGTACTTTCTAGACAATTCTGCTTCTATTGGCTTTAACAGTTTGGGAAGAGACCCTTTCTGTATTGCTGTCATAAAAACAGCTTCCACCTCAAGGTGATGTACTCAAAAAGTTTTCTTAACTTAACCTTCTGCCCAGTCTGTTCTATTTGACCCTGCTGCAGGCACCCTTTCTGACCCCCCTCCTTTCATTGTAGGCACCCAAGTTGGTAGTGTCCCGTTCAAGGCATTAACTCATTAACAGTGTAATTCAAATTTAGTTGTGCACATTTAAATCAGAAGGCTGAAACCAGACTCCTGAACAAGCTGCCTACTAGGGAAACTGCATGAATCTGTCAATGTATGACCTAAACTATGAAAAGCAGCAGCTTCCAGGACAAGTAACCCAAGTTTATTCTGGAAAGCTATTCCAAAATGTAATGATTGTGTTCTGTACTTATTTCAACTGCAGGACATCACGCTCATCACTGTGATACTTGCATGTAATATGTGACACAACCTTTAGAAAATGTTGCGTATTTTATTTAATAATGTAATGATACCACATTTTACTGCTGTATTTTAAACAGACTACTGTTCTGACCTGTAACACATCAGCCTGTTTTAAAATATTTTTGTACAAGCTAACTTATATTCCCCCCCGCATAAAAGGTTCTCATGTCTGGGGGGCCAAGCAGCAACACAGTATGAACTACGAGGCCAAAACCTGCAATGCTCCAAGGGCCCCTAAACACCAATTTCAGTGGTTTTGGAGGGCATTCAATACTTCACAGGGTCAAGCCTGCTGAGAACTGTGCTCTTTACAATAAAGAGGTTAATGAACCACCGCTCTAAGTGACAAAGTCAAGCCAACATTTTCATTATTCATAGAAATACAAGAGATCAAATGCAGCCATTCAGTTCTTTGTATTTCGGTCGTGGCATATTCCTGATGTAACAAGGATTGTGCATACTAAAAAGGTAAGAACCGCAAGAGAAAGGCCAACCATCCACAGCACAACATGCCAAGAAGGTTCTTGAATGCCATAAATATATACACAGGTTTTTGGTGGATTACTGCATATGCACATACAGACAGACTGCCTGCGATTTGTGGCATTCACTTTATTATGACCAGCTAAATGCAGCAACTTATTTTACCATCTTCCTAATGTGTAAAGTTTGGTTTTTGCTTCCTAATACGCAATTGTGGCGAGTGACATTTTTTTGGAACTAGGAACAGTGCTCCAGTATTCATGCCTAATGTTTTAGGCAACAAAAATAAGCTATTTAGAAAGCAGTCATGCATTAAACTAATAATTCCAGGAAGTATTCCCAATGGCAACTGTCCCATGTGTTCAGAATGAGACATCTCCAGCTTTCTGATAAAAAGAGACTGGCCTGAGATATTAGCCTTGCCTTATGAGGAAATTTTTCCCCTCGCCTTCTAAATAAATATAGTACAATGGAAAACACAAATCCACATCAATTAGCCTGATGACAGCAATGTTGACAGCAAAGGCAAAACCAAGGTGAACAATGGGAACGAGGGTCCAAAATGAAAATGAACAACCGAAGCAGAAGCACAACTCAAGGGGCTTAGTGCATTCAAGCTAAGGGAACTAGACAACCTCCATCCCAGACTTCTGCCAAAAAATGGTATATGAAATGACAAGAACAGTAGCACATATTTTTGGTTCATGTAGCAAGCCACCGTATGATTGGAAAATAGTGAATATAGTGCCTACATCTGAGGAGGAGGAAATCATGATTCCGACAACTGTAAGCCAACAAATCTGACCTCAACAGCATCAAGGAGCTCTAGAAGAGATGTTAAAGAAAAGGATCTAGGGAGACAGGTATTTAACCCAAAGTAGTTTGTGCCAGACTGATACCCAGTTCTTTCACTAAAGGAATTGCAGGAGAACTCACTTAATCCAAACTGCAGCAAAACACTAAAAGGAGCTTCTTAAACAGGGAAACAACTTGGTGGCGGCAGGTTTCTCAAGCACTGGTCTTGGGACTGGTTTTGTATAATATTTTCACTGGCATAAAAACCAGCAGTGTGGTAGTGACAGGGAGATGGGGACACTGTCAATTAAGGTGAGATCAATACAGAATATGGAAAGAATGGCATGAGCTCAAATAACAGAAATAGCACAAAAGGCAACGCTGTGCACTTGGATACTAGTAAGGAAAAACTGAACTATCAATTGGAACCTCACTGGCTGTACAGGTTTCCCTTGCTTCATACCAGGGGTGGGCAAAATGCAGCCCACGGGCTGGATGCAGCCTGCCAGGCCATTCTATCTGGCCCGCAGGGTCCCTAAAAATTTAGAAAGTTAATATTTATCTGCCCCTGGCTGCCTGTCACGCAGCCTGCAATGGCTTGCCAAAACTCAGTAAGCAGCCCTCCACACGAAATAATTGCCCGCCCCTGGCTTTATGCTGTACATGCATTCCTGGAAACTGGTGCAGAACTCAAATCCGCATAAAGGGAACACACTTGACAGTGTAACTAACAGGGCTATTTTCCAAGACCCAATTCTACCACTTTTACAAGACAAGTTTGATACTCACCAGCTGCAGCAGACAATACGCGAGCACATGGGGGCGGTGAATGTTACCATAATGGGAATGGCAACTACAGAAACGCGTTACGGACAACAAGCGAGGAGCACAGATCCACACGGGAGACCACATTTTGGAGCTCGTCGCTCTCACAAAGCACCGCACAAAGCAGCTGACTGCGGGCTTCCATCACGCTGCTCGCACAAGCGTGACTATACCTCGCATATAACCAATTTTTGGGATCAAAGGGTGATTGCACAACAGCGAATTTGCACGTACAGAACTTGCATAAAGCAAGGGAAACCTGTCTAGGACAGAGGCGGGAAAGCACTTGATCCTACTGGCGCGATTATAACAGCAAATCTAACGTGGTAAGAGGAAACTAGAACAGCTCAGCTTATACAACAGCTACGTGACGGCTGAGAGGTCTGTGACTCTTCGCATCCAGCGCACCGCGCTTAAATACGCAGGCTCGGGGCTGAAGGAAGCTACGTGCTGCCCCGAGTACGCACCTGCCCCATCTCAATGCAAACAGCGCCCATTAATTACAGGAACCCCCCTTCGTGAGGCTCCTTACTTCATCTCCCAAAGGGGTTATGTCTCTAATAACCAAAGGTCTGGAGAAGACCCAGACGTATGAGGAGAGGCTGAGGGACTTGGGACAGGAACAGGCACAACTGGACTGAAGATCGCTTCAGGCTAGGAATTAGGAAGTGCTGTGTGACAAGCAGAGGGCGGAGGGTTTGGAGCAGGCAGTCTCTGCCCCAGGGATCTTTAAACGCCCGCTCGACGCCCACCTCGCTGAGGTCATTTGATCCCAGGCGTCTGTCCTGCCCGGTGCCGGGGGGCAGGAAGGACGGGATGATCTGCAGGTCCCTTGCAGCCCTTAGCAACCGTGAACCTGACACGGGGCTGATGGATGTCTGTCTGGGAAGGGAGGCTTCTCCTTAGTTTCACCAACTGCCACTACACGGAGTGGAAAGGGGTGAAGTGAACCCTAAAGGGCCCTCCTGAAGGTAAATGAGGCTCGGGGGCCGCTTTCCTCACAGCAACAAGGCCTGGCTGCTGGGAGGGGAAAGCGCCACAGGCCGGGACGACTGCGACTAGGACAAGTGGGGGGGGGGAAGCGCGGCCCGCCCGGCCCCGGCCCCGGCCCCGGCCCACCTCTCGATGACCGAGGCGAGCAGCTGCGGCAGCTCCTTCAGCTCGAAGGCCGAGTAGGAAGCGGAGAGCAGCGGCCGCACCGCCACCTCCCAGCCCGGCTCCGCCGCGCCGCCGCCCGACGCCGCCATCTTGTGGCCGCTACTGCCTCCTCCTCCTCCTTCTCCGGAGGGAAAGGAAAACCGGACGGGAAGTGACGCTACTCGCCCTGAGCTTGGCACGAGCACGTCGCAGGCGTATGACGAATTGGCCTGGGGGGGGGGAGCTGGGGCGCAGGCGCAGTGACTCAGCAATTCTGGCGGCGCCGGGAAGAGGAGCCGCTTTGCGCCTTTGCTGCTGCGCAGGCGCAGTAGGCAGGCCCCGGAGGTTACGTCACCAGGGCGCCCAGCGGGACAAGGGGGGGGGAGCGCCAAGTCTCCTCGAGCACGTGGGTATGGATCGGGGCTTCCTTTGCGCACACGTGTACACGTACAGACATGTAAACCTGCGCAGCAACCTAGAAGGCACACACAACATAAGCCTGCACACATGTAAACATGCACATACACCTCTAAACCTGCGGACAGGTGTATATGCACACACCTATACGTACTTCTCTGTATAGGTGTGTGCATATAGATATGCGTGTGTGCGTGCATGTTACAGGGGTGTAGATTGTAGCTGGCCGTGTTGGTCTAAGGAGGCAAGCAGACAAGGGTCTGTGGGTAAATCTGGTATCTTTTATTAGACCAACTCAAATAGGTAGAAAAATTCTTTCCACGCACACACGCATATTGAAGGGGGTAAAGGTCGTACTGTTTCCTTTTTGAGCAAGTGCTGACTGTGACCTGGGTGAGGAAACGACACGCACCTTGCAGGGAAGCCGCAGACCCCGACACCACAGCGTTCTCACAGAAATACACGACGTTTCTCGTGGCTACTGATCAAACTGCTTTTATTTAGATGACCTGCACATGGGTACAAAAGGGCTGATCCCACAGTCCTCCAAGCGATGCAGCACAACCGCAGACCGCTTTCACAGTTGAAAACAAAATCAAGTTCATTACAGATACTGGCCATCTGGTTACACGCCACTCCAGCATACGTCCAACAAAGGCTCCTTCCAAAGCAGCAAAGCCCTTTGGCTCAGCGCTCGAAGCTGCAACCATTTCAGCACGCAGACTGCCCAACGTAAATGTGAACACTTGGGGTATGTTCGTACAGCACAGTGCAGTACCATAGCGATGCTATTTCTAACCAAGGTTATTTGAGTAACCGATATAGTATAGCTGCATTAGCAAGGCACTTCGTCCAGCTGGAGTGCAATACTAATGAAGTGACAATTAGCCCAAACAGAGCATTAAACTGAGGAAGTTACACTGCTTCTAGTACCCGAGCTCGTTTGGGTATTTCTGCATAGCGCTGCATTGGGCTGTGCTGAAATACCTTTAATATCCCAACAAGTTGTGCTAAGAACAATGTATAACTTAAAATTAGAAACTGAAAATTAAAATTCACGCCAAGAATGACCATCCATGATGCATGGAAGGAAAATAAATTGCAAGTCTCTTCGCTCCAAAAAAAACCCCCAAACAAGCAAAGCAAAACAAAAACCCCAAATTTTTAAACCCAGTTTCATGTTATCACTTAGTTACTCAGTGTGAACACAGGGTGTTTACAGATGCAGTTCAAGGCAACTGGCATCTCATGTTTGCTCTCACACATCAAAATATTTTTTTTAACCAGAGAAAAATATCCCCAGGAACATCCAAGCAATGAGGTCTGTGTTGTGCAAACATTTAATAAACTAAACTAAAAAGCAGGAAGGACCCTACGGTGCAGTTGCAATAAATAAAGGCTACGGAAAAGTTTTATTCATCAATATCTTCCCTCAAACTCCCTTTTGTATCATTGCAATTTCTTTAAATGAGCTGATCAGTTAGTGTGTATTTGCATGCATCATTTAGATATTCTCCTGGCGAACTTACCCAATGTCCCCTTTTCTCATGTCCCGTGTACAGTAGCTCACGCATTTACAAACTCTGATTTTCTTACTACAGCAGGTATTAATGAAGGGATCCTCCTTCTTATCAAGATTTTAGTTGTGTTTGGGGCAGGTAAGAGGCAAGTCATCATGTGGTCTGGAAGTACACCCCAAACTAGAGGGGAAAAAAATACATCCTTAATATCTTGGCATTAATCTCTGTTAAAGTTTGAGGAAAGTGCTTCTGGAAAAATAATGGAGTCACCAAATTTGGGGGCTTTGAAGAACACGGTCATAGGTGGTTCTTTTTCCAGACCGATTCAGCAAAGTCCTGGGCCGACTGATGAATCTTTTTAGTCTCATTAAAATGTCTTGTCCTGGAAAGGAAATCTCCCTAGAGGTAATAAACATTTCCTCTACTGGCAGCTCCTCCTTTTGAATCTCCTTCAGCAGAACTGTGATATAAATCCCTGCCTCCCGCACAGCAGTGCGGTTTGTAACATATATTTAAGCTGACTTATGGTGTGCACTCCTGGAGATGATCAGGTACTCAGAATCCCAGTCAGCCTCTTTTCCAGTCCCGGTGTCCCCTTCACCCGTCTGCTTACCGCCATGCACGGTTCAGCAGCTTCACTTGAGCAAGTCTTTTTGTAATCATAGTGGCAAAAACCAGTCCGAACAGGACGCTGCTTATCAGCACGTAGTCATAATCATCTTTCAGAACGTCAAACTGCTTGGACGGGTAGACTCTGGTTTGGTAGATGTCCAGCCCATAAGCAACAACCTAAAAGAGACCATTAGCTGTTAGGGCAGCATAAAACACAAATGCACGCGCGCACGCACATGATTGCGATTAAGCAAAATACAGTTCATGAAACAATGAGCTATCATGAAGTTACACCCTCCTCCTTGCAAGGAGTTTTGAAACCATCCTCTTAGATCCCTCAGTGTCAGATTTTACCAAGTACACCTGTTCTGTACTCACCAGGCATGTAGACTCCAGACCAGAAGGGGCTGTATAAATCCCTCTCATTCGAGATATGGTTTGATTGTAGTTGATAAACCTCTCGGCGTGGATTTGCACATCTGGGGAATAGGGAATCAAGTTCTCTTCTCTGGAAGACAACGGAAGGGGATCAAAATCCAACTCAACACAATACAGAGGGAACGCTCTTGCAGTCTTACTTGAGATTCACAAGTCTGGTGATACTAGACTGGAATCTTTATAAGGATTGTTGAGTAGGGTCATTCAGTGGTGGATAAAGGAAGGACGGAGGAAAAACTTGATACGCAAGAACTGGCTGTAGCTAGATTTTAGGGCTCTTAAATTGCATGACCTTGTACAGTTCAAGGCTTTGGGAGTGTATCAGTTAAAGTTTCATCCTAAGACCCTCAGTTAATTATGATGTGGGCTACTAATTACCAGAATGCTGGCAACAGATGTTTTTTTAGAACCTATCTGGACTTCTGTATTACACATCAGTTTACTCAAACCTGGATTGGCAGCAATGCAATCCAATTACCCAGAAGACGGCAACCACTATATTCAGATTTAAGAATTACTGTGAAACTGGCCAGATGGAATGGCTAAAAAAATTAATCCATTCAAGGCTACCATGTTTAATTAATTCATTCTTAGTGAGGGGAGAAAAAAGGAGTTACTGCTCCGGCATTTTTCCTACCTGCTTTGCTCTGTAGGGATCTCTGGGCGTCGAGGATCCAGCAGAGCCTTCGGAAGGGAAAGAATTGCCCCAGAGGGAAGCCCAACTGTACATCAAAAGAAGTATATCTTAGAGGTGAACTGCAGTAGAGCTCGCAGGGCTAATCTAGCTGGCCTCCTAATGCATGCCACAGAATATGGAGACACCATTACCTGCCAGCCATGAGGAGCAGGCTCATAAAGACAAGAAGAGCCGAATCAGAGATCTGCATACAAATGTTGTTCTAAAGGCAGCCTGCGAGTGAACTACCATGGCACAGCCAAGAAAAATACACGAAGCACAGAGTTTATGTACAGGATGAAGGGCCCTGGCTACCTAAAGATATACTTTTCTTTTAAACAAGCCCAGGAATTACCATGGCAGATAAACTGCCCTAGACGTTGCACAGAGATCTTTTCCTTGCATACAAAACTTGACGTGCAGGTAACCCAGACCCTCCACCCTGCCCCAAAGCAATTCTTACTGAGCAAGTGACGGCTGGTGATTCCGCGTTCAGTGATGGTGGCCTCCATGGCACTGATGGCAGATGGAAAGATATAGGACTGCTGGAGGACTTGAGGCAAGAACGGGCGGTCGAGGGAGCTGAAGGCTGTGGCGTTATACTGCTCTGTCCCTTCATACAGCTCTAACACAGTGAACTCATTCCGGCGTGCCTTCGTGTTCCAGTACTGGTACTAAAATAAAGGGAAAGACGCTGATCAGTAAGCCAGGCAAGGCAGTAGGGCACAAGTGAATACAGAGGTAGCAGTCAGTGAGAGCAAGGTTAGCAAAAATGCCAACAGTGAAGATAACTGCCTCTTCTCCTTCTCAAACACAAAGCATTAAAAGCATTGACTTGTCCTTACCACCACCCAGTTTTCTGAATGAACAATGTGGACGGGTCCTTTCGCTTTCTTCTGCACAGAAGAGTGGATGATCCGGCCTGTGACCCCATCAATCAGATAGATTCCAATGAAGGTGCGCTCATGATGAATATCCATGCTCTCAGTCACCACTGCAAGCAGGTTAGGATTCAGAGACTAAAAAGGTGAGAAGAGAGAAACAGAGATGCCTGTATCTGCAAATTCTCACAGACCTCGGTGGCCAAAGATGCAAGGAAAAAAAACCTTTACTATTAAGCACAGATAGTGATCAAGAAAGCTATCATCCTCTCCAGGTATCATTGGAGATGTGAGTGGTCTTTAACTTGTGACAGCACTCACGCAAAGAAAACATCCCATGCCCAATTCAACTCGTCTTAGCTTCTACAAAAGTTTAGAGATACCACTATGTCCATACAAACTTAGCATCGCAGGCCACCAATTGGCACATCTCAGGTGATAACTCAGCCCCTAGAAATGGTATTTGATTTACAAAGCTCTGTTCCTTGATCAGGAGAGAAGAGGAGCAAAACAGTTTTGAGACATTTATTTAAAAGCTTCTCTTTCAAGGCAAATGTGACAAGACAACTTTTCACGTCTGCAGTACCTTGTAGAGGACACTACGATCACCCATCACACGGCCCTGTGAGTGCACATGCTCATTGGACCTCTTTCCCTTCACAGTCACTATCCTCTGTACATCAGCTGATATGGTCATCTCCCAGCTCTCCTCTGTTGTCAGATCCTGTAGAAACAAGGTGCAGTATGTGGTTTTATCTCATCCTTCAAAGACACAGTCTCCATTTCCATAACAAATGGGGAGTGCTCCTAAAACGGTCCATTGGATTTACCACACCAGACCAAACCAGTGCTCCCTCTGGCCTGGCATTCTGTCTCGGACAGCCGGTTT
Source organism: Caiman crocodilus (assembly GCA_030014935.1). Lineage (NCBI taxonomy): Eukaryota > Metazoa > Chordata > Crocodylia > Alligatoridae > Caiman > Caiman crocodilus. The sequence goes on from JAGPOW010002149.1 coordinate 11,751,488, forward strand.
CTCAGAACAGGCAGTAGGGTCTAAAGGCTCTAGGGGAAAGAACGTCTGGATAACCGCTCTCATTTTCTCTCAGCCCCACAGTGCTTTGTTCCAGCAAAATAGAGAAATATGGAAGAACTGTTCCTTCTTTTCGAATCTTCCCAGCCTACAGGAAGAAGTCACCGACGAGTCTGGATTCTTCACTAACGCATTTCTGCAACTGTGAGTTTACAAAGACTTTACAAATTTTTGGAGAACCGGAAGAAGTCAGCAACAAACTCTACCACTCAACTCATCACATCAAACATCCCATTAACCACTACAAAGAGCCATCCTACCAATAACCCTCCGAGGCAAAGTTGTTGCTGACAAAACTGAGAGTCGGTATCATTCCTTTGGTGGAACACAAAGGAACCACCCTGCTGCCAATCTAGGTTCTGTATCATTTTCTGGCTACCTGAACTGAAAACCCATATGCAGAGTTCACCTTAAATCTTCCATACCTTTCGCAGCCTGAATCCAGAGAGCTTGCCCTGATCAGCATCCACTAAGTAAAAAAATATCGAGGGAGCTATTTCTTCTAATTGGCGGAGGACATTTTTAGTTGCAGGGAAAGCTGTAACCTGGGAAGGTAAAGAAAATGCAGTGAAGGTCTATGTTTACAAATTTACAAGTAAAAGTAATCGAGTCCAGTGAAACTCACTGGATCAAATTTACCACAGATGTAAATTCTATGGACTTTTATTGCTCAACAAAAAGGTGGAATTCAGCAAAACAAAGGCAGAGGGCACTATTCTCCTACGCTGGCTGGTAAGAAAGACAGCCAGTTTGATGCAGATTAAAAATATAGATGCGAGACTAAACAACCAGGGAGGTTTGCCAATCAGCACGTGACTAGATGGGTTCTCTCGATGTTCTTCAAGTGCAAGAACAATTCCATTTTTGGACACAGATCAGCCTGCCCTGTAATGTGAGATAACCAAATGCAGTGAAGAGCACAGTGACATTCAGTGCAGAGAAAAGGGTTCTTTGTTACATGGATAAGGAAATGATTTAATATGGAGTTTTATCTTTACAAAGTCCCCTCAAGATAGTCTCATCTCTTTTGTGAATTGCAGCTTGATAACATTTTTATCCCCTGACCCACAAGGGGAGAGATTTATCCTGGAGATGGAGAATAAGTTGCCTTGTGGTAGCAAGTACCTTCAATTCATCATCAATCAGGAGTAACACTTTGGCATAGTCTTGATCCATGATGGGCAGAAGCAAAGTCTGAAGGATTGGGCGCTTTAGAACTGGGGGAGCCACCTGACTTCGCTTCCCAAAGATGGGGTTGAAGACATAGAGGGAGCTCATCTTGGTCTCCTAAAACACACAATGCAATGGGAAACTCTGAAGCACAAACAAAGAAGAGTCAGGGTTTCTCCTAGATTCTGAAGCCATCTGCAAGTTTGGCCCATTGACAGCTGGAGTTTAACTCCCAACAGCCCTTTCCTTCCTTCCCTGGGCCCCTTCCTATAGATGAAAGTGCTGGGTATTGAAACTCCCTGTTCTCAGCTGCTTCCACTGTACCACATAAGTTATATTAAGTTCTGACTGGATCCTACACATACTTTGTCCAGCACAAATGAAGATGCCTTTCCTTTAGCTGGTTGCATACTGCTTGGTGACTGGTAGCCTTTTCTATCTAGCTAATGTACACAGGCTCTTATTTTCTACATGCAGCTAGCAAAGGCACAGGGCGAGATTCTCTCTTAAAAATGTAGAACAAATGCATTTAAAAAGCAAGCGAGCTATTTTGGCTTTGCTGCTTTGAGTGTTTCTTTGCATCTCAATTCCCATCACCTGCCTGTTCTATTCTTTTTGGCCTAATCATAGTGAAAGCTACTTTTCTGAAGGGTAGAGGCTGTTGAGGGGGAATTTCACTTCTATACAACTAAAACCCATGTGAGGTGTGGGGCAAAGGACTCACCTTGTCTTTAACGAGCAGTGTACATTGCGGAGGGTGTGGGAAGTGGGCTGTAGTTCTCTGGACTGTGAGTTTAAAGGAAGAGCCAGGCCTCACATTCTTCAGGTATTGCTTCCATAGGATGGTGCCAGAACTGCTTTCGATGCCAAAGAGCTGATGGACAGAGACAAAAGGAAAGCTAACACCTGTAAAAGAAGGTCTTTTACATCCAAAAGTTGCATTGAGCTTTGGACTATGATGAAGACGAAAGACCTATGTTTTTTCCTTGTCCACAATAAAATACTGCTGGTATCCTCACACCTTTCCTACCCTAGCACGAGTCCCAGACACTGAATTCCAGCCCCCGCACCGAGATTGTTTTCTATAGTCCAGGAACAGCTTTCCAAGCCCTGCTCCCCTCACCTTTCCTGAGGCTGTCACCATCACCATCATTTTCTGCAGGTTGAACTCATCTCTAGCCAAATTGTCAATATTGATCTCATTCTTAATCTGGCTCCGTGGCTTTCTGGCATCATAGAACATCTTCCAGAGGTGAGCAGTCCAGGCCTGTAACAGGATGAGCTGGGAGGACAGGCGCTTCAGAAACATCCCCAGCAAGCCATCTGCAAACAGGCCAGTGACAACAGTTAGTGTAGAAAGGAATAATCACAGTGGCGGAAATGAACACACAGCAAAGCCAACCACAGCCACAGTCTAAGTCATGTGCTGCCATTTATACAGTAAGAAAACTCTCTACTTCACTCTTCATGATAAGCAAGTCATATTTGATCCCAGTGCCACCCCTTCATTAAACCAGCCCCCTGCCCCCGCATAGTGCATAGGCCAGGCACTCTATACTTTACAAGGAGGCTTGACTTGAGATCAGTCTCGTCGTTGGGCTTTTCACCCTAGCCATTCATAGAAGTGCACAACTAAAGCTAATGGGCATGCTGAGACTGCATCTCTGCACTCAGCAACACAAGGAAGACAAAGACCCACCAGAAAAGAGATGGTCAAAAAGGACAGGAAAGAACTGTATGACCACTTAGGTTACCTTGAATAGCTGCATCCAGGACAGCAAAAAAACAAAATGAACAGAAGGCAATTAACAAGTCACTCTTCAGAGCAGGACAACAAAGGGGATTAAAAGGACTGTTTTGGAAAGAGTCACCTGGCTGAAATTCCTTACAAGACTGTGTTCAGAAAAAACACAGCTAGAGAACATGCACGATCTAGCTGCATAAGAGAACTAGACAGACCACTCCAAGCCTTGAAAATCATGTGCATTTCAGTTAGCTTTGCTCATACTTTCTACAGAGGAAATCTGGGAGGTGAAATCCCAATGTTGGGGATAAAGATGCTGAAACTATACTAACAGGTAAAAAAAATAAAAATAAATAGTAAAACTAAACCCCTTCAAGCAGTTTAAACTTTTCCCCTCAGTGAAGCCTTGGCTATTACCTGCTTTCTTTCCAAACTCCCCTTCCAGCTCAGCCTGTGCACCTGTCAGGGGTAGATCCACCATCTCCAAGCTTACTACTTCTGCCAGCGATTCCTCTCTGCTCCACAGAACTTTTCCTGAAGGGATACAGAGAGGAGGTAACATAGACAAATCAAAGAAAAGCACAAATGTGTTTCCCTTCTCAGCAATGAATGCAGCAGAGAAAACTGACAGAACCTAGCCACTTAAAATGGACTGCCAAGGATCCTTAACACTCAAGACTGATATACTCCCCATCTGGCTCTCAAAGGTAAATGTGTGTTTCAGCACAACATGCAAAATGCTGCATTTTGGAACCAATCGAGATATCTATTTGTACTGTGTAATATATAACAATATCTAATCAGTGACAAGAAAACCATTTTATTAAGCTATAGTTACTGCTGAAAGGACATACCAATAACTTGAACTACGAAGAGTTTGGAAAGCACTAAAGTCATCAAACCATTTTTTTCTTTACATCTGAGCTAGGAAGTTCAAACATAAACATTCTTGCAAGACCTGAGATTCAAGTCACTGAGATGACCTTCAAACCCAACTATACGGTAACATTATTTGCTTAAGTAGAGTCCCTTTCTTTTTTTGCTGAGGCCTTGAAGAATAACCGTGATATGACTTAGATCACTATCCTGTAGCAAGTTCTGAGCAGAGAGAACCATGAACTCCTGACAAGTTAACTAAAGCCACCTAGACTCCCCTGTCTCCCACCCCCGCTTAAGAATGTGACGTAACTGGATCTTCACCTGTGGTACTATAGAGAAACTTAAGTTGTGGGGGCAATATACTGTTAGTCTTCACTCTCATTCATGGGGTTTGGCTAAGTAACTTTTACACTGATCGCGGAACTGACACCATTCAAATTTCAGTAATTAAAAGACATGTCTGCATGCAACAATGGGGCTGAATTCCACAACCCAAGTCCTATATTCCTGGAGTCTGTGTAGGAGAAAGGGGATAAACCAGCCAACCTGGTTCCAAGTTACCTGGCTGCTGGAGGAACACAAGCATGTGGTCTTCTGTTTGCACCAGAGCTCGGTAGCCCACAGAGTCATCTTTCTTCAGAAAAACTTGGATGTACAGCTGGGAAGAGGGGTTACAAGGAAAAGGGAAAGGGAGGCTTTAACCAACTGCTGGATGAAAAATATATAGTTCAACCCACAAAGTAAGACCAAAATAAAAGGAGTTAAGACCACTCTGTTCTACTTAAGGTTTGGAAGCAACCAGTAGATGTTTACTGTAAGGCTAAAAGCTAATTTATATGCTGGTCAGACTAGTCTGGTTCTATATGGCACTTATGGTGCTCCAGGTATCATAAATTGCTGAGACCAACAGAAGGAAACCAAAGAGCAGGTCAGCAAATGCAACAACTCTTTTGTGGTTGGCAATATTCTTTTGTATGACCTCAAGGCTCCTCTCTGCCTATGAAGTCATCCTGACTCTTCAAGTCCAATCCAGCTGTGTCCTGAAGCTAAATCCAAAATAAGCATTAACACCACACCTGGCTCATGTGCAGCACAAGTACAAGGGGTTTTGCACACTTCTCATTAAGAGTGACCCCAAGAACGCTATCCAGCCCTGGCAGTTAAGAAGAACTACCATTTCATGCAGTACTTTTCACCTTTACTACTCCTGGCATTTTACATATGTGGACAAATCCCACTAACCACATTTTCCAGTTGTGGAAATTAACACACAGGAAGTGAAGTAAATTGGTCAGGACCAAACAATAAGTTAGTTTTACAGGGAAAAGGAGAATCCAGCTCTCCTTGATTCTCAGAAGAGTGTCCTATCTAACAGCCACACTGCCTCAGATAAGAGTCTTTGCTGTTTGAGTGGAGGAGCAGCAGCAGAAAGACTTCAATAACACTCAGGGTTTATCCATGACTAAGGTCAAGAGAAACTCCCATCCACCCCCCTTTTAGTGACAGGCCCCATCTTACCTGCTCAGGCCTGGCACCACTTTGTTCAAAGTTGAAGGTTATTGTGGTTTCCAGCAGTCTTTGCCCAGTTTCAACCAAATAGAGGTTAATATTGTAGGTGTGGTTGGAACAGGCTGGGAATTCCTAGAACATTATGCAAAAACAAGCTGAATTAAATGCACACAATCTATACTTACACATGGCCTTTTCACACAGATAACTGCATACTGTGCTTTGGAATAAACTACTTACAGGGATCACTTCCCAACCCTACAGTGCAGGCTTTCTGCAGAACACAGGAAGTGCCTAACAGCACGTAACACCGCACACCTGCCTCCTGCAGGTGAGGCTAGTAACTGAAACTACAATATTAGCGTTTCCAATTTTATTTCCCGAGAGCAACTGCTGTAATTTTAATCCCACTTGCAAAAGGAAAAAAGGAAGGCAGCAGGGCTGGAAACCAAACCCACACACCACAGAGCAGGTTCTTATAACCTGCTTTTTCTTCAATAAAGATCTAAAAAGTACTTTATAAGCAGTCATTTGAGCCTCAGTGCCTCGGATACATGGCATCAAATTAATGGGCAAACTGAGGCACAAATGGCTCTAAAACGTTTGCTAGATCACTAAGAATATCAGTAGCTAATCTGGGCATAGAATCCATACTTCCTGGTGCCCTGCTCCAAGTACTAAGTAGCATACTTTCCTTCTAAATACATTGGAAACTCTAAATAAACTTTCATATTTAAAAAGTAATTTCCCTTTTCAGGATGGGAAATGAGGGTCTATCAAAGAGCAGTACTTAAATTAAAGGCCGAGAGCAGGCACTGTGTCCAGCCAGCAGAATGGTTTCAGGAAATACACAGCCCATAGGTGCTTTTGCATAAAAATTAATCAAACTGTTGCACAAATATTACTCTCCAGAATAACAGTGTCCCTCCCTCCATTCTGCCTCTTATGCTTAACAGAGAGAAGCAGACCAATGATTATAAAGAATGCCTTTAATTCCTATGAATGAGCCAATGTCCATACCGGCCTATGGGGATGTCCCAAAGTGTCTCCAGCATGAAGGCCATCCGGACTTGCAGATTTCTGCAATGAATGTGAGACTAGAAACAGGGCTTGTAAACATGACAAAGGCATGGAGAACACAGCATCCTAAGTTTTTCACAAAAGCAAGCTCTCTCTCCCAGCTCTGCTGAACTTGGGCAAATGATAGTCATACTGATAAAGGAGAAAGCTACGTAATATCTGTGAAAGAACATCTGTATTATATTTTACACGGATAGGATGTGTACCTTTGCCTCCTTAATTGAGTTGCCTTGTTTGAATTCCCAGTTAACTCAGGACTACAAAGAGGTTGCAATGACACCTAGCAAAACAGCAGCAAGAGAGTCTTCTGTATCTAGCTCCATACAAGTTACTAACACAATATTTGGACTATCATAGTATCATAGTAGTTAGAGTCGGAAGGGACCTGGGCAGATCATCTAGTCCGACCCCCTGCCTTGGCAGGAAAGAGCACCGGGGTCAGATGAC
>JAGPOW010002149.1:11758473-11841411 GCA_030014935.1 Caiman crocodilus
GAGCGATCAGACTTGGCTGACTGCTCTTCCCAGCAGATGTCTGGGAAGTTCAGGTCCCCCATGATGACCACATCCTTCGCCCTCACTACCTCTGCGAGCAACTATCAGCTGAGGGGAGAAGTTATTTAGTTGGCTCCATCCAGGCTACTATGTCTGGCTGTTCCCACAGCTAATGTGGAGATGAAAGGTAACTTTGGAGCTCACAAACCCTAGAAAATGGGAGGGTCATTTGAAATCAACTTGTCACAGCCTCAGAGAGGAATACTTAGGGAGTCCAACTTCAAGCCATGTCTGTCTATGAAGCTTATGCTTGCCTAAGTTTTATTAGCTTGCATCAGTCCACTTCGCATGATTTTTGCACTTAGCTTGCATCAACTAGATCCTACATGCAATTTGGGTATGTACCCTGTGCAGCTGGGTTGTACTAACCACTTCATTCCTGCAGCTCAGGACAGCAGCCACAGTCTTCTCCCCAGTTGTTGCAAAACTCACCAAAGTTGCCTGAAAATGGAAGAAGCAGAAATAAGAACATGTTCAGAGACTTAAACTAAGCAGGAATTAAGAAAAGTGGTCCCCACTGTAGTGAAGTGAACTGAACTGCCGAGGAGTGTGAGTGGAAAGGGAGCCAACAACCCTAGCAGATTTCTTCATAATCCCTGAGTACAATCACTGAGCATTTACCCTACCTCTAATTAGCTAAAACAGGTTACAATCCTTTGTAGCCACTAGCCCACTGGAACTACCAGCACTCATAGCACTAAGGCACTTTGCCCAGCCCAAGTCTGATATTAGTAAACTTACTCTATGTTTACAAGTGTCAGCAGCACAACGTCCCTAAATTGATTTTAAAAACAACATACGTGAGATAAAAACGGTTTTCAACTGCTGCTGTAGAAGGCATACTTGAAACTCAGTGCATTTTTTCATAATATTCAATGCGTGATTTATACAGGAACTTGTTTTCTCGATGAACGTAGCCAGTCCTACTCTCAAACCCACTGAAATTTCAACTTCAGTTCAGTTCCATGGCAATATTTGCCTTGTTTACCTGCTGGAAGTCCCGGAGGTGACTTAGCAGCCCATGTCTGTACTGCAGCAACGTGAAGCGACTTGAAGATAGCTGCAGGAAAAATTGAGTCCGGGAGACACTCACAGGACTGGGTTGGGTGGTTAATATCCTCGGCTGAAATCCATCAGCAAATTCCAGGTCAAGTGACTGGGAGGAGGAACAAACAAAAAGGGGGAAATTTAAACTCTTAGATAACCAGAACAGACGCACCCCTTCCCCACAAGCAATCCAAGCTTTACAAGGAGTTAGGCCAGTGGTTCTGAATCTACCATGGCCCAATGACTGACCATTGAGGTAGACTACATCAGGCTATAGGTAGAGGCACAGTGAGGACCTCTGGAGTGTCTATAAGGTTCCCAACTGACATTGCAGGAAGAACCAGTTCCCATGACAAGACATCACAGGAAAAGTTGAAGAACTAAAAACATGGGCACAGAAACTACCATTAGATAGAGAGGATGCGATCTCTTCTCCCTCCACCAAATTATTCTGGTATGTATTAAAGTCTCCTCCCCCAGTACACACACACACTGGACACTCCTGAAATTGGTGACCCTGACATTGCCACTCTGGATTAGCTACATGAACCTCAAGTAAGTTGTGCACGGAAGGCTATTTGAGGGTGGCTTACCTGTAGCGGGATTTGTTTCATCTCGTGTTCAGTCTCCAGAGATAGAGTATAGAGTGAATGTGTATCGGTGTCCACACACACCAGCACTGCCTCCCCTATGACATTACAGGCACCACTCAGGCTCTTCATCCAGGGGGCTGAAACTCTTATCTGTTGGGCAAGAAAGATTCGACAGGTTTGCAAACCTGCAAAGAAATTCCAAGGGGAAACTCGGTTGTGTCAAGTTTACTTCCATCTTGCAGGATAGCATGTGGTCCATGGCTTAGTATGCACGTCAACACGTGTCTTAGTTACGTCAATAAAAGCCAACATAAAAAAAACCAGAAGAATTTAATTTATCAACCAAGAGTGCAACACTTTTCTGGAATATTTAAAACAAGGACATGTTAACCTGTAACTCAAGGAGAAATTGTCATAAATCTAACACCGAAACCTAACTGCTCTCAACTTTGCCGTGAGTCCACCAAACTTTGAAGACATGCAGTTGTAAATTCAACTTCTGGGTCCCCATGCTATTCCATGGGGAGAGGATAACATCTCATCCATGTATCATCAACAGAGTTAACTTCCATAGCTACCGTGCTAAAGATGAGAGTACTTTTGGTACACAGGACCCATTCTAGAGCCAACAAGGTGACAAGAGTTCCCATCCTGAATCAACAAAATCTACCTGTTTTGAAATGTCTCCATCCTCCAGACTGAAGGTCAGAACATTCAAATGGCTTCGAGGAACAAATCCAATGGAATATATCACCCCGGTTCCATAGGAATACAACAGCTGGTACTGGGCGCTCTCACTGTGAGAAAAGCAGCAGCAACATATCACGTTGTACAGCACCCAAACCTGTGCTTTAAGTTCCCTGTTCTACAGTCCTGTTCATTGTTGACATGAGCCTCACAAGGAAAGATTGGGTAAACCACCAAAAATGTAGTCAACCAGAAAAATTCTTCACATTGACAAAAACATGCCTTAGGAATTCCTTTTCCTCAGTTTTATCTTCCAGTGCCCCATATAGTAGGCCCCGACATTCTGACTGGAAGCTGCTATGGTGCAAAGTGGCTTGCTATAGTTAATACAGTTCTTTTATTGGTAGCTTCCTGCTTTTCTGCATGAGAAATCATCTCCCGATTGATTTCTGTTCCACTGCCCTAAGATACTACATGACTGCTCTCTCGAGTCTGTAAGTACTGTATTATGCACAAATCACAACACCCGTGGTTTATAATCTGCCAGCACTAAAAAGGCAGCAAAAAGAAATGTGCCCATTCATTTTGATGCACTAGCCCCCACTTCCCTCCTGATATTAGGCAGATGGACACTCTCTTCATACAGTCCCTCTCTCAAGAGAACAAACCCCCTACATTTGGTTGATGACATACATGCACAGTTAAAAAAGCACATAGGTACCATGGCAGAAAACAGGCTCTGAACCAGTGTTCTGTATATGATCCTCAAGTACTTTATTTCAGATTTTTACCTTTCTGGTAAATGCTCCACCCATTTCTGGTGTCCATTGGAAAGGTAATGAAGAGAGAGGGCAGACTTCTTCAGGACAGCCACGTACTTTGCCACATCCTGCAGACCAACTAAACTAGCCATCTGGAAACTAAGCACATATCAGAAATAGGGAGTGAAGTGATGAACACAGAGATACTACCCAACTCCTGGAGCCATAGCAACCACCAAATAACAGAAAACAGCCATCTTCTTCCCCACCACAGTAGCTATGACCAATATTTTCCAAAAAAATAGCAACCCTCCATTCTGTATAGTTGACAACATAGAACTTTAACAGACAGCTCTCTAGAGATAGACACGATGGACTGATTTCAAAGTGTTTTCAATCACAGTTTCAATCAACAAGCAGGAAACTCTAATCTAACTCAAGGTTTTAATTGTGTCTTGTATCTGACAAGCCCAGATACAAAATCTTTAGCCTCATTTTAATGTAGATTTAAGGAAAAAAAAAGACAGCTCACTCTCCTGCCAAGATTCCCTCCTCTCCAAGCTGGTCAGCAGCAAGAACTATACCAGCTTACTACAGGATCAAGTATTAAACTTCCTTTTAACAACAAACTGCAAATTCAGCAGCCTTCCAATAGTCCCTCAGGTGTCATGTTAACAACATTTAAGCTACTTTCCTTAAAATATACCTCTAGGGAAAGCAAATTTCCCTTTCTGAATTGACAGTCTACTCAAGAGTTCTCACCAGCCAGTGTCCAGTGACGTTTCCCAGTTCAGTCCTCCAATGTTTGTCTCCCAGGAACGCAGAATACGCCCACCATTGGACACAGTAATGGCATCTGGAGTTGGAATGAGAACAACCCTATTACTGTTTTGTTGTCTTCGTTAACTATTTCATTGCTGATTATACAAATTACTGTTCTACTCGCACCAGAAGGACAGTACAACACATTTGGCATATGCAGTTACCCAACTGTCACCTGGTCAGCTGCACAGCAGTGAGGGTGGTCACAATATAATTTCCAGACAATGCTGTGTGTTGTAAGTCACTTTTATTCTTAGCACTAACGGCCCAGGGGGATGAGCACAAATCATAAAAAACACTGTGTGTAGCTGTAGTCCTAGTCTGCACCACATGGCAAATCCAACAGACCAGAGCAGTAAGAAATAATGCTCATCCACACAGAAGAGGAAAGACCAAGAAGTAAGTACACATTAATAATGTCTGTCCCCACCACAGGATCAAAGCCATAAGCTCTAGCACATTTAGCCCTGTATCGAATCCTCAATTATAATTCTGTAAAACCAAACACGTGTCACACTGGAAGGTCTAAATGCTTTGCTTACCCTGTCCATGGATCAGCATGGCATCTATAGCTCCTTCAGGAGTCCCTTTATCCACATGGCGCCACACTGAAAGAAACAAGGTATCAAGAAACAAGGTATCTCCTTTCCAATGCCATGCTGATAAAAGGTACCAGGTGAGAGTGCTACAGACTGACAGCATCTGTTCAACCACAGGGCAGGTACAACATGAGCAACGCCAACACAAACTTTCACATAACTGCCTCTGAAATGTGCCTCATCTGTAACCTGGAAAAATAAGTCTGAGGGATGAAAGAGAGGCATTTAAATGTCATGCCCCATTCAGTTCTCGGTCTCACTATGTCGGTTAACAACAGATCTAGAAATAAGCAGAGGCACAGACGTGCCATATCATCATCTAACCAACTGATATTTGAAGATGGGAAACAAAGCCCCTGGGCATGAAAGAAATAAAATTGACAAATGCAGAGAGAGAAACATGCAGACTCCTGTCTCTAGAAAAGGTAAAGGCATGTCTCATTCACCACCTAATTCATGTTAAGAGGGGTAAAGTTCAAACTTTGAAACAAACTGTAATTTTTCAATTTGAATATCTATCATGGCTTAATTTTGGCCCCACACGTGCTAGTTGCAATGTGAGGTAGTAAACAGCCTAACATGTAAAGCCATGCTCCACTCACAGATGTCTCCATTTCTGGAATTCAAAGCAGCCATCACGTTTTTCTCTGTAGCCACAATAAGCTTCTTGGACCCTTGCGAGGCTTCGAAGGAGGCGAACTTGAGCTTTCCCACATACTGCTGTCTCCTAAGGAAGAAAAGATTCAGTAAAGGTGTAAGAAACAGAAAGAACAAACTCCTTTCTTGGGGAGCCTTCAAGAGGAGGCTGGATAGATATATGGCTGGGGTATTATGAACCCAGCACTCATTCCCGCAGGGGGTCGGACTTGATGATCTGTTCATGTCCCTTCCGACCCTAGAAACTATGACTAGGAAAAGGATGATAAAAATTAGAGTACAGGTACTCCTCACTTAATGTTGTTCCGTTATTACGTTGTTGAGCTACTAGGGAACATACTCGTTTACAGTCGCGCAATGTTCGGTTATAGCGTTGTTTGGTTGCCGCCTGCTACTGTGACGTAACTGGATTCACTTAAAGTCGCGTAGTTCGAGAACGTAAGTATAACATTAAGTGAGGAGCACCTGTACATGGGTATAACACAAAAAACAGGGCAATCACGAATGCCATTGGTGAGGACTGGCAGAGAGCAATCAGACCGATTTCCTTCTTAGTTGTGGGGTGGAGAAAATCACTTCAGAGAGCAGCTGGACTCTGACGGCCTGGGACTCGATGCCAAATCCAATTCTACAGAAGTTCAGACCGAGTTAGAGCAATAGTTCAGACTTGAAAGACTCAAGGTACCCCTTGGAAAATGCCAGCTTTCTTTTCAGGTTTTCTTTTTTTACTGCAGAAATATTATAGAGCAGTTCTTCCGTTGCAAAAACTCAGAAAAACCACAACGGGTCCGACTCCTTTCAACGCTACGAATCTCTGCACCAAATCCCTGGGTTCCCCTCGCGGATCATGTTTGCACCCCTAACAGCACTGATATTGGGCAGCACCCCATGGCACCCTTTTCTGTCCTCACCGAATAGTTCAGTTGAAATACTCGTGGCTATTGGGACATAACGTTAACATGGGGGTATTTTTTAATTATATTTTTTGTTCCCACTGAATATTTCAGTTGAAATACATACTTGTGGCTATTGGGACATAACATTAACACGAGGGTACTTTTTAATTTTATGTTTTCATTCTCATTGAATATTTCACTTAAATCCTTGTGGCTAAATGGGACGTAAAATGAACCTTTTTATGTCCCAACAGCCACAAGGATTTGATTGGCATGGGGGGGAATTCAATGCACCACACTTAATGGGGTTCAAATGTTATGTTCGGACAAATGCCAAACTTTTATGTGGAAAGAAATTATTTTTTCTATAATAAGGTCACGCTAGCATGACCTTCCTTTACACTGTCCGCTTAAATTCAAAGAAAGCAACGGCAGTGAACCCTGCCACGCGGGCCTCACACCGTGCCGGCCTCCACTCGTGGTAGCGAGGAGTGTTGTAAGGCGAGGGCCGCTTACAACCGGACAATGAAGCGCTGGGAAACTGCCCCGCCATCACCACATGTGTGCCCGGGGGGGCTGGTCCAACCCCCCAGCCCGTGTCCCGTGTCCGCACGCACCAGTCAAACTTGCCCACTTGGTCCTCGTACACGGCGGCCACCAGCAGCAGCTGCAACAGCAGCAGCAGCACCCACAGGCGCCCGCCGCCCGCCATAACGGTCCGCCGGAAGCCGGAAGCGGGCGTCGCTCAGGCACCTGAGAGGGCAGCCCGCACGAACTCCCGGCAGCCCCCGCGGCGGAGGGGTCCTGGCGGCGGCGCAACGTGCGAGCCATGCCCAAGTCCAAGCGTGACAAGAAGGGTGAGTGCCCCCCGCACCGCACCTACGTTGCGCTGAAGCGCGTTAGGACCCGGCCACCCGCGTATTAAGGGGCAGGGGGGGACAACACTGGGTTGTGTTCCTTGTATCCCGCTTTGATTGATTGGGAGTGTGGCCAGGCCATGCTTCCACATGGGATCGGTGGGTTCATCGTGACATAAGCGTGACGTCTGTCAGCCCCCCCGGGAAAACCAGTCCGACGCTTTCCCACGTACCCGGTGCTGCGGCCGCCCGTGCACTGCGTGAAAGCCCCTATCTGGGCGAGGCGCTCGGCCAGCTGCCGGCAAGCCTCCCCTCTTAACGGCAATCGTGATGATAATAATTGGCGTAATTTTCGCCCCCCCCCCCTTCTGTCCGGGATAGATGACGTTCCGGTTTAGTGCTACTCTGTCCTCTCTTGATACGAAACCCCGGCGCCTTGATGTCTTCTGTTTTTCTCTTGAAGAATGAGAAGCATTTTTCTCTTCGAGAGACAAACGGACGACATCAAGGCATCCGGTTTCATATCAACGGAGGACAACCGGCCTGTCCTCTGTGATGGTCATGCCAGGGTCCTGGGCAGCCCATGCCTGCCTCCGGCCCAAGGGGCGCCCCGACCCTAAAACCTTGCGAACGGTCAGCAGGACACAACTGTGGTGAGACTGAATCAAAACCGTCAGTGTCAGGTTGATTTCTAAGCGCCCTGTGTCCACTAATGCGCTTTGTAGTCCTGTTTCACGTAAGCAGCAGCCAGCTTATCGCTCCTACTGACGCTGGTTTTCTTTTCTTTTCCCAGTTTCCTTGACAAAAGCCACAAAGAAAGGTTTAGAAGCCAAACAGAACTTAATAGAAGAGGTAAGAGCGCACATCCGAGGAGCTGGGTATGAATTCCCAGTGTGTGCTACAGAGAAACACAACCTAACCATCTTCCCTGGTACTGACTTCTACCAGGGTCCATGCTGTGGAGTTAACGACGTATCGGTTCAGTTTAATATTTACGGATTCAGTTTAATGTCTGATATATCTTCAGTGGGAGGACATTATATTAAAGTCCAGAATATCTGATGCATCCTCGATGTGAGGAGTTTATACGAAATAGCTTTTTGGGGCTGGGACGTAGGCTCGGAGCTTGCTCCATCCACGCCACGGAAAAAAAATTATGGGTTCTCTTATCTATTTTGGGAAATCCTATGTTTATACAGTTGTTTAATGCAGAGTCTGATAGTTTCCCAGTTGAACAGTTCAAATGGGGAAAGCCCACATTAAAAAAAAGTTGCATCATTACCAGTACCTGCTGGGGGGTGGGGGTTGTGTATAAAATCCTAAATACTGCTTCTACCCCATTATCTTTATGCTGATTATGTGTATTGGTGTGAAGTGGGAAATCTTCCACTGTTCATCGCAACTGCTTGACGTGCTTTCTTACAGCTGCGGAAATGTGTGGATACCTACAGATACCTCTTTATTTTCTCTGTTGCCAACATGAGAAACAACAAGCTAAAAGACATCAGAACTGCCTGGAAACACAGCAGGTAAGGAGCAGTTTCTCAAATGTCTTCCCTTGTGATTGATGCTTCTGCATGTTGTATTCTAAGTTTGTGCAGAGCTTAAGCGGGTTTCTGTACATAATTCAGGGGCAGGGACAGAGGCATGGGCTGCATGTGGTGCTTGTGCCAGGCAGGCCCAGCATGCTGGACTGGATCAGGCCCATGAACTGGCTTCATGCACACTGCATATAATACATGACCTGGACCAGCTCCACAGGCTCTGTGCGAGGCGGGGGCAGGTGCATGCTGCGTAGAGTGCCTGGGGATGGAGCTGGCACATGCAGTGCAAACGGGAAGCGTTGCCAATCCAGGGCGCACACAGCAGGTGGGCTGGATCCAGCTAGATGAGTTTGACACCCCAGCTATAAAATATTTAATTTGGTACCACGTGACATTTTGATTTCAGTATTAGCACTACACAATACCAAGAAAGTATGTAACGTGCATACATTAAAAACCAGCCAGCTGACATCTCGGTGGGAATGGCCACTAAATGGAGAGGTGTCTAGTGGAGTTCCACAGGAATAAGTACTGGGTTTGATTGGAGAGGATGCAGAGAACCATAACAATTATTTAAAAGTCAGATAAAGTGTGTGTCATTCAGGAAAGGACTCTTGTTTTCTTGAAATTTGTTACAATAGGAAAAGTCAACACTCCCTTTCCATTTAGCAATATCAGAAAGGAAAACAGTTGTGACTTGGATAAAGAATGCTTATCTCTATCCATGATTAATTATCTCTGATGTACTGAGATATGGAGTCCTGCAGTTTAGTTTACTTTTTTTTTTTTAAGGATATTTTTTGGAAAAAATAAAGTCATGATGGTGGCCCTGGGCCGAGGTCCAGCCGATGAGTACAAGGAGAACTTGCACAAGGTAGGTTCTGACTCCTGGAGTTTTTGTACTTGTGTTTCGGAAGTAACCTCTGCTTTGTGTAAACCTCTAAGAGGCAAATGCTAGAACTGCTGTAAACAACCAGACTGGATTGGTATTTTTCCATCTGCCATAAATAGGGTTAATAATTAGATGGGAAGATCTTTAGGGCAGGGACTGTCTGTTCCATGTTTGTCCAGCACCTAGGGAAGTGAGTCTGTTACTGGGACACCTATGTGCTACCAGAAGAATAATACAAAGTCAGCCTTTCATTAATTTGTTGCATCTTCAGGTGAGTGAACTTTGACCTGGAAACTTTGGGATGATATGGCCCCATTTGCAGTCTGGGCAACCTCTGATACGAGCTGCCACCTCGTATAGCTCCACTCGCTATACATCAGTTTGAGTGCAGTGAAGGATTTATCCTTCGGTGTACATAAGGACAAGTGCATGAAAATGAAACAGGAATTCCCTTTCCCAGCCCCAGGACACTGAATAGGGTGCCAGGCTCATAGGATGTTCAGTCGGGAGATATTCCTTAATAGTACTGTAGCAACTCTATCCTGTGTAATCCTTTTGCAGCAAAAACAAGAAGACTGTCCTGTGGGAACTACAGAGACTCCCTATGATAGACAGGCTTTCAATTTTGTTAGTCCTGTTGCTGAACCAGGACTGGAACTGGTTCTGGGACTCTTCCCAGCATCCAGTATTCAAGCTTTAAAAAATGTGATGTCTCAACCCCATGGAATTCTGCAGTTTGAAAAATTAAACTTGGATGCTAAGAGCTCCAACATGAGAATAGATCTTAGTGACTTCCCAAAATCAGGTTCCCATGCTTTTCCTTATTGATCTCCTGGGGAACTTGATTTCCATCCAATCCCCCAACCCAATGATTCACAACCCTTTCTCTCCTCTCATGACTTAACAATCATCCTTCACAGCCTACTGTGGGTATGTTCTGCTAAAGTGTGGCTTTCCTCAACCAGGGGAGAAGTTTCCTGTCAGGAGGAAAATTCATGCAATCATATCCTTAATTTAACCTTCTTCCCAACATCAACCGCCCTGCAAAGGAATGCAAGAAACTTAGGATTGTTTAGTTGCTATCTGCATATGGGAGGTAGGGCTGTCTGTGATTTATACAAGCTTCCTCAAGTTCCACCACAGCATGGATATAGTCTTTTGTTTTGAAGGGTCTTTGGCACTGCTCATAAATATCCTGCTGTATTTTATGTGCCTCTCATTTTCCAGATCAGCAAACATCTGCGAGGTGAAGTTGGTCTCCTTTTTACCAATCGTACCACTAAGGAAGTGAATGAGTAAGTATTGCTGCAGGCAAACTGAGCCTAATGACAGAGGGTCTTCATTTACTGGGAATATGACTGTTAATAAAGCATCTTGACAGAGAATTGAAGTGCAGACCAAGAGCCTCTTCCCTCTCAGTGAAATGAAAGCTGGTGTTGGGCAGCTGATTTCTAGTTCATCTTGGTGTTGATCTCACTCTTAGCCTTCAGGACATTTTCAAACAGCAGCAAGACACCAGAGTCATACCTCTGATAACATAGAGAAGTGCAAACTATCTTCTGGTGTTGTCTGACTGTAGAGGAGACCACATGGAAGCAGCATTACATCTTTCCATAATCTGGCCTGTCATTCGCTCTAGCCAGACTATACAGAGGAATCTGTTAGGGAATTATTGTGAACTCTGCTGGGAAGGGATGAGTTTCTTTAATGATGTTTTAGGAAGCCTGGCAAATCTGCTCCCTACAAAGCTACTTTTTCCATCAAAACAGGTGAAATATCAACAAACTCATTTACCACACCCTTCTCTCCCTCCATCACTCACTTCCCCAAAAAATAGAAGGCTCTGCCCTCAGAGCCTTCTATAAGCTAACGAAGAGCCAGAGGCTCAGGCAGTAATTCTTAAAGCAGTTTGCTCTCTTACATGGAAGGCATGTAGTGCCACAGTGGTGACCATCAGTAGAAAACCATAATGAGGTGCTATTTTTGCTCTGTCTTTGCTTCTTGGGGGTAGAGGAGGTACTAGTCCAGACCGATTCTTCCCACATGAGACTTTAATGAGTGGTGACTTCACAGACAGCTAATGCTCTTGCTCCCTGGTTTTCTCTCCTAGATGGTTCTCAGAGTTCAAAGAGATGGACTTTGCCCGTGCAGGTAACAAAGCACCATACACAGTGAGTCTGGACACAGGGCCCCTGGAGCAATTTCCCCACTCCATGGAGCCTCAGTTACGACAGCTGGGACTGCCAACTGCTTTGAAGAAAGGTATTTGGGGCAGGGGCCTTGCAGTTAGTCCACCCTTACTGAATTTCCCTTTAAACCTTGGTAGCATTTCTGTTAGTGTCTTATACACATGGGGTCTCACAAGGAGAACTAGATAACAGAAGCAGATGTTCCCTGGGGAACATCTGATACAAGTCCCCTTTAATTTCATATTTGTTTTTATATTATAACTTTCTGGCATGGGTGAGCCCAGGCACCTGACAAAGGCTCCATTCGCAAGGTGCTTTTCTTTTTCAAGCCTGTTGGCTGGTGACAACCTGACCTGACCTACAGATAACACGGATTTCTCAACTGGAAAATAACATTTGTGTCATGCTATGTCTTTGCAAAAAATAACACATGGAGTATTTTGTTGATTTACCTCCTCCAAATTCCTTTGGTAGAAACA
Source organism: Caiman crocodilus (assembly GCA_030014935.1). Classification (NCBI taxonomy): domain Eukaryota; kingdom Metazoa; phylum Chordata; order Crocodylia; family Alligatoridae; genus Caiman; species Caiman crocodilus. The sequence goes on from JAGPOW010002149.1 coordinate 11,770,557, forward strand.
GGCTGAAGTGATATTTGCATGAAAATGAGTGAGCTTCACGTCTGTCATTTTCTGACTACATAACAATAGATCAATCACAGGGTTCACCTTTGTCTGTGACGGACTAGTTGTAAGAATGAATCTGTCTTTATCATTAAGAGTTCAAATAAGCAGACCTCCATCAAAATCAAACCAGTTTTGAAGGACAGAGGGAAAAATCAGAATAAATGGTAAACTCAAGTAAGAACCATCACTGAAACTGCTGGATGGAAGCGAGTCCAAGTAACTTCATTACAATGTTGGTAGCAAAAGTCCCAGATAGGATGTTTCAAATGACCTCAGTGGTCCTCTGCCTCAAGTGCCATTCATCCCACCTTCCTTTTTCCATGTTCTTGCAGGAGTGGTGACACTGCTTTCAGATTTTGAAGTCTGTAAAGAGGGGGATGTCCTGACTCCTGAACAGGCTCGTCTGTTGGTGAGTAACATACTTCCAGCACATCTGCACAACTGCCATTCAGCAAAAGTCAGCATTTGTCATTATACCATCCACTAAAAGTCCTTCTCTAAATGCCAGTTTGGTTTGGATATGAAGATAAATTCTGTACCTTGAAGCCATTTGGGCTCAAGTGGCATGACTGCAGTTATATAGGGACCAATCAGAATGTAGGGTAGCTGCTGTTTGTTACAGCTCGATACGCTTTCTAAAAACCGTTTGCCCTGTAAGCAACAATGCTTGACAGGGAATTAATGACCTGCTTGAAAAACTGATAATCCCAGGGTCAACTGTGGGAGCCCAGCTGCTGACTAATGTTCAAGAGGCAAGTGATTGCTTCTTTGTAAAAACAGAGGAAAATTACTAGGTTCAAGTTCCCTATATGGCCAGGGCATTGCTAAATGAGTTGTGCATAACAGCTGACCTCATTCCTAGACCCTAACCTTCACATTCTAGTCTGCTTACAGCAGGAATTATGAAAACAGCAATAAAAGTACTTACCATGTAGCAAATGGACAAAGAAAACTATCTGCATATAGGTGATTGTTGTAGTTCATTTGCCAACATGCCTCTTCAAAAGTGAGCCTTCTAATTCCTACCTCACCCACCATCCCTATTTAAAAGTGGCTTCTACTATAAGTGTACAATTTAGGCACAAGGATAGAACCATTAGTAGTGATTTCCTGTTTCCTTTTTAGAAACTGTTTGGCTATGAGATGGCAGAGTTTAAAGTGACCATCAAATGTGTGTGGAACTCTGAGACAGGAGACTTCCAGCAGCTGGCCAAAGACACAGAAGAACCAGAGGACATGGAGGAAGAGGAGGAGGATGATGACGATGACTAGCAGCAAGGCTACTGAAGGACACTAGAGACAGTGTTGTTCTGTTTTAAGGACGATCAGTAGAAGCCTATGTTTCTCTCCCAGTTGGAGCAGGATGAAATTGAGTATCTCGGACTTGTTATCTATCACGGAAGATGTAATTAAATTGTATATAAAAAATTAGTTTGGACACTTTCAGTGCAGCTTATCACTGCTTGGATGGGAAACCCTGAGGCTGAGAGAAAGACCTTACAGAATCTGAGAACAGGGTAAAGCTCATGTGGAAAATGAAACCCTTCCCTATAAATCTATTTTTCAGACTCAGTGAGTACGTGCAGAAATCTACTTCATTGCTACAATTTTTGCTCCTCGGAGAACTGCTTAGAACTTGTTGCTTTGCAGTAGAGATGCAACTTCTCTCTAGAGTCATCCCGTAAGTCTGTCAGTTTTAATGGGGGAAGATGCCAAACAGTTGTCACCATTATAGTTCCTCCCTGCTCCATCTCTCAGGCTATTTTAATTACGCTCTCTCAAATGACTTGGTTTCCTTATTTTAGAGAGAAGGAAAATTATCCCAAACTGTAGGCAGTGGAATAAATGTTACTATTGAGGCAGAAGGGGAGGACATCATTTTGATGATAATATCACCTGACTTTCATAGACATTAGAGCTGGAAGGGGCCTCGGAAGATCATTGAGTCCAGCCCCCTGCCCAAAGGGCAGGAAGTCAGCTGGGGTCATAGGATCCCAGCAAGATAAGCATCCAGTTTGCTCTTGAAGCTTCTTATAATTAATGCATTTTACACATTAAGGGACCCTGGGCATAACTCCAGCCTTTACTGGTGGCATGCTGACAATTCAAAATGCCTCTCTAGGCAAGATAAAGTTAATATTTCCCTCTTAAGCCAGGACCTCAGCCTAATGTCCAAATAGGCATCTTCCCAGTAGAATTGGGAGAAGACAATGTTATACAGCCATTAGTCACTGAACAAATGTAATGGTTCCTGTGCTTGAGTCTCCCGACAACAAAGCAAAGATCGTTCCTTTGGTTATGCTCTTAAACATGTTTTAAGAAGCCTGTAGCTCAGGGAGCAAGTATGTCAGCTAAAGCCAGCCTCAAAAGGCCTAATTAATTGTTTAAAGGTCAGCCCTGATCATTGAGAGGCTTGCTAAGTGTCACAGCTGGATTGAAAACAGGGCAACTGCAGCATGTCCAGTAGCTATAACTGAAAATTAAATTGGCCGTTAGCAAAAAATAGCTTTCAGCAAACCTTCAATACAAAATTCACTATTAAATCAACATAATCCAGGTTAGAAAGTGCTTTATTTTGACAGCGAAGACGCTGTCCAGATTGGAGAAAGGCAGTTAATTTCCACTTTAGTTCTCTTAGCTGGTTTAGGATCCGTTCATTAAATTTCTTATATCACTGAATCATGGTATGGTGTGCGATTGGTTAGGACGGGCAAGAGCTGCGGTATTAAGAGATACTCAAGGCATTTTGGCCTTGAAAGAGGAAAAAAAGGTCAGACACTGTTGTGGTCCATGAACGGAATACCACCAGTGTTCAGATAAACTAGATTATGATCACATAATAGATCTCAGTTGTGTAGGAAAAAGCACTCAGCAGCACCGAGTGGCTATCAGGCAGAACCCCTAGGACCAGGCCGGAAAAATCATCTGTCATTTTGGGAGGGGCGATGTCGTTTCAGACCTGGAGAGACTTTTGGTTACCACTCCCTGCGCAGATTTTCCTACCACCACGATCTAGCGGAAGTATTTGGGACAATCATGTGCAACGAGGTGCCAAGCTTTATCAAATGCTTCCACCACAGCTGGGAGTAGAGGGCCCTCTTCACTGTAAGTGAGGTTCTGCTGCAGCTGATCCATGTTGGACATCCCAATAATGACTGCATCTCCCGCATCCCCCTGCAGTGAGAAGAAAGAAGTTACCTTGAAGGAAACCTATGTTGCCTTCCCAGCTGCATGTTGCGCCTAGAAGAATGAGATTTCCTACACTCCTACTAACGAAGCCAAGGCTCAGTAGGCTGCTACTGCTGTCTACAAGTCTCGCAGCTGCTTTATGCTCCTTAAGTGGCCAGCAGTGGCTGGGGGAAGCAAATGCAGCCATTACATTCCTGGCCAAATGAAAGAGGCAAACTTGGCACCTCTTGGGAAAGCAGCTAGTTGAGAAACCAAAACTAGAAAAGCTGATAATAGCATCTTGCTTCAACCAATCCCCTAGAGACATGCTATAGCAGGAAGGACAACCCCCTGGCCAGAGGGGTATGGTTCTTTTTGAAATGTCCAAAGCTAGTATGTGGGGTAAGAGGTGACCACACTGCTGATATGTTGCAATTAGAAAATGTAGGATTTCCAACTACAAAATGTAGAATTCTACTTCTATTGCACACACCAACTGTCTGCATTAAAGCCAAGCAGTTACCTTTAGTTGAGAGTGATTGTAGATCCAGCGTAAAGCAGCTGAGGTGAGACTGGGTGGGTCAGCCCCATACGCCTCCTTAAGAGCTTTCTCTACTAGGGCAATGGCTTCAAAGTGGTGCTTCTTCCAGTACCTGCATTATAAGATATCAAAGTCAGTACGTCTATTTCAGGTTTTGTCTTATGGGGCTGGATCTGTGCAAGAGAAAAGGGGAGGCATCTCCAGACAACCAAAGGGAGTCTTGGACTAACAGAGCCCTAGTGACATATTACCCATGTGGATTTTATTCTTGATTCCCCAAGGCAACCTCTCCAAGGTACTGCAGCCAGAGGTTAGCAAGCTTAACCCTACCAGCCGAGGCTTTGGAACCAATCGCCAGTTCTCTGGTGCAGAACGTAAGTTTTTCTCAGCTAACAGAATAAATTGTGTTGTGACAATAGCCAACTCATACCCTGCATCCTTTTTCACAACTAGGCCATTACTGCACTTACAGGCAGAAGTGAGGTTAGGCAGCAATTGCCTTACTGCAATGTGTTGCTTCTGTTGGGAGCAGGAGATATTTCATTTGGGGAACTGAAAGAACTTTGCAAACATGAAGCCTCAATCACCTGTAATGAGATAAATATCTCTTGTCCCAGAGCTTGGGAGACAAGCAAAGAGCTACTCAAAGGATCTTTCATAAGGCTTCTTATTAATTCAGTGGTAAAGCAAAGGAGAACCTAGGGGCCTCCCTACATAGTCACATGCTGTAACCTTTCTAAACTTTTTCCCATTACCAAGTCTCACATAACCAAGTCGTCATCCTGCTACTCCAGGAAAATGTAAAGACGCTGTTGTTTGTAAACAGCATGTACCACTGCAGTAGCCACAGGAGCTCATCTGCCTGTGGGACAATTGCTGAAGAGCCTTTAGTCACTTGTCTTTTCCTACATGTTCACTGCATGACTTATCTAGGCCAACTCAAGGCCAGCATGCCATTACCAGGGGAACTCCAGCTCTGTCCAGCCACCTACTGAAATCATACCTGTTCCTGTAGGCCTGTGCCCAGTCGTTTCCAAAAAACCTGCCAGTGGGTTGGCGTGTGTCTTTATCCTCATATTTGTACTTCCCTGTCAGCAGCCCTCCTGCAAAGGTTCAGCAACAGGCAATTGTCAATGGCCTGGATTTTACAATCTGTGTGTTTGATTGTTGCAGCCTTAAATATTCCAACCCCTTGGCCTCTACAGCCTTGTACACACATGAATCTTCTGAGAGAACACAACAAAGAGACTATTCTAAGGATGTGAAAATCCCACACATTCAGGTTAAATGACAGAGGTCTTCCAAAAGCAGGGGGAGACCAGCCCAGCAGGAGTCATGCTAAGATGAGAGGGGTTTCTTGGCACAACCGCATTAGTGAAAGACTGTCGTTTTGATTTCCTCTTTAAAAGTCTCAACGTGAATCTACTGGTGGGAAAGGTGCCAATTTGATAGCCTTCCAGTCAGACAAATGCAGAATAGGCAATCTGCCTTAGACTTTAGAAGACAGCCTACCATCCAAAGAAGGGAGTTCAGTTTTCACAGCCTAATTCAACCTCTTCTCTCTGGCAATGCTCCTAACATTGGGGCTGTTTTCGAGAGGGAGCGGGGGAGCAAACAGCAATAAACACGCACTGATCAATTAGGGAATCAACCGCGATCAAATCTACCTTCAAACTTCTAGTTGCCATTAACCTGAGCTGGATTCAGGCTGAAAACATACAGATGGAAAGCTACCATTATCTGCCCTCTGAGCCACTCAGTTACTCTGACATGCCTATCTTTCCCTTGTAAGCCTCTGGCAATGGTTTAATGTATAGGGGAGTCTAAGCATTGGTATTTGTATTGGCTTGCTGCATACAGTTTATAGCAGGCCAATTTACTGGCCATTTTTGTTTAATTTTGTTCATCCACTCCTCTGGCTCGTTTAGCAGACCACTTCTCCTACCCTCACCCATCTCGTACCAGCCAATGGGTTGTAGGCATAGAACCGTATTCCATAATGTCTAAGGCACGGTAACAGCTCCGTCTCCACTTGGCGAGTGGTCGCATTGTACATGCCCTACAATAAATAAGAATAACAAAAAGACCCTCAGTATGGTACCTGGATAGCTCAAGGGCAAATGAAAGAGGAAAACTCTGATGTCCGTCAGTGTGAATCCAGATCAGTCTAGTAATAGCTTGTTACCATCGATTGGCTCTTTGGCTATCTATGAAAGGCAACTCAGTCTGATTCGTAAGGGATTATCAATACCACTGGCATCATTAGCCTGTATGTCTAAAGTATCAGTCACTGCTAGGCCCTAACATTGTAGAATATCAATGCTAGATAGATTTGAAGCTCCCATGACCAACCCAACACAATGTGTATCAGTGACAGTTTCAAAGCCCCAGGTTGACAGGGCAAAAAAGTTAACATTCAGAAGAATGTGCTCGTGTTCTTCTCTTCATCTGTTTTCTCCTCTAGGCCTATCTTCACAGCCACTGATATTTATAGACTGGCATCCTCCCAAGTTAACTCCTGAACAAGTTTATGTCCCCAAAACCAAGCTCCTCACAGCAGTTATTTCAATCCTTGCGTGCACACAGGCATGCTCATACATAGGCATACACGCTGCTTCCTGTTTACCCCCTAGGTGAGGTGATCGTACGGCTTTTACTATGTTCCTAGCAGTGCACGAAGGAGACAGAATTGCCTTCTCTCCCCTCCCCCCATGATTACTACGGGTCATTCAGAATAGATCAGAACTGTGAGCCATCAGGTCGCATGAAGCTGGTGCCTACTGAGGAAAAAAAATTCTGGATTGTAGCTCTATATTAAGATTAAGCTACTGTAGGTTTTACATTCAAGAGAAGTTATTGGAACACAGACAAACACCTATTTATCTGTCTGAGAAATGACCCCACTTCACCTCGTAATCACTCTTGTCCAAAGGGCTCATTAGAATAGGTAGTTGTTCTTTGTACCTGGCACAATGGGATCTAAATCCCAGGGCAAGGCCCCTCGGAACTACCTGAGTAACTAATAATTATGATGAGAGGGAGTCATTGCAACTAGTAGGATAATAGTTTGCAAATTTTCGTGGCTTGTCTAACTTGGCATCGATAACAGGCAGAACTAATTTGCCCAGCAGTTGCCCTGGATGGTGACACCATGCTGGAGGAGGCTGTGGTTTTTTGGTCTTAGTCTCCACTAGAAGATCAGTTTGCCGGCATCAAGCCTGTATCCCTCACCTGGTACACAGTTGGAAGCACCCAGTTCTTGATTTTGCAGAGGGTGTAGATTTCTGCCACCTCCCAAGCTGCATAGTTGGAGAGACCCAGCTCCTCAAACTTTCCCTGTTGAGGAATAAAAGAGTATTGCATTCCAGTTTTACAGAGTGCATTCATACCTACACAGTCTGATTAACACAATGAAAAGGACAATCACTGCACTGCAGCCTTCAAGTTCAAACCCTCCTTTTTTATAATCCCCTCCTTGTCTCATCTGTAGGTCAGTTGCCAGACCCAATTTACATAAGAAAGCTTTCTTTATTTTGTTTAAATTAGAAGAGCTGGATTCAAAAGCGAGATGGCAAATACAGTCTAAAAACATCTCACCTCTACTAATACTAAAGTTAATGTAGGGTCAATTTACATCATAAAGCAAAGGTCAGAATTTCTGAAGACTGACAGCTGATGAGATTTCAGATAAAGGATTAGGACTGGGGTTTTTATATGGTGTTAGCTGTTAAATCCTCCTACAGATCATTGCTTTCTCTTCTGTTTGCACCGAGGAATCCCCCCACCAGTGTGCTGATGTAGCCCACACCAAGAGGGAGATGCAAGTAGTAATCCTAGTTTAAAAGAACACAACAAAAGTGAAGGAAAGCCCAGGTTCAGGCATCTCCCTTTACCTCCTTGTGTAACTCATTGCAGGCTTGAAGTGTTTCCTCTACAGGGGTTTCATGGTCAGGGGCATGGAGGTAGAACAGCTCCACACTATTCCTCTGTAATCTCTCAAGGGATGTTTCCAGCTGAGACCGAACACTCGCAGGCTTCAGTGTCTTCCCCTCCCATGGATTGGCCTTGGTGGCAATCTTCACTGCCAGAAACAGAATGAGCAAGATTAACAGTAAATGCACTTGAATATCCCTCACAGTAACAAGGATAGGAATGAGGAACACAGACAAACCCCAAGCCGTACACATCAGCATGGTACAGGCATAGAAACCCTCCAAGCAAGGCTGGTAGTGTCTGCGAACAACCATACCCAGGGCAAAAGCTGAATTCACATGAGGAACAGGTAAAATGCTGGAAACCCCATGCAGCCATCTAGCTATGCACGATCCAGTGGGTCACAATAGCTTTATAGGCATTTTCCACCCCCCACCTGCTGTAAAAAGCTAATGATAACATATTTTAAAGCGTTCAATGGATCATTGCTTTCCCACCCAAAGAGCCTAGCATCATTTTAGATTATAAATTAGATTATAGTCTAGATTGGGGCTGGACTTGACAGTCTTCCAAGGTCCCTCCCAACTTCAGAATCTATGAATAAATATAGTTTTAGATTACAGTCTCAGATTATAAATTTTGCACAGGGTGATGCTCAAAGGGATTTAGGTGCCTAACTCTCATCTATTTCAATGGGAACGAAGCCTCAAAAAGGATCTGGCCTTTGCCTTTGCGTGTGTGCATGTGCATACAGCACAAATGTAGTACAGGCAGTCTTCAACTTACAACGGTTCGAGTTACAACGTTTTGCACTTTCAACATTTATAAATGGACACCCTGTTTCAACTTTCTGATGTCAGTTTCAACAACACTTGATCCGACACCACACCACGCCAGCGAACAAATTCACTGCGTTGCCTGCTTCCCCAGAGAACATCTGTGCAAACGTCCTCAGACACTTTCTTTAAGAAAGCTGACGAGACGCCAGAAAAACCTGCAGGCAGGACTCCTGAGAGGACTCCAGCCGGCAGCCCTCCAAAAAGTCCAGCAAAGTCACCTCCAAGCAGTCCTTCCAAATCGATGATTGCTATTTACCATCTCAATACACTAATGTTACTCATCTGTAATTGATCGAGTACAAAAGTCTGGCTTATTTTTGGTGAAAACAGTACCGGGCCGTGGTTCAGGAACCAATCCCACATTTATAACATTGTTTCCTGGGGGAAAATCGGTTCCCAGCGACGACATTTCGACTGTCGGGAACCAATTGTGTGCCAAGTCCAAGGACTGCCTGTACTTTGATCCTCAGACACAAATACATTAGAGAGATGAAGAAACAGCTCTCCACACGGCTGCCTGGAGCTGGACCCCTACACCTCGGGCAGGTTAAAAACCAACGAGGCAAAACTAACTAACTACGCATGCGCCTACTGAACTTGCGCTGGTGCTGGGAGATGCTGGGGAAGGGGCTGCTCGCTGGAGCATGCGCAGTCACGGGGGGGTCACCCCGCCCGTACCTGCATCACTGCCCGCCCCGGCCCCCGCCAGCATCTCGCCCACGATGCACTCGGAGCGGCCGGCCGCGTACATGTGCGCCGTGTCGAGCTCGCGGTGGCCGCGCTGCAGGAAGGCGCGCAGCATGGCCTCGCTCGCCGCCTGCTCCGCCCTGCGCCCGAACTCCATGGTGCCCAGCACCGCAGCCGGACGCCGCCGCTCCGCCATGGCCGCCAGCCTCCTCACAGCCCGCAGCATCCCCTGCGCATGCGCCGCCACCCCAGCCGCGCGTAGTCCCACTACGCGTGCGCCGCCTTGCAAGCTGCACGTGTTCTTACTACGCATGCGCCGCCGCCCCGCCACACGTAGTCCCACTACGCATGTGCCACCCCCGCACAGCCCGAGGCAACTCCCCCTTCCCCACAGCGCATGCGCCGCTACTGCAGGGAGGGAAGGGGAAAAGGCTCGTCATGGCGTGCAGTGCTTAGGGATCGTCGCTAAATTCCCAGAACGGGAGCGGTGTGTTGGTCACTAGAGCGCGGCAAGGGGGCTGTGACCCTTCCCCGGGCCTTGCAAAGGAAACCTCCCCCAGGGACAGCAGGGAGTGACGCCTAGTGGAGCCTGCCCTGAGCCTGGGCCCTGGAGCCTGCCCATTGCTGCCCACCCTGCAGCATTGCCCTGGAGCCCCCAGGAATTAATCTCCGTCTCCGGGAGCCTGCTGAGACGAGCCTGGGATTTACGGTGTTCAGATAAACGTGTGGGGCTTAGAGCATTAACAGAATCATTACAAGAAATATGAAATGTCCAATCCCTTTCATACAGCAGTTCGGTGGGATCCTTCAAATGTGCTTTATTTGCCTTCCTGCCACAGTCTACGCACTGTAACGAACGCCGTGTGTGATGAAACCCCCCGGAATAGATTCGAGCACGCCGGCTCCTGTCCGCGCTGCAGCTCCGTGTCTCCTGGGGGCACGGGGCAGGCCGGCCCCAAAACCCAGCCGCTCGTCTGGCCCCAAAACTCGGCCTGGCGTGAGGCGAGGGGGAGCCGGGGCTGCTCCGAGGCGAGGCTGGCTGGGCACAGCCTCATTCCTCCGTCCGGGCGTGCGGAGCCCAGCAAAAGCCGCTGCTCAGCCCACAGCAGCCGGCCTCCTCCTCCTGAATCACACCCAGCCCAGAGGGCCTGGGCTTTCCTCTGCCTCCTGCTTCGGTAGCATCGTCCTCTCCTCCTGCACACGGGCGCCCCTTTCTCCCAGGCAGTAGTAGCCGGCAGTCCCCGCCGGGCCGTGACCCCTGCCTGGGGTTGCTCTGGCCTGGGTGGATTAAGCTGTCGCTTCTGGGGCGTTTTGTCGGACCACCGGCGCCTCCTTTTCCCTCTTGGCTTTTGGAGGCCAGAACTTCCCGAGCCTCCAACACCTGAAAGCCCGGAGCCGGGGCGATGCTGCAGTCCCCCAAACTGGGCAGCAACCATGTGATAGCGAACCCCATGCCGCGGCCCAGCAGCCTGACGCTGGCTCCCTAGTCCCTGTCCTTTACTCCCGGTGTCTTTGTCAAAGTGAATCTGTATGCCACCAAAGGTGGTCAGTAATGCATCGCACAAGCTCCAGAGTTCAAATTTCCTCCCAAAGATATACTTCCTCGCACAGCCGGGGCAGGTGGGACTGGGCTCTTCGCCCCCAACGTGTCCACCTTGGCGGAGAGCTCGTTGGCCGTGCTGGTCCAGGAGACGCGCTGTGCAGACCGACGGAGAGACCGCCGCTGAGCCGAGCCGGCTTCGTCAACGTTTTCTTGGTGTTCCGAGCCAAATCAATCCCAAATCCCGGCCCTGCTACCGACCAACATCCTCCGCCCCCGCCTGGGGCTTCGGCGGTTTCCAAATTCTTTGGCAGGCATCCTACGTGCAAGTGCAGGCCGGCAGGCTCGGGGCTCGGATGCCCCCGGGGTTCGCTTGCGCTTAGCCGTGCGGCTGCGGGAACAAGCTAGGGAGGAGTCCCCCATCTCCACGCAGCCGGCAGGAAGCCAAGGTCTTTGCTGGAAAGGAAAGCGGCAGGTTAACTATACGGTGCATGGCTTCTGGGTGCCAGAAAAGTGCTCATCTGTCCCCTCTCCTTGGGGAAGCCGCCCTGGGGATAGATGCTGTGCACCCAGCCAGGGAGGGGGAGCTCCCCTCCTGGTGCTGGGGAGAAAGGTGGGAAGGGCATTCCGCGCTGAGCAAGGGCTGCGCTCCCGCCGCACACCGGGGGCCGGGGGCGTGTGCCCGGGCAGGGCAGGGCAGGGCTCCTGTCCCGCGGGCGGGTCCCCGGGCCGGCCCTGCCCCCGGGCGGGCGGGACCCAGCGGATCAGCTGATCGGCTGCATAAACAGCAGTTCCGGAGCCCGGCGCGGGGATCCCGCCGCACCCCGGGGCCGGTGAGCGCGGGGCGGGGATCGGGGCTGCCGGCCGCGGGGCGGGGAACTGGAGCCGGGAGCGGGAGGGATCCGGGCAGAGCGGGTGGGAGGGTACCGGTACCCCTACCCCTAGTCTTGCCCCCTTCCTCTTCCTCTGCCCCAGATCAGAACCAGAGTCCATCTCCTGCTGCTTCTGGCCGGGAGTGACCAGCCCTTAGCTCAGCCTGACGGCTGGAGGTGGGAGGAGGAGGACTGGAAGGGGCGATGCTGCACCTGCCAAGCCCAGCGGACAGGGGGTTTTACACCCCCGGTTGCAGTGGGAGGACAGGCGATGACGGCAGAGGATCGCCACCCTTTTGGGATGACTGTACTGTAATGACTCACGAGCGGTCCCTCTGCGCTTCCTCCTTATCTCTATAGCTGCCTTCATGAAAGAGAACCAGAAGCAGACTCGGTTGACATCTCTTTATTTTCTTTTAAGGCTTTTTTCCCATCCCCCGCAACCACCCCTGCTGCTGGAAGAGCCCTGGATGACACCGAACTGTCGGAGCTGCGATGCCCTTAAAGTTTCAGGTAGGCTTATAATGCGCGGGGAGGTAGGGGGAGCATGGAGGGAGCCGTGTGGTGTTGTCAGAGATGCTGCTGTCGAGCAGCGGAGACCTAAAGTCTGATCAGCAGTGTGTTCACGTGGGCAAGTCATTAAACTCGGAGATGCTTTGGGCTATCACACTTGATTGTTGTCCTCAAGGGCAATAAGTGTGGGTTCTGGTCTGGCTGACAGACTCGCCCTGGCAAGCCCCTGATGCTCTCTAATGTACTTTTCCTTGCTGTAAAATGGGAACAATAGTTAGCCTGATGGATTACCTGGAAACTTAAAGCACTTGACAATTGCAGATTTGGTAGGAGATGGTGGAAGGGGAAAAAAAAGGAAGCTTGTTTCATGGGGGGGTCACAGCGGTGACATCATGACTGGCTGACACGTGAGCGTCTTCCACTTGTAGGCTGTAAGCGTCTCCTGCGTGTGCAGGGAAGCATGTAACCCCACGCTGTTTATGCACTGGCTGTATCCAGACCTGGCTAATTTGTTCGTGGTGCAGGGTTTCGAAGGCTCCCCAAGCCAGATGGAGCGCAACGGCTAAAACCTGCAAAGAACAGCTCAGGAGGCTAGTAAAGGATTGCTGCTTGGTGTAAATAAGTGAGGCTCTTCTGACCAGCATCTGGACTTGACCGTGAACAAATGAATTAGCAGGAAGCCCTGACTTCACCTGATTGCAAGGCTGGACACAAACTTAAGTCTCTAAAGCCAGCTCCTGTCCCCTGTGTATTGTGATTAGAGAAGTTACCGACTCGTTATGCATCACCAATGAAGCAAAGGTCTGTTCTCAGTAAATCTAGAAATAAACCACTGGTAGAAATGCAGCATGTCTCCTGATTGCCATTAACTATTTGAAATGCAACTAAAATTAGTCTGATTCTCTCTTGGAAAATAAGAGCCCTGCTTCTAGTGGGGGGAGCAAGTCTGGCCTTTGGCAGAGCAGGATGCAGTATCCTCACCAGTCAAGAGAGCTCACATTGGGCTAATTATTAGAGGTCTGCTATGGCAAAAGTGGGGAAAAACCCCGTCGTGACACTCAGATAGAAACTTTGTGCTGGCTGTGACATACTTTCCCTTCCCCTTGGGCCCCAGAGTGCAAGAGGACTTTGTGCAAGAGGCCCCGGGGTGCAAGAGGAGAATCAGTTCTGTAGGAAGCATCGTGGCACGGGAGGGTGGGGGAGAAGAGATCCACCTCTGTGAGGCAAATTGAAATGTTTCATCATTCACCTGCGTCTGTTCCATCCTCTCTCTGGGCTAAGACCAAAGGCTGCTCTCTTATTGACAGAAGGCCTGAGTTGCCCCTGCATAAGGTCATGCCCCAGTGCTCACTATTGCTGTTGCACTGTCTAAACAGCATTAGAAGCTGGCTAGTTACTTGTGGGTGGAGATTGCTGGAAGAGACACAGGATCTTAATCTGGACCTGATGACACGGGCAGATATTGGCTGGCTTCAGTGAGGATAGTCCTTATTACCACTGCTAATGGAGAAGAGAACAGGACCTGGTATTTCAGTGAAGAGGAAGATAGACAGACCAAAAGGTTTGTGGCAGTTTGATAATGAGACTTATCTGCCAAAACTATCTGCAGAGCATGTCGACCATGACAGCATTCGCAGCTTAGTGGGTATCCGGTTTGATTACCTAAATCTAAGCCCTGGCTTTGTTTTGTTTTCTCTTCTCTTTACTGACTCTTCCTTATTTCCTTTGGAACGAGAATACTTGGGACCCTAGGAGAGACAACATAGCAGGAAGGATGAAATGCTCTACATCAAAAGGGCCTTTGATTTGCTGTAGCTCTTGCTGGATTTCCTACCATAAGGCCAGACAGTTCTGCTTCCTGCTGCCAGCTCCCAGAGATCGTTGTAAAGACTGGTCTTAAGCACTTGGCTATGTGAGGAGGAGCACCAGAGTCCTGAAATGGGCCTGAGCTGGGGAGGAGCTGCGTGCCAGGCACGAAACAACATCATGCGCAGACTTAGCATTGGCTCGGCTGCCCTAGAGACGGTTCTGTTGATAAAAGGCTTAAATATGATGATTGCTCCACTGCAGGATCTGAATTGAGGCCACACTAAGTGGCCTCAATCAATGATCTTTTCTTTGTTGCTGTGCAAGCCAGCTTTAAACCAACAAGCAAGAGCTTCATGAGACCGCTGGACCCTCATTATGATCATATTAACACCGGTGCTTTCTCCTACTCTTCCAACAGGTGCGCTGTCTGGCTCGTAACCAAAATACTCCTGCTGCTGCCTGACCTCTGCAGGCTTCTCCAGTGAGGGCCACAGCCTTCCTGATTGTGCTATGGCCTCTGAAGTTTGGCAGAGTCAACCAGTGGGGAACTTCTCGGACTGTCCAAATGGCTCCCAGTGGGTGTGGGACGTGTTCGATGAGTGTGCCCAGGATGGTTGGGACATGGCCAGCATTGTGTTGGGGCTGGTTTCCATCGTCTGCTTTGCGGCTGCTTCGTTCCCGTAAGTAAAATCCTGAAGCTGCCGCGTCTAGGAACAAGTATCCAAGATGTCCCATGGAGGGGATTCTAGGTCTAGCTGGATGTTTGCCTTTCTATGAGAGATGGCTTTAGAGTCTGGAAACCCAGCACCTCCAGCGGAGACCTTGAGCCTGGGCACCTGGCTTTGAAGGACTGGTTTTATATGAGGACAGAATTGGTGGAGGAGGAGGATTAATTGCTTATTTACAGCTCTGATCTTTAACCCGTGCAACAAGCATAGTTCACTCCTAGTATTGCCTTGCCAGCATGACACACCACTGCTGAGATGGCTACAGTTCAGTAGGTGAAGATGTATAGTTTTGCAAAATACTCTGATCCTAAGATTTAAAACAAACAAAACAAAAAAAAACAAACCAGACTGATGCCTGACCCCACAAGGCATGAGGAAAAGGCAGCTATACTAAAAACTCTAGTCTCTCTCTGAAATAGGATATAGTTATTTTGCAACTGAAAAAAGCTCTTCACAGGGAACTTCTGCTTAGCATGTAGGCTCCCACAGTTACAAGTTGGTAATAAGTCATGAGTTTCTTCCCACCATGAGTCTCCCACTGCCCGACAGGTCACATGTTTGCAAGACCTGCTGAGCTGGGCAGTTCCTTGAAATGACCGGCTTTGTCCCCAGCCTGCAAAGAATGGGAAGGTGTGGTCATGTTTTGCGGCTTACCGGCTACAACGGGGCTGAGGAGTGAATCACTTCCTGTTCAGGAACGTAATCCCTGTGTATGCAGTTCAACACACTTCTGTCCCTCCTGCTGCCCTAGGATGCAGGGCTTGTGACTTGTAGATGGGGAAATGAGTTAAGGCCAGCCTGGTGTAGTTAAGACGCACAAGTCACTGCAAGTGGTGCTGAATATGCAGATGCAAAGGTCAGAGCAAGGTGAGCTTTCTTAAAGTACTGTACTCTCTGCTAATGGTGAGGAAATAGCATGCTGGTAGGATTTCCCAGGTCTGGGACTATCCCAGGGTGCTGGTCTGATTGAAGAGGAGGGGAAGTACAGGCCACACGCTGAATTGTCCTCTTGGATGCAGTAGTGTATCAGCCCAACTGAAGGATGAACAACGTTGCACTGAGAAGATCCTGAGGAGCTGCTTAAGGCATGGGGTTACCTGTTGGACAGGAGAATACCTAGTGCCAGTTTTATGGTCCCTGTTGTCACTTAATTGAGCCCCATCATCAAGGATGACCAGTCAGGGAGTCCTTGGGGTGTAAATTAATTGATTGCATGTCTCCTTAATGGTCACTCCCTCTCTCCACAGCCAATATTACCAGGCGTGTAAAACCGGAAACATGGATGAGGCGCTCTCCATATATTTCCTGTTGGGATGGCTGGCCGGAGACTCCTTCAATCTGATAGGGTCGTTCCTGGCTGACCAGCTGCCGCTGCAGGTATTGCTTTATGTTTTGGGCATGACCAAATCCAGCTGACGTGGATTAGAACAAACTGAATTCGTTCCATGGTACAGAAGCCCCACGGACCTGCAGGGACAGGTCTGGGATGTGAAAACGAACCTTCAGCCAGACCTGGGGGAAGGGAAGGAGGAGCAGGTTTAAAATTCAAGTGAATTATTACAAACCTTGCTTGCCGGTCCAAATAATATACATTTTTCTCTCTCTGGCTGTGTATAATATTAAATGTCTGTATTGTGTACACACACGCACACAACTTATAAAAAAAATTGTTATAATTATTCCACGATAATGAGCCCTTTGTAGGTCAGAACACTTGCTAACTAGAGAAGCGTCTCTGATACGGAGCTGGTGTTGGAGCCGACACTCCCAAGATGTAGGCGCTTTGGTGCTGGAGTCTTGCTCTATCAAAGGCCTAGAAAAACTCCACCAGCATGAAGTTTAGTGTACAGTCTGTGATTGAAGGTGCCAGAGCTCAAACCCACCATGCTCCTACTCAGTGCCACAGGCAGACGAGACATTAATTGTCAAAGCTTACTTTCAAACCAATTCCCTGGTCTCCTGGCTCAGAATTCTCTCTCCCCCTATAGACTTTCTAGCTCAGCAGCTCCCAACCCCGGGTCGTGACCCAAATGAAGGTCACGGGGGTAATGCCGGTTGCATGGCTCAGAAAAGACGAGCCATGCCGCATGCTGGGAGCTCCCCCCTCCCCGGGCCACTGCTGCACCCTGCTCCCAGCAGCGGGACACAGAAAAAACGGGTTGGGAACCACTCTTCTAGCTGATGCAGCGCGTTGAACAGAATTTCATACTTATCAGAGAGGATGTCGTCGTGGCTCAAGGGAGGCTTTGATCTGTAAGAGCACCAGACAATGGAGCATCACGTTTTTAGGGGGTTTTTTGGCCCATTTACACATGGGATTAGTGGCATAGCAAGAATGCAGGATGGGATCTCTTTCTCCTTTTAGATTAGGGTAGCCTCATAATGTATAACTGCAGCTTCCCTCTGCCTGTAGAGACTGCAGGGATCAGCATGCGATGCCTATGCTGGGTAAAAAGCCTCCATCAACTGCTGGTCTGTAACTGAAATTAGCTGTGGTCTGTCCACACTTCTAGCAGCTACCTCTGCAGCCCTGGGGAAGCAGGCTGTAGGGTCAATGTACTTGATGGAGACAGCTGAAGCAGTTTTGCCAGATCACTGTCGCATCTTTTTTCCTCCTCTAGACTTACACTGCCATCTACTACGTGTCAGCAGATCTGATCATGTTGTCTCTGTACTGCTACTACAAAGTCAGGAACCAGAGCCGAGGCTGTGAGTTAACTATTACAACCCAATTTTCAAATGCATTCTTAAAAGCTGTCACCTTCCTGCAGTGCTAAGAGATGTGGTCATACAAATAATAAAAGGCTTACCTTGAGTTGCAAATCTAACCCGAGGGTAACTAAAGTTATAAGAAGAAGAACCAGAAAGAAGAGCACGTGCAACTATTCAGATTTCTTGTTAAAGGGACATATTTTGCAGACAAAGGGCACAGAGTATGTGCTACTGCAAAAGATTCAGATCGGACTTTTGAGGGTTTTTCTTATAGCATTTTTAGGAGAATGCTTGCCCAAGTTAAGATCTGAACAATTTCCTGATGAACTAACTGTTCCTATTGCAGTGAGATAGCATGCATGGGCTGCTTATCTCCTGTCATTACTTGCCCTAACTATTTAACCACAGGCTAGACACAGCGCACAAATCCCGAGCTTTGTTTCTTCTTCCCTTGCTAGAGAAAAGGAGAAAACAACCTGCAGAATAAAAGGAAGTTCGACTGGCTCAGGGCAGCAATAGGGATACCTCTACCATATCCCTGGTTAGCAACTCCAGCTGTCAGTGCAGTGAACTTTGAATTCACAGAATTTTTTTCAAACATTTGCTCTATTCATTGTGCAAAATGTGGACCTGGTCAAGACCAGCCTTCCTGTAAAATCTTAATTGGCCGCAGTGGAACTGGTGCTTCCCTCGTCCCTGGGGCCTCTGGCAGAGTTGCATGCTACCTGCAAGTATCGCATGGCAAACTGTAACATGCCAGACATTAAACTGATTCATCCCTGGATTAAAAGTGGTTGATCAGCCACACAAACTGACCTTTAAACAGCAACTTTTTGTGGTGTTGGAAGTATTCCGTCATCACTTTAATGTGTGGTCAGTTGGCTGCTGAGCTCCGATTGGCGACGCAATACTTGCATGTAACACGTAATAAGCAACGTCTTCCGGACGCCAAGGGTGACGCTGGCTCTGCTCTTCCCAAGGACGGAGGATTTAGCACCCTAATCTAGGTTACCTTTTCCCCCCTATACAATAAAAGCCAACAGAATACTGCATCACAGATGTGCACACTTGGTGATGTTTCCAACCTCGTCTGCTTTTTCTCTCCAGTCCTTGCTCCTATTAATGCCGTCTTTGCCTTCATCCTTCTGGGAATGGTGTCAACAACCTCCCTACTCGGTGGAGGCGGCTCCTTGGCTCAGGAAACAATGGTGACAATGAAAGGGAGGACACTTCTCTCTGCTGCAGTGGATGAGTCTGGGCATGAGGTGAGTCTCTCTCTAACTCTGGATGTTCTGGATTTGGAATTGGGGAGTTGGACAGATTAGGATAGCTGTGACCCCATTTTGGGGAATAACTGGCTATGTGATCCAAAGAACTAAATCGACCAGCTGAGAGGACAGTGCATTTCTAAGTTTGCTTACACAAGCTTGTCTGTATGCCTCCTAAAACACCCACGTGCTAAGTATGCGACTTCTGCACTGTTCATTACGTGTCCTGCCTTGCAGCCTTTCACCAAGAAGGAAATCATTGGCTTCGCCATTGGCTCACTCTCCTCCTTGATGTATCTGCTGTCCCGAGTGCCGCAGATCTACACTAATGTAAGTACAGTGGGGTGGGGTGAAAGCTGTTCTGCTCCTGAGCTTTTGTCTTCCACAGGAGGATGGTACAAAGAGGTCTCTTCCATGTTGAGACTCCAGAGCTGAGGGCAGGGAAGTCCTTCCCCTTCCATCCCTGGTAGGGCTGGAAGAGGGCTCCAGGCCCCTAGCCAGCCACATCCCCTTTAGCACCACCTTCTGATTTTATTTCATCTTTGTAACTTCCAGGCAGCAGCTGCTTATGCTCCTTCTAGTAAATGTAAATATCCCATATACGGCAACAACTCTTCTTGCTCCATTTACAGCCAAGAGGGAAACTGGTGCTTCTGGGCACGAGCCAACTCTGGCACTCGAGTATCCAAAAAGTGGGTTTGTAGGACTTTCTTGGCAGAGACAATGCCTGGTATGGATTTGCAAGCACTGGCTTACTGTAGCAGAGCAGGGGAAGCTACTGTGGGAAATTGTAGACTAGCTCTCTGACAACTGCAGCCCCAGCCCCTTCTAACACTTTCCCCTCTTCCAGTTCAAAAGGAAGTCTACCGCAGGGGTGTCGTACTCCCTCTTTGCCCTAGTGATGCTGGGAAACACGCTGTACGGCGTGAGCGTGCTCCTGAAGAACCCCGACCCGGGGCAAACCAAAGGCGACTATGCCCTCCACCACCTCCCGTGGCTGATCGGCAGTCTGGGTGTCCTTTCTCTCGACATTGGCGTATCCTTTTTCTGAGACGCTTTTTCTTGCTGATACCAGTTCTAGTATATTTAGTACCTTGAAGAAATGGCTCCCTGGTGGCAGGTGGAGAGGCCTGTTTAGAGGCTAGAAAAGCTGCACTATAGTCTTTTCATCCGAACTCTCCTGTGTGTTAACGACCTATTGACATAATGTCACAACCAGCTGCTCCAAACTACCTTACAGTAAGTTTTCCTGTTAGCAGGATGGGGGCCTGGCCACTGCCTGCCCTGCTACACTTGCTCTAAGACCTCATGGCATGAGAAAAAACAACCTCACTCTTACCCCAGCACTAGATCCATCCCCCTGCATATACAGCATGTTCATTTACTGCATCGGATGAAGGAAATTAGGCCTTAACTCCTCTTCAGATCTCCTTCCAGTTCCTTGCTTATCGGAACAGAAGACCTAGCACTCAAGAAGAGAGGGAGACCCTTCTTAGCAGCTGACAGAGGAGCTAGCCCGGTGCAGGAACGGCAGGATGCGCAGGGGGGTGCTGGTTTTCACCAAGGCACTTTAGACTCCCGGACCCACCTGTCTCTGGGCGATCCCAAATGAAAGGGAACGCAAGCCAGTGTGTGGTATGCTGCTGAGGGATTATGCCTGGCTACGTGGCACAGGGTGCTGCTGGCAGCTGTCACACCTGCTGGCACCAATGATGTTAAAGGGATAAATATTGGGGAAATGCTTGTTCCAGGATCACAGTCACTTTTCACCTTTTATTTAAGTACTGTAGCTGAACTCAGTTCCCTCTTTTCTCTTAGAAAGGAGGTCTTGCACTAGCTCCAGGCCAGCTATTGCTGCCAAAAGGGAAGAGACCCTAGGAGCTTAGGCTGACCCTCTTAAGTGGAAGCTGCTTGGTCACAGCTATGTTACTGCCATTCTCAGCTACACCTTTGAGGGTCTAGTCACTGGGCCTTTAAGGTAGGGAATGAGGCCAGTCCTAGGTAAAGTATTTTAATACATGTGTATACACATTTTAATATTTTTGGCTGCAAAGTTTATATAAAATAAATCCTTATGCAGCACATCTCTTGCGGCTTTGTGACTCAAAAGTGGGTTTGGCTCGTCTCTCTCCCTAGTAAAACCACCCCTCTTGAAAATGATACGGTACCTTGTGAGCTTCCCTATTGACCTAGGTTTCAGTGGGAGAAAGGGAGTCGGTAAAAGTCTCTCTCTAGACAAAATAGCTTTTCCCCCCACCCCCACAATGGTTTAGAAACTAGGGGAATATTAAGACATATTGCAGTAGCCCTAGGCCAAATACAATGGGCAACACAATCTCTACCTGCTTCCGTTCAACCACTCCTTGCAAGGACCACGCTAAATTGCTCCAGAGAGTGGGTGTCTTGTAGAAGGGTGGGTCTAAAATGTCTCTCTCCTGAAGCACTGCATAGCAAACTACTTGGGGTGAGCAGAGGGTGGGAAGCTGCCAATGCTGCCTTAGAAATGTATTTATTTAAATCCCTTCCAAGACCAGAGATTCTTTCAGCAGCACAAAGGGGCAGAAAAGTGATCTCAGATTTGGCCTAAACGCAACAGGGCAATTCTTGTCTCTATAAAAGCCTTTACAAAAAGGCAAAAGTTAGAGTAGGAAAGAGTCTGGTTTCCTTTACCAAAGACTAAAGGGCTGCCACAGTAAATCGCTTTGTACCAAGTCTAATCCTCTACTTCAAGGCTGTCCAATGGGCAGTCTGCCAGGGGCTAGCGTGCAGCCCACGGGCCACCACGGTGCCTTAGTGCTACATGGTGGAGGCTGTGGTGCCAGGATCTGTATGAGGGATCCCAGAGCCCTGCCCCGCAGCATATGACCCTAACTGCACTGAAGCTGGACTTGGGTTTTTTTAATACTTCCCTGACTTGCAAAGGGCTAACAGTGGTGGGCTTAAAAGCCTCAGTGCTCTGGATCATAAAACTGCTGTACTTAATGGCAAAGATAACAGACTGCTCCACTTAACAATGGAGTCAAACCAGACTCAGCAGGGGTGGCTTCTAGTTTTGGAAACAAACATCCTTGAGTCTTTAAAATCCCTCAAACTGGTGTTTATGAACTGAACTAGTATGAAGTGGGGAGCTAGAGCTAACACTGCCATTAAACCAGTTCCCTTTAGCTAAGACTTAAGGGGCAGGGTGGGGTATTGGCACATGGTTGAGCATGACGGTGTGATTCAGATAAGGGCCTGAGAATCTGGCTTCCTTTATACAGCCTTTCTAACATAGCTGATAGTGCGATCTGGATATTTTACGTCCTGATGGAGTGAGAAAGGTTCAGTACATTAAAGTTGACCGGTGTCACTCTTGTTGCACTTATTTTCTTCTCTTTGGCACGTCCATTTTGATCTCTACTTTTGAGTTCCATATCTAGGTCTCCCTCCTGTTTTAATGTATATAGCTTTAGTTTAGAGCCTGCAAAATACGAATTTGTAAGCCTTTGCCATCTCTACTGCCTGCAGGTAAGTGATACCATAGGGACCACATAAGAAATTCAAGAACCTACCTTTTGAATCCATTGATATAGAAGCTACCACTGCTAAGACAGCTGGTCCATGCACGTGATTTAAATATCCTGGATGTGCTGAACGTTCAAGCCCTGCAAGTGGAAAAGACCTATAAAAAACACAAAGAAGCGCTTTACCCTCCGACCAGACAAAACTGCTACTAATGTGCAGAATGACTTTAAGAGCCGTCATGGTATTTGAGCTGATGTGCTATGACTAGCTAAGCTGGTGCGCACTGATGCCTTCTGCAGTAGCATTTTGCCCCTTATCACCTGTGCGCGACTGCGAACAATTCAAGCAGTATAAAGAGCTCTCTGGGCAAGACCTAGATTCATGTGCAAGTGAACGAAGGAGGTCATCCCCAGTTTCTAACCCCTCTCTACTACTTTTATACTAATTAATATTTTGCCAGTATCGTGGCTCAATACAAACCAAGTGAATGATGATCTAACCCTTAATCTAGCACAGGGGAAATGAACTGTATTAAACTCTGTGGAGGTGGATTTAATAGATAAGTGGGCACGAGGAAGACAGACAGACCGACCTTAAATCTTCCTTATTGTCAAGAACAGAGTGGCTCAACCTAGGGAAAAGGGTAGGTTTGACAGCTGTGAAGAGCAGGCAGCCTTCCAGCAATAGCCAATCTATGAGCCAGAGCACAGCAGGCCCATAAATTAGGTGACTATAAGAAAGGGACACTTCAGACTGCTATATGGTCTTTGTCTGGTTTTATGAACCTGTTCTAGCACAGGCTCAGCCCTATCAAAATCCACCAAGAGTCCTCCTAAACATTTTAGGTGCCTTAGCCAGCTGCTCCTTTGCCAAGGAAGTTTAGATAAAGGGAGAAAAAAATGAAGTTAAAAAGCAGGTTTCTTCAACATCCTACCGCCTCGCTCTGTGTTTCTCTCCAGTGGCTGGGCAGACCTGCATGAGTTTGGCCGCAAGAGGGCTGTATCCGCTCACAAGAGGACAGCTTCTCTCCTATCATCAGAACACAGCTCCTGGTAACTGGGATTTCAGACCCCGTACGCCTCTCAAGTGACTATAAGCATAGAAAGAGGGCAGCTGAGAACACTCGTTTGTACAGGGGAAAAGAGTGCAACTAAGGAGAAGTTTGTTACCATCACCCTCCTTTCAATTACTCTGCAGTAAGGGGAAAATAAGTCTGCAGGACTGAAATACAAGAGCTTTCCCAATTCTGAAGTTGGAGATCTAGGAGAGCATTTAGCTACTGCTTTTGCAAATGCTTTAAAACCATCTTCCCTGTTTTCTGGTTCTCTGCCATTGCAATGTTATAGCAAACTTCCTGGTCTTCGACAGCTGAAAGAGCTGCACACCTGACCCCTGGGGTTCCTTCTAATCCTCTTAAAATCGGAGATCGGTAACCTTCCTAGGCATTTCCCTATTGTGCAACTACACATTAACCACAGCTCCAGAAGTCACTACGTGTTTCTAAGTCCAGGCCATACACTGCATTTCCCTTATCTACAAAAATAGCAGGAATTTTATTTTTTCCTGGAGAACTGCACAGAGATTAGTTAACTAATCTCCTCTTCCTGAATTTACTGCCTTTCCCAAACTAATTTAATTTTCCAGGTATTTTCTACTGCGCCCCTGAATGGAGCCAGCAAGATTTTCACATTAATTCACAGTTCCCCTTTTCTTCATGCTTTTAAAAAGCCAGGAATTACATTTACCCCCTTCCAATTCCTAAATGGCCCGAGTTTGCCTCTGAAATCCTTGCTGATCTCCTCTTAATGTGCTATGATTTTTTTAAAGTCCGGCTTATGCTACTTAGAATAAGCCGGTTTTTCTGTGAGGCATAAAGCAATACCATTTAATTGGCATGCAAAATCCAGTTCATTACAGTTGAGAAGCCAAGTTTTTTGGGTTTTTTTTTTTTTTTAATTTAGTGTCTCAAGCCAAATTAGCCCAAACTGCTCTGAATTCTATCAACTGAGCAGAGCTCATTGTCCAAATCTGTGTGGCGCTACCACCAGCGAGTATCCTGCCTCCCAGACTCTTCAGTCTGGGGCTTCAGATACTCCCAACTACATGGCAGGTATCCTATGTGCAAGCCCCAAGCCTAGAGGCTCTTGAAGTCAGATGCCACCTAGTCTCACTTGCCTCTAGTCCAGAGAGAGCCTCAGAGCAATCCCCCTTCATCATAAATTGTGTAGCCAAATTCCTCCTATTGGGAGGCTATAGTAGAGTCTCGCACGGGTGCCTGCCTGCAGTGCAGCAGTCAGGTCTCCATCCTCCACTGCACCAAGTCAATCATGGCCGGGAAGAAGGGAATCTCCCCTGCTAGGTACATAAAACCACCTCGGCCAAAACCCACTTTTTGGTATCTCCCCTTGTAACCAATACATGTGCTCCCTCAAGGTGAAAACATGGTAAAGCCCAGACACATTCATGTTACCGTAAACTCACCAGGATCCATCCTCTGCAAGTGCACAGTTGATCTTGGAAATTTTTACAGTACAATAAGCTTAAGTGCCTAGTTTTCACTATGGTTACCGTCTGGTAGGCATCGTGCATTAGTTACCAAGTTAACCATGGTGGAGGCAGGGTTAGGTAGCAAGGACAATGTCCATCTTAAGAGAAAGCTGTAACGAAGTTGCTTCCAGGAGCTGCGTGCACAAATCAGAGCTAGGATGCATGTGAGCAGTTCTGGTTTGAAGATCTCCCTTTCATCATAGCTAGGGAAGCGTGACAGATCAACATCTATTCCCATCTTCCTGAAAGATGGAAGTAAGAGTTTGAAGAGGACGAGAAAAGGCTCACCTCGAGGTAGAGTCTGAACTTCTGGACTGAAGCCTCGTGTTAATGGAGCACTGCTGACAGGCTGTGCAAGTGTAGTGCTGTCGCCACTGCTACTCCTTTCAGGTGCTGTCAAATGAAAACTAAATGATTACTTCTCCAGGTAAGCAGCTACTTACATTTTAAACTGCATTGTAGCGTCGGGAATTTAAAGAGACTACAGCGGCTTGATTATGAAGCACACGTTATGTTCTAAAACCTGAGGACCTGCTTGTTAAATCCAAATACTGTTTGCACCAATGTGTCCTGAAGGAGGTGGTGGAAGGCTTATGAAAGAGCTGGACCAGATTACCACGGTCACAGGCATTATTTCCAACCCATTAAAATCAGTAAGACGATAGAGACCGCACTCTTGTCATCCCCATTCTTCCCTCCAGGATACTTCTTGAGCTGAACTGGATGAAGTATGTGAGCAGGGTGGTCCAGGAGACCACTGAAGTGCAGCTTTGCGACACTACATCTGAATCCAGGCATGGTCTTTCCTGGTGTTTTAAGCACCAAATTCATAAATACCAGGAACAATTGTGTATTTGCTGGTGGAAGGAGGTTAATTGTATTACGGCAGCCTGTTGAGGCTCTAGGTGAGACGAGGACATTGGTCAGGCTAAGCACTGTATGTAGAACAGTCCTCACCCTAAAAAAACCTTTCAGTCTCAATTTGTTAAAATGTGGGGGGGGGAAACAGGTACCGTGGCAGACAATAACCATGGCTTGACGCCACCAACAGAACGAGGAACCGACTTCAAATCCATGTCTTGGGCTAGCATCCCATCCACGACACCATATGGGTTCTGACGAACAACTGGACTGCCTTTAATTGGCAATTTAGTCTCAATGAAGACTTTGTCCACACAAGGTGGTAAGACTTCTGTAATTATACAGGGCCAGTAAATACATCCCTCCTCCCTCCCGTCACTCATGACCACAATTACACTTGCATGGCTTATTCCCCTATGAAAGGGGGGCAGAAAAACCTATGCTATTACAAAACAGCACAACGCCAGGGGCTTTACCCGCATAGCCATTTTGGTAAAAGAAGTCATGCCCCAAAATAGTACGGCCTGTAGGAAATCCCTGCATAGACCAGACCCACGTGGTCTAGGCTCCTCTGAAATTCACTATTCTTTTCTTAAAGGGGGACCTTTAAAACAGATCACAGAATAGTTAAAACTGGAAACAGCAGGAAAGAGCAGGCAACTCCCCTTGCTAGGTCAACCCGCAGTTTCAAAACTAGGGGAGTGCTTACAAACTTCGATCCAACTTCCAATGTTCCCCGTCAGAATCAAACCGCAACACCATCAAAGAAAAAAAAACCTCAAACGTTTCCCTGGGGCTTCCCAACTTTAAGGCAAGGGCATGTGCAGTGACTCTCCTGCCCCAGCCCTTGCCTCACATGAGCCGAACTGGAAACCAGAGGCCCACAGATGAACACTTTGGCACAGTGCCTAACCACATGCAGATGTGTGAATGCTAAACAGGTCACCTGGAAAAGCACAATTAGAATAGAAAGGGCACTTGAATCAATATTAATGCCTATATTCTCATTTCATATTTGCATAGAAATCTCTCCTTTAAATGGCCCTACCAGCCACATGCTGACAGCCTGCAAGGCATTTATTCTCGTTGTATTTTCCCCGGATTAGGAGTTCATTATAACCCTGAAGCGGATGGACAAGGGCAGGCAGCAGGTCTGTAGCTGTTTAAGAGGAGTCTCCAAACACCAGAGAAATAAGGTTTAACAAGCCCATCAGGCCACATTTTCAGCTCAGAGCAGGGGGGGCAAGGTTGGCTGCGATCCAGAAAGGATCGCTTCCCTACAGCTGGGCTACAGCTTCAACTGAAGATGGACCATCGCCACCTGGCTACTTCAGCAACAGGGTATTCTCCTCCAAACCGAACTACAGACTATTGTGAGAAGCCACGGTTCACATTTCCAACAGGAAGAATATCCTTCAGGCCACTAGTGCAAAGTACAGAACCAAGGGAAAGCTGAACAATGGCCTTTCATCACTAGTTGGTTCGAGATGTCCACATTTCAAATCTGCCACGTGCTGATGGACTAAAGCGCCTCTTCTCCAAATGTGAGCGTTTTAACGGTGCGCATTAAACGTAGCAGAGGGAAAGCCCGATATTGTGATTCTTTTCCGGCTACATCTGTTTTGCATTTGCTGCGTGCCTGAGGCATGGATCCCAACATGCAGCAGGGTGCCAGCACCCTGGTGCCAACGCTGTGGAAGTACGGCAAGCTAATGAACAACAGCCATACCGCGCTGGCAGGAGGCACTCCATCTGAGAAGCGAGCCTTTCCTTCCAAACAAATCCAGTTCAGCTCAGCTAGGTGTGAGAAACGAGAAGCTTTACTTGCTTTCCATGACCACGCAGGCTAGGTGGTCGTCTGGATTCACCAAAACCTTTGACGCTTGCTTTTTGTTTCAATTGCACCTCCAGATCTAGAGGCAACTGCTGCCACGGAGGACAGCATCCGGTACGCGAACTCCAAGCCGCTCGACAGAAAGGAACGGAGAGAAACAAGAAGGACGCCAAGCTGCACACTGCTTCCTGGGATTTTTTTTATTTTTATTTTTTGTTGTCATTTTTTTTTTTTAAGTTTTTTTTTCTTTTTAGTATGGAGGCTCAAGTATAAGATGTAGATTCAATTCAAGCTTTACAAAAAAAACAAAAAACAAAAATAAATCAAAACAAAATCCCCTTTTGCATTCCATAAAAATTGACAGAAAAGCGCCTTGGAACCAGGCTGTAGAAGAGCAGAACTTTCAGCAGGTCACCAAATCAATGTCCCCTTGCACGTCTGGTTGAGTCAGTATAGTACAACACCGAGGAACACCCTGTCTTCCCTCCCTCCCGCCAGCCATCCCCCATGCCCAGCCCCCAAACATACGTGGAATAGGTTTTTCCAGTTCTTCCGCTTTCACACACCACAGTATTTAATAAATTTTTTTGTTTTACATTTTTTACACCAATGTAACAAAAGGCAGGAAGGGGAGGAACAGACAAACAGAATGATTGGTGTTTATGCATATAAATGGGGGAGGGTTGAAGAGAAAAAAAAAAAAAATAAAAATACATGACTTCTACGGAAACAGAGTCTAAGGTCCTGATAGTAAAATGGGGTGCAAAGTAGGCCTCAGAGACTGAAAAAGTTTGTACAGCTTTATTTATAGGGAGAAGATGGCATTGCATGGATAGTACTGAATGCAAACTGTGACATGATGTAACAGAAAAAGGGGGGCAGGGGAGAAAATGAATTTTCTAAGAAAGGAATCTAATGAGTGCATGGCATGTCTTGTTAGCATGAAGAGTATTTTAACTTTGCTGCTTTCTCTTCAAAGCCTCCACCAGGTCATTTTTAAGAGCTTCTTGTTTTGATTTGTCTGCAAAAGTCTGCACAGACCTGTTGGGAGGAAGGAAAACACAAATTAGAAGTGGTGCATTTAAAGCAGGAATTTTTAACAGGTCTTTGGGGACTGAAGCAATAGCACAAGCACGTCAACTCAGGCTCAGAGGAAACAAATTCTGCTTGCCTGGAGCAAACATGGAAGATGGAAATAAAACGGAGCATTTCAGCAAGTAACCCAAGCTAAATTCACTCTAGCGGGGACTGCACCAGAAGATAAAAAACTTCCCCTGAAGTTCCACTGTGCCTCCTGCTCCTGGAGGAAGACTTCCAATATTTACGCTAGAGTTTGGAAGTGTCCAGATGTAACTTGGACAAACTCAAAATGTCCATGAAGTTAAGACCAGATAGTATCTTATAGCAACTGTGAAATGGCCCAGATGGTGGGCTCTCCGTGTAGTAGAAGTAGAGAGTTCAGATAAACATGTCAACCTTTCCCTTCCCAGGCATTCACCACGGACAGAAAAGAACCTGCTGTAACCAGGCATTAAACAAGCAAGGCTTAAAGTAGAGCTCAAACGAGTTGTTTGAACTCTTGACTTGAGAGCAGCTCCACGGACTCCACCGCCACGTGAAAAATGTTCCATTCGGGTCTATCTGCTGCACGACGCACAGCTTTAAATTCAGCTAGCTAAGCGGGCACCTTCTGCTTGAAGTTTCAGCTGATAAAAAAGTGCACATTAAACAGCTGCAATTTCTAACGAAGTGAATCCTCGCGTCTTCCGAATGAGCCATCTGCCACGTTGGGAGCAAAACCCTTTTCCATTGTGAAATGGAGGACAGTTAACCACAGGCTTCATCAAGGATTTCCAAACAGAATTTAGAGAAATAACATTTCAAATCGGGGACTCCTGGGGTGGCTCTCACTGGTACGTATGGTGAGGCCGGAAAACGGTTCTCAAATACTGCTCAGGGGCTCAAGAGGAGAGGAGGTATTTTCATTCCCAAGAAAATTAAGAGCGACTGTCCTCTTACTTTATGGAGAAATGCAGATCTCCAGAGCAGCCGCTATCAAGCTGGGGGTTACAAACCCCATAGGGGCAGTGAGCCAGAGATCAGGGAGTCAGTTTGAGAAAAAGTTGAGAGCCACTGCATTAGAATCCTTTCATTTTTTGATAACTCTTTCTTTTTGATTTATAACAGAGGGAGTAGTTCTGATAGCTGCTGTCACCCCATGCAGCTCACGGGAAAAAAATAGGGAAATACAACTCTGCTTTATACACAGGTGTATTTCTCGTCGTTCTTTTATTATTTGGGACACAGAATAGGCAAAGAGTTTGTTCTTCAGGGAGCTGCTTATTCCTCACCTCAAGGGATCAGATACGGCTGTCACGATCAAAGCCACCGAAGTAGAACAGAGGTGATACGAGTATTGCAGGCAAAAATAAAGCATTGGTTTTCTTTTAGTAGAAGCCGGAAGCTAGAAAGAAAAGCCGCACAGCTGGGGCACCGTCTTGGATATGTTTAAGATGACCATGGCAAAGTATCTTGTTGTAACACAGCTTAAAGATCGTAAGAGATCCAGCTACGCAGTAATGCTAATCTGATAATGCATCTTTACAAATCCCAGCGCCTTTGTCCCATTAACAGCTCAGGAAGCCACTGGCATCCAGTTTAGCTGGACTTAGCTTCATATGCTCTGCATTTCACACTCTCTCCTATAGGCATGGCTACCTAGCTGTGCCTGGGTGTTCTCTCCTGTAAGCAAGTCCATTGTTTGTGTCAGTTATTTTCCTAATGGTATTAGAAAATATTTCCATACTCTTGTCTCTGGAGAGTTCTGCCGCTTTTATAAAAAAAAATACATACATTTTACATTTAAATTTGTCACAGGTTAAAAGTAATGGTTCTTGGCCATTATCAACAAACAGTGCATTTTCCCCTTCGTCAGCTAAACGGGTTTAAGACAACATCTGTAACTCGTTAGGAATTGGAGTGGAAGGTTAAACTGGCCCGGGTTAGTCACTGCCATGCATCCCAAGCAAATCAAAACTCTACCGTACAAGAGCAAAGCCCTTTGCAAGCTGTGCAGAGCACAGGCAAGTGGAGGCTAGAAATGTTTCAGTAGAGAATGCACAGAGCTGAATTTTTAAGCTCCAAGAAAATCCAAGGCAAGGCAAAACAGAAAATTTGTGAGGTGCGGGGATCTGCGAAGATTGGGACATCTCTGGAAGTATCACAGAGCTGCTTCGCCACAACTGGTACGACAGTTGCTAACTTCCAAATCTTTCCTCCTTGCTTCTCAGAGAAAAAGGGACTACTTGAAGATTATAGGGACTGAAGTAATTATGGAACCTGTACAGCTGATGTTAGAGTCCAAGAGTTTCCAGGGACAAACAGAGTACAAGCTAACACTACTTTGAGTACGTGACTGTCTGCTGTATTTCTTGCCCCCACATCTCAGTGCATGAATCTCCAAATAAGGAGGTGGGAAGGGGAAGGGGAGCATGTGTGCGCGTGTGCAGAAACAAAAGAGTCAAGGCGCTAGCTGGTTTTACGAGCCAAGAACCCTAGGGTGAGACACGGATTAAAAACTGGTCATCAGTCTGCGACAGTTACGGGTTAGTTCTGCTCTCAGCAGTCATGCAGTGGTAAGACAGCCTGTTCTTGGCTGGGTGAGTCTGGATTTAGTGCCAATCGTCACACCTCACAGGCAGGGGTACCTGGATTGGTTTAGTTATCAGGCTGGATGTAGATCTGGCGCTGGGTCAACACTTGAGAAAGTTCCCTCTGCAACTGCTTATACTTTTGGTTGTCGGGGATAGCATCAATAGATCTACAGAGAGTAGTTCAGAAACGAGTGAAGTAAAAGTAGGGAAAAGAACAGTCAGAGGAACTCAGTAACACAGATAGGTGGCATTCTGGAAACCGCCAGCAGCGAGCTCAGGAAGAACAAGCGTAAAATACACACGAGTCAGAGAAACAGGGGGAAAAAAAGTGAGGAGGGAAAGCTGAACCCAGGTGCACCGGGTGGTAAAAGGTTCCATATGGATAATGGCATTGATGCACAAAATAACAGTTCTTTTCAACTGAGCCACAGAGGGACGGAAGGACTTGATTCAACTACAGTGCCTTTCCACGAGGTTCACAAGGAAAGGAATACATCATATATAAAGGCTAAATGAAAGCTGCCTGGCAAATATCCCGCACACCAAAATGATGCATTCGTGCTTTATCCATGCTGCTTTGGGTAGTCTGTCTTTTGTTGAAAAGGGTATAGTATGACCAGAACAAGAAATTCAATTTCCAAACCTAAACTTTCATCATAATTCCATTCAATTTCCAGACCTAAAAACTTTCAACGTGATGAAACAACTCCAATCGGGTTCGGGTAGCTGTGTTCATTTCAGCCATACAGTCACTAGTAGCAAGGCACAGGTCCATCAGTACTGCATTTAGACCAGACGACAAGACCAAAAATCTGGGGATTGGCATGGCATGCCAAAACCCAAAGGGGACATGAGCCTCTGAGTCCACACCCAGACTTGAACTCACAACCTTTCCATCCACAGCTCAGCACACAACCCCCTGAGCCAGACATTTATACCCAGCGCAGGGCAGGACTGCTAATCTCTTTTCTGTGCTGAAGAAAAAGAAATCGTCTTCATTCCAGTGGTTTATTCCAAATTAAAATTTAGAATGATTCAGCATTCAAATACCTCATAGCATTGTATCTTCCCCCAGCCCCACAAGAGTTTAAAAAAACCCCCAAATTTTGGTGTTACTTAGCAAAAAAATTCCTGACTGAGCCTGATCAGAGGGCCAAGCCACAGAAGTGTACAGCAGGGCCATTTTCTCCATCTGCTCTAGCAAACTGCACTTCAGCCAAGGGGTCACAAGGAAGACTAGGAACCCTTTTTGTAAAGCACAAAGCTCTATTCACAGACGCTCCAATTCCCCGTCATGGTTTGACTTTGCAAAAAGATATACGAGAATCAGGAGCTAGAGGTTAAGGTGTTGCTGCAAATTCCTGCCGTTAAAGGGCATGGGGAGAAACGTTCCCTAAAAACACCGCCCGCTAGAGAGTTTTCAAAACCAGCAAAATTTTCCATGTGTCTAGTCATTTCCACAGAGACGGAGAAGCTCTAGAGAAACAAAGCCAAATCACTGCTGGACTGTGGGACAATAGTGCAGGGAATAATAATGGGAAGAGCAAGGACCACGTGGGCTTTAAAAACTAGTTGTGAAGAGTCCATTACCTCAGTCCATTAACAATGTCCTTTGTTTTTCCAAAATAAATCTCATTCAGCGTACTTCTGATTTTGTTTTCCATGTCCTAGAAGGAAGGGAGATGTTAAATGGATAAATCACTGCAGTCGTTTCTACTTGCGCTCCCATGCATAGCTCTTGCCGCTGCTCAGTTAAACTGCAGAGATCCAAACACTTCCCATAACAAGGTTTGGCCAATTGTATTCCCATATATAATAATTCTCTTAAATCAGACATGTGCTCTCCCCACAAAACTCTTAATTAACAGTTATGCAATTCCCATTAATAGCTAAATTCAACTCCCTTTAGTGTCTGATGACCATAAATACCTGTCCGGGGCCACAAGAGGGCAGTTTCTGTACAAAGTTAGCTTTTTTTTTTGTATTCCACTGCAAATAGGACACTGTAGTCTCTATTCCCCGCTCTGTAAGGCTTAGCCACAACACAGAACAAACTCTTAGGTTCTGAGTTAGCCATTTAAGACCCACAAAGATCTTATGAAATCAATTTGATAATCCAACTTGTTGTAGAGCACAGCAGCTATACCAACTGGTCTCCAGTTTCGGAAAGATACTGCCAGCCAGCATTGATCCCTTCCTCCAGCTCCAGTTCAACCCAGTCAGAAACTCTGCTCTCCCTTCTTTTGACCAAAAGGCTCAAATTAAATGCGCTTTATGCGTGCTGCTTTGGGTAGTCTGTTGAAAAGGATATTGTAGGAACAGAGCAAGAAATTCTGCATCAGCAGCCAAATATTGCTCCAGTTCTAATGCAGTTGAGGATACAGGACTGATAATGGCAATAACACCAAGCACTGTAAGGAGTAACTCTTGCACATTTAATGAGCACTTACTCCAGGCTGACATTTCTGCTAAAAGGGCAGCTCTGTATACTACAACACAGCTCTTAAATAATTCTGTCAAAAATAAGGACTGTAAAAAATGACTGTGTGGGTGGGAAAATGTTTAGGAGCTCTCAGGAAATGACTATTTCATTTCTAGGAAGGTTGCTTTTGTATTGGACTGGGAGACTGTTTGCATGGGAGTAAGATGAGGAAAGCACCATTACAAACCATGCAGGGAAGGGCTTTTCACAGTTAAGAGCTACTACAAAGCAGCCAAGGAGCCTTAACCCAGACAGAGAAGAGTTCTGGGGAAGTTTAGTCCCGATACAAAATATGATTAGAGTTTAATACAAAAGAAACAAGATGATGTCTGGACATACAGGGCAACACACGGGCAAAAAGTTCTTGGGAGACCACACCTGCTACGGCTCCAGTGTACATACCTCTACCAAGCGTCCAATATTGGCTATGTGTGGAGAGGAATCGCTCACAGTCTCGTCTTTCTCCATCTGGAAAAAAAAACAAACACGTGCAGCTATAATGAAGAAAAGGAGGTAGCAGGGGACACTGGCAGTTCCCCTCACTAACACTGGGGATGGGAGAATGAAGTAAAATTAGCATTGTGGAGTAAAACGCAGCTTCATCCGCACCGTCAGATATATTGAGCATATGGTTTGTTAGCAGGTTGGAAACGCCCAGAGCTAGTGTTTCACAGAGAGGAATTGCAGAGCCAGTGTCATGAGCGATCAAAGCACCAGCCAACACAAGCTCTCTCGTGTGGAGCAAGCAATCTGAAGACTGGATGCCTCCAGATGCATGCCTCCTTCAAAGATTTCTCACTGCAGTCCTAGTTCACCCAAAGTAACCCTACTGCCCCATACGATCTGTTGGTACCAGCACCCCCCCCCACTGCTAAAAAACCCCCCAAACAAACGAACAAACAGGTGGACATTATAGGATGGCCATTTGTGATCTATTATGCGACTGCACTAGATCCATAATACGGCTTGTAAGTGTCCTTTGGTGGGGAACACAAAAGCAGTCCAAATCTGAAGCCACTAGAGCTGTTGATGAGGTGCACATGTGCATGGTGCTCAGCCCAACAGCTGGAATGCGTCCTTGTGAAAGCAGCTGTTTCTTTTCATCTTCATCTCAGTGCTATTTGTAACAATTCATGGGGACACAGCCTATATTTTCAGGATTTCCTAGTGACCTTCACCTTGGAGATTATTTTTCATTGGAAGTGGGAAGAAAAGAGTAGATGTCCTAAGCTGCTGCATTTTGGGAGGGAAAGACCAGACCTCAACCAGATTAGTGATAATGAAGCCAACTACCAGCTTTCAGCTGCTAAGGATGAAGGCGCATGGAAACAGAAAAATCCCAGAAAAAACACACTGAGAAAACATAAGAGACCAGGAAATGCTTGGTATAGAAGGTTATTCTGCAGCACACTCTCAGTTAACGTGATGTTTAGCATGATGCTCCTGCAGCCCAAGACAAAATCCAGCCCTGGTCTTAACATTATTGCTTTAATGAGCAAAATGCCCACATTGCTTTGTTCAGTGCTGAATAAAGCTTGAACAGGTGACCAAGCAAACTGCCCGAGACTCAAACCACCACTCCCCACCAGCAACGAGCAGGAGGCCACATAGTGCAATGCAATGCCATGCTCCCTTCAACACATTCGCCTACATCCAACGTAAAGCAAAATTCAGCTGCAGAACACCGCCAGCCCTATGTGATCTGTAACCCTGCAGTGCTAGTGAAAAGACTGGCTCCTCTGCCTAATTTAGGAGCTGAAAGCTCTTCTTACTAAATATAGACAAACTGCAAAACAATGAGCATCAATCCCAAGACAGGCAAGTGATACAGATGTGCTGAAACAGCATAACGGGGGAAAAAAATGGGGTGGGAAGAGCACTCTTCAAAGACTTTCGATAATCCCACTGAATTCCCTTATCCATCTGTTCGCATCCTTCCCTCAGGGTCAAAGTCTGAAAACTGAGAGCAGCTACAGGTTCCTTCTAATAAGCTATGAGACTAACAAGCCTGAGGGAGCATGTCATTTAGTTGGAGCCCTGAAGGCAAAAAAAATAACCTTACAGGCAGGAGGAAGGGGAACAAGCACATTTTATTCTTCCCGTAGATTAGAGAGTCGAATTGTTTACATACAATGGAGACGCGCTGTCGAGAGAAAGGGTCCGGTTTCAGCGGAGGGCGAATGTAAATCTGAGCTAGACAAACACACATGCATTACCGTGAGGTTGGGGACTATCAGCAAATCGAACAAATCTGGGGCACGGTGGGAGCTGGCATTGGCCGGTTTACTTCCCACAGGCTCCCCACCGAGTCTGCTCTGCACCTGGACGGGCCTTGCTTGCTGGCAAGCAGCAGAATCTGAAAATAGAATTATTTTTGTAAACCGTGTATTATTACGTCTCTGTAAAATCTGCTGCCAGAAGGAAAACATTTTTCTACGCTGTAGAAGCCCAGATGTTACGAGAGGCTGCTTTAATGGCGTTCTGAGTCAGTACACAGCCATGTTACACAAACAGCCGGATTCCCTGCTCTCCCCTCTTGAAAAAGGTACCTTCAATGAGCTATCGCTGTCAAGTTTGAAGAAAAAAAAAGAATAAAAGCCCACAGCTGTTCTAAAAAGGAGGTGATTTGCTTTGAGGGGGAAATTCCATTCTGTAAACCGATGTTAACAAGCAGCTCATCTTCCCACTGTCACTTCTCATCTGCCGATGAGCTCAGCCAAAAAAGCTAACACTCCAGAAAGCCAAGTCCAATCTACACGTCCCAGTCACTCCTCTCCCATCCGAGAGATACACTGGCTGGCTTCCTTGCCTCATTTCTCCAGACATCTGCTACAAGTCTGGCTCCGAAGGACGTTAACTCTTCTGGGTATACTAAGCTCTGGATAGCTGAATGGAGAGCTGGGATGTCTTGTACACAGAACACACCAGCTGTTTGCTGCTGGAGGAGCGCTGTCTGGGCTTGGTGCAAGTGTTACTTGCAGAAAAAGTGGCTATGAAAAGACTAATCAGGATACATGCTTCAGTTCATCATGAAACTGCCTGAAAACCCCAAAAAGATAAGGAAAAACATTAATCGGCATTACTGCTGAGTTGATGACAATGTACATGGCTGCTTTGGAGACGGAGAAATACAAAATGTCCCTGGTACAACCCAACCTGACTGATTTAACTCAAAGGTTTGCGCGTCTCAGCTGATGGACAGAGTCAAGTGCTCACATGGAAAAAGGTGTGTGGAAGTGTCTGAATACCACATAAAAGGTGAAACTTGGCAATTTTCACCAAGTTTACTTTTAAATTTAAGCCGGATGCCTCAAAGCAAAATGTGAGGATGCTAATTTATACACCGATGCTACTAGTTTTACAGAACTCTACTGTAAAAAACTTTTCTGATCAAGGCCTGTAAACCTACCAAAAACGTAACTACCTGTAGCTTAGGTATTCACTTTCTCTTTCCTCCAAATTATATATTCTAAACCTTCAAGTTCCTACTGGCTCCCTGTTAGCCTACGTATGCTCTTCTGTGCTTCTGCACCCTTTCCCTTCTAACAGTACTACATGAATGGACAACAGAAGTCAAACACATTCATCTGAAGCAGAAAAAACGCCCTGTGCGATCACGGTTAAGTGAATCTTAACTGTTTCACGCACCAAAAACAACTGATTTAGTAAAGCAAGGCCAAGAGTGAGCTCCTCCAGGAATGGCGGCATTTACTAGGAGGGAGTAACAAGGACTGTGATCATCACGGTTTCTAAAAGGATCTGTCTGGTGGAAGCACATTGTTCTACTCCTCACTTAGTCCTACAACATCTGGAAGTCAGTGGGATAGGTCTTTACTTGAAAGCTCAACTTGATGAAAATATATGACTTGCCTAATTGCAGAGTACAAGCCTGGGAGGATTTTCCTATTACGATAAATAGCAGAAAGCCTCTGTTGGTGTTTTATTGCACAACGATATATCACAGGGCTCTTCTTTCCTGAACACAGGGAAAGCTCAGCTTGCAAAAGACCAGGCTTCATCCAGCATTGCAGACATTCCACCTTTACTAGCGAGGATATCAACTCTAAAAAAAAAAAAAAGTTAGCACACATCTGTGGTGCTTTAATCTGAAACCCCAGGCTACGTTTCCCCTACAGATTTATATCCTCCCCTTCCCACACTTCCCGATGTAAATAAACCATAGCTCTGGAGCCAACTTTTTTCTCAGCAAACTGGCACTTCCTTGCAATGTTCAACCTCATTTAGGAAAAAACACACCGGTTCTTTGTGTCAGTCTCACACCTGTTGAGCCGTGCCTCTGAACTGGGAGCAAAGTCCTGTCCAACCAAGTGTCCTTTTCACCATTTGCTTGGAGACTGAAAGTCCCACCTACTTTGCATAAAATGGAGCAGGGCTGTGCAGCTGCTCATATTTAAACCAAGTGCACCCTACTGAAGTTGTGCGTCTTTGCCCCGCAAAAAACAGAAGACCACCAAAAGCAACTGGGCGTTTCCAACTGTCAGACAGATGCAGCATAAAGATCCAGGCTTGGATGAGATTTACCTGTGTGTATTAGACAGGTATAAGAGCTGCCCCTTTAAAACTTTAAAGGTGGAGGTGGCATGATGTGCTTTCAGCTGTTTAATCCCTCCATCTGCCATCCTCAGTCAAGGCAGCCTGTATACAATCCCCTGATTCACTCTGTCCCTCTCCAAGTTCCAACCTCAGCCCTTGTATTTACAAAAGCCTGCCAGTGTTGGATGCGAAGCTAGGAGTTACTTCCTCCATCCTGGCCTGCGCTGCTTCCACTCGGATCTCTCTTGAATAGCACCCAAGTTTGTCTGTTGAACACAAAGTGCCTGGGACAGCATCCCTATTTATCCATTGCTGGAAATAAAGCATCCCTGCTAACATTTCATGCACTCTGGGGGAAGGACTATGGTGACAAATCAATCTTTTCTCCTTTCAGTCCAGCGGAAACCTAGCTCTGTAATGTTGCAATAAATCAGGTGACTGCTTCTAGTATGTAAACAGATGCATGACTACATCGTTAAGGATTAAAACACTACTACTGCTATGCAAATTCAACAGCAAGTTAATCTTATACCTAAAAAACCTGCTTCTGCAAAAAGATGCGTGTCCAATGTAAAACAGATCACACTGGTTTCATTCTCTCTGAGCTAAGTTAAAATATAATCAGTGGATCATGGGGACAGAGTTGGTCTTGAAGTGGTTAATTCAACATGTGAAAAATTTAAAAGCTTTTGATATTTTTCTCCAGCTCAAGTGGAGAGAAAAACCCTGTCACACGCAAGCTGAGAACCCCAATTCCAGAATAAAGTCCCTGTTAGGACAGTTACTGCTATTCATTTCAAGGAATCAAGGTGTTTTGGTTTGCTCTTTTTTCTTTTTCTTTTTTTGGATGGCTTTACAATGCAACTCAGGTATTTTAAACAGAAACAGGGGAGATTTTTTTTTTCAATTACATAGCCCCACATCTAAGACAACTAGACAATTTACAAGTGCAAATTGCTCTTGTGATGCTGAGAGATGCAGACCTGCATCGTGTATTTAAGTACTGAAACCTTTAAAGCCGTCAAGGACTCTTGTTTGGAGTTCAACGGATAGAAACAGGTAGGGCTTTCATGCATCCAGAGAGTGAATTAACAATGCCATTAAGTTCACCCAGTTAAATATTTTACCTCCAAAATAATCTAACCAGAACACACCATCCAAACTGTCCTAGATCCCACGGTTAGGATGCTCAAACAAGTAGTGACACGAGGAAAGACACCTCTAAAATAAGAATTTGAGAAGTAAACAGTTATTTCTCAGAATAAGTTTCTCCCTTAATAATGGATACGCATTATTTAGAGAGAGAGCCCAATTTCCACATCTGCAGTCTGATTCTATAGCAGAAATGCTTTAAGGTACTATTCCAACGAGATGTTATAGCGTCTTTGCTTTGTTTTGGCTGGCTTCATCTGGAACAGAAATCTGGAGAAGGTTAGGACACCTATTCTGAGACCTGTGCTCAGCTAAATGGAAGTGATACTGGAAGATGCAGGGAGCACAGAAGGGTTTCAAAGGCAGCCCAATTCCCCAAGTGTCTAGATACCCAACAGTAACAGCAGTGCTGGGCTGACCACCTCAGCCATGGAGCAAGCAACAGAAATGGGAATGAAAAAGCAAGCGTTTCCATTCTGAGTTGCACATGCTCTGTACAGCACAGTACTTAAGGTGGAGACTTGTCTAGAATTTGTAGCAGCCACAGCTGGTAAATCAGGAGGCATTATATAAGATGTTCTTCTGCTCCTGTTTCTAGCCATGCTAATTATTTCAGTTATCACTGAAGGGTGCCTTGCTTGCAGCAGGGAAAAGCTGAACTTGTTTCTAAACAATAGCTCTCCACACAACTCCCTTTGGAGGCTCCGAAAACTCCTCTCCATGCAACAAACTGGGATATTGCGAAGCTTGTGAACAATTCAAAAGGCGCCAGTGAAACCGGGACATATCTGCCATTCCTCTTTCCAGACGGAAGGCGGTCATCGACACTGCAGTACCTTAAATGGAAGGATGTCCAAAACAGCTGAGTTCATCCACAGAAAAACGGTTTTCAAAACTGTGAGCAACGACTCTAAAATACATTCATGCATCTTAAAGATGCCAAATGGTAAAACTCAATTCAAGGAGGACTAAAGCACTCTTTTAATGGTAACTTTTATGGCAGACTGTGCAACAAACCTATCAAAGAAAATGCTGTTCTACATCAGAGCCGGAATGAACCCTCAAGGGTCACCTCCTTAAACTGCCTTTTCTCTACATTAAAACGTTCTTAAATTCATTCAAGCTTTCCCTTTCTAACCCTTTTAAAAATCTTCATCATTGCTCATCTCTGGATCCCCTCCAGTTTCTTTATATCCTTCTTATAAGGCTGTGCCCAGAAAAAGAGCACCGTACTCCAGCTCACAAGGCAAATCTTTGGCGTATGGTGTGAAGGATGAAGACTTTTATTTTAGTCAGGACTCTATCCCAGCCGTCTTTAAGCAAAATAAAGGCTAAGTCTCCGAAACAAAAAAAATGATCTGCAAAAGAAACAGATCAAAAAGCAAACATATGCATTTTTCTGTACATCAGCCCTGCACACGCGGCATATCAGTTCAAGCGAGCCTGAAGACCAATAAACCATTTGCTCTGGATTCTGACAAAACCACCAGGAAGACTACTAAAGTAGTCAAGCTGAAAGTCTCAGGCTCGAAGCTAAATTCTCTACTTTAAGTTTCCATTGTTTGTGCAGAGGTAGTGCATCATTACCCTAGGGCTTTTTATTTTTTTTTATTTTTTTATGGTTACTTACATTGGAAGCAGGCCCCTGCTTTAATGCATTGCACATGAATTAAATGATCTGCTGTTAAAATGATGACAGAAGCATGAATTTCCTCATTAAAGCCCAGAGAGTGAAAGTCAAACTAAACAAGGCTTCACAGTGCCGGCCAAGGTGTACAGAGGACAACCACTCTCAACAGGCTATTGTTTTCCTTGGCATGGCTGTCATGCACTGCAAGGCCACGACCAGAGTCAAAACCTTGGCCTCCATTTCACAGCTATGATTTAAAGTACTAGGACAACTCGCGATTAAATATTTGTCTGGGTCACCGTAACCCAGGCCCAATTGCTGTAAAACACTTAAAAATGGCATGCAAGACCCAACAACCATTTTCAAAAGCATATTTTTGCTTTCTGACCAGTTTATGCAGATCAACCCAAGCAGAAGAAAAAAAATCCAGGTCTATAGCAAATTGTCATTGCTGCAGTGGCAATGCAGGGGTTCCACTCCGCCCTGCGGACACATGCCCCTTTATTCCCTTGCCTGGCACAAACACTCACAGAAATATGAACTGTATCATTCATTTTAGAGTCTGCATTGTTCATTTTATTACAGACAGTGTCCATCTAGGAGGTGCTCACAGTGAAGCTACACTGGTTGCTGTCAATATCTCAACCCCCATCTATTCTCACTAATGTTTGTCAGAATAGTCTTAGGCACCAACACCGTATGGCGGTACCCTACCAAGCAACAGAGTAATTACTCGGACTTTCTTTGCAAAGGTTAAACGAGCTGCTGTGAAGATAGGACCAAGTACAAAATTACACGTCGTCAGAAACAAGACAACAGTCCAGTCACAAACACAAGAGACAGGATTGCTCTCATATGGCTGCGCGGCTTGGGATGGAGAAGCAAGGAAGACAACATCTTTTTGACAGAACGAGAAGCAATGGCCTCAAATTGCAGCATGGGAAGTTTGGGTTAGATATTAGGAAATGCTCTCTCACTAGGAGGGTAGTAAAGCATTGGAACAGGTTACCCAGAGAGGTAGCGGAGTCTCCATCCTTGGAGGTTTTCAAGCCCTGGCTAGACGAAGCCCTGGCTAGGATGAACTAGTTGGGGATAGGTCCTGCTTTGAGCAGGGGGCTGGACTAGATGACACTCCTGAGGTCTCTTCCAAGCCTAACTTTTCCTATGCCACAACCTGATTTTGTATGGTAAGGTAAAGTAAGCAAGTCTGCAAAAAGCACTGCAAATAAATTAGATTGACACACTTGTCTGGATATCAGAGAGGAGAGAGTCATAGGAGTTCAGGTACCACCACCCAAATGCAGCATTACAAGACTTGCATGGAAATCTAAATTCCTACTGAATTAAGCTTTTTCTTTTGGAGGCTTTATTGAGAAAAATGTCTGCCACCAGCCAAAGTGCTCAATAACTACCTGGCACTCATTACAGCATTCCTTTTTCTACTGGACTGCGAATACACCTGCAGAAATGTAAGTGTTTATACAACATGGTGCACATCAAAGATTTTAACCCAAACCAAGCCTTTTAGGTGCTACTGCAAGAGCAAAAATAGAAAGGCTTCTTGTGTGCCAGATAGGCTAGCGCTAGCGCACTGTAGTACCTGTCTAGTAAGGCTCCCTCCAAGGTTCATGGTACCGGAACCAGTTTTGTTAGTCTGCAGCCACAGCATCACTGTAGAGGTCAACTTGTAATGAGCAGTACGACCACTGGACTTCTCCTGAGGCGAGGGGAGAGAAGGTGCAGAGAGAAGTTAAAACTTGAAAACTGCAGGTAGCCAGCCAGGGAGGGCCTGCCAGCAAAAAAGCAAGATGGAAATGTATAACCAAAGTGGCACAAAAGCAAACATTTTAAAGATGTTATACACATACCATTTTCTTAAAAACAAATCTGGTTACAGCAGTTTAATCCCCTCCTCCCCCAGTGTGTTCCATTTTTACTACTGAATTAGTGATATTTATCAGCAAACTTGTAAAAAAACCCACCACACACACGTGCGGTCAGATGCACATAAATGAACATATTCTCAAGCCTTCTGGAATCCTTCTGATTATAGCCCTGACTTATCTGTCTCCAGATTGCTTCAGGGGATTTTCAGAAATTAACAAGAGAAAGAGGTTTGCAGGCCCAATACAATATTGCATTGTTCAGCTGAGCACCTGTGCTTGTTAACCGTCTGGAATTAACTGGGTTTTGTTTTCATTTAAGAGTATCAGCTGCCCTCGAGGCATTACCTGAACTTCCACCACATGGATGGAATCCCAGCATCCCTTAATCTTCTTTGATCCGTCTCCAGCTTTCTTAATGAGGATCACACCAGCAAAGCCATGATCCAGATCCCAGAGGTAGACAGAGGAGACTCCACCTTCAAAATACCTGCAGGAAGAAGGTTAAAAATTGAGGAAGATCGAAGCCAGAGAGACTCACGATGGACACACACACACACAGAGCAAATTTCAAAAAGACCGCCTGAGGGCATCCAAGATACCCAGGGACTTAGCAATTCAAATCATTTTACAATATACATTTGTTCTAATAAAATGTGATCATACATTTCTCTCGAGGAGAATGAAAACTTTACATCAGTTGGTAATAAACAGCTAGTTACAGATTTCTACAGTACCTCAGCAAAACAATTCTTCTGATTCCAATTAACTAGAACAGCTGTTAAAAGAACAAATTACAAAACCAAGCTGAAAGTAAAGCTGAACTTTATAGCTTAGTTTTTCCTTGCCTCAGTACTGGGAGTCTGGATGTTCTTTGTAGCAAGAAGTTTGCTAATGAAGACAAAAGGGAGCAAGTAAGTGGCTTTACGCTGCAGTGTGAAGAAAGCTGACTGTTTGATTTATTCCAATCCGAGTTTAATTGAAACCAATGTCTTTTTGGAAATAAAGGACTACTGACTAGATCTAAATGGGTCAGTCTACTGGGAATGTGCTTGCAAGCTGGTATGCGACAAGGAGCAAATTAAAAATGCTGACGCTTCTCTTTGATGGTCAAAACAAAGTTTTTGCCAAACTATCAAAACTAGCATTTCTGTACAACTCCACCCCCCTCCCC
The DNA here is from genome assembly GCA_030014935.1 of Caiman crocodilus. Lineage (NCBI taxonomy): Eukaryota > Metazoa > Chordata > Crocodylia > Alligatoridae > Caiman > Caiman crocodilus. The sequence continues at coordinate 11,814,486 of JAGPOW010002149.1, forward strand.
GGGTCTGCTCGCTTTACATCTTCTATATTGGGTCAGTCATGCACACGGTAGAGGAATCATTGACTCTCACCTGTAAGCTTGGAGGATGGGAAGTGTAAGATGAACTTTTTAAACTATTCGTTGACTGAAGCTACCAGTAATAAGCACTGCAACAAGGTAACTCAGATTTCCCCTCTACCCTACTCTCCAGCCAAGCAAGACGCTGTAATGAAGCTCTCTCTTGGAGCAGATGACCTAAAAAGTAAGACTACTCTCCCTCAACCTCACAAAAAACAACACGCCTCGATTTTTCTGGGATAACACAGAATTTATCACAGTTCCTCTAAATTTTGTACAGACATGTTGGTCTCTCTCAGTTTCACTGCTGACAAAGACCTCCGTTCGCCATCTCTTAGTCACGAGTAGTGGTTCACGAGTAGCGCACAATCATTCCAAACTCCTGATGGTTCATAATCAAAAACAGCTGGATTTTCAGGCTACTTTTTTTGTTGCAGGTGCAGCAGCCAAAAATGCTGGAAGACAAGGATTCACGTAGCTGATGAATTCTAGCTAAGACGGAGAACTCCTATGCTCACGACATTCACTTGTAAATGCACGTAATAGCTGAAAAAAACGCGCGTCTGGAAGAAACCAAAAGCATAAAAGGGCAGGCAGGCTAGGACAGAGGTCAGCACCCCGCAGACGTGGGGCTTCAGCCGTGGGACTGCTCGCTGCGCCGTGGGTCCTAGGGCCCGTTCACCCACCTCTGGATCCGTTCCAGCCCACAGCTGCAAAAGGTGAGTGAAGAGGCTGTTTGGGCTACAGCTCTCAGCAAGCAGAGAAAGAAAGCCTCCTGCAGCTTACAGGTTTTCACCCTCAATCTAACACTTTTTGAGCAGAGGACTCATTAACAAATGGTTTCATACTGCTCTTCCTCAGCAGAAAAGGAAAACACCCATCTCTACGAATAATGTGTGAAAACGGGTATTTGTCAGCTGCACTCAAGGTGCGACGCAAGGCAGATTTTGGATACAGGATTAAAACGTAGGGAGAATTCTAAAAGGGAAAGCACTCTTAGAAAAGGGAGGATCTAATGGGACCTCAAGTGCCACACACGAGTATGGAAAGAGAATTTATTGGAAAGAAATGCCGTGAGATCCAAGCGAACCTATCTGCACCATGCAGCCACAGCTGCTTTTATTCTGAACAGGCAGCAATGAACCCTGCCCAAATCTACACTTATGCACCACTATGCCGAAGAACGCTGAAACCAGGTAGCTTGGTCGTAACTGCACAACAGCAGCGTTTCTTTTCTAACAGACGCCCATCACTATTCACCAGAGAGCACAGACTTGGCATTTAGTAGCAAACAGGCATAGCTCTGTCCACGGCATTTCATTATCTGGTGATATTACCCTGATATTACCCCTGCTAGAAATGAAAAGCCTTGGCAGGCATAAGCCAACCTAGTGCTGGGTTACAGAAACCTTCTACCGTGTTCAAGAGCAGGCTCACTTTTGCACTGATCACGAGGCACAAGTTCCAACCTGACTGACGCTTGCTTGTAGAAGAGGGCAGCAGCGCTCAAAGGTTAGGGAATAAGCACAACCCTTTACCTTCATAACAAGTGTGGTACAAAAAATAAAAAAAAAAAAATCACTCAAATGGAGAAGGCAGTCCATGAGAATACGGTGGGGCATACAGACAGTTTCCCCATTACACATTTTATGAGCATGAAACGTTAATTAAGAGAGGAGCTACAACAAGTTTCTTGGAAATTTATTATTACCTACTGTACTTTGATCCCAATGACATGAAACAGGAAAAATATATATATATTTTTTTTATGCGGTTCACATTTATGAGATTTTACATAAAGGCTTTTGTGGGTATTTTAAGAATGTGCTAAAATGTTGTCTGAAACCACATAAAACCATCTGAAGAACCTCCTGCCAGAACTAACAGAACACACATGGAAACACTTTAACTAGCCTTTGTATATTTAATGAATCAAATATAGTATTAATATTGTTTTAAATACTAACATGCTATTTCAATAAAAGTTCCATGGTCAGAGCCAACTTAGCCAGGTTGAGACCTAATAACAATGCACACAACTGAATGCAGTCGCCTTTGAGACGTGCTGAATTTCTTGCATCTTCCCCAAAGCATCTATTACTGGCTTTTGTTGGCTAGTTTCCTGATTAGTTGGACATCGGGTCCAATTCAGCCTGAACATTCCTACATCCTTATGCAAATTTGGTGCCTCCCTCAAACCTCCCAAAGGAGAAACAGCTTTAAAAAAAACCCCAAAACACAAACAAACCATTAACAGCAGGGAACTCGGCCTTGCTCTGCTGAAGGGGTGGAATCTGACCAGACTGCAGCTGGCTTTAGAGCAGTGCAAATTAGCAATATGACAATAAAACCAAAACTTAAAAAAAAATAGCTTATTGGTTGCATTGGCCAACCACTTCCCCATACTGGAGATCAAAAGGCCTAAGCCAGTGACGCACATCCCAGCATTGTGGAGGGTTCAGAGGGCAACCAATGTTCAGTAATGACTTTTGGAACGGCTGCTCCGAGACTTGGGTTTCTGGAAACATTTACTACACGTAAGAGTTTGATCCCTGGAGTTACTTAGGAAGCAGCAGGTCCAATATCATCAATAATTCTCTCCCCCAAAAATTCAGAGCAACATGTCATTTTTCACAGGAAGTCGCTTCCAGTTTGAATGTCACAGTCAGATGCACAGAATTTACACCCATGACTCTTCAACCACAGACGGCCTGGAAAAAGCCTTTTAAACACACACACAAAAAGGCAGTCACATACCAAACTGGCCTACTTTGTATGTGTGAATATAAAAGAAAATATTTAAGCTAAGAGCAATCCAAAGCTTTATGAAGTGTTTGAAGTTTAGGCGGGTGGAGACACAGGATGAAAAACTTGTTTAAAGAACTCAAGATGTAACCATGAAACAGAACTCGGGCTTTGCCAGGACGAAGTTATGAATTCAAGAGGGACTTGAGCAGGGCGGAAACCCACCCTCCCTTTCCACTTCCCAGCAACGTCTCAAAAAAAAGAGGACAGGCCAACCAGTTTACATTACCATGATTAGTAATGACACACTTAGGTTTCCAGTGGCACCATTTCCCACAACAATACTTGCACCAAATGCCAGACTAATACACTAGGAAAATGAGTTTATACCACACAGCAATAAAAACAACGACGGCTCTCCAGCTCACTAAACCCAAGTCACTTATCCATAAAAACACTCATGCATTTTCCAGCAGGTACTCCAGTGCCAAAGACAGCGGGTGGGTTTTTGCATCTGGCTTACAGCTCTTGCAACCCTAAACCACAAAAATGTGATGCTAAGTACCAATACCTGGAATTACAGACTGGTTTATGAAAGCCTTTGACAATGTTAAATGGCGTTTCAGCTTGGTTATAGTAAAAAGTGGCACTACCCCGTTTTATTTTTCTAGAGAATTAGATGGATACTTCTTTTGACCGTGGTGTGTAACAAGCAGTTATTTGGTGCAGAGACGTCTTGAAATTTAAATCGATGCAGACTCATTACAGCTATACCTGTTAAAATCACCTTGAGGACCTCTGTTTTTTGGTAGCTCTAGTAAGTGCCTTTGATTTCACTGGTTTTGAAGGGAGAGATTTTGCTGGCCATTAGGACAGCTGACCATATACCAGCAGCAAGTTAAATAGAAATTTTCACCACTCAGACAGAAGTGCAAGTAAAGAACAAAGAAAGCAAGATGTTTCAGCAAGGGAAGAGATGCTGCCAGGCCGTTTATTCAGACGGACTTCATCTACTTGTTCAAGCCCGGGAAAAGCCATCATGGCAATAAGCAGGAGCTTGAGGCCATCCTACCACTGACATCTTCCCCATCCCACACCTCCAGCACGAGAGACTTCAGAACGCTTCATCCACAAAAGCAGAGATCTAAATGTACAAAACAGTCCGACAAGGAACTACAGTAAAATTATTTTATTTTATATATAACCTTTAAAAATAAAGGTATCTCTATCTAACTTTTAAAATAATCTATCTATAAATCTACATCACTATAAAATATAGCTCTCTCTCTCCAAGATAGATCTATTGATACAGCTCTATGTAGCTACATACAAACGCACACTATAATATGCCTAACCAATATATAGTAGGGAGGAGGGGGTGTGTGTGTGCAAAAAAAAAAAAAAAGCAAAATAAAAGCCCAACTCTCTTTTTTCTTTTATTAGTTTGAATGGAAACAAAATTAAAATTCCTTTCTCCCCTGCCTCACCTCTTTCACACTCCATCAGCATACCCACAAAAAAGTTACTTGAGGCTGTTATTCAACAACTTTAAACAAACAAAAAACAACAACAACAAAAAGTAGGATATTCGCACACTCAGCCCAGCTGTTTTTCACCACAACTTAATGAACACATCCGCAAATATGCCTGTGGGCTCTGTACAGGTATTTTACAGAAATTCTTTCCAGCGTACACAGGTGCAACAATCCCTTGAGCAAACATACCAATCAAATTAGGTATGTGCAACTTCAGTACCAGTTACACTTAAAAGTGCACATCTGGGCTGCGGCTGGATGACTGAAATTGCAAGGAGAGCTGTAAAAGAGCAGTAATTCTGCAAACTAGGAGAAAAGGATCCACACAATGGCAGCCAGACTGCCAAATCTCCCCAAACCGTTGGATTTTGTGCTTTTGGTACCTCACGATAGACAAATAATACCACCACACAGATTTCCCAACTGCCTCATCGTTCATAGTATTTTGAACTTCAGTGGCCAAAGCCTCTTTGAGAAGCCACCTGGAGACAGAGGACCATTGGCAGAAACTGCCATCTTGTAATACCTGGGGCCGTCTTGTCATGTCCAGTTGTAGAACCGGCTCATTAAACAGGAAGAGGTAGCAACTGCTTGTAAGCCTTTCACCTTCACGTAACATTTTGCTCTATAAAAGGCAGCCCTTTTTTTAAACTAAATATGTCAAGGTTTGATTCTGCGAACTATAGCTGCAACCTGGCTATTCCAAAAAGGAGTGGGAGCATACTTTTGAGATTACTGAAAGATTTTGGGGCCACATTTCTTTCAGGACCCTAAAATTGAGTGGAGGAACTTCTCCTTTCATCTAGGGGAATCAGCAGAAGCATAATGCAAAGTTAGGGACCTTTGTTAAGCTGTTTTGTAAGAGTACAGAAAGACGCTGTACCTTTTCTAGATCCTACCTCTCCTAAGAGTGCTTTCCTTTTCATAATTCTCCCTACGTATCAATCCAACATCCAAAGTCTGTCATCCTCTGACAGAAATCAGACCTGGAACCAGGCCTTCCAAATCAAACCAGACTGGATAATTCAGGAGTACCACTGTCTGCTCCATCTGTTGTGAACATGGGAGTGGAGGACAACTCGAGTTGCTGCTGTGTGGAAAGATGCAATAAGTCTAGAGTGAGGCCTCAGCAAATCCACCAGCCATTCAGCTTTACCAAATGCCATCTTCTCCATACTTGCACTTGTCATCTATGAATATTTTCTTCCCACTGGAAGCATAAACTGAATATTGAATGTATTTGGCAAAAGGAGAGCCTAGAACAACATGAGTCTGTGCACTAGTTATTCAGTTTTTATTGAAGTCTGTGCTAAGTGCATATTTCATTTATGATATACAAATTCTTACATCATGTCTATTCTTAACCAGTCAGGCTACAAGATTGAGGACTTTCTCTGGAGTTATCCTATTTATTCATTTAAAACAATATACTTTTAAGTATATTGTGGGGGAGGCAGAGACGCAGAGTGCAGCTTTTCTATCATCACTGCAAGAAACTGGTTTGGAGAGGAACCTCTGGATCAAGAACAGGCTAAAACATGCATGCAAAGGGTAACTGTGAACAGCAACACAGTGATGCATGGCAGTCCTATGGCACACGCACAGTCAAGTGTGTTAGGTCCGTTCTTCAGCGCTGTAACAAGGAAGGTGGCATACATAGACTACAGACACAGAAGATCTTTAAACCCAGCTTTAAAAAAAAAAAAGTTAAGGAAGTTGAGAGAATTTGGGGAAAAGAACCAAAACCAACCATGAGGCAGGGTGCATTGATTTCAAAAGGAAAAAAAAAATCAAAAAAAAAAAAAATCAGAACTTAGTACTTATGTCCTACTTAGGAAGTGGCTGAGCAGCAGAGTGAGGGGTGGGAAAGCATAAGAGCATTTACAGATAGAATAAAATACCAACAACAGAGCATTTCTGCATGGGGAAAAAAATCCCAGCAAACAGCAAAAACAAGAGAAAGACAAACAGAAAATTTGTGCAACTATTACAAAAGGTTTTGTATTAGCAAAGTGGAACGGTTTGCTTGGAAAGTGGCAGAAAACCAGTTATTGCTAAGGTCCATTAACTGACACTAGGAATGTGGACTGCGAGGACAAATGTTGCACAACCAGCAATGACTTCTTAACTGAACCTCTCCCAATGTTCAGATTTCGTAACACTACAGATAGTACAACATGGGAATCCAAGGGAGAGAAGAATTGCTCTAATGAGAGTCAAAGGCCTCAAAAGACAAGTCAGAAGGGAGTCTGCACACTGATGGACCAAAAGCGAAGCACTAGAGAAAAAAAAATCTGATCCACAGCAACTAAATCTGCATCTCGTTTGACTCCTCTTCTAAACCCACCCCAACCACTGCCAAGGGATCTCCTATTGGACTTTGAGCTGGCTACAGGCAAATGAAGTAAGAACCCCTACCCAGCCTCATCTCACTGCATGCTCTCCTCTTATCTGAAATTTGATGGTGTAAACATTGTGTTTTAAATTTTATAAGCATGCAAACATTAGTGACTTGCATCTTGGCAATTTAAGCCAGTCTTATGAGGCCTCATCTTGTACTTATCAGTCGGGCCTGGAGGCAAAAGTCTCATGGATGACATAATCCTGATGTCACACCCTATTGTGCAAAGCCCCAGCCAGCAGTGGGATGGAAAATCAGGTTTCCTTAGTGCTGGGATGCATAACAAATGCATCTGGATTCAATCTGCAGAGCCCTTGCTGTGAAAACCACAGTAACTATCATGCCCTAAGAGAAAGCCATCACAAAGGGCTAGTAACCATTAATGAGGAACAGTGAGCTAATGGCAATAAAGTTACTTCAAAGCTTTCCCTTGGTTTGCAGTTTGGACAAACTGGGTTTACATCTACACCCAGACAGAACACTTACATCAAGCGCTCACAGCTGCCTAATCACTTTGAGGATTGGAAGTTGCACTGTAGGCTACAGCCATGTGAGCTTCAGTGACTGGTCCCCCATGCACAGATGAGGGCACAGGGACCAGTAGTTCATCTGTTAAAACTACACACCAATTATGCTTCTGACACCTGGTAACGTGCCTTTTAATGTGTTTAGCGGAATCCAATCTGGTCCGTATACTGACCAACACGGTTGGTTAAACACGCAAAATACTAATACTGCTGGTAGTGCTCCAAACGAACCAAGTATTTTCCATGCATGAAAGAACCAAACTATCCCCCTCCTCTCCCCAAATGCTTTGTAGTCTCAGGACCAATGCACCAGGTAAAGGAAGTGTGCAAGCCACTGGCATTCAGCAAGCATCACAAGAGAGCTAAGTTTGTAAGAGACATCCAACCAGTGCACGCGGACACTGCAAGCAAGATATCTGCCCTTTGAACAGGGTAGGTGGACAAGGGCTGGAGCCATGGGTAGAACAAAGGGGAGGCCCAAAGCAGAGCAGATAAAGATGGGAGGGGAAATTCTCTGAAGCTGGCTACAAGAAAATGAACAGGCAGCGACAGCCAAGTCAGAGGGATTCAAAGAGGTGGTGCTGCACAAAGTCATCAATAATAGTAAATGAAGCCCATATAAAAGGAATTAAAACGAAGGCAGAGTTGACACACTAGATTCCAAAAGGAAAGGCAGGATGTTAACCTCCATACATCGATGGGATTTCCCTGCTGTTTGTGATCAGTAGCCACCTGAATCCATGTAAAAGAAAGCTCTTGTGCCTGTGCACATCTTCAGATCAGACTGAGGGAATATATTATTGAAGCAATTTTTTTTTTATTCCTTTCATCTTAAGGAAGAAATTAGTGATCTTTCATTTACACCCTACCCATCCATTCTGCAATATTATCTGAAAGACGGGTGTCATCATCTCTTTTAATACAAGGACTTTCTGAAGCTCTAACTCCGTTGCAGATATAATACAATAAAACAACACGAGGAGTTATTTCCCTCCCCCAGGCACTCTCCTAGTCTTCCAAAAAGACATCACATGCTACCAACAGTGATTTACTCTGCCTCTCAATTTAACCATCTAAGAAACAGGTTCAAGACTTAATTTGTTACCTGTAAAAGTACTTCGAGTGCCTTTGACAGAAAGCACAATGAACTATTAGACAGCAAATGCTTGAAGAAACATGGCGACTAAGATGAGAACATTTTCTGGTTTTCTTTGCCAGAAAGAAAACATTAGTAAAAATAGGACTTAACCCAAGAAATTGAGAGGTAAGGAAAAACGTCCTCCAAGGTGGATGCCAGCTCCTATCTTACTGATGCAGTCAAACCTGCCAAAGTATGCCTTCATGAAAAACATCATCTAGAAAGAAACAAAACCAGAGGTACCCCTTCTGCAGGGAGGAATTAAAGCATTGATTATCTTTAATCCAAAACAACAGAACATGGAATGTAATATAGATTGATTTATCTGGACTCCCTGGTCCTCATTATGCTTGATTTCAATCAACTGCACATACGCACATCAACTTAAGGGCAATAAATTGTAACCACGTGTTTGAAGGCATTATCTGCTCAGTGTGGAAAGAGAGTGCCAAGGATCTAGCTGAATGGGATATGTTAGACTCCATATGGGAATAATAACTTACTGAACAAAAGCATACCAGGGCCCTAGCTTTAGGCAGTGTATGAGTTAAACCTGGCAGCAAAAGATCAAAACTAAAGTTCCCATTTGGAAGTCATGTGCATGTCTGTTAACGACACGATTTTAAGAACACTTTATTTTTGTTCCTTGCTTTGTATCTTCCCCAGACTGAATATACTGTAGACCAAAATTACTTCCTCTTTGACCGAAACTGAGTTCAGTTCCAGTCTCCAAAAGGTAAGACAACGTAATCTCAATACTACCTGACCTAACATGATGTTTCCCCCCTGCCACTCCTCTTCCCCTGCTTCAGTTTTCTTAGATTTGCGAAGTAGAAGATGCACAGGCAACTGCTTGAAGCATTTCTGTAAAAGTGGACTTTACGTGAAACAGAAACACTAATATGAAGACTTTCTTGGATAAGGACAAGCCATAATGTATCACAAATATCTGAAAAACATGAATGGCAAAAAGCAAAATTAAAAAGGAAGTAACGTTGAAAAATTATGAAAGGTTAAACTGCATTAGGAAGAAGACATCCAGGTACAGAAAGCACTTTGCAACTGGGATATTGCTTGTAGCCACGTTGGTTTAAGAACACAGGCAGAAAAGGTTCTTTGGGTAAATCTGATATTTAGTTGGTCTAATAAAAGATACTAACTAGATTTACCCAAAGAAACTTGTTTGCAAACTGGAAGACTTTCACATTAGTGGAAGACTGGCCACTCCTGAAGTTATTTAACAACAGGCAGATCACCAGACACATGATTGTAGGGAACAAGTCTGAGGACTCCGTAGCCTAACGGCCTCAAACATCTCTGGCTCCAACCAATTCATTACCAAACCAAATCCTCCAAACCGCATTTCAGAGTGAAGTGCTGTCAAATGAATTGCCAGCCTATATTTTAGGCAATAGAAAAAAAACTTAAGGCTACCACCCCCATGGCCACATGAGGAGATGCGCGTGCGCGCACACACACACGCATTAGATTATATCTACATCTATATATTTTTAAATAAGAAGCACCAACTGCTGCCCTTTAACAATGCCCTCTCAGCAGGTGTTCAGTCTGCTGGGCAATAACTAACCAGGTTCTGATAACTCACTAATGTAGATGGTTTATTACCCCACCTGGTTACAGCTCTAGGGTCTGGGCTGCACAGTAATGACTAAGAAACCCTCAAGCAGCCAAGTCAGTGGAGAAAGTCTGAGCTGAAGTTTCTGCAGTATTAATAAAAACCAAACCCCAACAACAGGGGACTCTGGACTCTACTTTGTGGGGACTGCCTGACAGGTTGGGAATGACACCTTCTCACAAACTGATTTCTCAGTAAACCAATAAAAGTGCGCATGTCCCCCCCCATCCCAACTCCAGCAAGAGGTAGTGGAATAATCAGTCCAATATTTCTTTTGAAGCCAGGGAATGAATTATATGCCATGTGAAGAGAACTCCAAGAAGCTAAAGCTTGCAAGGCATCACTTTGTTCCAAGTCAAGAAAGGCTTTTGCTTTTTCTCCATTCTATTATTTTGGCCTGCAGTCTCTGGCCTACAATCTCAGGCAGAAATCCATTGCGCTCTGTGACAGCAACAGTTCCAGACACCTGCTTATTAGCAACAGAACTGCAAAGTCAGATTTTGAAAGGCCTGAAAAATATGACATGGAATTTGAGTTAACGATGCCTGAGAAGAGACTCTCCTCAGCGCTCTGTTCCCGCTCAGTATCAGAGATCATTTGGATGCAAGAAAATACAGATTACTGCCATCATCTGTAGTAGGATTCATGGCATACGTGGCTTTTCCTATTTTAAGTCTTCTGCATGACTGATCTTAATTCCCTCACTTTGGAAGCGGTAATGAAGCAGAACATTCTGTACTTTCGGTATTTGGGGGCTGTAAATAAAGCAAACCAGCAGCCTGGAAGGCTGTAAGTATAAAGGCAATGCAATAACTCCAGAGTACTTCAACTGATGAAGATACTGCAAATCCACAGACTTCTTTCAGCAAGACCCAGTGTGAACCTTCGCTGGGGAAGTGAAGTCACTTAACTGCCTGGGGAAGCAAACGTGAATGAAGCTTGCATTTCTGCTTCTCTCAAATTAAGAGAAAAAGTTCTACTTGAGGGTTCAATTTTGCTTATCATCATGGCTAATGTAACAAGTGTGTCATCCCTCTGGCACAAACATAACAGTGTGACTGTTTCAGGTTGCACTTTCTACTGTAGAGGTGTTGCATGCAGTACTTGACTCAGCACCTGCTGCAAATTGAACCAGAGATGCTTATTTGTCACCCCAGCAGTTCAGGGCTCTCAGCCTCTTTGCTTACAATGCCCTGTTTATACAATCACAGTGCAAGCAGTGGCAAGCTAACCCTTATTTACTAGCAATGAAGGATTTGTCTCTCCAGGTCAGGCCCAGAGCACTGCAGTGGGGAAAAATGGAAGTTTCTGCAGTTGAATTCAAAAGTTATCCAAAGTGATCATAAGAACCTAGGACAGGATCAGACCAATGGTCCATCTAGCCCAATAACCTGGTCTCCAACAGGGGCAGAACCAGATGCTTTAGAGGAAGAGCACTGAACCAGGTATATCTAAAGCGATCGTTATGTTCCCTAGCATCCATCATCGTTGGTTTAGAGATGCCAGAAGCTACATCTCTTCACTTTTTAATAGCTATTAATAAGATTTAGCATAGTGGACTGCATCTAGTCCAGGGCTTCTTAACTTTAGCCTCAATGAACCCCTCAAAGTGCCAGCTCTTAGTTCTAATCCCCCGTTTAACTACAGGAAAATAATAGTGCAATTCTGCTGCTGCAAAACTCAGAAAGATCATAACAGGTCAAAATGCGCTGACACTATTTCCTATTTAAAATCCGGGGGGAGGGGAATCTTGGGAATCACATATGCATACCTAACAGGTTAACACTGTAAGGCACCATGCATCACCCTTGAAAGGATCAAGGCACACGAGGGTGCTATGGCACCATGGTTGAGAACCACCGGTTTCTCTCTCTTTGAACTTGCCTATATTATCTGCCTCAACAGCCTCCTGCGGTAACGAGTTCCACAGGTTAACGATACGCTGCACGGCAGAGTACTTCCTTGTGATCTAGTATGGGAATTGCACCAGTCTTTTCTGCAGTAAAAGCGAGGCAAAGAATTAATTTAGCTTCTCTGCTCTGAGTGCAACTTTTTGCACTGTGGTCATCACCAATTCTCTCAATGGTTTCCTGCTTCCGATACAGTTGTTAAAAGTTTTTATTAACTTCAGCAAAGTTATTATTAATATATAGTATTTTTTGCCTGATGCTTTTTTGCCCTGCCTTATTTCCCTTTTTACATCTGACCCACCAGAGAGTATAAGCATCCCCATTTTCCTCATTTGGGCACACTTTCCATTCTTTGAAGAATGCCTTTTTGCCTCAGATGGCCTCCTTACCTCTGCTATTAAGCCACAAAGGGGTTTTACTGGACCACTCGTTACTTTTTTTCATTTGCGGCATACACTTTTCCTGAACCCTAATCAAGGTCATCAATGCATTTAATTTAGCACAAATGTCCTCCTCGAAAAAGACACCCATCATTTCAGTACAAGGCACAACACTCAAGACAATTGCCAATCTACTCTTTTCTTTTCTTTCTGGGAAGTGGGTGGAGTGGCAGGGGGGAAGAGGAGGTGGGAGAAAAGGAATGGGGGAGTAACATACAATTCCAAACCTGGCTTCAAATATATTTTACAGTGCTGGGAAGTCTCTTCATTGTCCAAGCATTTTAAAACTGCACTGCCCCAATATATTTGAACTGCTGCATCGTTCAGGGCAGACCAGCGTTACAAGAAAACAAAACACAAAGTCAGAGGAACTAGTGACACCTTTAGTTAAATAGTGCATGAAACCAAGCTACGTCTGACTTTCCAGCGGGCATACACATCATTAGTTTCCAGCCATAGCAGACCGCAAGAACTGCCTCGCAGCAACTGCCATCTTGTTCTCCTTTCAACGCGCCGCATTCTCAAATCCCCACGTGGTTTTGGCAGCTGTTTTGCTGATAAGTGCTAGAGCCAGAAACCAATATTTCTACTTTCTACAAGCTTGCAATCCTGGCTCACAAAGCAGTGTGAACTGCTTGCAAACTACTAAAATCATAACCAGAGGAAGAGACAACGTGGTAATTCTTTGTTTTTAAAGACACTTTTTCAGTTAATTAGGAATATGTTTGCAGGACTACTAAGCACCAGTTAGAAGCATCTACTCTCTCCCAACTGTACAGTTGGTCCAGTCATAGCTGACGACCCGCAGAAATCCTTGCCTCTCATTTTCCCTGGGCCAAAGCTAAAGCACTCCTAATCTTTACTTGCCATTTTCTATCCCCTCAAGTTAGAAACCCCTAAAGAAGTACCCAATGCACTGAAAGTCCTCTCTCCAAAGCAACCTAACACATTGAAAAATGAAAATGTGATAAAGAATTTGCATTCAAACTTTCCTTTTGACTCTGTGGACTCTAAGCCCCCTACTATCCTGCACTCCAAACACGTTAGAGCAGATTCACCTTCATATTAAAAAGGAAACCATCATGCGTTGCTTTCTTCATTCATCACAGTGCAGCCAGGATTTGGCAGCACAATTGTATACCTGGTTAATAGTATATTTAGAGGTATGGACCAACAGAGACAAGCAGCAGCTGCTATACAGTAACTGTTGTACCACTGCAGGATCATGCACAGAAGTGAATTAAAACTACCTTTAGAAAAATCCTGTTCTCACCCAAACTATCATTTTTCAGAGAACACTTGATGGACATCTGCCTTGGGATATGGTTTTCTGATTCCTGCCCCCACCTCTCCCAAAAATTAGTTTAGAGAAAAAAAAAAAAATACACAGCTTTGCCAATATTTCAGTCTTCCAACTATTTCACTGATAAACTTATAGTACCTTTAGGGGGTTTTTTTGGAACAAGTATGTGAAACTTCAAAAAACTACTTTTTGACATCCATTTTTTTGGGGAAAAATGCATATATATATATATATATATATATATATATAGCACAGCAGATAAGAGCACTATGAGCAGGGAAGACGCTGCTCTCTACTGATGCCAGACTGTCAAGTGTCTGAGTGTGTACAAACCACACACACACACACACAGTTGTTGGGGTTTTTTTTAAATATTTGGAAGGAATCCAGCAAAACCTTTACTTTTTGCTTGCATTTATGTTTAAGTATAGCTCTTTATCAGAGCTAGCATCTAAAACTGTTTTTTAATCAGGATTCTGGCAGCATGCACAAGCTAGAAGTTTGCTCACGTTTTTATGGTGGTTAGAAATTCCCAGTAAAAATAAAGCCCCTTATTGAGCATGCTGTAGTTCATGTTTCAGTCTGCAACATACATGAGCCTTGGGAAAGTAATCAGATTAGGATTTACATCCCAGCAGTGACTAAAAAAACCCAAAACAAAACAAAACATGGGCTATCAGATGAATTAGTCCTAACACTCCACCTTTTCCCTCCTTAGGTGTCCTCTTAATTCCCACTTTAAAGTGTATGGAACAAAAGGGAATAAAATAAGAGCTACTATTTATAAGAGAACTAGTCCATCTGGACTGACTGACTGACGACACAAAAACAGAAAACAAGATGTTGCACTTGACTGCCAAGTTCTTAATGCAATTCCCTCTCTGCTGGTATGAAAAATACCCAACTCTTATACAGTCCTTTCCACTGATACATCTCCAAGTGCTTTAACAAAGGAGATGAGCATTTTATCAGATGGGGAAAATGGACACAGATGAGCTATTCTGCCCAAAGTCACCCAACAAGTCCAGCAGCCAAGTGAGGAAGGGAACACCATCTCCTGCTGTAGGATCTGCTGTTTGGAGATATGCAAGGTGTCACAGAACAACTCTTACACAAAAAGCCATGGGGAAACAGTCACTCATGACTTAAGCTTCAGCACACCTATGTGTACTATTTTAGAGTAGAATATACATTTAATTACAAGTTTCTTTACACAGTTCATTTTTGTCAGATGTCGAAATGGGGTGGGGGTTTTTTTCTTTTCTTTTTTTGGTTGGGTTTTGGTTTTGTTTTTTTGTGAGAACACCATTTAGGAGTGCTGAGCGCAAGTGGAGAACAATTGATTTAAGGACAAAGCTGGCCAAGATCAATAAGCACACAGGGTCATTTCAGAGCAAGACTGCAACTGGGGGAAGAGGGAGGGGAAGAAAGGGGAAGTGCCTGTGCGCAAAAAAAAAATGGGCCCAGAAAGAACTCTGATCTCTTATGGCCTTCAGGATTTCAGCTTTTGCATCATCTGCCATATTTGAACACGCTTTCCTCTATTCACGTTACAAAACTTAAAAGTACAGCAGAAATCAAGCAGCCTTTGGCAACCCTTCTACCTCCTGTAACGTAGTGCAAGCCATTCTCAAAGGCTGTTAGTAACGACGTTTCTTAGACTCCCCGTTTGTGCAGTTATGATGTGCAAATGAAGAAAGCAAAGAAAGCAGAGAGCTCTGAATGGTAGAGCTGACATACAAGTCTCTGTACTGGTCGAAGGCATTGTTGGCTTCCACCTCCAGCTTGCGCAGGCGGGCAGATGGCATGGCACCGTCTTCCAGAGGAGGATCATATTTGTTACTCCATGGTGATCTGTGGGGGAGGCAAGAAGAGAGAGAAAAAGAGAAGCTTAGACAACTGAGATAAACTCTGAAAGGCTTTGAAAAGGGCAGGCCCAAAACCACAGATGTTTGAACTTTCAAGAAATGCTATTATCAAGGAGCATTAATCTGTCAGAACCTGGTCATAAACAGCCATTTTGAACATTGATAGCAAAGGGACTCAGACTCCTAAAAGTTTATTGCTTCTAGCTTTCCCCATGGATTCCCTCTTATCTTTGTGTTTCCATTATACCTATAATTGTTTTCGGTTTCTAATTCCTTAAAAAAAAAAAAGCAACCCAACCCCCCCACCTCTCCCCCACTGCCCCCAGCTCTAAGTTGTGCATATTTAAAAGACTTTGCAGGTGAAGTCCAACTAACCTGAGTAGCCTAGGTGGAGATTTGTTTGGACTTTACCTTGTTTTACAGTCTACAAATAAAACTCAAGTTCACTTCCACTAATTTGCTTTGAAAACAAAAACCACTTTTATTTAGCTTGAGGAAAATATCTGAATAGCAAGAAAGATTTAACGGGGTTTGCAAAGCTGTGGTTTCTGCAATTAATTTCTCCAGGTGTGAAAGAAGTGGTGGGCTTGTAACGAAAGGTTTGGTATTGGACAACTAATGGAACTCTTTTGCTGGTCTGCTTCAGCATTTTATAATTCCCATTCTGTAAACCCACATTCTCCTTTTCATTTCCCCTGTGGAAACCTACCTACATATATCACTGCTAGTTTAGAAAAAAAGATATCCTTAGTCTTTGTGTAGCTGCTTTTTAGAAACTCCAGCCTGCTAACACCAGGTTTTAATGTAGTCCATACGCAAGGGTCTTTGCCTCCAGTAGTCATTTGTTATTCATTTCTCTCAAAGGCGTGTAGCTTTGACATCTGTTTAATACAAAGCATAAAGGACAGGGTCTACTTTCCTCCGGCCTTATACTCCCCACCACAATTCACTTCCCCAACACTCCTCCATCCCCGTCTTGGCTGAACAGGTGAGACACCAGGAAGAGTTAAATCATTGTGTCACAGCAATCCAGAGCAAGACTTTTCAGGAAACCGTTCACATTTTAAAAAAACCCTCATCTGCTCTGGTGAATGTTACCAGAACGTTAGTCACTTATTTAAAGAGGAGCCTACGGAGCTATAAAACAACTGTAATATTCCTAAGTAGAACAGATGCACGTGGCAAGTAGATCCAAAAAAATCCAACTCTAACAGCATTAGTGAACTGCTGGCAGGACAGCCGTTCTCCATCGTGCACCCATGCAGAAAGAACACAGGGTCTATACTCTCCGCACCTGCAAGTATGGTCTAGAATCTGCAGCATTCATACTGTATAGCTAATAATAATTACTACTATTTAAAGCAGATAGAGTCCTGGAAATAAAGTTGTTCTGCAATAGTTCTAGATGCAGTTATGCTACTCTATCAGAAGTGATGGCCTTAGGGCTGTTGGGGCCCTGGGTAAGAGTCTTTTGGGACCCCTTGGAGGCTTAATTTTGATGACCTATAACCAAGTTGGACATGTGCTGCAAAATGTTGGGGCCCTCTATGGTGTGGTGGTTCCCTGGTTTGCCTTTCCCTACGGCTACCAGCACTATCAGGTGAAAGGGAATAAACAGAAAAGCTGCCGTGTAGAGAAATGCTCTTTGCATTCCCTTCCCCTCCAACTGTAAATTATGGATTTCTTACAACAGTGAAAGTTCACTGCGATTGGAAGGGAAGACATTTTCCCCTGTCACAACAGCATATAGACCAAATATTCCAGTTTTCAAGCCAACTGTGTACTTGATCATTTTTCACTTGATAATCACCCGTGAGACAGACCAGTTTTAGAGGGACCAGGTGTGAGAACTAGGTCCCTAGAGCATTAGAAAGACATGGAAAGCAACTACTGCAGATGTAAGCAGAGTAAACTGAGAACATACTTGAAGTATGAAGTCCAACAAATGTACAGCTTTAAATCAAGAATGCTCTAAAGAATTGGCTCTGATACTGAATGCAGGGATGCTGTTTCTAACTATATACGTGCTTTATGTTGTGGGTTATGAAGTTTAGTCTGGGGTAATTCATAGCATTTTTATTCTACCATATTTTATTTTAAAAAGTTCAAGAGGTATCGAGAACAATGGATGCACATCTCTTCTGTAACTTCAATATCCAAATTCACTGGGAAAGAGCTACTTTGCAAAAAACATCCTTATTCCTGGCTGTATATTCCTACAGAGCAACATAATTTTAACTTCTGTACTAACTTCTCAGTGTCTATTAACATTGCTCAAATCAGCAGAATGATAGAACAGATAACACTGTTTGTACCAAAATTCAGTAAGTTATTAAATTATGCCAAGCTGAAGACTGCAATATAGGTACTCTTTGAAGTGCTATAAGAAATGCCTTTAACATCAGACTGTACACAAAAAATGTACAGGTTCCTTAAAAAAAAAAACCAAGAAAAAACCACAACAAAACAAAAGCACCCCCACAAACAAACCTCAATTATCTAATAGCAGAGGCTACAACAGAGCATCTTTGCCAGGAGTTGCACTGCAAAACCAAGTACTGGACAGCACACCTCTCTCTTTCCTATACCTCAGGAGGGTCACTTTTTTCCAGCCCCACAGGCCAAATGAAGGCTGCTGAGGCAATCTGCAGGTCTAATCAGGCCCCGCTGGACCCAATGCACAGGGCCAGTCTGGCACAGGCAAGTATCCCAGGTCAACCCCTTGTGCCACATGTGGCACCCATGGTGCACAGGGTCAGAGACCCACAGGCTGGATCTGGCCCATGCACTATATGTTTCACACCCCTGCATACTTCATGTTCTTAAACCATTTGCTTGCAAGCTGTCCTCTACCACCAAGACATGCACACTGATCTGCTGTTTTATTATAAGAGGCTTACAGCAGGGCTTTTCCCTTGACTCTTGCCTCGGGAGGCACTTGACAGCATTTCCCTAGTCTCAAAGAAATTTAAAATTTGGCTCCAAATGCTGCCAACCACCAAAAACCAGCTGTAACTGATGAAGTTATTGTTGGCATTTACCAAGTTTAGCTATCCAGGGGCAGCAAACCAACACATCTAAACAAGATCTCCAAGCGATGCACCGCAGCTTCGCAAAATGCCGACAGACTAATAAGCAGCGAGACCTGCTTTCAGTATGGAGCTGCGTTTATTTAAAATGAGCACACCAGTAATGCTGGCGTTTCATAAAAACTCCTGGAGCCAACCGAAGGAAGAGAAAGCTCTTTCCCTTCTGAACTGGAAATTATTCAGTACTGTGTGCACGATATCTGAATACACATACACTGCTTTTAACTTACAGCAGATAGCAGAGCAAAGTGACCAAACTCTGTAGCCGAGGAGGAAAAATCCCGTCTAAAACCCGTCTGATTCAGCACATATCGCTAACACTCTGAACTTAAAAGTCTGCTCTTGCAGATCAGTCAAAGCCCCTAAACAAAAAAAGTCTGGATAAGCTCAAAATCTACTGGAAGACTTGTTATCTTGCTGCAAAAGAAAATATTTCAAAACCTTTGCCCATAAGACGGGGACTTCTGCCCACCGCAAACAACTACAAGCACCAACAAGCTTCAACCATGACTAGTACCAGCTCTTTCATCTCATCCTGGAGATATTTGCCACCATGGACATGCAAATATTCCTGAGGCGCATTGTTTCCTTAAACGTTACATGATCCTATGGATGAAAGATATCCTCTGACAAGCCAGGAACAATCAGCACAAAATTTTGAAGGCTGACTCATGCGGAGCTCTTGCCAGGATTCCATTTTCAACAGATCCCCACGTTGTGACATTGCTGTAGGGAAACAGATGATAGGCAAAAGCAAAATAGGACCCAAAACGCCTTGCAAATTGTCTGCATTAACTCAGCTGCTTATGGGAATGCCATATTACAGATTATTTCTCGCCCCAGGCTGACAACTGTCTGTAGGCAGGCAGATGCCCCAGAACATTTCGCAAGAGTTGTTTTGGGAGTACGAAAACAGCATTAGGTGTGAAACCAATGTTCGTGTGGGTGCACCCACAGCAAGAATTCTTCGCCAAATAGACTTGACTTGAAGCCAGTCTCTAACACCTCGAAACCAGTTCTCTGCAACAATTTGTATGCAACTTCAAACTCCAGACCGAACTGGGTTGCTGCTTACTCCACAGATCTAGAGCTGTCCAGCATCCAACTGCAGACCTGAAAGAGTATAAATACAGATCTACGATAGAAGTCGCATTCCAGTCCTGCCGCAAATTAAATGGACAAGCTTACTCCAAGTGTTATATGCCAACATGAAATAGCAAAAGGAATGGAAAGCCACTTCAAAGCCACTAGCTTTTACTTCCGATTTCTGGACCTCCTCTTCAGAAGAATTAAGGCCTCGCTCTTGCAAACAGCTTCATACGGAGCCCCAATAAACCGAAACAGGTTTTGTCCGTGTCCAGATTGGAATCACGGTCTATAATTGTAATCCTCACTACAGGACAGTCATGGCTGTTATAAACTGTTTAACTTTTTCCAGATTAGGGGGGCGAGGGGGAGGAGGAAGCACATGAAAACATGCTACAGTTCTGATATTCATTAAATCAGGGTAGGAGAAAACAGTTTGCATGTCAGCATCTTTTAATATTTAAAGACAGCAGGATACAAAAATTAAAAATCTGTCATTCAATGCCGTTCTGCCATTCCATCCCATTTGTTTCTGAACCAGGCTGAGCACTGCAGGTTCCCTGATGTTGGGGACAATTTCATAGCAAGTATTAGACCTCTTTTGCAGACTGCAGGAATGAAATTTAAAAGAAGCCGATAACTTGGATTTCTTCTGGCTAGTATTTTCAAACCATTCCAGCTGGAGCCAGCAGTCATTTTATCTAAAGAAATTCATAACCCTCCCCGAAATGTTTTTAGTGGAAGAGCACTTAGCCTCCATTTAAGCTTTTAAATGTGTTGTATTTGAAGAAAGACAGATGGACAAAAGTGCTTAGATTTCAAAAGTCAGGCCTCTGATTTCCCTAAAAGAGAACGCTTTTTGTTTCAGCTAACAGGTTTCAAACTGTGCTGTTGGCACCGACTTCCCCATAAGGATTCCATTTAAGAGAATGATCAAACATACTCAGGATGGAAATGTGTGGAGAAAGTCAGTCCTTGAAGTTTTATATCAAAAAAAGCTCTGCCTTCACACGTTGGATTCCCTGGCCCCTTGATATCCCCCAGACACGGTTGTTATTACAGGGCAAGTCACAAGTGCAGGCAGGACTATATGCATGGCAGCGGCTACTAAAAGTAGAAGCAGGCAATTGTGAGGAAGCTAAAAGGAAAAAAAAAAAAAAAAAAAATTACTAGCCTTACCTTTGCAGGGAAGAGACCTTAAAAAGGAACTTTTTGACCAGTCATATTCTGTGTTCATAAAATAAATGTTAATTAAATCTGAAAAAAAGGGAATAGATTGCAGTAGCACGTTGTCCCAAGCTGTATTGCATTTCTCTCACTTCCAACTCAACTCCACAATATTTCCTGCTTGAATTAAAAAAAGGTAGAGAACAGGGACAACCTCAACGCCACAACTGCTGTAAGGATGAAGCCAAATCCTGCTGTCCTTATTCAAGCAAAAATTGTCTCGGAGGAAGAGCTGAAGTATTTAGTCCCAGAGGTGAAGTCTTGGTCACACTGGGTGCGTCTACACAAGGCGCTTACTGCGCATTAGCCGAATAACACTGCACAGTAGCACGGCAGTTAAAAACCGGGCTAACAGCCTAAAAACACTGCGCAGTAGCCTAATACGCAGTAAGCGTCATCAAAAAAAACGTGCCGGCACTACTGAGCAGTAACTTTAAGTACTGAACACTCAGTTAAGCAAGTACTAAATGAAATGTGCAGTCACATTAATGAGCGTGTAGATGCACCCACCGAAATCAGTAAGACTCCCTTGTCTTACTGGAAGAGAATGCTGCCACAGAGGACAGGAAAACCTACTTCTTGGTTCTCCCCCTTGCAGAAGTCTTGAGAGATTTAATTTCACGTTAAATGCTTTGAAAAGCACAGAAAAAAAGCACTAGAAGAACATGTAATAATGAAATTAAGATGGGCAATTGCAAGTAGCAGATTCTCAACCAAAATTAAGACCGAGGCTAGTTCTGGCTGCAGCATTTTATGAGCAGAGACTTTCTAGTGTACTGTATAGTTCTGTGAATCTTTCAAGAGCCTTGGAGATTTCCATTAAAAGTGTAAGTTTCTCCTCGAATTCTGACCTATCATTAATTAAATTAGACTAGGAACTGTTCTCAGAAACGAATCCAAAATTTACAAGAAAAAGAAAGCGTGGAAGTGTCTGAAAATTAGCCACCAACTGTGACCAGCACAGACGATGTTCCAAAATTTGCCCCGTAAAGTTGCAGGGACAATCTATTTTTGAAAGTATAACTGAAAGTGTCAACCAGTTCAAAAAGGAAGAACCACTTTAATCTTGAACACTAATTTTATTTCAAGGCTTCCACTGTGACCTTGTCTCCTCCCAGAAGCAAAAAGAAACTAACTCTCTTCACTTGGGTCAAATTCTTTTATAGTTCTCCTCAAAGCCAGGCTGGCCTCAGCCAATTTCCCCGGGACTCCAGTTTTAAAGGAAAGGCTATGCAAACCAATTCAGTCCGGGTCAACTTTGGAACCAAACCTAATGCATGAACACCTTTGTTTTAGATTCTTTGGGTTTAAGCCAACATCTGTTGGAGCAGTATCCTATAGAAGACTGATGAACACTTCACTGCAGACACTCTTTTATTTCCTGGCTCAGACACATCACCCAGACAACTCAAGCAAGGATGCTTTCATAAGTTTTGCATCCTATTAAAAACATTTCCCACCATTTTCCTTCGGAATAAAGTGGACCTCATTATTTTCTCCCATATTCAATCAAAACTAGATGATGAAACTAGATGAGACTAGACAGTCACCTTGCTGGGGTCACCTAACCCCAGCTGTCTTCCTGCCTAGAGCAGAAGGGCTGGACCCAATGATCTGCAAGGTCCCTTCCAGTCTCTAACGATCTACGAATCTATGAACAAGGTGTCCCCTCTTAAAAAAAGCAAAACAAGTATTTTATATTCCTATAGAGCTATGAATGGGTAAACTGAGGCAAACATTAGTTTGGCCAAAATAGGTCAGTCTTAAAATCTGGTTGGAGGGGAGGGAGAAATTACGTCCAAGCCTTCTACTTCTGCCAGATATTCTGTCTAGTTTTGGAAAATATCAGCCAAAAAATATAGCAAAGTATTTTCTGAAAGTCCACCTTGGAACAAAGTTCCTAGATCATTCTAAGCAGACGAGTGGAAACCACCACTGGGTTACTTCTCAAACAGGGCAGGCCCAAAATACTGCAGCAGATCATTTCCAGTTGTCACCACTAAAGAACGCAATCTCATACCCCAAAGTAGCACTGGAAGCCAAACATGGAACCCTTCTAATCACAACCATAAGGTGAGAGAGAAGGGCTGTGTCTTGTTAGCCTGGGATAAAAAGGATCAACTATGGCCGTTACAAATCAGCTGAACATGTTCATTTAAGAGAGGAGCAAAGACTGGGTGATTTCATAGCCCTAAAGATTTTTGGAACAATGGTTCTGTGCCTCAATGAAGTCACTGGGAATGTGGCACAGTCATTTGATATTACAAAGAAGCAGTCATTGGAATAAAAGGCAACAAATAGCTTTAAGCGTTGGTTACTGAAACTATTGATAAACAGCAATCGTTCTAATAGCAACTGCAGTACAGAAGTATCGAAAGAGAGGCTGAATCCAGAATGGCAACTCCCGCATCAGGAACCTTCCTTCTGCCATTCTAATAAAAGAACTGCTTTGGCTCCTTTTGCAATTAAGTCATAGTTAAAAAAAAAAAAAAAAGATAGTTTAAACTGCAAATCTTGCCTCTGGATCCTCTACGTCCACTGCTTGCTGGTGGTGGCGCCACCTGCTCATGATTGATGTTTAAAATAGAAATCTTCACACTTGAATACTTCAAGAACAAAAAACTGAAAGAACAATTTTAAGCAACCAAAACAATTACAATGAGTTTCCAGAGAGAGCCTGGATCCTGTCTGAACTAGATTTCTGTTGGTATATGCAGACGTGGGTGGATCTCTCCAAAAAATCAGGAGCCTGAGGGGCCCCAAAAGGACACCTTCTGCATTGTCAACTAGAAAAATCCCTTCTCCTCCAACTATATAACTTCTCTGTAGTCAACCCACACTGTGCATTAGCCATTTTTAATGTTCTGGGGAAAAGGGAATCCATTTCTAAGTGGCATGCAACTGCTAAAAGCTTAGGCGGGGTCTTTAAGCTTCGCTTCTGAGAAGACTCAGCTTACCTAGTACACAGGTTCATCTAGTACTGTAGAAAGAGAAAGTAACCTTCAGCCAAACCAAAACCATGACTAGCATCTGCTATTCTCCACACTGCAAATTTCTTGCCACAGAGGCCGCAATACATTAGCAATAGAGATCCCGCCAGATGTCCGACTCTGGTGGACTGTAACACCACCAAAGTCATATTGCAGAAAATACCTGACATCAGCTATGCAGTGAAGTCGGTGAAGTGGCTCACATGCTTTCTTAAGGAACTGCAGTCAGAGCAAACTCCACCAATAAAGAAAAAACCTAAATTTTGTGCTAACACATCTAATTCCTACCAATCAAATTAGTGGAAAGATTGCCAGGCTCTTTGAAGCGTCCTTCAATGGTCTTCTAAAGCTGAATATAGAGGCAAGAGATTTTAGAATACAATTCTGGAAGCATAAGGAAGGTCTACTGGTTTTATTGGCAAAAATCAAAACACAAGAGGAGGAAAAGGAAATGGCTTTGCTCTTTCGTAGCAATTCACACAGCAAAACTTTAATGATCTCAGCTGTCTCCTCAAGATATGAACTCACCTATAGGAATCCCCATCTCTGTTGTAGTCGCACAATAGATAATCCTTTCCCACCACCTTATCTCGAGCGATCTTCAGTGGCTGGTCAACAGAAGACAGGAGATCTTCGCAGAGGCTTGGGACCTGCCAGCAAGAGAGGACAGGAAATAACAATATTTAGATTACATGGGGCTGGCTTCTTCGTAACAGTTCTGTGATCGATGGGAAAAGACTGGCCAGAACTCAACACCCTGCTCCATAATGTTTGGGAAAAAACCTTTGAGATTCTTCTATAAAAAAAGAGAAAAATATGACACCAACTCCCTCTGAGAAAAAAAGTTATGCATCATTGCAGAACACCAAAACCTTGTTCTCCCCCACTTCCCCAACCCCAATAACTTCACATTTAATAACTTATCAACTGGTGTGGTCCAGTAAATCTAAATATACACATTCTCATGTTAGCTTCTTGCCAGTGACGGCCAGTAAGCCAATTGTTGAGGACTGATGAATAAAGGTAAATATTTATAGTGGAGTAGAAACCAGAGAGCTGTTAAGAGAATAAGCTGTCCATACACTAGAATTTATTTTTTGCAGGCTCCTGCTCTGGGTGGAGTTTAGAATACTTTCCAGGCAGCCCGCCAACCGTTACCATGCTAGCTAATAAAAGAAAAGAAAATACCAAATATTTTTGCTACGTAGGTAGCTTTGAATGGATCCATAATCCTAGCTGCCTCCCCATGCTCCACCTGGGGGAAGAGACTCCAATCATTTGTTTTTAATGTGGCAGAGCAGCACTGATGCAATGCAGGGGAGATGTGTTGATATATTAGTCTAAAACTGCTCTTTGCTTGCATATGCCCTGATCTCTTGCTACGATCAATCAAAAGTATGCGAGTACCCATACTTCCAACTTAAAGGGGTCCATGCCTCCATTTTATTTTTTTTTATTATTATTTGTTTATTTTAGGAGTCCATAAGTGAGAAGCGGTTGACAATTACTGGCTTAGACCACCTAGATTTTGGCTGAACATTAGCCTTAAATTTAATGCCGCAACCTATAATGCATTTAGTCACTACCTAAAGTGATAATATACATTTATTGTCAGACGGTTGTATAAGTTAAAGACACTTTTTTCCCCCCAAACAGTACATTCAACAAGGATCTAGACAACAGCTAAAATGAGCCTGTTCTGGCTGGTCATCTAACATTTAAAGCAAAGTGGGGAAAAGTAGTTACATGCTCCCACGCTAAATTAAAAAAAAATAGTTTTAAATAAAAAAACCCGCAACATTTGGAAAGCTGAAAGCATCATAAAAATCAGCAGATAAGAAAAAGGTTACTATTCTTATATTGGTGAAAGAGAAAGTGAAGTTTTAAACCATTGTTGCTGCACTGAAGAAAAACGTTGAAAAACAGTGAGCGTCAAAATAGTTTTCACACCCTTCAGAGTAACAGAACAGTAGTGTAATTAAAGTAATATGAGAATGGCTTACTCTAGCAGTCACAGTATACTGGCCATAATATGCAATACTACCTTGGTCTCTATTTGAGAAGTATTTGAATTTTCAAATATCCAAACTTCAGAAGATGACCTGCAAGATGCAGGCAAATGTATTAGTGACAAAGTTCAAAAACTTTTGGCAGATGGATCGAGAGACTAATTTGGACTTTACAGAGGAAAATAAAGGCATTGAGAACTTGCTCCTCCAAAGATGCCAGGAGGACCCTACAATTATTTGGCTGATTTAAAGAATCTGAGGTTTGGCATGGGTACCAATCAAGTTATGTTTTTGCCTCTAGAAACTGCTAGGTCTGTTATTACCCATTTTCTTTGATATTTGCTATCTAAGCCCTACTGGCTCAAAAGCCATAATAGCAGAGAATTTCTTATCAAATTAAATGGGCTAACAAGATATTAACAATACTGCTCACTGTTGCAAGATACAAAAAAACAAGACAAATTGAAAAAGCCCATGCCAGACAGTTAAGTTGAGCAGCTTATATAGAGCAAGCCAGTGAATTAATTAAGGCTAATTTCAATACATCATTGGGACTTTGATTTTTGGCGTTTTGCTATTTGGTTGGTTTGATTCTGGTTTGTTGGCTTTTTTTAGTTTCTAGAAATTCAGAGGGACAAAGCACAATGAAAACACACCAGACAGTACATACAAGTGAATGCTGCATTACGAAGTTGTCAGGTTCTCAAGGAGGATGAATGTTTTACAGCACCCACTTCCATAAGCACAGCTATTACCTAGTCTCAACACTCCTGTGCTTAATTACTATGATATGTAAGGGTTAGAGAGAACAGCCATAAGTCTCAGGTACTTCTGAAAGAAAAAAAAGGGTCCAAAACTAGTTTAAGAGAAAACCCCTGAGAAGTAAAGGTGTGTGTGTGTGGGGGGGGGGGGGGGGGGGGGGTAAAGCCCAAAAAAAACATTGCCCAAAAATTTTTTAACACCCC
>JAGPOW010002149.1:11841511-11857943 GCA_030014935.1 Caiman crocodilus
CCACTACACACAACAAACTCCTCCTACCACCCCCACTGTCCTTTTTTGTGTGGGGGGGTGGGGGGGGGGCGGGCCCGCCCCCCCAGGAAAAGGCAACAACAACAGAGTCCCTAGAATTTTTCTCCTCCTCAAAACTGGAGAAATCCAGTACACCAAGGAGTTGATTACACAGAGATAAAAATCAGAAAGTTTCATGCCACAAGCTAAGTGAACTGATGTGTTTGTGTTCACAAGCCCATCTGGTTCCACTTTGTCTCTTCCTCTTCTCCATTAGCTATGAATTTCTGACTGGCTATTCACAGAAAGCAACTCGAGATGAACTCTTCAATGGAGACGCACAGAAACTTCAGATGCATGAGCAACAAAACGCAAAATGCCTCCATCTTCCAGAGCTGAGCTCCTTGTGCCTCTTAAAAACGGCCAGCTGAATAAGTTGCATCTTCTGATCTGCTCTTTGGCTGTTGCCCGTTCTGCTGAGATAAAAATCTAGAAACAGCCTGCTCATTCTCCTGCCCATTTAGATGAATAACAGTGATGAAAACATGATTTAGAAAAAAGCAGCATTTTTTTTCCCCAGATTCCAAATCCAATCTACTTTTGCTCCTATTACTTGTGCTTGGAAACAGTCCCACAATGCAAATTCAGCTGAAGGCCAGCAGAGGTCTCTCTGTACAGTTCAAAATGGAAAAGGATTCTTCTTATAAAGTAATAAGCTAAAGCATTTTAAGAAACCCCCAAACTAAAAACGTAAAGGACAGCAGACTGGAGTCCACTCAACTGCAATATTGCTCCTGCACAGTCATCTGGATGCTGCAAGGAAGTCCCATGGGAAAGGACAAAGAGAAAAGTAGTGAACAGTTCTGTGCTCCGAAGGACGTTTTAAACAATCTGGCGCACCACAGCCACCAAGCATGGTCACTGTGCGCTCAAGGGTGCAAGTTAAGTTAAAGGGATGCCCAAGTTCCCAAATAGACAAAGACTGTGGCTGACAAGTCTGTTCCTCCAACTCGATTTTGCAACAAGGAAAAGCTCATCTATGCAAGGAAAAGAATACTCTCTGGGGATGGTCCAAATTGTGGAATGACTTCCTTAGTTACAAAGGACCATCACAAGCCTCACCCTCTTCTTTAACTGCACGGTACATGCTTGATGTTGCTATTAAGTGGTTAGAGAAAGCAAGGTGTACATGTATAAGTCAGCCTCCACTACATGCACATCTGTCAGAGCACATGTGCGTGTACACACACGTACACCCCCCTCCCAGCCTTCCTCCTCAGGAGTTGGTCATGCTGCTTCCTGTACTATTGAAAGACATTCCTACTAAAGTGATGAGCAAAGCACAAACCTAGAGCAAGGGGCGTTGGTTGTAGCCGTGTTGGTCTAAGGACGTAGGCAGATGAGGTTCTTTGGGTAAATGTAAACTTTTATGAGACCAACTATATAGATCGAAAAATTCTTTGCAAGCTTTCAGGTACAAACACCCTTCTTCCTCGAGTGAGATTCACAAAAACCGTCTTCTCATCAAGATATTTCAAAGCACTTTACACAGTTCAGTATCATTACCTCCATTTTACTGGAGCGGGGCGGGTCTGAAGTAAAACACCATCATAAACACTTGATTCCTACATTCTTTTGAGACCTTGCAATAATGCTTGCACAACCATGCTCGTGACGGAAAGGCTCAAATCTTCCAGCGAGTGAAATTCTTAACTAATCATTTCCAGTGATATTTGCAGCATACTCATGCTTCAATATGGCAGCACAGTTAGAGTAGACTTCTGAATTAGTACAGTATCATCCCAAGCGTCTAAAAGAATTGCAAACATTTTTTCTTCACAGTTTTGCAGGCACTGTTAGTCTTCGAGCTCTTAAAAAATATCAGTTGCAATGATGCACTTATGTCCATCCTCTTTCTTATAAAGACTTACGTGGCTTCAGAAAATTCGGGCAGCAGTTTTTTCCAGTATAAAAAAAACAAAAAGGAGGGGGGGAAAACAAACACCAATTTAAATTAGTGTGCTGAGAGAACAAATTGTGTTTTTGATAAAAATTTGAAAAAATCCACCTAATGTGCTATAGAAAGATACCACCTTATTCCTCCCTAATTTTTAGCAAGCCATTTAAGTATGGCAGTCACCCAAGGGGATGGTTATTTTATAGCATTTATT
This sequence comes from Caiman crocodilus, assembly GCA_030014935.1. Lineage (NCBI taxonomy): Eukaryota > Metazoa > Chordata > Crocodylia > Alligatoridae > Caiman > Caiman crocodilus. The sequence goes on from JAGPOW010002149.1 coordinate 11,843,680, forward strand.
ACATCAGCTATTCAGCAGCTGCTATGCTTCCTTTCCAAGGCTGGAGTTACACACACTATCTTTCATATTCCACATAGCAGAGCTGCTTATACTGCAAGGTAGTCTGAACAAGTTGTATGCAACTTTAAATACTTCAGCAACATACTTGTTAGGATATTGATTCCCAGTGCTTGGCTCTTGTACAGTTCAGACTAGTAGTTCATTTACCGTGATATTAAATGTAAAATGCTACACTATTCACTTAGCGTGCTTAAAAGTATTCATTTGTGGATAAAAATACCAACAAATGCTGCTGCTTTTTTTTTTTAATCCCTTCTTCCTTTAATACAGTCAAGCACCAAGCCAGCCTGACACTTCTGTAAACTGCCAGTGCACCTGTGGATTCTGTGCGATTCTGACTGCCACTTAAAGAAAGACAAATGCTTCCAGACCTCAAAGTTGCAAAAAACACTCAATTCACATTTAGAAGGGTAACTGAACCTTTGCTATTCTAAATTTGTAGAGCTCCCAAAACAGCAGTTATGCAGTACAAAGCCCCTTATCCACCTTCATGGGACATTTACTGGAAAGCCAAAAGACTAAGCATTGACTAAGATGGTTTACTACAGATAATGGCACACAGATGAAGAAGCAAAAAGAGTAAAATCTGTGGGTAGAAGCAGTGATTGACAAAAGGAAAAACGAGGGGGGGCAGAGGTGTTACGGTGGACGAGTCAACGTTGCGAGAAAAGCTAACGGGGCACTGGGATGCAGCAGGAGCGCTGTATACTAAAGGCGCACTGACATTTCGGTGTCATATCAGATCGGCGTCGACAAAAAGGAAAAAATTAACCTAACCAGCTATCAACTTTTTTTGTCCAGCGTAGCCAATAACGTCAACGCTAAATATAAATATGCTTTCTGGCAGGGCCCCAGCCCAGAAGGCGTGTTATATTTATATACGTACTGGGTTTGGGTGCAGGAAAGCTGCGTTCTGTTCTGGCTTTTTGAACAAACCAGAACAAATGAGTTGCAAGACTATATAAGAGGGTCACGAACAAACTTTAAAAATAAATCAGACTTTAAAAATGGAGAAAAGTGTGGGAAACTGTGGCCTTTGCTTTGCAAGCTGTCAGAGGTCTAGCCATCTGCAAGAAGCTGCTTGAGGGCCCCCATGCCCCGCACACCTGCCCTCTGCTCTATACACTAAGGAGCTGGAGCCTGGGGTAGGTAGAAGGTACAGAGTCAGGTATGAGGGGCACTGGGTCAGGACCTACCATGGAAGTTTACAAGTGGGTCCTGGTATAAAAAAGGTTGAGAACCACTGCTTCAAAGGGGATAATCCAACCTTTACCTTTGTGCAAGGATATCCCTATACAGGAGGGGAAGCTCCTTTCATAGACTGAATGGAGTCTAAAACCCCCGACATCTCTCCCAGCCCAGATGATCATGACTAAAAATGAAAGATTTGGTACCCTATGCATGTCACATCTTAAGATTTCAATGTATCCTCACTTCTGCAGACAGGCAGCTAAATAAGCAGTACAGTCACTTTCCATGCTAGCGTACGGAGACCACCCGCAAAAGTAAATAAAAAAGCACAAAAGGCAGGTCTCCAGGCCCCAAATTCAGCTGTTCAAACCAAGACTGAATGAACGGCTATTCAGAAGCATGTACCGTGGAATGGGAGCAGGATCTCTACCCCCCGCCCCACAAGGGGCTATACAATGCATAAGTAGTACAAAAGACAAGACAAGCTGAATGAAAACGAGAGCTGCATATTATAGTACACGTTGGTTGAACAACGATTCTGTTGTCTTGCATAACAGTATTCTTCACCAGAGTTAGTCAGCCAGGTATTTGGACAAAGTTTTAATTAAGTTAACCATTTTTGGTATCAGGAGTACAACTGATCACTTGTGTCAAAGCAGAAACTGTATACTTTTATGGAGCCAACTTCATCATAGTTCCTAACTGATGCACAGCTTGACCAACAAGATAAATGGCATAATCAAGCACTAAAGGGGGTCAAGAGCAGCTTTTCTATCTAGATACGATCTAAACAAGTTTTTTCCGAAGGAAGTTACATATTGCTGGGAATACAAAGCGAACAGACAAACTCTTCTACACAGTGTAACAGAAAAGTTAATGCAGATTTAATTTGCATAGACTATCACATCTGCCATCTTTATCCAGGACTAGATTAAAATATACACCAATCTTCATTTTGGAAAATGTGCAAAAATTGGGGTATGTAAAAAATCAGATGCATTCTACCCAGGATACATGGCTGGAAAAGGAAGGTTCATCAAGATGCCCTTCAGTCTAGCTTGACTGAGCTTCAAAGAACCAGTACATTATGCACTCGGATCCATCTGGCCTCTGAAACAGACTCTACAACATGCAAGTATGTGCAGAGATGTGCAATGTAAACTGCTTTTAAAGCAAACGCACACCACACATCCGCAAGTGATAAACAGAGCATTAATTGTCATTAAAGTCTTAAAGGGTGCCTGTTTTTATCTGAATTCTTATAAGTCTTATGTCACTGTATGGAAGCAAAAAGTTGTTAACATGAACCAGTAGAACTGCTCGAATGCAAGGAACAGTCCAGGAAAGTTATTCGGCACTTTCATAGAAGTGATCATTTTGGCAGGCCACTCCACTTCAGACTGGATTTCTTCCATTTTGGGGCAGCATCTAATAAAGTTTCATCCTAATTCTACCGAGTCATTCTTCAGCCTTAGAATTCCCCGTTTCGGCAGAACACAGATGTAGCCCAACAGATACAGAAACTCAGCAAAACCTGGCTTCACTCACCTTGTGCCTACAACCACTAAATGCACCCCCCTGCAAATCCACACACACTGCTAAACTTACGTCATCCATCAGATGCTCATAATATGAACTCAGAATTTGTAAAAAGTGAATCATTTTAAGTGGATTTACCAGAGGTAAGTGGTAATTTGGAAAAGCCCCCCACTATTACGGGAAGAGGGTTAAGTTGCCCGGCTGTACAGCAATACTAGTAAATGAAATTAAATTGAATCGACTGCAGAGGAAAGATGTTGAACTGATATTTCTGAAGACCCAATTCTCTATATACACATATTTAGAAATAAATCAGTTCAGGAGGTAGTGACGTTGCTCAGTCAACTGCATAGCAGTAAAGTATCAACTCTTGAGCTTCAGACCACATCAGAAGTCTAAAGTATGTTACTCTTCATACACGTGCAATACTCAGTACTCCTTAACTTGCAACCCCGTGATGAAAGCATGAACTCATGTACCATTTAGTTCACTGGAAAAAAAAAAAAAAAAGTTTGGCATCTGGCAGGCAAAACCCACCTACCCTAGATTTTCAACAGTGATCTAGAAATAAAGTCTAATATTTATCGGTTGTGTTAGGAGTCCAGCTGGTATTGCAAGTAACTAGTAGCAACTAAGGAAGACTGAAAAAAGTTCTGTATTTACATTGCTTTGCTTTTATGCATCTACTGCCCAAGTACTCCAGGCTCCAGGAAAGGACCAAATTCAGGTATTTAACTAAAAAGATGTTGGCTTTAAGCCTGAAGTTCCATTAAAGGCATTTGAATGTTCATTTCAAAAGGTTTTCAGGTCTCAACCCTACAGTACTAAGAACCTGGAGGAGGGAAAAAAAAAGTGTCACAAGCATTAAAAACCTGAAAGAATACCGTAGCGAAGAAAATTAGATTCAACTTCCTCCCTTTGATAAATGAAAGATTAGCAAACATGTTTACTTATACCATGATTTAAACCAAGTGTCCCTTTAACTATTTACATATATTAATGGAGGTTTTAAGTTACCAACAAGGTATCCGGAGCTAATCTTTGCTAGCTAGATGAGTTTCCATTTACAGACACTGGTTGAATGGAAAACTAGCTCTCACTGACAAGGGCTTTATTCACTATGCCAGAGTCCCTTATTTTAGCAAATAGCACTATTCAAAACCTGAACAAGTACCTTAAAATACTGAGCTTGGGCTATCAAGACTGTCCCAAGTTAATAGTTTCTAAATCAGGGTCAAGTTAATTAAGACAGCACCTCTGAGCCCAATATGCAGTAAGCAATGCAGGTCTGCTTTTCAAAAGGTTCATCCGGTCACGCAAAACATTTAACAAAGTCCATCCTCTCCAGGCTTTTAGAAACCATTCTGTATTCACTTGCTTTGTCTTCTCGCCATTTTGGAGTTGGTTGCCGTTAGTCCTCAGGCCTCTGTTTCTAGACTAGGAGTGAATCGTCCTCAAATTCTCACAGTCCGGGAAGTAAGGTTCCTCAATAAGTGAATTCTTCATGGTTTTAGATCTTTAAACTATGGTTCCCACACTTTCTGGGCCAATAAACCACTGTCCAAGTTTTTCACACCACCACCAAACTCTGCATGAAAATGCACAGGAACCATGTATGATCTGCAGACAACTTACCAGGGCATCACAAACCACCAGTGGCATCTACATCTTTGGGAACTATTTGAGCACAGTAAAAGCTCAAGCAACTAGGATGCACTTTATCTGCTATGCCATGTGCTGTTCAGATATTTGCAAATGTCAACAGCACGACTGCACGGACCAGGTGGCACCGTTTTAAAAACAAAAATCTGATTTAATGAAGCAGGCTCCTCATACAAACACCTCTGAATTTTCCTCATCTAAAAACCGCAAACAGTAAAGATTACCTATATTCCCAAATCTTTCAAGACAAACCCTAGAGAAAGATCCAATTAGGTTACTGCTCTGCTACAGTTTGACTAGTTAATTGCTTGATGCTCTCTATTGGAGACATATTGGCAGGTCCGGGTTAATGCACAATGGAACGAAGTATTTGCTTCTCTCTTTCTCTCTCCATTTGTTCTTTGGTCATCATTAGCACTTGCAATTTGTTTTCCTTTTAGCCCTTTGTATCTGTAGACAAAATGTAACCCCTCACTTTTCTGCTGTAATAGAAATAAGACCTTTACAAATTAGCATTCTGTTTCTGAGCATCTTTCCAAACGCAGCATCAAAATACAAAGTACTTGTCACAGAGGCAAAATACTTTCAAGTCTAATGATAAAAGGCACTGGCATTAAACTGATCAGGGCTCAAAGGGGCCTAAAAGTCCTCAAAAAAAGTACATATGCCACTGAAAGAAAAGTTCTATGGCAGACTCCATCAGGAGTCCATCCAGGTAGGAGGCACTCGCATTATTTCAACCTTATCTGTTTCATAAGTAACCTGTAGCACAAACTCCTAGACTACTGGACAAAGAGTTTGGGGGATACTTAACTGAAATGCTGACTGCTTTGAAGTCCTCCCTGGCTAAGTGATGCTGAGAAGAAAGTAATAATCTGACAGGACACACTGAAGTTTATCAAAACTCAAGTTATTAAAGAATGGTATTTTAATGGCCAGCAAAAAGTTTTCTGCAGAATTATTAAACAGCTGAATGATCTTCCCCCATCCCCACTTTTTTTTTTTTTTGGAGATAGGCAGCCTTCCAAGAAAGTCATCCTAGTAAAACATACGGCTGGTGTACAACATGTGTGTGGGTGGTTTTGCACCAACAGTCATGCCAATAAGTGTCCTTGTGGGGAGAGTTATATTGGTATACAAATACCTCAACTGTATGGTTTATTCAGGTTCAGGAAGTGACACAAGCTATCCTGATGCAACTGCATCCACATTAGATAAGACGCACCACATTAATTACATACCAGCATAGTTGAAAACAGGAACACTTTCTAGTTCAGGACTCAGAACCATTAAGCCACTGCAAGCAAAGCAATTCTGAAGCATGCTACTATTAGATCCCTTTTCATCACGTTGTGTACTTTTGGAGAAAAGACATTTTAATACTGAAGTTTCCCACGGACAGAGACCCATAAAGTCGCTATTAAAAATACCAAACTAAACACTGCAGTCAAAACATTTATCACAGTCCAGGTGTCAACGCTCAACCTTTCTGAATACAGCAGAAGCTTCTGCTTAAAAAGAAAAAGCCAAGTACACTAAGCAAGTCATGGGTGAGGGGGCAGCAGGGGAGAGGGATTGTAATTCAAAGCAAATGTGGAGCTAAAATTCTATTTGCCCCAGAACAGGGCTGCTCCATCCCCAGCACCTTGTCATCTGGCCTGCGGGGCTCCCCAGGGGTCCAGAAGTTTGGCAGCGGCAGGAGCAGTATCACTCCGCTAGGCCCTAGGCACTGGATCAGGCGCCCTAGGGTCCAATCTTGGCACACAGGGGCAGGAGAGTATGGCATGGGGTCTTTTTGCGCAGGGCTCAATCCAATCTGTGGACCAGCCCCATACCGCTCATCTGACCCATAGGGCTAAAAGCTTGAGCACCACTGCCCTGAAGCCGTTAAAATATTATATATAGATCTATAAAATCCATCCATCCATCCATCAAGCTTAATATGCAGCATTATGGCCATGCTACTTTATCAAATTCTTATTCATTTGATAGCGGTCCCAAGTTTTACAAAAACAAACAAAAAAACCCTGTACCTACTTGTGTGTGATCTAAAATATTAAGACACTAACGCTGCAGGCTATAGGCCTCTCCATGGATAGTACTGTTTAAGTTCCAAATACAAAAACAGAAGTGCTTATCCTTCCCAAGCAAATTCATCCTGAAAATTAGAAAACGTCCAAGTTGGAGAAAGACTTTAAATTGAATATATGTCAGGTTTTGACTAATCACCAACTTTCCTGGACACTGCCTGAATGCAATGTACTGACACACTTGTGTTTTCAGTGTATCAGGAGAGTTGCAGAGTGGCAAACCTCTGGGAGAGAACAAAGACAACACTGATTTGTAGCTGGAGAGCCATGAATGCTGCTTAGAGGCCCTGTTAATTACAGAAATGCTTGCAACAACCGTGAAGCAGTCTAGTTTCCCTTCATTTCGGAAATGAGTGCATACCTGAATGGGTACTATAATCAAGCAAGATTCCAGGGATAGTTAAGAAAAAAAGAAATATCAAATCAAACCATCGGGAAAGATCCATTTACTCTCCCCAGCAACCTTTGAAGAATCAGTAGAACCAAAGGACACCATGGCCCAATGTTTTCAGTGAAGTCAAAACACTTTTAACCATTGAATATTGGCGCCGTTACTACCTACCAAAATGCTGACCAAGACCGATTTACAGCAAACAAGATGGATGGAAGACAAGCAGCAATGGCACACCAATACTTCCCTTTAAAGGAAGAAAAGGGAGATGCCCAAAGAACCACTACTGCTATATCAGAAGTGGTCATAGGTAACACCCAACACTATCACACATTCAGTCTAATAAGCTTATCTGTTAAGCAGGCAAGACCATCTGTTCAAATATACCCTACGTCCCCATCCGCTCAAAAGGTGTTCCAGGCATCTCTCTCATGCATGACAAGGCAAAGCAAAGGCTGTTACTAATTTTAAAAACCTTCTGCACTGAAGTTGAGCTTGTACCCGTCTTTGTTTGATGTATATAGCCCTGAAATTTAAAGTCTGCTTGTTTTCTATTGAAATATTAGCAATATCAACTCCAGCCTAGTAGTTTTGCAGACTGACCTAACAGATGCTTTTTCGCCTCCCATGGTGTGAAAGAATACAAGGCATTTAAAAAAAAAAGATGTGTTTTCTTTAAGGAGAGCCACTGAAGTGACAGGTTTTGTTGTGATTTTTTAATTACATAAAATGAAAAACAATAACTGAAACCAGTATTTCTCTTGAGCCTCATCTTTTTGGGGAAAATGTACTGGCACAGTTATGCTGCGTTTCCTCCCTCAAGGTAGTAACTTTGCAAGTATAATTATACTGGTATAGCTCTCCTGGGAAGTTTCTCTATGTAGAAATATCTCCAGTAGCTTAACTCTGACTCATTTGGATTTTGAACATTCTTCTATGTCAGCAAAGTCCTGCCTTTAGTAAATGAAACATTCGTATGAAGCAGAGCAAAAGGACTCAAATGCCATATTTTTACTGCAGATAACCTAGAAAGGCACCTCACCTTGAAAAATGAATGAAGAACATCTTAGTTATAAGGCAAAAGCGTCTTCCCTTAGACGACCCACTTCATTAGCACTATGACTTCTTTTGTGTCAAAAAAGCACTATTCTTTCCCTTACCCCCATACCAAATCCCATTTTCCCCTCTTAGCCTACATGTCTGAGTTTACCTGCCTGGGTTTTTTAACTAACATCCAGATCAAGTACTCAACAGGAATATCTTTCCCTGACAAAGGATTTACACCTGACAGGATTCGTAAGAACGAGTATTATCTTTCACTATAGATCTTACTGAAAGAACAATCCTGCTATCTAGGCAGCCATCCTATGAAAGGAAGCAAGGCTATATAGTAACAGTGCCCAGTGAGAAATCCAGGTCACACTGATTTCTGATCTCACTTAGGGGCCTAAAACAGTGTTTTTCCCAATTTTGGTATGCATACCTTCAGGGTCATGCAGCGAGCTTCGGGATGAGGAATGGGAGAGCGAAATTTAACAACTTCTGCAACATCTCGGGGTGTTGGAGAGATGACTGTGGCAAAAGTACAGCAATTAAAACCACCTGATTCCATAACATGGAATCAGAGGTATGCAGCAAAGAACATATGCAAGATGTGACCTCCTCCCTCCCCCTCAAAAAAAAGTTAGCATTGCAGTTGTTATTGGCTTTAGAGGAGCTCAAGGACCTCAGTTAAAAGTAATCTTTGTCCCAAACGAAGCAGGTAGTAATACAGACACTCTCTCTGAAATGTCAGCTTTAAAGTCTAAGGTTATGATAAGGCCTCAAAAGCATCTTCTTCTCCCCCTGCAAAGTGCAGGTGAAGTAACCAGGCATTAATGATATATGTTGAACTCGCTTAGACAAAGTCAGAGCCTATTTAAGTTTGAAAGATCTTATAAAAATGAACAGGAAGGTTTTGATACAATTTAGCTTAAGTAGCAGCCCATGTTTCCTGCCTCATGGAAGGGGTTTAGATTAAGTCTGTACTGAGTAGTGGGCTATGCTAACACTTCCCTGAAGAGTGCAGAAGTAGCAAAGCCTTATTTTACAATTTCTAGCCTTCTGCTTGAAAATAAGCAAGCGTGACTTCAGACAGTATTATTCTGAACCTAACAAACTAAGCCACGAGTATTATTTCAGAATAAATTATTTATTCCTTTGTTTCAAATGGGCATCAAATGAGGCTTTTAAGTCATATCTTAAGCTACTTTTCTGAGCATTTTAATATATCCTTCCAACTGCTCTGAAATTGTGTACCAAGCCCAAGGACCCCCAACTTCCTCCCCTATCCCACCCAAGTCAAGCCTCAAGTCAAAAGTGACACTGTACTATTGTTATGTCCAAATGTTCGATTCCACTCTGCCGGAGGTCTACCTACTAAGTCAGTGCATGTAGAGGTGTGTAAATAAAGGCTACCATAAATGATGGTTTGAGAGACAATAAGCACATACAAATGGTAACAAAGTTATCCACAAGATACGTATTATTGCATACTTAATGTACTAGGCAGCATTATAAAAATTGCAGTAACATTTTCAATTGTCCCACTTGGTCCGCTTTAGTGACAATTCAGTTTATATGCACTATGGATCACCTGATAAAGGCACCTCTTACAAAACAGCCAGTGTGCTCCCTGCACTCTGCTATCAGATGCATTTTCTACGACCTCAGGTACACCATCTTTCTGCTTACTCTTCCCTGAAAACTATTACAATTCATACCAATTATCCTTAAAAGGGACTTCCTACACTAACCTTTTAAAATCCTACTGAAAACTAGGTGATCTTGTGCATTCTGACAACCCACAAATAGCCTATTTACAAATAATTACTAATTACAATCCAAGCAGAGCACTCCATGCCAAGGCACATTACCAACATCATTCATAGTTTCTTTCAGGCAGGATTTCTAGAGTCCCATGACTGACAAGGTCTCTAATGAACTCTAATTGCAGGCTCTCCTGTCCAACAGATGTGGCAAAAGGGCAAACCATAAGCTATTTTGCTAACAAAGGAAAAGCATTTGGTCTGATGAGGGCCAGTGACCTAAAAAAAGATCTACTCTTCTACCTTCCCCTTTATTTCATGTTCAAGTTTGAACCCTTTTCCCCAGTCAACTCACTTGAGGGCAGTAAAGTCTTTTGGAGATGCTGTGCATGCTCCAATTGCCAAAGAGATGTTCCTGAGCTGCTGAATGAGAAATAACATTATCTGGACAGTGACAGCCTTAAAAAATTAAATAATTTTGTATCACGGTACTTTCCAACATATCAACTACATGTAAGGCATAAATTGGTAAGGGCCTTACCATGCTGTATAGTTACTGAAGCTACAGCATGTACAAGTCAGACCTAGATCATCTCCTTCTCCTGCTTCTTCTTGCAGCAGAGTGTTTTAAACACTGGCCTGCAGAACATGCAATGGCCACATGAGATAGGGTTATGGGAAGGATCTTAAAACCCCAAACCAAAAACCATTTGCAACCAAAAGAACACGGGTCACTTCAGTGTTTTCAAAAATTCTTAAGTTCCAGAAGAAAAAAAGCAGCTGTGCTGTAAAGATACTTAAAAAAAAAAAAAAAAGGAGCAACAGTTAAAATACAAAAGGAGTAAACTGCTTTGTGTTTGTGCTCTTTCAAGTTGGCTTCCACTCTGACAGTTCTGGGAAAAAAACATCCTTCGTGTAAACAGGCACAGAAAGCCAATGGCACAAAGTGACTGATCTGCAGATTCACGTCACTGGAAAAATGCCTTGATATCATTAGTTTACCTGGATTTTATAAAGCTCCTGGAGATGCGCACTGGATTCTGACCTGTTTTAAAACCTCTGGTTCCTCAAGATTACAGTGAAAAGAAAGCTCACAAACTGGAACTCTATAGGTTCAAACCAAAGCGCAAAGAAAACAAGCCCACAAAAATGCAATCTTGTGATTTTTAAACCAGTACCATAATTCCGGGGATTCTGACTCATGGTTTTTTTGAGCAATTAGGATTGGTCATGCCAAGATGTGCTCCTCTCCAGAAGCAAGATGTGAGTACATCATGGGAATACAAGTGAACAAGAGTTATGTAAACATGCAAGCAATCAAGTTAAGCACAAGCCTCTGGTTTCTGGACAGTGGTCAGCAGGATGCACCTTCCTGCAGAGGCCTCCTCTTAGTACTAAAGAAAAGATGCTCAGCTGATTTTTAGCAAGAGTTTTGTCCTTACAGCAAGGACGAGGCTAAGGCTAGCGTATGAATTCTAATAATATTGATTTCAGCTTGAACCGTGCTTGTTAAATAGGTCTGGTTCACGTTATACTTTCAACATGAAAGCAGCCTAGTGAGAGTGTTGTTGATGAAAAGCATGTCGAGCACTAATGAGCACCGTCCAAAAGTAATTTAAACATTTGTAAGTAACTGGCAATTTTCTATGCCATTAAGAACTCAGCAATTACTTAGAGTCAGGCTTACCATTAGCTCTCCCAAAAAAACTCACAGTACTGACCAATCCTTAACCTGACTCAAGTTTTAATACCCGTTCATTCCTCAAGCCTTCATAGGAACGTAGGATCCGCCAAACCAGATCAGACCTTTTGTCCAAATCAGTCTGCATCCTGCCTCCAGCAGTGGCCACAAGGCTATGACTCAAACTTCTAGCAATGCGGATCCAACCACTTATAAAATGCTTTACATATGGGCAAAGTCAGAAAGAATTCCTTCCCAACTCCTGTGGTGAATGATGTCTACCATGATGCACATGATTTAATTATCTGGTCCTTCAGTTACATAGCTAAAAGCATTAGTAAATTTAACCAGCCTTTTTTAATAGAAGGTCAACCACAGTAGTTGAGTGATTTCACACGACTGAAATGCACAGGTTTAAACCTAGAGCAAAGGAACAGCTCCCCACTATATTCTTCAAACTTACTAGTTTACAGCAACTCTCTCACTGCAAAATTAAAATAAGACCAACTAAAATCATTTAAAGTTAGAAAGGTTATACCGAGAACTAGGCAAGTGTCCTTTGGAGTCCTCCTTTCTCGTGCTTAAGTAATACTGCCTGGTCTTTGTAGTTTCTCATCACATAAGCTATAAACATGCCATGTTAGTTATCCAACCCCCTCCCCCCCCCCCCAAAAAAAAACAAACCCCAACCCAAAAAAGGTCAAACAAGGCTGCTAAATCTTTAAAAAAAAAACAAAAAACCAAAAACCACTTAGAGATAAAACCAGTATCTGATATCAATGTGACTTGGTAGTTAATTATCATACCTGACCATTGGAGATCTTTTAGTTTTACTGGAATTTCTAGAGAAGCAAGGTTTTCTTGGCGATACCTTTGATTAGATCAACTTCATAGTCGGAATAGATGTTAGACAACATTTTGGGCACAAAGTGCCATTTGTCAAATATGGCTTCTGCTAAGATATTACCCAAAAGAATCAGTTTGCCATTAGCCTAGCTGGAGCTGAGCAGGTGAACATACCTTTCAAAGCAGCAGACTTTTAACATCAACACCCTCCCAACAAAGCTATAACCTAAGGAGCCAACATTTCATTCTTCCTTTTCCAAGAATCCATACCCTACCCATCTCTTAGCAGTACTACTCACATTTGCCAAATTAAAACTTTCTGCCATTCACTCTCCTAACAGGCCCTAAAGTCTCAATTTATAGCCAAGAGGCAAAACTTGCAGCCTCCAAGCAAAGTATCCATTCAAACCCTATTTCTACACTTATCCTTCTCAGTTCACTGTTCTGGCAACTTCCCCAATTAAACCCCTTTGCTGTATATACATATGTATATAGATATAAATATATATCACAATAGCAATTCTAGAAAACCAAAAACTTATTATGTAGCGTCTTCTACCCTTGACCCTTATAATCCAACTTGTCTCTTGCATGTACAAAAATCACCCTGGAACAGCAGGCAGGTGACTTGCATCTTAAAGAACCATTATAATGCAAATTAATAAAATGGAAAAGTAGTTCCATTAGCTTTTGTACAGGTTTGTTTCGCAACTAGCATCTATTTGCAAGTTAAAAGGAAAGTCTCCCAGACAGCCACAATATTTCTAACAGAGTAAAAGCTACATCCAAATGAAAATTACCCAGATTTAATACAGTTACATACAGTTGGCTTTCGCATAAAAAGGAAATTGTCCAAGTTTACAAGAACTACATGGTTTTAAGTGACAATGTTATGAATCCATGAGTCCATGTTTGTTTCACTTTCGATAAAAGAGAAACTGTGTTAAGACATGTCATAGGCAGGTTACCTCAGTAAACTGAATTCTCTGCAGAAGTGTTTCTGTGGCTTCCCGTGGAGGTTTTTTTTTTATTTTTTACAACTGTCTGGATAAAAAGATGCCACAATGCCTTTTACTGCATCACACTCTGCAGGTGTACCCTCCCCTTTTGAGTCAGTTCTAGTTTTCCAGCTCTTCCCTTCTTCAAGGTCACCAAGGAAAATTTAGCAACACAAAAAAGCTCTTGCATCACAGACAAACTCATAAGAGTAGCAGCAATTTTCTTGAACCTTTGACTTTGCTACACATGTGGTGTAACTATCTGTTTGACAGAGCTCAGTACAGGCATGCCCCTAGCTTATTTTGTTATGAATATGGCTTGTTCATTGCCTCTCTTGCAGTTTCTATTTCTGGTGAGCACCTCTGGCTGCCGAAGGGAGGAACATGCTGAGAATATGCAAGATCAAATATCAGAAACCTGGTCAAGTTGCGAGAGCTCTTCCCTCTGCATCCTCTCGCAACCCACTTGTTCCACTGACACGCTATCTTCTACAAAGGACCGGGGCCAGGTGTGGCAATCCATTATCGGAGACATGGCCAGTGACGTGAGAGCAGACCTTCAGACAGAAGGTCAACTTAACATATTCCAAGTTTACCTGAAGGTTAAGTGTCATTTCTGGTGCAAATGAAACATAAGCAGCAGCTACTCTGTGTACAAACGTGTGAAGCATCTCAGACACAGTGTTTTCATTTTTTTTTCCTTTGAAAGTTAGGAAACTACTTTCTGCAAAGCTTAAACTTAATAAAGGACTCAGTATATTGCACCGGCATGCTAAGAGATCAGACTTCTGCTTACAGAGTAGGTTAATCACCTTTTTTTTTTTTTTTGTACTTTTAACTTTATATTACTGTAACCCAGAGATCCCTATCTGCGAAGGTACTTTAAGTTGACAGTTCTTGTCCCCAAAAAACATTGTCAATCTAAAGAAGCATAGGTCAAAACCAATTCAAAAGCATCTCTGGACTCCTGTATACTGAGAGAAGGATCAGTTTTGGCAG
>JAGPOW010002149.1:11858043-12021891 GCA_030014935.1 Caiman crocodilus
TTCTTAAACCCTTTTTTACTTTTTTGTTTGGTTTATTTTTTTTTTTTTTTTTTGACCCAAAAAAATTTTTTAATTATAATTATGTTTTGTAAAAAACAATTAAAAATTATTTTGTGGACTCTTTTTTATTTAGTGAGAGATTTTTATGTTTTTTGTGAGCGAATATTATCTGTGTGTGTGTGTGTGTGTGTGTGTGTGTGTGTGTGTGTGTGTGTGTGTGTGTGTGTGTGTGTGTGTGTGTGTGTGTGTGTGTGTGTGTTGTATCCTATTTTTGATAGCCCACAGCAACTTGATTTCTCCAGAGACAGGATTAGGTTTGGTATGGCAAATAGGTAATACTTTTTGCTAGTAAATTTGCTAGCAAGTCCATATATGTACTTGTAAGTTAAAGGCAAAAGAAATAATCCAATCTATTCCCATATAGCTGGTGACATTTAAATGCCATTTTCATTGTGGGGAACTGATTTCCATTATAAATTTTCTGGGAAAGCAAGCTATACATTGAACACCATGATGGAAGCTGATCATTTGATTAGTTATAGGCCATTTTATGAACTGCAGACTATGGAGTATGGTCTGGTGTTCTGTGTGAGGGATCCAGTGCTCTTCAGAAGTCCTCAATTTCCAAGTCTAGAAATATATACTGTTTGCACCAGAAACGACACTGATGTTGCAGCAGTTTCTTTGGTGAGCAGCACTGAAGCGATCTAAAGTTTAACATAGTTCAGGCTTGAATTAAAACATTCCACTATTCATGACAAGTTAAAAAAAAAATACCCCAAAAGGCAAGTATTCATCATCAAGCCACATCTGCCAACTGCTGATACAGATCTGATTTTCAAACTGTAGTTCTTGCAGCTTTTGCTGTGTACCAAAGCCCGTGGTAATGCAATTCATACTGGAAATAAAACTACAAACACTTCTGTTAGAGACACTGGTGTCAGAAATGAAATTTTGGACTGGCTGAAAGACAACCTGAGAAGAAGCAACATCCGTTACAAGCAAATATCCTGTTTAGGGGAAATAAAACGCAGGCTAAAGTTTTAACAAATTGTTTTCAATAGCTTTATTGCAGTGTAATCTCAAAGAATGCGATGACCCCGCAAGCTTAATGTTGTTAATAACACCCTTAACCAAAATTGTATGTGCGCAATTAGACTTCTTTCAGATCTAAAAAAAAAATTGGTTTAAAATGGAAACAGTGATGAACATACTTTCTTATAAGGAAGGAGGAACACCAATGAGAGAAGCGGGTTTCCCAAGAAGATCAGGAACCTACCTTGTATCAGTCTTACCAAATACAATGTTCCATTGATTCTGGAGAACTGCTCAGTGACAACACTTCCAGAATGTACCTGTATGGTTACAGAAGCCAAATCTCCTGCTGCACAGAATACCTTCCCTGTTGGATGTTTTAATTGAATTAATACTACTCACCAAGTCGATTAAATCGCTGAGGTTTTTCTCTATCTGCTGGGGAGGCAGACGCCTCATTAAATCCAAGGCACAATCCAGCTGCTGGTCACTCTGTGGAAAGAAGAAAATTGGTCATTCGCAGTCAGTGCAAAAGCTGGATTTGTTCACATAAGGACTTAACAGAAAAATGTATTTACTGCTCAAGAGCAGCACTCTCTTTGCACCACAACTGGTGTACACAAGTATTGGCTCTAGTTTCAGATCATCTGTCATATTGTACCTCTGAATACAATCCATTTCAATAGAATTTAATAAACACCTGGCCACTATCAGAGTATTAATCTCAGATTGGTGTGCATGAATATAAGGGCTCCTCAAACTGAATATGGCATTAAAAGAAACCCACAAGCTTATGCTGTAGTACCTTCACACTCTGAGCTAGCAGACTAAGCACCCTGGCTGACACAGACAACTTCATTCTCATCCGGGAACACGTGCATTCTGACACCCAAATACAACACTGGAATGAACAGTGGCCTGACTAGGCTGTTGCATGTGGTTTGTGCTGCGATAGGCAGCGCTGACTAGCAGCTCAGCAAGTCTTTTTTTTTTTTTTCCATACACTATTCAAACCTCTGCACAGAAAATGAAGCAAAACATTCATAGACTATTTCTACCACAGAAGGCAGGATTTGAGAATAGATGCAACCAAGAGCATCTTCAGAAGGTAAGAATAGAAGATCCCAATCCTACTGTCTTAATGTAAAGCAGGAACCTGCTCCATATTCAGGGCACTGGCTGCTTACATACTGCCTTTCAAACCATTGTAATGTGCGTGTTAAATTGAAGAGCTGACAAAGTTAGCCCCTTCTCCACTAATGTCAGCACTTCCTTATTTTCATAAGGTTGAAATGCAAGCCGCGTACAAGATGAAGATTTGAATTGAACAAGAATTATCCAACTTCCACAAAGGTCTCCCTTTCACGATTAAGTCCTCTTGGAGAGCTCATGAAATTATGTACATAGTGTGAACTATTAGTGCTAAAGAGCAAATACAAGTCCTATGTGTTTGGAGGAAGTGGAAGGAGGGATGTGTGAAATCAAGAGCTATTTTTCTGGAATATCTAAAGCCACTGCTTTCTCAAACAAGACATGCCACTATAGATTGTGACACGAAAATGAACCTTCCAGCTGTACCAATTCTGTTACTGATACCACAGACTTCAACTTTATTGCTTGGTCATAGTTATAGCCACAAGCATGTGTTTTATTCCTGAAGGGCATTCGGGTACCATGGGTTCCCCAGCCATAATCAATATGTATGTTCCTTGCCACTGGGCATGTACCTATGCAGCCACATCCAGTAGCAATGGAAATCAACATTTTGTAGCCATGTTCCAGTCAGCAGGTCACAATTCCACCAAATTGCAGAAAAGGATGTTTTTTTGCTCTTTCAGTCATTGCTTTAGTCTTAACTTTAGAATTTCTCGTGCTACTCTTTTACGCAAACTTTCACAATGATGATTAAAAAGAGGCTCCATACATGGCATCTCAGCGTTCACAGTTTTAGACACCTATCCCTCTCAAAGAGAAGTAAGAGGGCGAACTTCCTCTCCAAGTCAGCTGCGCCCTAGCAGATCAGGGAGGAAACTCAGTTTCAAATACCAACTAGTCACTCAGAGGCATTCCACCACCCACAATATTCACTATGAAAAGTGAAAACAGCTAGTTAGTGCTTCTTGGTTTTCCTTCTTAACTAGACTTCTAAGCATTCTTAATGAATAAACCTTTTAGCTCAAGTTAAAATTAACAAGGGATTCCTTGTCAGGTGCAATCTGAACACCTGAAATGCACTTTACTATTGTTAGGTATTTTTGAAAAATGCTACCCTATCACTTATTCACATGTGAAGAACAATTTTTCCAACTATTTAGTTAGTCTAATAAAAGAGATCATATTTACTCAAAGAACCTTGTCTGCCAGTCTTAGACCAACATGGCTACAACCAACAACCCTAGTAACCATTACTCTAACTCCAAAGGGGCTCCTTGCAGAAGCATGAAACAATACATGGTCAGTCAACAGTTTCCAACTATAATACAGGTGACGTCAGACAAAATGCAGCAGATTTCCAGCTACGCAAAGAGCCAAGTGCATGCAGCCTACAAGTTGCCAATGTGATCTTCAGCAAAACCAGGCCACTTAAGTAGCACCCCTGTGATTTGAAGGTGAAGACAAGCAATTCCTACAAGAAATCTCGATCTCCGTTTTGTCTGAACATGAGTTTGGCAACTGAACTAACACATTAACGTGCTGTTGATATTGGGTATTGCCTGTGGACAATTAAATCTATTTACAGAAAATTAAAAGTTACTAGGCTTGACCTTTTCAAGGGGTTTTTTTGTTTTGTTTTTTTTTGATAGAGCAGCCTCTCTGTTCATAAAAAAGGGAAGTGGTAATAGTAATAGGATGGGCTGTAAAAGAGAAGCTCTCATTGCAATGCAGCTCTCTGAAGAGCCAACTGGCAAACAAGAACAGAAACACTCTGCAGAACCATGATGTTTTTCAAGGAGGTAAAACAAAAAAGGTCCAGCATTAATCTAACTCTTCCTTTACGAAGGAGCCGCTCCAAAGCAACTGTGACCGTTTCCTTTGGTTTTATGGGTTGCAAATCCTTCCTTTCTAGACCTTTATTGCCCTGTTTGGACATGCGTAAAAAAAAGTTTCTTTCCCCAGACAGTGTTTGCCTCTTAAACAGATAAACTTGTAACAGTGCCTTCCCAGGACAAAAAAGAAAAAAAATCAGACAAATTGGAACAAGACCTCGTTTTCCAGCCAGACATCTACAGAAGCTTGCAAAATTTGATACAACATTGCCTCTTCTCACCAACTACAGATTACAAACCCTAGAGAGAAAGTAGGAAGCAGTGTTCATTACAAAATACTGTTATACGAGGGCCCTGCCGTGACATTAGAGCCCAAGGAACCGCATCCCATTAGGTGATCTGTAAAGGAAAAGGAATTAGCCCTCTTCCCGCCTCCACATCCAGCTAACCAGATGCTTAAAGACCATCAGCTAAGGACACTGTTACCCTTGCTTAGATTGACATTTCATAATAAATGGGCCTACTTAGCAACTCACTGAAGGAAACTATAATAGCTGGGAAGCAGAGTTATGTTTGGTGCTTTTCTTTAAGATGTGGAGAGGGGAATCAATTCCTTTCCCCTTCTAACCTTGCAGTCCCCAGAGGAAGATACTGTTTAGATGGCCTATGAATGCCCAGCTCCAGCAGCCAACCCTAGGCAAGGAAGCCTTCTAACCAAAGTATTGTCTTTACCTCCTGCTATCTCTTACGTCAAGGGAGGAAAGCTGGCACATGGCTGCAAGGTCATGCTCCCGACTTAAGGATCGTGGGAACACTTATGGAAGTGCTTGTTCCTGCTCTGCCAGCTGGAATTGTTTAATAGGAGGCTGGAAAACTAAGGGAAGACAACAACATTAGGCACCATCATTAAAAAAGTGACTCCTAAGTAGTACATGCTCTACAGCATAACAGGATTTTAAAACAAAAGCATCTTGAGTGAAGCTATGGTTATGCAGTTTATAGATGGAAAATACAGGCTTGAACTAAGCGTTTGATAGTGATGGGTGTAATGAAGTTGTAGAACAGATACAGTTTAATCTAGTTTAATGGATGGGTATTCCCTGCAGGGAGACAGAGAGAGCTTACAAAAATAGTTATAGGCAAAGGCACAACACAATATTAACTATTCAATGCCGAATATTAGAGTACAGTGTTCTCAGTGGACATCTCTGCTTTTCCAAAGCACAAAAAACACAAGCAAGGCTGTTAACTTAAACAGAACTCCTTGCCCACCCATTACTTACAAAGTACTTTTTGGAAATTCGTTTGAAAACTCATTTTTCTCTTAAGTGCTTTGCCAGTAGGCTGCTTCAAGCACTGATATCAAGGACAGTCAAGCTGGTTCCTCGGTGCCAAAGGGGAAGGCAACTTAAGGAACCACAAAAACAAAAACCAAAGCCATGAAAACACTTGTGCACTAGGCTGCAATTCTATCAAAGGGTTTCTGGACCCAAATCTATTCATCTATAGTAAAACACATAACTAAGTACATAGCACGCTGGTTACAGAAACTTGAGTGAATAACGACGTGGAGAGGTCACAGCATTTCCATCATAAGGATGTCTCACGATCTTTCTGATCTCAAGGACCAAAACAACTGACCTAGCAATAAAATTTTTAGCATGTTTGTAGTAAACTGCCCAAGGGGATTGTATAAAGGAAAAAAACTGGATCAGATGCCTCCTCATTGCCACGTTATGTCTCGCTTCAAAGTTTTGATATCCATTAGATTTTCATCAAAAAGAGATAGTGATTTCTGATGTTTGAAAATTACCTCTTCATTTCTGAAATAAACATTTCAGTGTTCAATGACAACTTTATGGATGCTCCAAACTCCCTAGCTGGGCCCAAACAAGCAAGTTAAGGGGTGCTTGCTGTGCATTTGACCTGCAAGAAGCATTTGGTTTCAGCCAACTGTTCTAGAATGAGAAACAAAGCTGAACAAATGCTAAGCCCCTCGGGGCACATACTCTGGAGCTGCACCAGAAGCTCACCCCCCCAGCCCATTCCCCACTCACTGCTGCATTGCCATCCCTACCCCATTATGAGTAGGCAAAAACCCTCCCCCTTGCCCCAAATTCAAGACTCACCCTCAGCTCCCCATGTCACTCTTGCTAAAGCCAAAGCAAGGGTGGGGGGAATGAAAGCCAGCAGCTGCTCAGAAGCCACACATTAACTGTTCACAGGCCACCTGCAGCCCACGGGCTGCCAATTGGACAACGTTGTTCTGCAACGTTCTCATTCTGAGACACAAAAGGAGAAGCATATGCCTGTGGGCAGTGAGAAGCAATGATTTGGTACCAGTATCTTCATATATTTTAGTTGGAAAACGTTTGATCCTTCCTTAGGCAAGGGATTAAGACTACTCGACCTATGGAGGGGTCCCTTCTCACCCTACTTTTATACAGGTTTTATGACCCTTCTCCCAGTAAGAGCTGATGGTTAAGACATGATCTCTTGAGGCTGCAAGACCTAATGAGCTTAGTGTTTCCCTGACATGAGGCAGCTTGATCATCTGTACTCCATCCAAGAAAAAAAACAACAAACCAAAAAGCCTCCCAGGAAAGAATGGGGGCTTCAGATGGAAATTCTAAATGAAGTTTTATTACAGACCAAGTCACTGAAGGATTGAGAGATCACAGGAACCTCAAAGGCTTTAATCTAAGCTAATGTTCTCAGTAAAAATCCTTTAATAAAACAGAGAAAAAGAAAAAAAAATCCTGTAAAAGATATTTTGCTATCTAGCATCTTTACTGTAGCATCTGTTTCAAGCGCCATCTCCAGGGGGGAGGAAAAGCAGCAACAATAACTATGAAAATAAGTCTATAGTAGTTAATATTAGTTTAGCTTCCTTTTCCTGTATCTGTTATTCCTTTCGGCTTTCACTAAGCTTAGTTCCAAAACAAATTGCAAATCCAGTTGCATTTAAAAAAAAAAAGTTACATCTCTGTCTTTACTCATATTTACTCTAGTTTGACAATGCATAGAAAGAAAAAAAAAAAGGAGAGTGAGAAACAAACAAGAACACACCAAACACACCACAGGATCAAACAAAAAGTCATACAAAAAAGGCTCAATGAAAGAGGATGCAGACCTACAAAGATCAAACCACACAGAGTACTGGTTTCCCCACTCAAGTCTGTTCCAGGAAGTTTTATCTTTACCAGAATGGTATGCTTTGTGGGAGTGAGCAGGGTGTTAGATGGGCTTTACTACCAGCATGCTGCCTTTTGGCCAGATACCATTAAAACGTTACACAAGATAAGCAACCTTGACAGCAAATAAATTCCAGTTCTGATGCAGCTGGGTCAGGAGCTGTGAAGCATCCAGGTATGCGCTGGCCGTCTGCCAGCAGCATGAGCTATCCTTCATTTGCATTACAATTTAACCCGAGGTTTTAAAATCAGATTAACGAGAGCTATTGTTTGCCACTATGGGCACCTGCAACCCTCAAAGCTCAAGTGTCAATGGTGAAACTGGGACTACTCTGACATTGTTTTAATGAATGCTCATCCATCTTTAAGGTGGCACTCTAGTATATAGGTGCAAGACTGGCAGTCATAATGCTTGACTTTAATTGTAGGAACCTGCCTCATAAGCATTGCACCAGTCACTTTTTTTCTTTTTCTTTTTTTTTTTTTTTAAATAAATGAATAATTTCACTCAACCTGTATTTGGAGACTATCAACTACCTCAATTCACACTAGGTACTGCAAATCAAGGTAGTTCAACTCTGGCCTATGCTTCAGGTTCATAGCCCATTTCAATTCAGGCCCTCTGACAAACTAAAGCCTTTCAAACTTGTTTCAAACGCTGAAAGATAACGTGCTCCAAGACAAGAGCATGCAGTCTGCAGAAACCAAGCTGTCACCAATGGAACCATAAAGAGACACCTCTGTGGGTTGCCATTCTACTGGTTTGCTCCGCTTCGCTCTGGTGCTTGGCTGCTACATTACATTAAAGCTGACTGAACAGAATTATGCGGTCTCTCCAACAAAAAAGAACGAACACTGAAGTAGTTTCAGTTCTGCATTGTCTATATATAGCGAGGGTCTCAGAAACATCTGTGTTCCAAGAGGTGTATCCAAGTGCTAAATAGCAGGCCTGCCTTAACTTAATCCCCTCCAGCAAATGTGCCACCTACCACGGGCTGTGAAATTCTCCTACCAAAGTGACCCGCCTTATATCTACACTGGATCGTGCTGCTTGCTCCATCCCGTTTCCCGTCTCTCAACTGCAGCTACAAGAGAGGCTCTCACTGAATGATGTGAAGACAGAAGTAGCTTGGCTTCTGCTTCAAGTCAGAGCTAGTGAAAACGGTTAGCTATTTTGCTACTGCTGCACGCCTCCACTCCAGCTGGCGTTCCAGTAGAGTGGTTTCAATGGAGCGCTGATTGGGTACTCTGGCACCTTATAAATACTTGACTGATCAACAGAAGAGATGATGGAATGAAATACCCAACAGGAAGAGACAACAGATACAAATTGACAGTCATGGGCTGTAGAAGTAGCTAGCGACACAAATAGAAACAGATTATCTCCAGGCAGAAAGCTGGTTTCATATGCATCTCCATCAGGAAAACTAAAAGAAAGCCTGTCACCGTGCATCTCCCACCGCTCTGATACTTTCCCCCTTACATTACTCAAGATTAATTCTCCTTGCTGCTGGCCCTAGAAGTCTATTTTTGCATTTTCCTCCTCCCCGCCAGCACCTAAACATCAGCTGCCACATTTGTGAATTGGGTTCCACAAAATGATACCATGTAGTATGGTGCACACTTCAAAACACCTGGGCCGGGATCAAATCAGATTTCTGTCATGCGCTGCAAGTTCTCCAGCTCTACTTATATTTCACAGCTCTGTGCCCTCCAATTCTGTACAAACTGGAGAATTTATCCATGATGTTTTAACACCATTCAAAAGATCACATTAAGAACCAAATAATCGTCTCCATGCTCCCTAGACAACATCATCCAAATGTTTCTAAACTGCTAACCCCATTTAGTAGCTAGTGTATAAAAGGACTCCCGGCTACAAAGGTACAAAGGAAAACGTTCTCCTTCTGCATTTCTCATCTGACATGCAGCCTGTCGATCAATGCTTGAAGCTGTATGGCTTTTTGCCGCTGCATGTCATCAGTAGGGGATTAGAAATGACCACATGCAATAGTGGTCTATGTCACCTTTACCACAAGCCCCGAGTGCCTTGATCATAAGTCGCTTTCGAGCAACATTTCTCAAAGCATCAAGGTGTTAAAACAGGCACTTGCTCATCTCCTTCCAAGGACCAGAACATCTGACCAGCAGACGTCAAAGAATAAAAAATTCTTACTCCTGACAGCAAAATCAGGTCATTTCCAGTCTGCCTCCCTACAGAAGTTTCCAGCTGTTCTGCCAACACCAAATTTAGGAACTGAACTATAGATACACTATTTCCTATCCTCCCCATCATTTTAACCCCTTCCAGCCCTCAAACGCGAGACTAGGAGAGCTGCGCTTTCCAAGGTATGCATTTGAATTACTGTTAAGACAAATTTGAGGCCAGAGTATTCTTGTCACTACTATAATAAAATTTTAGATGTAGGATTCCCAACTCTTCCCACCCTAGTCTAGCAAGTCACAGAGTTTGTTTTTCAGAAAATTAGAAAAGTGAAGGAAAACGCTGATATAATAGCACACGTACAGACCTCAGCAAAAGCTCTAGTGGGGTGCATATTCCACCAGCTTTGCCATATTCTCAGTTATCTACTCTTCTATAATTTCTTCTTGCAAATCTCAAACTGTTATGGCAGATCCTATCCAGGATCTACCACTTACACTGTACTATCCATCTCTTTTCCCATTCCAACCCCATCGGTTTTTTACAATCTTAAGCAGAAGCAGAAGTTAAGTAATGAAGATTCAGGGTACAAAAATGCAACTGTTTGTAGATAATCTTAAAATGTGATGAACAAACAGGAAAGCGAAAGCATTCCAGATCAGACAGCTGGTCATTTTGTCTTCTTCCATTTAAGTTCTGTCTAACCAACCGATGAGGCTGTATCATTTTTATCATCCAGAATTCATGAGCATGCACCATGTTCAAAGTGTGCTTTCGCATACTACGCTATTACACCAATATTGTGCTAGAAACCTATGACAGAGAAGGAAGATCAAGCATCGAGAACATCCACTTGAAGGATTCCTGGTAAGCAAACTGGATTTTCAAGTAAGCCCAGTGCATCTGTATAACTATTGTATTCAACCAAGCCCAGGTTAAGAAGGTGCTGCGAAAGATCAAGGCCTAGAACCATTGCTTCCCAACAGCTCATCTCACTGATGAAAACCTTATTAAGTGCCTTCTTTTCAGGGTCTCCCTGCTAAAGAAGCTATTTCCATTGCTGGCTCTTAAGAAGTTAGAGGGTTATGAAAAAATACTTCTGGCATTACTTGGCTTTCAGATTACTGTTACCCACTTTATCTATGTTTAGGCCCAACATGGCACAAACACACTCTGTCAGATGAAGTTAGGTGCCAAGGCTAAGTTTCAGAAGTGCCCCTCGATGGCACAAGTGACAAGGAGATACAACACATCTCTTAGTACCACGTGAGAAAGAGAAGACAGGTGCTTGAGTGGCTCTGCTCTTCCAAGAGCGCCAGCAGGAATTAGTAACATGCATGTTCCAAGGGCCTTCAGGCAAGGTACTAGTCTGCTCTCAACTCCTGTTAGGCTTAAATTTCATTGCCATCCACACGCTGACGACACCCCATACTTATCACCATTTCAAACTGGCAGCACTCGTTAAGCTAGTTCTATCCAGATAGAACAGAAGGTAATTCTGACAATCTTAGAGCAGCAACAAGAGCTACATGGCTCCTTCAGCTAAGCTCAGTGAAATATGCTCGCTCCGTTACAGGAGTTAGCTACTCAGGGATTCTCCCAAGTCCCTGGCTGGTTCAAGTCTAGATGGCAACTTCCAAAGCAACATCTCGTACAAGCAAAGATGGGTAATGCTTAGGGGAGGTGACACCTCACCAACTGCCCATGTCCTCCCATCTCTCAATTGTGTCATCTGATGCAAGTCAAGGATCACATTTTGCAAGTGGCTAGAGCAGTGATAGGGTGCCTGGAGATCCTCTCAGAGCTGGCACAGAGGGCCACACAAAGCTAGCACCATTAGGTGCACAAACATGATTCACAAAGCAGTGTTAAAACCAGCTGTAGTCCGAGTTCTTTGCAACAGAAAGAAAAAGTTGCTCTATTTTTTTTTCTTTACTACAGGAAGAGCGTGAAAATGACGAGCTGATATTTTTCAAGAATGACCTTGACTCTAACAAGGGGTTCCTTGAGGGGAAAAGATGCGAATCACTCAGCTAGCCACAAACTTGGGGAAAGCCTTGGTCTCTGCTTAGTTTCTAGGTAAATTCAAGCTGCTGATTTATCAGATCAAGACCGTTAGAGGAAAATACCGTCTTCTTTGTATTTAGATTACCTGAGACAAACTGACAATCCCTAGATCAGAAAACAAGCAGCAAAGTATTTGTTTCTAGGACTCCCATTTCCTACTCTAGAGAATAAGAAACCTAGTCTTTTTGAGGTAGGTTAATAACTGGGGGTCTAGATTTGTGCAGGTAGTCCTGTTAATGTCATTTCTACTAAAATAAATTTAAACTACACTGTTAGCAAATCCAGAGATGGACAACAGAGTGCAAGAGATGTCTGCTTGATATGTCCTTATAAAGGAACAAATTTCAGAGGGGTTAGAAAGACATCAATCTAGCCTTCAAAACTGATTTCCCATCTCCCAATATTTTGATTTATAAAGATTCAATCTGAAATCCTAGCTGGCTATCCAATGAACAGATGCATGAAGTACAAACAATGAGAACAGAAACTGAAAATCCCAGTGTTATTACACTGAAATAATGAGAAGGGGGAGGAGGGAGGGCGGAGGAAGAGGAAGAGGAAGAGGAAGAGGGGAAGATGATAGATTTGTCTTGACCTCTTCTCAGGATGATTAGCAATTTCTACACCAGCATTTATCTTCTGGATAATATCTTCCAAATGTTGTATTTATATGAAAGTTGTCGTTAAATATGATAAACTAGCTTATTTGCCTTAATCTTGTGCCAAAAAGTGTTTTACAGACTTCAAGCTTCACAAGAGCTTCTCCCAATAAATGTGGCATCAGAATTAGAAGCCTTCATACCACCTATCATCCCCTCTTTTATTAACATGGTTCTTGTACATCTTAGAAAGACTTAATTACACTTCTTCCCAAACCCTTTCAAAACAGCAAGTTAGGAACCATTTAATAAACTACTGTTAAGCTCAAAGGCAAAGCAATTTCAACAATTTATTTCAAATAATTTTCAGTTTATTAAAGCAACACGTTTTTAAACTTAATTGGACTAAAGCTTTGTAGGACTAAATACAAAAATTGACAGGATTCATCATAGATTATGATCTGGAACTGCAACAAATTCAAATTACAAACTTGGTTTCTGTTAGATGCTTGAACTGGTATCAAGTCTTGAATTTTCCAAGATGCCTGGAGGACGGAGGGAAGCAGCAGTGGCGGGGGACAAGGAAGACAATCTAATAACGAAAATTTGTTGCGATCCTGCAAAAGACGTATATAACCAGAGGGCAGTAAGAGACCTCTAGACCCTGGAGTCCGACCTTCCGAAGAACTGGAGGATTTGCTTTTCTTAAACCATCCCAGACAGAATTTATTCCGTCTTCCTTAATGCCTTTAGTCCACACCTTTCCTAGGGCAGCCTAGGGAAGGTTATATTGCCCAGTAGTTTGTACAGTTCCCAAGTTTCACTTGCGACTTAAAAGCAGAATTTTGTCCTGTCTGATCTTTTTGGGTTTGGTTACACATGGGTAGAGCAGGTTGAGTGTGGATGGCCTACCAGAACACTATGCTTAAGTATCTTCCCTTTACATATGCTACTTCTTTTGCATGGCTAACTAAAGCACCTAGCAGAAAGCTAATACTTTCCGATATTAAAACCTTGTTTTCTGGAAACTGTCATTTTCCCCACACTGAGTCATACCACAGCTAGCACACTGGCACAGCAACCGGCAGAGTTTCTGCAGTCTCTGCAAAAGGAAATAGCTTGCAGAATCTTCTTCCTGACCAACTTCCTTCAACCCGTTTTTGAATCTTGTCAGACTTTCATTTTGGCCTTCTGCCTAGCCAATTCTGAGCTTTAACTATCCAGACATAACCCATCTAAATGCACCCTAATCTTCCCTTCCCCTCGCCCCCCACTCTGCCTCTTGCTTTTATTCAGGCTATCCCACATACACCATTTCCCCATCCGTCAAGCATACAACTCTTGACCTCCGATTAAAACCCACTTCTTTTAACAATCCCCTGAATTCAGCCTCATTTAGCAGGTGCTGCATCTTGTCAATCAAGATGTCACCTCGCCAAAGAAGGAAACATATGTAGGCTGCCATGAAACCTCACAGCTTTCTATAAAGTATGTAGTTTCAAGCATGCTGGATAAGTCCGAGTTGACGTCCTTGAACATTACTGCACCATGCCAGAGAGAGTCAACTTGTGTGAGGGCTCTCTCTCGGATGGCTCAAATGGGAAACAAAAGGACACAATAACAGCTAAGTACTGTACACCACAACTGCAAGAGTACAGCTGTTCTCCATATCTGAAGTATGAGGCACGCTGAATTTTCTCCTCCAAAAGTTATTTTGGCCAAAGTGTCATTTGAAGTCATTTTTCTTCTCCAAAAGAAGCATTTGCAGCAGTTCCATACGCTCATTACCCATGGATGCGTGTACAAATCAAAGGAACAAGTGGTTTTTGTCACAAGTGCATGATCATAAGACAGACAATGTGTCTCCCCTAGAGAGAAACCAAAACCCACAAGAGACTTAGCTTGAGGAAGTCTCCAGTCAATACAACATTTTAAGACAACAGCAGGAGTCCCACTAGTTCCAGGGGGAAAATCAACCTGGAAACCACAATCAGGAGCACCCAATATAGTTCAGTGAAGGACACAAGGTAATACAGACAGGGGTAGTAGCATTACTGTTAGAGTGGGAAGTCTTGGGCAGCCTTAAGATTGCATTTTCAGCTGCTTGTCATTTCACTGGGCTCATGTTATACATGCAAATTGACTTCCTCAGGCTAAAAATGGTTTGGCTCAGGTCATACAACAAGGCAGAAAAGGTTCTGCCCAAATTAACATTTCTGAATATCACTATTGCAAAGCCAGAGTGCCCCCAAACTTTAGATCAAGAACTTGAAAGCTGGTAGAAAAGGTGAGCTTTGCATCAGGGATGTAGTCCCATGACATACCAGTGAAAATCCAACCAAATGTAGTCAAGGTACAAACCTCAGAAAAAGTCAGTTCACACAAGCTCAGACACTTGCTCAAGTTGCCATGAATATTTGATCTGCACCACAATCTACACCAGGACTCCCTTGCAATTAGTTTGGGGCTGCTGGTGGAGTTAAGCCAGGCCCCCAAACAAGTCTATCTTATATTCTCAACTGCTCCCTGATGCTAGACTTAAGCAGTGCTAAGAACAAAAGCTGAACCTGGGGAAATAGGATTAAAGAGTCCAACTACCAGTAGCTGAGGCTGTGCTTATATTCTGCCAAATACTCAAGGTGAACAGGGATGCAGAGTTCCCATATCGGCCACACCAGATCAGTAGATAGTCACTAAAATCTGTGCCTCCCAAATCATCACCTGTGAAGTAGGCATGATATTCCCCCCCCACCACCACCACCAAGATCCCTGTGAAACAGTGGGTTAAGTTTAATTATTTTAAACTCATACACAACAGCAATAAAGTGCCAAACAAAAGGCAATAAAGAAACAACTGGTCTTCAGAGCAGTGTTCATATACTACAAATAGTGCACCACAAGTAAGGCAAGGGACCACAAAGCAATGTATTTTAGTTTTCAGTTCAGCTGGTAAGAGTCATGCCCTCAATGAGACGAGGGTCTTTTGAGATAGGTAGGTATGCAAGGATGAAAAAAAGAAAATTGCATCTGCTCAGTCAGATGCAACTATACAATCTTTACTCATAAGGGGATCAAATTAGTGCTGCTCCAGCTACCTTCATTCTGGCATTCCCTAGCTTTTCAATGCTCAACTCTGCAACCTTAAATCATGCTACCCACCTTCAGCTTAATACAGCTAACTACTTCTACTGTAATGTTATTTTATGCACTGTGAAACTGCTACCTGCACCAAGCATGAAGAGCACAGAGTATTTTTAAGGCACTTACATTAAATGAGTTTCAACTAATACAGGATGGGAATGAGTGCAAGCTGTTTACTATTAATTAATCTACGCTGCGATTCAAATACCCAACTGAGAAGGAGGTGGGGAAAAAACATGATTTTCTGAAATACAAGAAAAAGGATCAGTAGGGGCCTTCTGGACATCAACTCCAGTACTGTAGTTTTTCAGGCATCCATTAACCAAAGGAAACCCGAAAGCAGTACACCAGAACCTGCCCCAGAACTACAAGGAACAAAATAAGAAATACGGCCGATACCGGCTCTCTTAAGCATCAGGTCAAGGTTCTGCTTCCAGCAAGATGAGGAAGAGCTATATTATAAAAAGGATCTGAACTTTCACTCCACAGAAGACAAGGTTAGCACTAACACAGACACCAGGGTCAGA
The DNA here is from genome assembly GCA_030014935.1 of Caiman crocodilus. NCBI lineage: Eukaryota > Metazoa > Chordata > Crocodylia > Alligatoridae > Caiman > Caiman crocodilus. The sequence continues at coordinate 11,873,758 of JAGPOW010002149.1, forward strand.
TCTTAACACAAGAGAACCAATTAAAGAAAGGAAGTTCGGCTCCCAGTCCTCCAGGCTTAAGTTCGGTTAAATCCCTTCGTCCTATAAGTGGTTTGCTTTTAATTTATTTTTGCTAGAACAAAATAAAGACGCTGTTAACTCGCTACTACTCGCTATCAGAGAAAGAAAACTGACCTAACGTATTTTATTAGCTTTTAATAATTGAACCTCTCTCCCAAAACACTGACAAAGTGACCGTACTGAATCCATTAGGAAACTCTAAGCCTTACTACCACAGGTGAGTCCAGACATGCTTGCAGTTTCCCAATTTAGTACACAGACTCAGCATTTTCCAGTGCCCCCAAGTCAAGTCCCTGCCAGGGTTGTAAATTCATAGGATGACTTTGGTAAGTGATCAGATCTCTGCTAACGCTCTTGCATTAATTCCTTCTTTGTGAAGAAAGCATTTTGTTTCATAGAATGCCCAAATTCTCTATCCCCCTCCCACCCCCAAATCTGGAAAACCAGCTCTTAGCCCTGGATGAGCTAAGAAAAGAAAAAAAAAAAAAAAAGCAACAAGGAACACCTTTGAAAGCCTAGAATAATAGTCCTCTTATCTGTATACATAAGTAGTAAGAAGCATATTGCTCACCGAGATTCTGAAATTAAGCTACCAGCAAGCAGAAGGCCCTTTGTTCAATAAGGAAAAACAGTAGCATGGATTTCAGCCTTCATTCTGCAAAAGGATGAAATTCTTGACCTTCCTAAAGACTCAACATTTTAATTAGGAAGGTATCAGCTTACTATTCTTAATGCCTAAATATATTCAAAATCTCCATGTAAGATTAAATCAGTCAGAACTTTTCTGCCTGGAATCTCTTCCTTTTCCACTATCATACATTTCCAGATATCCTTTCCCACAGCTTTCAGCAAGCCTCTTTTTGTACGTGAACACTCTTAGCTTTTTTATTTTTAAGCATAAGAAAATGGTAACATTTTAGCATCAAGTTTCCTCTCTCCCTTCCCTCTGCCACAAGGCAGGATACATCCAAACACCTAGGCACGGCTCTTCTTGTCCGCAAGATCAGCTTTGGGGTGGGAGACCCACAACACCACATGCTTCTACCACACTCGTGTTGTTAGTCTTCTTCCCACTGCCTCTGTAGAAAATGACTGCCTAAAAGCATTAGAGCAAAATGAATAATGGTTTGAATAAGTTTACTCTGATGCTCTTGAAGCTATGCCCAGATACACAGATCTGGTTTTTGGTTCCTGAGACTGAAAAGCGATAAAAGTTGATGATAGGAAATCTACACCAACGGTTCAAGAACTTCTTGTGTATCATGTTAGGTTAGTGGGCAGTTGTTTTTTTTAATTATTATTACAAGATCACAATGACGTGCAAGTCACAAAGCAAATGGTTCAGCACAGGCCTCTACGGCAAAAGCATGGACACATTAAACTGTACAGAGAATAGAAAAGATGATCTGGAAAGCCGCTGTACGAAGCAACAGTGTCACCTTACTTGGAATACCATTTGCAGTACTGGTCAGCCCATCTCAAAATGAAGACCACAGAACAAAAGCAACTTCAGAAAGAGGTCATGGGAATGATGAAGGAGGTTGGTACTGTTCACCTGAAAACCAAGACTAGTAAAAGAAGACATACTAAAAATAAGTAAAACAACAAATGGTATGGAGAAAGCTCCTTGAAAACTCTTCTTGGGGCAAACGGGACAATGAACCTGCAAAGCAGACAATTCACAACTGAAATCACTCCTTTTTATATGGCTGCACTGCAGAACTCCTCGCCAAAAGGAATCTGCTGAGGCTAAAACCTTATCAAGGAGTGACTGGTCATTTATATGGATAGCAAAAACTGTCAGTTTGTTAGCATCAACTATTCTAACTTTGGTGTGGCTATCAAAGCCTCATGCTTCTGTAGTTTAACCACTCTCCAGGTAGGTGTAATCTAGCTGAGGCCTGACAATGAAGACAGATCATTTCCAATCTGCCTACTACAAGCGCTTGCACATTTCTCTGATGACTAGCCACAGTCAACTGACCCGATGCTGGATGAATCATGGATCTGATCTGCTAGGGCTACTGCAACAATCCTCCATGATGCTCCAAGCTTTTGCAATAGAACCTACAGATGATTTTGTCTGGAAAAAAAAGTTACACAATGTTCAGAACATACCTGCAGGGCCTGGCTACCACAGACAGACACTAAATACAATTTAGTAGCTGAAATGGCAATACCAGCACCATGTCACCAGCTAGCTCTCCTCAGGTAACAAGGACTCTATGGACAGTTGTTGGAGACTGATAACAGGAAAACAAATCCCTACCTTGCAGAATACAGAATAAGTCTTTACTAGTAAGGACTGAAGAAACTTAAGATAGCTGCCAAGTTAGAGCTTGTAAAAATACACCAACAATAAGCCTCACCAGCACCTAATTGTACTAAATTCTCCCTTTACAATCTTCCATCCCATTAACGTAGCTCTTGCTCACAAAGCATTGCCAGGTATCAGTTTACTGCCACTCATCCGTATCAGCTTAAGAGAACCTACTGAGGCAGCAGACTAGAGATACTCAGGAACTCTGAAAAGGAGACTCAGAGTTCAGCTGCGTGGCCAAAAAAGAAATCTTACCTGCTTCTACCTAGACTTTGTCTGCAAAGAAAAGTCTCAACTCTACAGCCTTAATTCTATCAAAGCAGGCAAAATATACCACCTAACCCAGAGTAATGGGAAAATGAAGATACAAAGACATGGACCCCCCCCCCAATCATGAAACTAAAGAATTTGAAAGGAGAGGTTAAATATGGTTTCATGATTTCTAATTTTGACTTTGCAAAAGAAACACTTAGCAGATTTGTGATTACCACAGTAATCCTTGTTTCGATTAGACTTCATAAACATCAGGGCTGGAAGGGACCTCACAAGATGATCGGGTCCAGCTTCCAGGCCCAAGGGACAGGAAGTCAGCTGGGGTCAGATCACCCCAGTGAGTTAAGCATCCAAGTGTTTCTTAAAGGTTTCCAGAGTAGGTGCTTGCACCACTTCTGGGAGGAGTCTATTCCAGACTCAGACGGTAAAGAAGTTTTTCCTTATGTCCAGTCTAAAGCTGTCTTCCAGCAGTTTGTAACCATTAGACCTTGTCTTCCCTTGGGATGCCCTGGTAAGCAGATGTTCTCTCAGTCCCTGATGCACAACTCATGTACTTTTCTATAAAAAGCCTTTAACTTTTCTCCTGTCGTCTGAAAAAGTTAGCAGATATTCGCTGGTTCAGCATATCCAATGCTGTTCAAAAACCAGAATTCCTTAAAAAAACAACAAAGCCCTCAATACTAGATACTGGTGTGCATTTCTGGAAGCACCAGCATGTACTTCACAAGATTCCTCATGATATACTTTACGGACAATGAGCCACTGGTTCAATACTCAATTTTGTAAGAAGCAAGGATTTCCTAGGGTGATATCTTTTATTGGACCAACTACGTACTTGGGATAAAGTTAGATAAGCTTTTGAATGCAAGGAATTCTTCAGCTCGTCTCCCTGATTTAATTTTGTAATCTTTTGGCAAGCTGAAGCAAGAGGGATTACCTAGAAGCAAAAGCCTTAGTTAGCTACATGCTTCAAACACTTCCCCTTGTCATACCTTGGTGAAAGGAAGAGTGTCATCTAAAGTTACACGTATCTGAAAGGTTTGGTTTTTGGGGGGGTTTTTTGGTTTTTTTTTTTTAACTAGTGCCAAGAATGCCTAAGAAGGAAAGGAAAAAAGTATACACTGTGCATTTGGTAGCCTTTTGCTATTTAGACATGCTTAGTTGGCTTCCTGGTTCTTCCCCTCCCCTTACTTCTCCTCCCTTTCATTTCTACATGGGCAAAGGGAACAATATTTAAAATTATGTGGGCATAGAACCAAAGACTAACAAGGGAGTTTACGGGCACAAAGTTCTTGCAACTACTTTGTGCTAGCAAAGTTGACATTGTTTTAAGAGGGCACCACTCTGGCTTTGTTTGCCTTCATGACAAGAATGGTAGCAACACCTGGAAAAGGACATTCTAGGTTTAAAGCATTCTGAGTTTTTACACAGCTCAGTCTGAAAGAGTATATATGACTGGCTAAAAAAAGCTTCGTGCATGTGAAAAAGTGCAAGTTTATGATTTTACTTTCTTACTCTGGGACATCAAAATCTTGTCAATTCATACAATTAAAATAAATTTGCAGTTCTTTTCTGCTTCAGCTCAATTTGCAGAAGTGCTTAAGAGGCAACGAAGCCTGCAAACTCTTAATGACACCACCATGAACCAATGTGGAGTCTTTAGAGAGGCCACTTTATTTCTGCTTGGAGCTACTTGATAAAAAAATAAAATAAAAAAAAACTTTCAATTTTAGGCCTAGGTATTTAACACTTGCAAGCTGTGGGTAAAGAGCCGGCACTTCTACAAAAATCTGTGCTAAGTGATGTGACAGAATAGGGTCAATCTTAGTCCTGTTGCAAGAAACGGGACGGAAATTATTTCATCTGTTTCACACTTGGAACCTGTCTCTACAAGTCAAAATAGAAAACAAGCCAACTTGTATCTGCAATTCCAAAAAAGAAAAATAAAAGCAACTGATATACTTATTCTTCTGCCTTGTTCAGCAGGCCTTAAGCTGGAACCCCTTCTTTTGTGCTTGTGTAGCTTTGGATAGCCATGTGGAAGGTCATGCCCAAAAAAACTAATGCAGGAGACTGGAAATGACAACTGAAGGCAACTGAAGGCCAAGTTTAAATGTCTTGAATGGTAGTGTTGTTCAGCTGCCAGATCTTCATCCAAAAAGCTTTTGACATACACCACAAAATGCTTGGAGGTTTTTTGTTTTGTTTTTTTTTTAATTTAGCCTCGTCATATCTTGTTTCTTTTTATGAAGTTACTACTAAAGGCTGCTGGCTTTACACACCACACACAGTGGTTGCACCACTGAGATCTGGAAGTCACTCAACCAGCAGAATAATCTCATTGGCAACTAAATTCCTAGGTTACCAAACCAACCTCTTTACCCATCCCTTGAGGAACTGGCACTCCATGACCCTCATTCTGCAAGGGAGGGAACTGAGGTACAAAATATGCTTTAAACTGTAAAGAGGAAAAGAGCGGTTGTTCCAGTTGTACCCTTGCTTAAGCAGTTAGCTTTGGCTCAGCAGGTACAAAGAGAGAAGTGAACAAATTCTGACGTGCTTACAGCATGTTTGTCACAAAAACAGTGAAAGCTCAAGTGACTACAGTTAAAGGAACGGATATTTTTAGTTGTTACAACACGAAAAATTATGTTGAATTAACACCTACCAAGCAGCATACCAAGTTACCTTTCCTTTTAACAAATGTACATGCAACAAATGCACTCTGTTAGCTTCTTTCATGGAGGCTAATGGACTGTGCCAGACATTTAACCAAAAGCAAGCTTGCATTAGTTTAAACATTCAGGCCATCTTTCTTTCCCCTCCTCAGGCTCAGAATCAGCAGATTATAACATCACTGCACATGTAGAAAAATAGCACTACTGGGTTAGTCCAACTTTAATTGATATGTGGCTGACCTTTTGCTTCATTCCTCCATTCTTCATTTCAATGCTACCCTTTTTTAATTCATTTCTGATAAGGCCTAAATTATGGTTTTTGCCTTGCTTTGAATGGCAGGGCAGGGTATCATACAGCAGTCCTCAGTCATCTATAATACTGACAAGCCACTTTTAATTCTGACATACACCAATGCAAAAATAACTGTGATGGGCAGGTAGCAGGGTATCCATTTCAAACTCAGGACTCCCATCAGCTGAAAAGACAGACAGCAAACATCAGCTAAAGGCAAACCAACAGGATTTCCTTTCAGAATAAGGAGTGTTTTATTTACAGTGGCTTGGGATCACCCTCAGGCAGCCTCTAGATTTGTGTTTTCACTACATAATTAACCCAGGCTGTTACTCTGGTGTCCTCAACCCTTCTCCCCTCGATATAAATACTCTCATGAGAGACAGAGGTGGTGGTTTTAAAGCTAATGTAGCTGACAGGGCTGGAATTCTTGCTTTCACTCAAACTGGTAACCCAACTACTTCACAGCAAAGACCAAGGCTAAACAAATTCTTCCCTAGTACAGACAAGTTATCTCAAATCAGTGGGAAGGAATCAGAGCAGCTCTTATTACTTCAGGAGAAAAATAATAATAATAGGATACATCCCCAGAAACCCTGGCATACAGGAGAGCGAGCACCATACGGATGCAACAACAGGGGGCTTTGCACTGTGGTTGCTTGTCCCTGGGTCAGATTAAACTGGATTCCAGTAACCCAAAAAGATGCATCCTAAACTGCACCATGGAAGAATAAGCTAGAGCCAGTTGCCACAAAGCAGCAAAAAAGAAAATCAAAGCCAGCCTTAACCTTTATCCTAATTTTACTAGAATATCCACTGGAATAATTTCTCTGAATAAATGTTGCATAACTTCTGTAAACAGGAACAACTCATTTGTTCTGTAAAGGCCCTTACTGAAGCCCCAAAAAAGTTATGAAAACTAGGAGATAAGACAAGCAGACAACAGAAAAAGAACAGTCACTCTTTCCCAACAAGAGAAGTGCCCAGTCCTTTGCACAAGGGATCCTAGAAACCACTCTCTCTAAAGCCTCAAAAAATATGCAAGCCCCACTAATAAATGCCCCACCAGACGTCTGCAAAAAATGTGACGCCACCTTGACTGTTTGCAGGGGTAGCACAGCCCACTACATCCTGTTTCGGTTGAAGATCCAGAGTTCTTCCTCCTGCAAGACAGCACTAGAAGCCAATTTAGAAATCAGTTCACGTGGGTAACACTTGCCCCCAACTCCAACTCCAGAGCAAGGCCATGAGCAAGCACTTACATCCAGAGAATTGAAACGGGCCATGGAGACATTGGTGAGTGTGTGCCTTATGCCCCAGAGTGCCTCATTATAGGCCTGGCAGAACCTCCTCCCCAACTATCTACGCATTTAAGGCAGAGCTTTCAGCCATTTGCTTTGTCTGGCACACAAAGTACATTTTCAAGGAAGCTGCAATCCAACATCAGCAAGTAGGACTGACCCAATATGCAAATTATCAGAATCACTGTTCCACTTCTGACACAACTGCCTCCTTCAGAGAAGCCAGGCATAATTCAGACTTAATTACAGCTTTTGAAGTTATAAAAAGCTTTACAAGATAGTTAACCTTACAGGCAAACACCAGGCACAGGGACATGGAAATTACAGGGGAGGGGAGGGTTCTTTACGACACCCTATTAACCAAAATTTTGTTTAAATCTCAAGCAGTCACCATTTACAGAGCAAAGCTAGGCTGATGCTTAGTTTCTTTAGCTTAAGAAATTCAAGAGAAGCTTACATAATGGATGGAAAATGGGTCGATCAAAAACAGAGACAAAACAGCCCGTGACAAAACAAGGTGTTTCTAAACTTGCATAAAGTTTGCCACAGTGCATTCAAAAAACAGACATATAAAGAGCTTCTGGGGCAAACCAGAGAACACAAAGAAAGAGCTCAACCGCCTGTGATGGTTACAGACACTTTTACCCCACTCCATATGCAGCCGTGTCTGTAGCTCTTGCATCAGGCTGATATCCCATGCGTGTGCTCATCACCAACATTTGCTGAATGCTGATGCATCAACACCACTGGTAGGTTCCACCAGTATTTACTGGACTGTAATGCACTTCCCTTCAAATAATGCATCCTTATAACCCACTAATATCAGCTTATATTGACATTTTAGTGAAAGAAAAAGCCAATCACTTCTCCAACTTGGATTGAGCACTTCTAGATTGAAAAGTGATAGAGGCACTTCAGTTTAGTGGGATCTATCAATTTCCAGGTAACTGACTTTGTCCTTGGGTTCAGGCCAAGCTTAAATGTTTCTACAACTGGGAGGGAAAAAAGCCTTAGGTTGTTTGAGAACATTCTCTGCATTTCCATGTTTTCATGTACTTAGGCTTTATGAAGAAGTCTACATGAAATTTTAGGCTTCAGATTTTTTTCCATTGAAAAAGTGTCCCAAGATTGAAAAGAAAAAAGAAGCTCCTTGAGACTTAGCAATTCCTGGTCCTAACATCCCTCCACCTAGCACCAAGAACCCTTGCACGAAGCCATGGGAAAAATGGAGATTGTCATCTCTTCCTCATTCAAACAGCTATTACATTATTTCCCTCCACAGTCCTCATTCCATGCTCCTCCTCTACTAAAACGTCTTCTAATGAAGCTTATTTTTTCTACTGTCTGGCCCCAATCCAGTAAGATTCCTATATATTTCTTCCCACGGTAGTGTGCCCTTTGATTTAGAACTGCCCTGTTTCTGCAGCTATTGGAACCGCAGCTACAAGACAATGCCCAGTTTGGCAAGTCTACCTTTTTTGAGAACACGCATTGCAAGAAATCATGAAGCCATGCACCCACACACAGTTTTAATTGCCCATGCAGCACTTTAAGGGAAAAGTGAAGAGGATTAAGGAGGGGTTTTAAATATTATTTTAAGCAAACTAATTTGCCATAGGGTCAGCAGGGGTAAAATCCAGGACTTAGAATAGAGACCTAAACTCAGCTTTCACAAAGTCAATACAAACACTTCATAAATTTAAACAGCTTGCTTGCGTGAGCATTCCAAAATTAGCGCTTGCAAAAAATACTATAAGGTGAAGGATGTCCAGAAAAATTGCCAGAACTCCAGCAAGTGATCCAAGCCCCCAAAAAACCCATTCTAATAGTTTTCAATCAATTTGAGTAACACAACCACAATACACAACCATAGTAGAAAAAGCCTGTTTCTCTGGGAATTTAGTTAATGAGTGAATAAGTAACTGTTTTGGTTTTTTGGTTCACGCATGCATGGAGCAGACATTAGAGTGGGGGCCTGGACTCCAATGTTGCTCACGAAGGCTCTCTATTCAGCCAGACCTGATCTGGACTGCTATGTTGCACGGTCAATCCTTGTAACATGTTCAGCTGCCCCCACAGGAGTGTTGTGTGCTCATCCCTGAAGTGTATGGGTAAAGAATTAATCAGCTGTCCTTTACAGAGCAAAGCAAATGGGCAGAAACCATAGCTGACAACAGTAAAAGAAGAAACTTAATACGGCAGCAATACTTCTCTCCCAAAAGGAGTCATTCCTCTGTGCAAGTACTGTACTATCTGCTAAAAATAGACATAAAATCCAATGTACTCAGTGTGTTTTTATTTTGTTTTCCTTCTGGAAACTGAGAAGCACACTGATAACAGATTTCTCTCACAAACAGCGGAGTCATGCTTGAATTATTCTAATGTATTGGAGAAAGACTGCCACAGATTAGTAAATTAGAAGAGAGTAAGAAATGTCATGTGGAACGATGACAATATCACTATGAATTCACCTTATCCATTTTCCAGTGATAACAGCTATCCCAAAGGACAGTCTCAGACTAATTTAAAAGGCAAATATCCAAAAAAAATGTAAGATAATGTATAGTTAGTTTACATATCTAAACTTGCCTAATGCAATATGAACAGCATAAGATCCCTTCAGTCAGTGTTCCCAAAGCATGGGGTGCAGAGAACTAGCTCAGGAGCACAGAAGATGTACAAACCAGATTATTGGCTTTAACACTACAGGTTGTGTTGGCAAGATTGTTTTAATTCCCCTAAAAGAAGGGCTCAGTTTTCAGGTGCTTTGAAAAATAACTGCTTTAAATAGTTAAAGAGAAACTAAACCATCCAAACACTGTTCTGTACAGTTATTTGTCAAGTGTGCTTGAAATAAGATAAATACTCTCTTTTTTTTTTTTTTTTGCAAATGACCAAAAGCCGTAACAAATTAAATGTAGCTGCCACCCACCATATAATTTTACCTTTGTTTGATGTTAACATCCTGCTCAGATTTTGTTTACTCTTTGCACACACAAGAAAAACGAGATGTTCGCGAGTACCACCAGGACAGTGCATCAAGCACCTTGCATATACCCCCTAGTTCACACAGTCTGAAAAGGAAGCTTTTAATTATAGAAGCAATGGCTGGGTTGTACCCACTGGAGGACCTACACGGCTGGAATACTCCCCAACTCCACACACCCTGAAGTATACTTATGGCATCCCCTCAGGGCAAAACACTATTTTTAAAACCAAGAGAGACGAGGCAGGTCTAAGCACCACGTTTGATACTGGCCATCCAACAGCTGGCTGGACTACGGCATCGGAAATGGCTAGGCACCCCAAGAACTATGGGTCTAAACCCAGTGGGATCAACTTAGACTTTCAACTTTCCAGAGCAGCTAGAACAAGTGTTCTGTGATCTTTTCCAAGAGGGACCTGGGGCAGAGCACAAGGGGGAGGGAGAGGAATGTGTTTAGATTTAAAACTAGTATTTCTCACTAAACTTAAAATGGCACTTAGGAACAGATTCATCTTATCCTATGCACATCTACTAAATCCAGCTGATCTAAAATGTACCAAGTCAGCCGAAATGATGGGCCCGCAGCCATCACGCAACAACACAGCTGCAAATGTGTTCATGTTTCAAGTCCTCTCAAAAAGCAGGGACTGGTACAGAATTTTGAAAAGGTTCTCTTGTCCCAAGCATGAAGGGCACGTGCCTGGTGATCTCCCCTGCTATTAAATACTTAGCATGGCTGACCATTGCTTTTTGGGGTATAACTGAAGGCATCAATCAAATTCAAAGAGGCTGGACACATGCCTTTCCCCAAATGCAATACTCCCCATTATAAAGTGCAGAGGTATTCAAGCTGGACTCTTCTTTTAAGAGACAAAAATTTTACTGCGAAAATGTTCTCTCACCCCCCGGAGAAAGATAAGCTTTAATATTTACGGTACTCAACAAAACCTGCTCATTCTCATGAGTTTTTGCTGTGGGGCTGGACCATGACAGAAGTGAGGATGACACCTGTAACTGCAACAAGATATAGGTTAGATATTAAAAAACTTCTACCTATTCAGTGCTGGAACAAATTACCCAACAGTTGCAGAACCTGTCACTGCAATCTCCTAAATGAAGGCTAGACAAATATCTGACTGCGGTTGTTTAGAAAGTAATAACCCAGCCTTGAACAGAGGCTTGCATTAGATGATCTCTTGAGGGCCTTTCCATCCCCATGTTTCTATGATTCCATTGATATTCCAAATGTTTAACTCCAAGTATGTAAATGAGACCCTGAACCTAGTGCTCTGAAAAGACTTATTTTATGCACAAATTGAAATAATGTCTCTGTTTATTCCCCCCGCCCCTTGTTTAAGCTGGAGACACTGACTCCCATTATGTGCTTGCATAGTATTTGGTAACAAAAGCGTCTCCATCTTGGTTAAGGCCTCCAGGCCTTGCGCTGACAACGTATTCAAAATCATTGTGTGTAAAACAAGTGCAAGCTCCTCATTAGCCGCTGTTTTGAGGGAAAAATGAAAGAACTGCCTCAAACTTCTTGAACCTGTCAGTGTGACAAGAGATCTCAAAACAGGCAATATCATTTTACAGCGTTTTACGATAGCGATCAATAGATCTAGCGATCGACCGATCTTCTATTCGTGGCCTTTACATATTCAACTGGAAGAAGTACACACCAAGAGTAACAGCACCACTTTTGAATCCTAGAAGTTTGTGCACACAGGGAGCTTCATGCAAGGAATGGAGTCGGGTTGCCTTAAGCCAAGGGCAGGCAATTATTTCGGGTGGAAGGCGGCTTACTGAGTTTTAACGAGCCATCTTAGGCTGCATGACAGGTCAGCCAGGAGCAAATATATATTAATTTTATAAATTTTTTAGCAGCCCTGTGGAACAGATTGAATGGCTTGGTGGGCCGCATCCAACCCACAGGTTGTATTCTGCCCACCCCTGCCTTAGCAGACTTTGCACAGACACATGGACTTGTAAAGACCGATAAGCGTAGCTTAAGACCCTTGGTTCCTACTCTTGTGCTTATTGATATCTTAAGCAACAGGAAAATTACTACCCATTTATTTTAAGAGCATTCAAAACAGCTTTCAAAGATCGAGGAAATGCACGATTCCATTCACAAAACACCCCTCAGACATCCTCACTCGAGCCTGCTCCCATCGTTCCCGCAACAGGTTCAACATCAGACGTGCAACAGGCTACGGAGGTAACAGCGCCCTCGACTTACGTCCAGGCAACAGATTCAGCTCATCCCACGCGTGTCTACCAAACCCAAAACACACTAAACCAGCCCGATCACGCGTGGGCATCACCGATACACATGAACCCAAAGCCATTCAGCGTTCGCAAATCGATCACGGACGCGACGCTGGCAGCCCTTCGCCGCCGCAAGACAACCAGGCGCTTAAGCAGCAAGGGTTGGACTAGGCGCGACCTCGGCGGCGGGCCCCTTCCAGCCCTCCTTCGCTATGGTTTTGGGTCACGGGCCAGCGTTTGTTCCTCGGTGACAGCGCAACGAAACAAAATGCAGAGGATCGGACGCTGTGGAGACCCAGCGTGTCCAGGCTGCTGAAGCCAAGATGAAGAAACACTCTGGCGGTTTGGTTGGTTGTTTTGGGGCTTTTTTCCTCAACCCCTGAAGTCTCTCCGAGAAGTTGGGCTTTGCAAGCAGCTCCGCCCGCCCTCCCCACGGCCTGCCCTCAGCACCTGCCTCCCTGCGAGCAGCCAGAGCCCGGCCGTGCCCAGCCCCGCGGCTCAGGCCGGCCCTGCAGGCACCTCTCCCCGCAGGCCCCGCTAGGAGGGACTCCGGGAGCGCAGCTCCGGCCCTACCAGGCCCCCGCTTACCATGATGTCTCCGCGGGGCGGGGCTGGGCACTGGCGACTCCCGGGGCCGTCCGGTCTGCGTCTGAGCCAGGCCGCGGCCCTTCCACTTCCGCCGTTGCCTAGGAGTGAACATCCGGGTCACCGCCGCCCGGCCCCGGCCCCGCCCCTCGCCGCCGCCCGGGCCAATCACAGCGCAGGCTGCCGGTCATCGCCAAGTATGGAGAGCGGCCCGCGTTCTGGAGGGGAGGGGAAGGAACGGGGCGGTAGGAGAGACCATTCTCTTCTCTGGAGGGGGGTGGAGATAGAAAGAAGCAGGATTGAATGGAGGGATGTCCCCAACTGAGAGAACAACTCGAGTTATTAAATGGGTGTAAGGACATTAAATGAGGGAGAGGAGACACCAAGGGGCTGAGGAAGAAGGGGAAAAGGGAAGCAACCAACTCCAAGGAGGGGGGGAGGAACAGAGCGCCCAATCAGGGAGGGGAATGGGGGGACGGGAGAGACCAATTGGGAGGGGACTGGGGGGGAACCGGGAGAGACCAATAGGGAAGAGAACAGGGGGACATAGGAGAGGCCAACAGGTTCAGGTTCAAGGTGGCTGGTCCTGGTGGAGCAAGGGGCTCAGGCTCTCTGCAGACTCTGGCAGCCTGTTGTACAGGGATTGTGCGCACTGGGTAGTGCTTTGGGGCAGCGAGGGTGAAATCAGGGGGGTCAGTTAGGTTTTTAATTAAAAAACAAATCAAGTTGGGAAACTGGGAGCCCTGGGCCTGCACCTGCTGTGACCCTGACCGCCATCAGTGGGAAGCTTGGGCTTCTGCGGCTGAGGACAAGGCAGGAAGCAACGGGAGGAGGAGGCTGTCGCCCTCCTGGGAGGCAGTGGGAAGGGGGATGAGGCGCACGCCTTGCCAGTGGTTCTGGGTGAGGCGCTGATAGCAGGCGGGTGGGTGGGGAGACTCCCACGTTCTGCGCTCATCCAGGCTCTGGTCTGGAGGGAAGAACAGGCCGGCCTGTTCCTGGTGCCCTAATCCTGCCCCTCCGGGCCATCCTGTTCTGTCTCGTACTGCCCCTCCTTCGAGCTTCTCACGCAAGTCTCCCTCCTTCCTCCTCCCACCGAGCTCTGACTCGCTCTCTTTACTTCTAGCCAGTTCCAGTTTCTACCACCTTTGCCTTCCTGTTTCAGTATGTCTCTTTGTCTAGTCTGTTCTAGTTTCCCATCCCACTGTCCCAGTCACATTTCGTCGCTGCTGACTCCTCATCCTAAATCCTTCATTCTGATTCCCCAATTCCCCCGATGCTCTTTGTCCAGCCAATTCCAGTCACCCTGCCTCCCTCAGAAAGCCTTCTTCTAAGTTAGCCTGGGTGCCAAGGTGGGGAAGGTGAGAGCACGGGAAAGACCATGTCTTTAGCCTCAGACCTGGTATCTGGCTCTAAAGCAGTTTAAAGATGCAATTTTAGGGGGGTCCTGCTCAATCCATAAATTGCCGGGATGTAGTATGCTCAGCTCCATAGGCATGTAGGAGCTAAAACAAAATAAAACTTTTTCAGAGCAGATGAAACATTCCTGGAATTCAGCTGCCAGACTCCAGCAAACCTTTCCCGGAAAGGTGTGAGCTGAGCCTTTTTTTTTTTTTTAAAGTTTATAACTCAGATAAATTCATGTGTTTTCTTTTTTCACCCCTGGAACATCAAAAGGCGTATCCCTGACACCTGATGACCACACCAGGTGCTAAACTGTAAGCCTCTGCTTCAAAGCATGAAGGTACTACAGCTTCTCAATGAAACAATTGTATGAATGATTTTTACATGAGCAGAGCACAAGAGGTCCCTTTAATCTCATTCTGGGGAATATTTGAAAGTATTTAACAAAACCTTTCCAAAAAAATCAGCCTGACGCAAACACCTAGCATAAAAAATTCCAGTGCAAGCCACTAGCGTTTTGGCAAAGTGATGGGAACTGGATCTTACAATAGGAAGTGTTGGGTAATTTGAAGAATAAATGTCACTGTCTATGCTGCCTATAAGATATATTAATTATACATAGATTCTGGAGCACGAGTTATAGCTCCTAGCTACGTAGAGGGAACACTAATTCATTCCATAGGCAACCCATCATTCTTATGAAGAAATAGAAGCCTTAATTCAGCAGAGCATGCAAGTACCCGGTTAAAGTTAGGCGGGTCTTTGGTGCATTACAGTGCTTGTAATATGGGGACCCAAATGCAAGAAGATGAAAATCTCAAGGTCCGTGTGAGTAAAGTACATCGCCACTCCACTCCACCCTGCTTCCAGCAAAATAACAATTAATTAACTGTTTCGGGTGATTTATTAAATCCTGTTATTTGAGCCAACACTGATCCTGAATCCGGCCTCTGTGTGCTGGTGCCTCTGTGAATCACTGCTGACACATGGTTTTGACTTTACGCCCAGATGCAACTCAACTAAAGTCAATAGAGTTACCCCCAGGGGAGAATCCACTCCATTGTGGGGCAACATTTTCCTCTATAGTTCTCTTGGAACAATTGTTTGGCCCACGTTTCAGAAGGGCTTGAGTGCCAGGTTTGTGAGGACCCTGTGCTGGTGCTTTTTGGCATCTGAATTGCAGGCTTGGCCCTAACATGAGCCAAAAACCCTCTTGTTGTTCCTTTATTTTTCTTCGCATGGAAGCATGCTCTATGGAAACGGGAAACCCTGACAAGAGGAGTCACAAAACGCTTCCTTGTCCGATGTAATGTTGTGGGAGCTGGCACGAGCATCTCTGATAATGGTGTGTGCAACACTTGCATGAAGATTGTAACAGAAACTGTGTATTTTCAGATGAATGGCTTCTATTTTTCCATGTAATATTATGTGCATATGTCCTTCTGGCAGGAAATGATTTTACCCTAATATGTTATCACAGTTGTTCAGGACTTGAATCTAAATGCTATTAAATATCAACTCGCATTTAGTACTTTACCAAAAGGATGCAGCTCTGCCAGTGCCCATTTTTAGTGAATTTAACAAACAGTATGCACTAAACAGCTACAAATTTCCATTTTGAAAATGACAGCACCGGATTCCCTGAGCCACAGTCTGTATTGGTGTAAATCAGCAGAGCTGCACTGAAGTCAGTAGCACTATGTCACTTTGCATAACAATCTGACCTCCTCATTCTTGCCTCAAACCACTCATATGAGGTAGGCAAAGATTACTAGGCTTTTAATTTAGCAGATCTGCTGTATAGCTTCTCTCTGCTCTCAGGCTCTTATTGCGCCTCTGTGGTCAGCAAAGGAACATACAGCAAGAGAGGGAGAAACTGCAGCCGGGTTTATTTTAAACAATTTCCAAAATCCAAACGAATGTTGAGGCCAAGAGGATGTTTTCCTTAGTGGCAGAAATACAAGCATCCTGGATTCTGTTTTCCTGCTAATAGGTATAAAGACGAATAAACAGCTGCTTTCTGTTTTCCCAAAAATATTTGCGCTAAGATGATCTGCAAATTCCTGCTCAGATTGATGGAGCATCTCGTCAAATGAGGACCAGCTGCTTGCTCTGTTTGTTTATGGCAGGACATGCTTAAGAGACCTTTTTTTTTTGTTTGTTTATCAAAATGTGGGACCAGACTCTTTCTGGTGGGCTGTAATTGCAGTGTGGATGGTCTGAATAAGGGGCGAGTCTGTGCATGTAACTCTGGCTGCAGCCATCCCACCTTCTGCTGTGATTTTCTGCCATTGTCAGCTAACCGAAGTTGGACTAGGGCTATTCGTGAATGGGAGGCTTCCAAGAAATGCCAAAACAGAGCAAGAGGAAGTGACATCGTTGTTACTGAACTATTCCAAGCGGTATACTATCTAAAGGTACTGCCTTTAGTATGGGATATTTAAAAAGGCTTTCTAATTTGGTACCCTTAAAAAGCGTACAGTATTAATTGCCAGGAATATATATGATGTTAACTGCAAGGTGCTGGGGTAATGATACAAAACTGAGCGCTGGCATGCTCTTGGCTTAAGTTCCCTTTGTAGCTTGCAGTTGGATACGGGATTTTTGCTTTCCGTTCCACGTTGCACAGAAACGACTTTGCAACAATATTAAACAGTTGTGTTCCTCCCTAGAGCCGGTTGCAGTTCATGGCTGAAGAAGCAACCCTTGCGCATCCTGTTGTCCCTATATTGTTTTATGCCTATAAAATACCACAGGGATTTATGATTTTGTGGAACCAATAATATTAATAAATCAACATATACTGGTTTGTAAAGGGCACAGATTAAAGGCACAATATGGGGAATAACAGGAGCATCACCTTTGCCAATGACTGGCTTTCTCTCAACGGAAGTGATTTGCTGCTGTTCTTGAAAGCAGAGACTGAGAAGGGCTTGTGCAGTTCTCTTGTAGTAGCTACATGAATGTAAAGGTCACGGAGACGCAGCTGGAGCAGAGAGAAGAGGAAACTGGAAATCCTTTGAGTCTCTGGTTGAGGAAATTCCTGGGACGGACACGGTGCTGTACCAAAGAGTAAAACCTGAAGAAAACAAAGGAAAGAACAGGATGAAATCCAGGATTAACTATTACCCAGGAGAAGAAACTTCAGGGTAGGGTCGCCTGCAAAGGATGCCTCACAACCGGCAGTTGAGGAGGCAGTCTCTCTGGCAACCAGAAGGCAGGATGAGGAAATGAAGGAGACAGAAGGCAATATGGATAAACACTATTAGCAGCGGGAGTTTGTGAGAGCACAGAGAGCTTATAGATAGGGACCAGGTTCTGGGCTGTTCTGCACTCTGTATAGTTATTACATCTGTGCAAAGTGAGTACAAAGTGCTACTAAATAAAGAACGGTAGGAGGTTACACTCACATTGTGCTCTCTAGATGCTGGATTCCACCAGGGGACAGAGGTTGCTCAGCAGGATTTCAGCTGGAGGCAACGGGCTCAGAGCAGACAGAGATTCTGCTCCCCACTGTGCTCTTTGCTCTACGTCTGTTCTTGGACAAATAACTTGGCCCCTCTGTAATTCAGCTTCCCTGTCCATAAAATGGGGATGACAGCTCCCTCTGTAAAGCATTTTGAGATCTACGGATGAGAAGTTATTCATCTCTTTACATTTAATTAGAAAAGAAGCTGATCGTGAAAATTCCTTACCATCCAGTGGCAAAAGGATTTGTCAATGCTGCTGGGCACGGATTACAAAGACCAGAGTAAAATACGCTTCTGATTTTGATTTTGCCACTAGATTGGGCTGCAGCAGACAGATGCAGAAGGCACTGGTGGCTCTGCGCGCTAGATGGAGAGAACAGAACCATGGCGGGTTAGTTGCTTGATCACCTTCAGAAACAGCACCTTGCTTGGTTTCACTGGGTCTGGATTTGGTCAACTGCAAGCATTTCCCACACATGGGAACATCCACCAGAAGACAAACAGAATGTGCTCTGATGGGCTTAGTGTCAGACATTATGTGTCTTAAAAATGAGGGGAATATAAACAAAGGAGCCAAACAGTGATTTCAGTTGACAGCTTAACAGCTCAACGACATCAGATTCATGTGCAATTAATAAGAGGGCTTTTGATCCTGCAATCAGTGTCTATAAAATACATGTGGTTTCCCTGTATACTTGATTATATTTAAGGAAGCAAAAGGATAAATACTTTTTTTTATTAGCATAACAAAGTACTTTTCACTTCAAGCCAGAACTTTGCAAAACATTTGTGGTCTGACACGATGTGCTTTTCATTTCATCTTCCTGCATATGTTAAATATACAACAGAATGCTTCCTATGCTTTCTATTCCAGTGTTTAGCAAGAACCAAAGAAATGGAATTGGAGAGTTTATTGGAGCTGAGATTTTAGAGGGGGGAAAAGTGCTTGTTTTTTAAATGCAATGCTTTCTCCATATATAAAGGCAGAAAGAAAAAACAACTGTGTTTTTGAGGTCAGAGTACCCAAATCTCTTTTTTTAAATTTTATTTTAAGCTGGTGGAACTTTAAAAGTATATGAACCTATGTTATGACTTCTCATGAAGTTGTCTTACAATTCAGTTTGGGTTTTTTGCTAAAAGAGCCTCAATTTCTAGCCCTTGCAAAGGCCGCTTCAGTGTTTTTTATTGCTCAGAATTGGTAAACCAGTGACATTGGTTGGCTCGAGGCCAAGAACCTGAGTGCTTCTTGGAAATATGAAAAGGAAAAATCATGGTTCAGAGGTACCCACAAGACTACCCGGTGGTTTTGAATTCCACATCCAGCCCCACCGATAGCTTTCGCTATGGAGATAGTCTTTGTACACAGTAGCAAAACAGCATATGAATAGGAAAGAATATACTTTCCAGCCCGGCTAATTCTGAAACTGCTTTACCTAGGATACGTTTGGAATGTAAAATCTGTTCTTTTAACAGTTTTCCCATTCACTTCAGTCTCTGATGAGTAAATCAAAATGCCACGTTTAATAAAAACCAACACGCTGTCCAGGAGGTATCAGGTTTGGGGCTCCTCCCTCCCCTGCAAAAATGTTAAAAACAGACTTTGGAATATTATTTTTCACTCCATCAACACCCAGGCAGATGTCCTGTTTGTCTTAAAAGCCCATTTGGTTAATGTCAGAGAAGATAATAAACCTAGCAGCCTCGGATGTGTGTGCACAGGCCAAACTGAGATTCCATATTTTACTGCCGAGGCAGCTTTATCACTGATAGCCATGGGGAAGCTGTAGATTAAACGGGATTCAGACCTTCTTATCATCAGGTCATCTGACCCTGTTCAGTGCAGCATTGCCCTTCTCCATGCCATTTTAAGGTTTAGCGTGCATTGTAGAGTATGGGCCAGATCCAAACAAGGGCTTTATAAGCCTCCATGTTAAGGACCACAACGCCTACCTTTTAGGAGCTTAACCTCCAGAATGCAATCCAAAGCCTAGAGTTAGGTACCTATAGGTACCTACACTTCCAATAGGGAGAGTTAGGTACCTCAGAAAGGTACTCCAAAAAAACCAATGTGTTGAGGAGCATAAAAAATGCTAAGCACCAGGTGGTGTCTGAACTTCACTTCCCCATTGGCTGAACTTCCTTCCCTTCTTGTAGCTGAGGTGCCTGAATTGGTGCTGAAAGGGACTAAAGCAAGTGCCCAGGAAGTGGGAGGCATTGATTATAAGCCATCCTCAGCCTGAGGGGCCTCAAACCTACAAGATCTCATTTCCGAGGAAAGTGTCTAAACAGTAAACACCAGGCTAAGAGGTAGACTGTATGAGAGCACCTCTGCCCCTTCTGTAGCAAAAGATGTACGGCTCATAAGGCCAGAACCATCCTCACTGCATAGCCCAATAGTTAGGACACTCAGCTGAGTTTTTCTCCCTATTTCTAAGGGTATTTTTGCCTTTTTATTCAATAATTGTTTCACCTAACATGTAAAAATAGATTTAGGAGCTGAGACTAGAACCCAGGATTCCCTCTTCTCAGCTGAGGTGTACTTTAAATCATCACTGAATATGATTAAGGAGGTCAGGCATGTCTTCTCAGAGAGGGATTTTCAGGTAATCAGAAAGCCTGAATTCATAGAAGTGCATTTTGGGACTTGTGGTCCCAGTAATATTGCACTATGCCCTCTCTGGATCTATCATCCAAAGATGGATGTATTGGGTATATTGTATTATTTAAGGCTGGCCCTCCTGCCTCTCTCGCTCTCTCTCTCTCTCTTGCTTAAGTGAAGACAGCTTTACAGACCAAGCATTTCAAAACCAGCATTAGCCAGAATGAGGTTAGCTTTTAGAACTCTTGTCAGACTTGACTGTACTAATGATGTCTGCAGCTTGTCATTAAAAAAGAATCAAGGGAAAGCTGATTAAATGCAGCAGAAAGAGAGAAACAAAACTTTCCATTCCTTTACTTTTTCCTTGACACGTTGCGCTTTATTTGGAGCTTGCCAATATGCCAGCCAACAAAATTGCAGGGGTCTAGTCATGGTTCACTAGTTAAATCTGTATGGAATTAGCTGCTGATGTGGACCAATGGAAAACACTCATTTACAGAGCTGGAAATGGCAGCCATGTATAGGCTTAATCATCAGGAAAGCTATCAATACAACAGATTGGTTCGTTTCTGATTTGTACTATCCCAGCATAGTGCAGATCAAATAAAGTGAGACGCATCATACTGGAGTTTAGATACACTGCCAAGAGAGAGCGAAATATTTGATCAGGAGAGCTACAAATGCTTAAATCAGTCTTTTGTTATGAGTGCACTTCCCGACCGAGAAGTTTGGGTGCTAACTTAGCAATCATCGCACAGGCAGCTTGCAACAAAATTCATACAGCCAGCTGTTATACATCTTGTTCCATTTTCCAAAGTTCCACTTCATTCAGCCTTACCTGACAACCATAATTAGCAATACGGAGTACTGCTGAATGTTACATCAGCCTTGCAAAACTGTCATGAAAATGTATTAGCCCCGGCACAAAATATCCGTGTTCATTACCACTAAAATGATCACTACGAGAAGAGTAAATGGCAATTTACTCCCCCATCAAAAATGATTTCCCCTTGGTGAGTTAGAATAGAATTTTGTCTGCAAGTCTGCATTTCTTTCTGTCTCTCTCGATTGGTGAGCCGGTTGGTTTCAAGGTTTGGTTTTCATTTGTCTGTTATGGTTGGTAGTTTGTAATGCAAAGTGAAGAAGGCATCGGTATCTGCCAGCTAATGCTGGTAACCATGCGTGAAAATCCTTGAGAGCAGAGAGGATGAAAACAGAACGCCCCAATTCCGATATTTCCCAACACTGTGCAGCGATCTTTCTGTGCATGGAGACCTAAAGGGATGGATGCCTCTCTATGAGAGTGTGTGAACCAAGTCAAGCAGATGCCTCCTACACTCTTGTATCCTATGCAGATTACTGCTGCTCTTGGCAAAAGTGATTTGTGTGTGGGAGGGGATTAATATTATTGAAAAAATATTGGAGAAATGAAGTCTTCATTCTTTAGAAAAGGGGAGATTAGGAGGAAACTAGGAGTCGGTACAATCCTGTAAGATACAATCCAGGCAGAGAGATGCTACAGGGATCTTTGAAGTGATGCCAAATACAATAACAAAGGGCCATACACTCTTCTTAGAAAAAGCTAGTTATTTATTAGATTTATATGCTGCCCTCCCTGAAAGAGTCTCAGAGCAGCTTACAATAAAATTCAGAGAAATTATAAAGACACATACAAGTATTAAATAATATGCAATAAAACTGATTCCCCAGACAGTGCCCCAAAACGTAACCTCACTTGCTGAAGGCCAGCTCAAATAAAAAAAGGTCTTACAAGACATAAGATGTCCAAGCTCAAGCTCTGATGGATATTAAAGTTGGCTGGAATTTTTTTAACCATAAAAGTACTGAAATGCTCACCCCCTCCTCCTGTCCACTTGCCTCCTCCTTCCATCTCATGCTGCAAAAGCAGAAACCAGGGTAAAAAGATTTTGAAAAAGAACTAGATCTGTATTCTAAAGAAAGGGGAGGGAGTATCCAAAATTCTGGCTAATATGGGTGAACCTCGAGCAAGACCTGATACAACAGCACCTGAGTGATGATATTTTGATTACGGCCAGCCCTTTGAGGAGCTTACCTATTGAAGGCATGATCTAAAGGACTGTGCCAAAAGTTTCACTGCTGACACACAATACACATGCATGAAATATATATTGGCCATGCCTTCAGACCCTACCCAGGAATGTCCGTTCATCTGCATGGTACGCACCTGTCTATCTTGCAAGTCAACAGAATTGCTCTTGAGTGAGACACTGGATTGCTCAATGGAAACCTCACTTGATAATAAAGTGAAGCTGGAGTGACCGCTCCAGGGGGCAAAAGCCTGGTGGACACATTCTATCATTTCTGGCTGTGTGATGGAGGTGTACAGAATGAAGAACTAATCAGCACAGTCCTTAAGCAAGTGCCTAATTAAGCATGTGAGTACTCTCATTGATGGAGCATACAATTCAAGTTAGACACCTGCTTAACTTGGAGACTAACAGAGCCTGAGCCTAGAATTTGGCCCTCTGCTAACTTAAAGGCAGCTACGGATTTTGAAAGGCTTTCTGGCTGCTTCTTGCCTCTAGTCTCCTCTGTGCTTTCGTATATGCATCTATTATGCTCACAAACCAGGCTAGAAGGAAGTGGGAAGGGAGGAGGGAAACAGTGCACATTAGGCTGTGAGATGTAAAAAGAGGTTTTTCAAACAGCATATTCAAAACGTCACCCTGGAGTCATACAATAATAAATATTCAATATTACATTGAAAGGGTTTAATTGCCAAGTAACTATGGCAATGGAGAGAAAAGCCTGTCTTTGGACACATTTCCTCCTGCATTAATTTTTCCCAGGAGGAAGAGAATGGATTCTCGATTGTTAATGGATAACGTTTTCCAGAGCCCTCTCCGATCACTCAGTGACTCCAGGATTAAAAAGAAGCAGACAGAATTCTCCGAGGGAAGCTGGACGTTCAAAACAATTATGCTGAACAATTCCATCTCCTTAGACGGGGTCGAATACACCAGGTTCTTGAGGCAAGGCTGTCAGAGGCATTGAGACCCACTGTGCAGCAGTGTGACCCCTAGTAAAGTGAGCCTAGCTCTGAATCCAAATGCTCACTGCCTCTTCCTCTGTCCCCAAAGAAACAGGCTTTACAGCAAGCCTATGAGCCTGAAAATGAGTAAGTGTGAAGTGAGACTGCACATTGGCCTGAGCTAAGAGCTTGTTTTTGCCAAGATTGCGTTTCTTGGTTATTTTTAAATTCTGATTTCTGGAATTTGATTTGCTGTGGAGGGGAGTGGGGAATTTAAAATGTATTTGGAAGCCCCAAGCATCTTCTCTCTTCTGATGTTTTCCAGAACTCAAAAGTGTTTGGAAATGGAGGGCGGTGCTGGCACATTGGGACGTGTCACTGGATCTGTGGTTTTAGAGAATATTTCTTAATCCAGGTGGGGAAAGAACTGCATTACCCCATTGGTATTTTCATAAGTAACTCGATGCATGCCTCTCTTGGATGGAGGGATGCTATAAGGCAGTGATGTTTAATGTGAGAAAACTGGTGAGGAGGAAGGGGACTAATTGTCTTATATTGTTACCGGAATATAGTCCTCTGGGAAGGAGTTTTAGAATGGTCTGCTATTTGGGGCAATCCATTACATTTAAACAGCAATAAACCTTTGCTGCTTAGAATTTTTTTGAAAAAGATCATTCATAGTGAGGGTTACGCAGGTTCCAGAAGGAGGTCTGAACAAACCAAGATCAGGAACTCTTCCGTTCTTTCTTTAAACCAAAAACTGTAATGGCACAAAAGCAGTTTCCTAAGCCAGAGGCCACATCAGCAACAGAAAGCCCTAGAGAATACTGGCAAACCTGTAGGGATATTTTTACTTTCCATTCTTAGCTTCAGTTCTTTATTTGATAGATGTGATTTGATTTCTAGAAGGTCTTCCTCTGTGTGGTAGAGAAACCGAAATTCTGTGGGAAAGAAAATGGGCTTTGTGACCCAGCACAATAAAGACACTATCTATGCTACAGCAGAAACAAACAAAAAAAAAACCCAAGGCAAACCCATGTTACTCAACTGCTCACCGTTCCTTTAACAAACATGAACACTCCTTGCCCCACTCTCCCCTCCCAGATCTGTCCTTTAAATTATGCCAATGCTTGTTTAGGAGGATTTTCAAACATAAATCCCTATTTGTGTCTTGCTGTCACACAAACCAGTTACAGAGCTGTTGATATGTGAACCCCCAACCCTTCCTTTGATCCAGGTAGGCAGACTCCTGTGTCTGTGAACAGAAATGGGGAGCAAAACTCAGCAGAGTGTCCTAACTACATAAAAAATGCTGTTTCGCTTAGCGCTACTTTGCTCATTTTAAATTGATATGCGATTCCACTTAGAACTCAGCGAGTTTCGTTATAGTGCTCCCGGTCGCCATCTTGGGTCATTAAAAACAATTGCAGTCACCAAGTTGGGTCGTCAGATACTTCCAGTTTCACTTAATGCTCGTTTCACTAAACACTCGGTTTTTCAGGAACCAACGAAGAGTGCTAAATGGAGGTTGCCTGTACATGATTTCACTTAGCACTCAACAAGTTTCGTTATAATCTTTGCAGTTGCCATCCTGGTTCATTAAAAACTACTGCGGTCGCCACCGTGGGTCGCCAAATACCATCGGTTTCACTTAATGCTCATTTCACTTGACGCTTGGTTTTTCTGGAACCAATGAAGAGCGCTAAGCGGGGTTTGCCTGTACATGATTTCACTTAGCGCTCAGCGAGTTTCATTATAATCTTCGCAGTCGCCACCTTGGGTCGTCAGATACTTCCAGTTTCACTTACCACTCGGTTTTCTAGGAACCAATTCAGAGCGCGAAGCGTGGGATGCCGGTACGCGATTTCACTTAGCGCTCAGCAAGTTTCGTTACGACGCTCGCGGTCGCCATCTAAAAACACCTGTGGTTGCCGTCTTGGGTCGTCAAATACCGTTGTTTCACTTAACGCTGGTTTTTCAGCAACCAACGAGGAGTGCTAAGCGGAGGTTGCCGGTACGTGATTTCGCTTAGCGCTCAGCAAATTTCGTTACGATGTTCGCAGTTCGCATCTTGGGTCGCCAATACCGTCGGTTCCACTTAACACTCGTTTCACTTTACGCTCGTTTTTCAGGAACCAATTCAGAGCGTGAAGCGGGGGTTGCCGGGGCTACCCAGCGAGGATGGCGACGGGTCCCCGTAGCGCCACGCTAGCACGTTGACGTGCATTTGGACTCCAGCACGTGCCGCCTCGCCGCACCGGTGCTCTCCCCGGTTCTTGCTTTGCGTCCCGGGGACCTAATGCGAGCAGAAGGCGCCTCACAAGGTCACCAGAGGGTTTGAGGCCAGCCATGACGTGCCCCCGGCCTGTGTCTCCGGTGGGGCGGCACCAGGCCCCGCGGGCGGATCTGGATTTTGAACTGGGGGGTGCGGACAGAGAGCCACATCCTCCTGCCTCCCGCAGGGTCTCTATGAGTTTCCTCAACTCCTGAATAAGGGGATTAAATGGGGTGGGCGTGAGGGCCAGGCTCTCCAAGGAAGGAGCCATGGTGGGGGAGAGAGGAAACCTTCCTTCCGTATTATTACGGGATGGTCAAGGTCAAGCTGGGGTGTGGGGGGGGAAAGGTTGATTTCTCGCGAGACTCGTCGCGGCGCCGGCGGCAACTCTCGCGAGACTGAGCGCTGACGGGGGCGGGGAGCAAGATGGCGGCGGAGAGCGATCTGGGCAAGAAGTGGGACCGCTGCCTAGCCGACTCGGCCGTCAAGCTGGGTAAGGGCCGAGCGGGGTCCGTCCGCGCCCCCGGCGCTGTGAGGAGCGGGCCACGCTCCTCTAGCCCCCCCGGCGTCCTGCCCTACGGCTGGGTCCCGGGGGCACCTTGTGGCAGGGAGCCCGCTTGCTCCCTTGGGCCGCTCCCTGCCGCCGGGGGGCGTGGGACCGTGCCGCAGGGGTTTCCTCCGCCGCCGCCTGCCGTGGGGCCGGCAGCGTCCTCGGGATCCAGCCAGACGAGCGTTCGTGTTCCCTCCACAGCACGTCTAGCTTTTATTGGACCGACGGCGTAATTGGAGGAAAATCCCCCTCACTTGGCCCTCAAAAGCTCGTCTGGTTTGATCCCAGTGACAACGCTGTGCGTTACGTGGGGTCGAGCAAGGCACGCTTTTTGAGGGTGAGGCAAGGCTTCCTAACTCGGGCCTCGTTGCTGGGTTCCAGCAGCATGGTTAGCCCAATACAAAATGTCATTAGGGGCAAGTGAGGCGAGCCGACGTCCTCAGGTTTATAGCTTCAGAGATGTTCGGGTCGGCAGGTGATCGAGTCCGACCCCCTGCCCTGGGCAGGAAAGAGCGCTGACCCCAGCCAGGCGCTTGTCCAGTCTCTTGAAGACCCCCAGGGTAGGGGAGAGCCCCCCTTCCTCGGAGTCCATTCCAGATCCTTGCCACTCTCACTGTGAAGAAGTTTTTCCTTAAGTCCAACCTAAATCTACCCTCCGTCAATTTGTGGCCATTGTTCCTAGCTAAACCGCGTTCGATGTTTTTTTGCCATCGCAAGCTGGTCTCGCTCAATCCCACTGACAGAGTTACCTTGCATTGGACTAACAAAGTTGTTAGGATCGAGCGAGACAAGCTTTCGAATGCAGGACCTGGGGAAGAACGCCTTGCTGTCGCGAGCTTTTCTCTATCCCAGTGACAGTCTCATAAAAGATATTTTCCTCGGGTCTTGCGTTCGGAAGCCTGTCTGACTTCATCCCAGCACCTCGGCTTTCATCGTGCCAGCAATCACGCCAAAAAATCCTTGCCTCTTGCATCATTTCTGGACCATTGCGGCTGCAGCATCGCTCTTACGCTATCGTTTTATCTTTTGCCCTTTTCATTCTGGCTGAGATGCTTCCTAGTAGTGATCGTGGACGGCAGAGCCTGCTTTTAAACTCCTAGCAACTTGCTGCTGAAGATCAGTTTCATAGTTGTTAGGGTCTGGAAGGGACTTGACAGATCATCAGATCTGTCAGAGACATAGAGCTCCCTGTCTTGCTAAGCGTGAGACCTCGAAAGTAGTATAATACAGTGGTTTGATGCTGCTAGGACTTTGAGGTCCTGCTCTTCCCTGGACCATGTCTTTGTTAATTTCAGTAATGATCCATGTCGGTTTCCTAAAATCTGTTTCTGCAAACTTGTTTGTATCGCCATGCAGATAAAGGGTGACTTGTTCTTAAATAAATGCTGAGTAAGTATGCCACATGCTCTTAGTTTTGCAACAGTAGACTATTTAGTGCGGTATAATCCAAGCATTAAAAAAAAAAAGTTTGTTCCCTTCAGATTTCAATGTCATACCTGCAAATATGCATGTTCTTCAAGAATAGTTCTTTTGATTTCCATGAAAATATTTCCACCTGCTGAAAGTTAAGAGCATGCATAAGTGTTTGTAGTCGGGGCTGCAAACATGCAACTAAATAAATAATAGCTAATATTAAAGAAAATTGACAAGAAATCCATAATTGGATGTGCACCAAATGCAGCTCAGTGCTGCTTTAGTTACAGACCAGCAAGTTATGGAAAGCGGGTCATGACTGCCTAAATGGTATAAAATATGTACATCTGAAACAGATTTTACGTACATGGTAAGTATATGTTTAAACTGTATATATAACATCAAAGATGTAGCTGGTACATTGATACAAGAGATGCATTCTGTGGTGAGGTAGAAACTTAATTCATATATGTAATTGTGCGCACACTTCACATGGTGGCCAGGAAGGCAGTTGTAACTCTAAACAGACCAATAAAGAGATCTGTAAGAAACCATAGTACCAGTATATTAAGTCTTAGGAGAGGAACAGTCTCCATGCTAAAATAACATCAGTGTCATTGATTATATGTTACAAGAGCTTCCAAGGGGAGCAAATGATGTCATTCCAAACTAGAGAAGATAGCTTTTCTTTATTTAAAATGTGGGTGAAATAACTTCCTGAAGTTCGACAAGGAGTTTAAGAATGTACTTCATATTACATTCTATTGGGTATTACTTCTTGTTGAAACCGTAGGCCCTCCTGGAGTGAAATCCTGTCACTGACAACTCCCATTGACTTCAGCGGAACCAGGATTTTGCGCTGGCTAAGAAACGAGTGGATTGTATATCCTTATTAGTATTTGTTTTTACGTCATTTCAAAACAAATACGTCCTTTTGGGAGTTTTTTAAAACTGTTTTAGAAAGTGTTAGCATCAGCTCAGTCTCTTTAAAAAGACTTATTCAAGATCATTTGAAAGGTGAATTTATTTATTTTTTTATTTAAACATAACCTTTTGCACATATTTATTTGAGGAATCTTAGTACTTGTTAAAGCAATCTTACAGTTAAATTCCATATGTATTGTATGTCACATATCAAGGAAAATGTACCTCTGCAGTTAATCTAGGCCTTTAAAAAATGATTGGAAGGAGGAGGAGTACTGGAAAATTGAAAAGTTTGAATTCTGTTATTTGTGTTTTTTACAGTAGCCGTATGCTGCAAAGAACCCCATTTTTGGAAAAAGCTCTGAAAGTTCCCTTGTGTGTAGCAGGCCCTTGAAACTTGTCAGGGAACAAGCCTTAAGGCAAGAGAAATGTCTCTTCCTTGTCCCACAATATTCCATTCAGGGTTGTCTACGGTACAAGCATCTGAACAACTGCATTGCCCAACTGGTGTTCATTTTGTTGGGAAAACTTAGGCTTGCTACATCTTGAGTTTGAATGGTTTAAACTAAAGCTTAAAGCCTTGTCAGTGCTGCTGGAGTAACACCGTGCTGTGCCAGGAAGCCTAAAAGCAGGCTTCCTCTATAGGAGAGTTGGATAGAGCCGGTCCAGGCCTTGCCCTGACCGAGCACAGGACCTCAGTAGCCCATCTGATTTCCAGCCTTAACAGTATTCCATGGGGAAGGAGCTCCCCCCGACTCCTGCAGTGGGGATGAAGAAAACTTGATCAGGTTCTGCACGACTGTATACTAGACACAGAATTTGGCACTGAAAGCTTGTGTTCTTGTATGTGGGATAACAGCTTCTTGCTGCTGTCAGCTAATATTATTAGTTTTTTAGCTCAGGTAGTACCAAAGGTTTTGGATTCAAACCTCACCAGTGATGCATACAGAACAGAGCATTTGTAACAGCTGCATATAGAACTTCTGTTTATTATTTTCCTTTCTTTTAAGAAAAAAACACAGGTAGGAAATTGTATGCCAAAGGCCTACTGCTTTTCACTTAGGTGGTTTTGATTATTATATAATTATGTTAACACCTCTTAAAACTTGTTATAGCAATATCTGAGAGAAAAGTTCTTTCAGTCTCAAAGCAGTAACAACTCGCCAATTAGATGTACATTCATGAGTAGGCATAATGCCCCAGTTTCATTAGCACATTCAGTTGTCTGTCTGAGTGATACTTGGCACCTTTTATCACACTTTGAAAATGCAAAGCTCTGTGCACTTGAGAGGCTGATCTTGCAGGTGGTGTAGTACCTCGAGCTTCCAGTGTTGTGATGGGATCCTCATTTCACAAAACAAGGATTCTAACGCTTCAAATACTGAAGTAGATTGGCATCTTAAAAATGGAGCAGACCCAGAAAAGATTATACAAATCATGGTATGTCAATGAAAGCACTGGCAATAAAAGTTGGAATCTCCTGGATCCTAGGCCTGTGTTTGTGTCTCTAGACCATGCTGCTCTTGAAACAATAGTTTAAAGCCAATTAAGCTGCAGATTTGTATTATTTATACTAAAAAGAAAACAGTTGTTTTGTATGAGAGTCTCTCAAAGGCATGGCATTTTGCAATGAAACCATTTTGTGTTCAACAAGTGGGAAACTACGCAGCAGCAGGGAATACTGGTGCCATTGTTGAACACATCCCTTTACAACCACGTAAAGAAGCACTGTGGTCCAGTAAATGATCATTGTATGCCAAAATATTTTGATTTCAAAATTCGTGTTATCGTCCAAAACGCCTTCCTACTTGAAAACATAGCTTATTTTTATATAATGAAATGAACATTTGAGTAGTCGCTGATTCTAGATAATATTTCTGTTAGAGTTCCAGGAAATGTCTTTTGTGTTTTTGTTTCATCTAGTAAAGTCACTTGATAATTAGCAATCCGAATTTAGTAGTGCAAGAGTGTTCAGTATAGTAAAACAACAAACACAAAATGAAATGGGTCTGAATAAATGGAAAATGAGACTTGACTTATTAGATAATGGTTTGGTATTTGTGATTATGACATGGTTCCAAAACCTTATTGCAGGGAATTGAAAGGGAGCTAGAAGCAGTGTATTTCAGGAGTGGTCTTCCCTTGTCTTGTTTTCAGTTGGCAGAGAATAGATTTCTTTTGTAAATTTTCACTTCTAATTAATACTGCACTTTTCTTGGGTATATGCTACTCGAGGGATTACCTGCAGGAATGCAAGCCAGAGATATTTTTGAAAGGTTTTTATATTTAATAATAAAACTTGGAGTAACCTGTAAAGAAACTTAGTCAGTGACTGACACTGTGACCTGTAGATTGCACTGGACTGATCTAAAACTTAGATGCTACCAATATTATGGAATCTAGTCAGTTAATATCTAAAAGTCCTAAAGAGGATAGTTTTTCATGCTGATGAATATTCAGCATTTTGTCCCTTCAAAATATTGTGGTCTTTTAAATTAACCAGTATAGTGCCATCTATCCTGAACATATAATGAAATAATCAGGCAGGGCTTTGCATTTGCTTCACAGTCATGGGTACCATGTAGGCATCTTACAATGAAAATAATAAAGCTTTTGAATATTAACATTCTACTTATAAAGAACAAGTCTGTTGCAATTAGACCTCTCATCTTATACTCTTACTCTGCTTCTTCAGCTAATTGCTAGCATCTTGGGCATAAAGGACTATATTGGTGCTGCTGCGACTGCTTTAGTAGCTAGCTGTTAGGGAGGGTGCATGAAAAATGGACAAGTTAAAAACCAATCCTAGGATTAAATAGGTCTAAAACAGTTAAAAAATAGAACTCGAGTATGGCAGGAAGGAGTAGCGAGCAAAACAAAAAATTATTTAATAGTAGGTTTGGAAGGGACCTCTGGAAGTCATCTGATAAATCCCCTGCCCAAGGTAGGATCATCCCTGACTAAACCATCCCAGTCAAATGTCTGCCTGACCTGCTCTTAAAAACTTCCAAGCGTGGAGAAGGCACAGGATCTCTGGGTAACCTGTTCCAATGTTTAAACTCCTTCAAAGTGAGACATTTTTTCCTAGTGTCCAACCTAAATTTCCCTTGCTGCAATTTAGAACTGTTGTTCCTTGTCCTTTACCCTGTGGGCACAGAGAACAGTTGGTCTCCTTCCTTTTATAACCAGCCTTTATGTATTTTGAAGACTGTTATCAAATCCCTACCCCTGTTTTCTCTTCTCCATACTAAATAATCCTAGTTTTTCATCTGTTCCTCACTTGTCATGTTTTCTAGACCTCTAATCATTTTTGTTGCTCTCTGCCGGATTCTTAATTTGTTCACGTCTTTCTTGAAGTGAGAGGCCCCAAACTGGACAAAGTTAACTAATTTTGAGGTTGGATTTATCTCAACTAACCATTAGACTGGTTGTTATTACCTGGATGACAGGTGCTTATCATAGTAATACAGTATAAAAACTTAAATGTAAGCACTGCTCTGGTAATTATGGAAACCATATTCGTCTCTAGTCCAGAAGAGTTCTCTAGTTTGCTAGTGCTTAGTTGGTGGTGACTGGAAGTAGTGGTATCTGTTGGGCATCAAGTGAGTTGGTGCCTAACATCAATGCATACTAATCAAGTCACAAAGTATTAACAAAGCTAAGCACCTGCTTGAAGCTCTTACAGAGACACTAATAGCTGCATGGGCATGGAGACCGAGCTCCTTCCCAAGTTTTACTTGTTTTGCAAAAAGAAGGTCATTTTCTAAATCTGTCAGATCAATAATCCCCTTTATTTCCTAATATTCCAAGTGCTACCTTAATTTCTAAAAATAAAGGGCAGTTTTAGCCTTTTTTAAGATGAAGAGCTTAAATTTTGGTCAAGTCATTTATGTGGGATACCACGGACGTTTTGGTAGCCCATGGTTTCTTGTCTAGCAATATTATTTTTTAATACAGTGCTGAAACTTGGGTTGGAAATAACATGCTTTTATGATAAGGTTAGCACCACTAATTGTGGAGTCATTTAAAAAAAACTTGTTTTTCTTGCCATCAACATTTTTTCTAAGTGATGGTTAGGGGAAAAGCAAACATTGTGAACAGCTCTGTATAATTTTCCCATTTTGTCATAATCTAAATAAAGGCAAGCTGTGAACTTCTCAAGTCCTGCTTGCTGGATAGTTTTCCAGGTTCTTTTGGAATTGTAGGATACTGGATGTAAGGTACAATTTTTATGAATGCAGCTGGGGAGCAAGCCAGCAATGACTATTGCCTTGTCTTCATTAGTTATGGTATACAGGGATGTGTGTTTTGCATGTGTCAGACTTATAGCTGGGACTTGTACAGCCTGTCCTCTGTCTTGTGTTAGTTTGTCATGTTTTCCTCTACAGTTTTGCGAGCCAATTTATTTATAATTATGCTGTATTGTTTTAGTTAGAGATTAAGTTCCTGGAATTTTTACAAGTAAAATGGCCAAAATATATATTTACATATCCACTTGTACTGCAATACTTCATTTGTGACTCTTAGGTCAGTATTCACTGTGCATCTCAAACTTGCTTTTTCCCTTATTTTTCATAAGTTTAGGAGCAGATTTTTACTTCCAGTTTGTGCAGCGGTTCATTTGGGAAGTGTGAATGGTGCTTTAAATCTTTAGGTACGTCCGTTCAGGTCTTTAAACTACACTTAATTGGGTTTTCAACCTGATTATCATAATAGACAAAATGAGTTGTAACATGTTCTTTGCCAGGTTGTGGGGAATGAGCCTAGGTGGTGATGGGCTTGAACGCTGCTTCTTTGAACTGGAGTTTCTTCACAGGTGGTTTGTTCTACTCTGGCTTCACCTGGGTTTGTCTTCACCTGGGTTACCAACCACAACTACTCATCCTCTTCCTTGCAGAATTGTCAAGAACATATTTACCAAATCAGGCACAAATTTCACTTGCCTACCCTTATGGTGGTGGGTGTCAGGAAGGGGGTTTTTTTTGCTTATCACGAAACATTGCTTTCTAGACATGTATTTGATGGAGGGAGCGGTTTTGACCATTCAGTTTAGAGTGACTGGCTCATAAAAAAAAGAAAATCAACTGAATTTTTCCTTTCAGTAAAAGGAGCATCGACAACTACAAAATTATATATTTCTTTCTTCTTTTGGCTTTGATATACTAATGTCACTATTGAAACATTTTAGGATTTCCTAAAGCAAGCTGCCTTAATAAATCAAGAAAACTGAAGATAGAGGTCATTCTGCTGAGTTCCTGAATCATTGGCATTGCCTTTCACTGTTCTGGCAGCTTTTCTGCGTTTGATCCGTTGCCGTGAACTTCTGTGTTCTTCGGGGAATAGACTGCTAGGACCTGTCATGAATCTTTTGCTGCCTTCTTCCCCTCTTCGCTCTTCCCCACTCTCATGAATCCTAGAAATTAAGCTTGCTTGATTCCTTAGTATTTCCAGTTTATGCACACAGTTCTTTTGCCACACACTCTTGGTATGTGCAGGTGCTCAAAACTGGACTTCTAAGGTCCCCCCATACCTTTCCAGTTTGCTAATGTTATCTCATGCTGGCCCCTGGCAAGCAAAGACATCGCTTTCCTGAAGGGACAAGAATGCCTCTTATTTGAGGCCGGATGACTTGTGCATCCATGCATGCGTGTGTTGTTTTGAGAGCCAAAACTGTTTATTTTTTTTAATAAAACATTGTAGAATCAGTGCATTAATGAGGAAACAGTGGGTGAAATCCTGGCCGCATTGAAGTCAGCCAGGATTTCTCCTGCCTCCAGGAGAAATCAGTACGTTACAGTAAGTTAACTTTCATTCCTTGACTGATTGGCTTTTTTTAAAAAGACACGAATAATCTGAACTCAAGCTAAGTTCTCTATTAACGCTGGCGTGCAAGGGTCATGAAGTGAGGCTAGTCACTTTAATATCTTCATAGTCAGCCTTTATCCAGTTGAATGAAATGTGAGAAAACAGGATCTTTCTGTCTTCACTTTTAAATATAAGAAGCCGTAAGTGACATGCTTAAAAAAAAAAAAGTAAATCTATATCTTGACCTGACTTTGCGCACTGATGTTTTTGATAACCGATGGGTTGAAAGTGGCATAAAAACTTATATTATGAAACTGTGGGGTGTATAAGTAAGTGTACTTAGTCCTGCACGAAGTAGTGTCAAGGTCTTACTTGAAATTATATTATGGCAGATTTTAAGGTTATTTAGAATGTTTTTCATTCAGATGATTTTACGAACTATTCTTGTGATTTGAAGACAAGGAAATAAATGCCCCACCTTCCATTTCTGAACTACTCTTTACCTTCTAGTCATCGTGCTAGAGTTTTAATGTATATTTGCTGGGAGTGACAATAATGGATGAAAGATTTCCTGGCTTGTCCTCGTAAAGAATACTAGGTTGAACACCTGTTTCTTATTGTTCCTGAGAACATCAACATATAAAACAGCCAAGGCCCCTCTTTGGAATCATATTAGAGGATTTTTCAAATGTTTAAGTGAGGTAAATGATTTAAACACCATAATCCATTTCTTGCAAGAAGGGAAACCTTGGGAAAGCTGCTTGTTTCTTGGCAAACATTTCAGATTACTATATTGAAATGCCTTATTTAGAGGAGATCTTTTACTATTTCAACATATGCCTGTACATGACCAAGCTTCAGCCTAAAAGCTCATAAATAACCCATAGTGACTGGAGTAGTAATACTCATTTCCTTCTAATCCTCTGTTTGTTTTGACATTTGAGAGAGAAATGCTTCTAATCTGTGTTTAATAGAAACTTTGTTTATGAGAGAAAAGGCACTTTTTACTTTAGTTTCTGCTGTAATTGAAGTGAGGTTTCTCTTGACTCACTTCATCCTGTCCATTTCATTAGCTGTCTTTCTTAATACTAAAGGTAACATCTTGAACTGTTCAATGTCATTCTATAGTTTGAATGATTTGCAGAGATCCATTGTCTAGGTTGCAGTGTCAGCAGTTCTTCGTAATCCTGCCTGCAGTTATGAATGGGTTGAAGATGGGCCAAAAACATTCTTTCCTGTAACAACAGGAATTCTGAAAACTGGGCTGATTATAGAGCTTTCCATGTAGCATACCTGGACGTAAGCTGACATTTTAAAACATTTGCAGCTTTGTATAATTACAAAGCTATCTCTGTAGCCATGAGGGCCATAAACTTTATTTGAGCTTTTTAATAACAGAAGATATGTCATTCAGCCACACGTACAACATGCCAAATTCAACCTCTAGGCTATAGGCTTTCTACTTCTACTCTAGTCGAATGCTATTCCTGATGTAGACTAAGGAAGCTCTCTACATAGCAGAGGTCATAGCTGGATCTCACACATGCTTGTGCTGTTCTGAACAGTAGGTAAGTTTATCAGTAAAAATGGGTGAGTATGAATTGGTAGACAGGTGTTCAGCTACTTGGATTGTCAGCCTCACTGACTTGTGTTAGGGAAGTGCGCATTTATAGTGATAAAAAAATATATAAGGAGGAAGATGCATGACTATTCAACACGTAGTCTATTGAAAGGTGGGTCTAAACACTAGCTAAGAAGCTGTTTCATTTAGTGGCTATAATAATGGTAGACTTCGGCTTTGTCCTTTTTACTTGTGCAGTGCGACTCTTCAGAACTTGAATTCATGAAAATGAATGGAAATTTAGAAGAGTAGAAATAGCAGTGTATTTCAAACAGAAATGTTAGGACAGCTGCTAATAGTAAAAATTGGTTTTGTTGGAGGAACTCAAGAACTGGCTGCATATAAAATAGTAGACTGTAGGTTTAGGAGCTTACTGTATTCATAGTGATGTTTCAGTGGGATAGTATCATGTCAACTTCTGTTTAAACAAAAGGTGTTATTTTGCTGCGTGACTTGAAGTTTAGCTCTGCATGCTTACTGTCAATAAGAATCTTGTAAAACTGTCTGACAGTGCCTTTCTTTTATTGCTCCCTTGTTTTGTATAAGAGCGTCTAGTCTCCCTTTTTACTCTGAAATCTCAAATGATTTTTATTACTACTTTGAATAACTACAGGCAAAAGCATTGGGCAGAATATCCATTCAGCAAATTTCAAAACGTCATTTAAAGATACCTCAAAAAACTTAACATGTTGCTGATAGGGACTGGACAGTTAATCTTTCAGGACTGGTTTTTGATAATAATAGGAAATGCAGCTTGATATTGGAGCGGATAGGTTTAGAAGCAGGTTTCATTCGTCTCATTGTCCAGATTATTCCTCTGACGAGCTTGCATTACAGGTTTTGACTTTGGAAGACAGGTAAAAGGGACTTCCATCACTCTCCATGTGATCAGGATTGGGCCTCCAACCCAACTTACCTCAGAGGTTAGAAAACTTCTTGTCCTTACTGGGTTTTTTTTGCCACAACTCGCATCTTCCTTTCCTGACATAAAACCAGATATCAGAATATTTATTTTTATTTTGACTTATGAAAAAAATGCTAGCTCTGACGCCCCCTACCACTACAAGCATTTTTTCCATAGGTGTAGGTCATTGGAGACTTTGGCAAAGGCACAAACACAACATTGTATTTTACTGCCAAGCGTCCAACAGACATTTGTTTGCGGCTGTTTTCAGCATGCCCTGGCATTCAGTCTGCAGGCATTTCATCCTTGCCATCAATTGTTTAATCGCTAAGCTGTGACAGGGTGATGGGAGCATATCTTGGCTAACTTTTGATGTATGCTCTTTTACCACCTCACCAGTGTATTGGTTGCATATTGTTAAATGTGCTAACATTGGAGCAGTGCATATCTTGATGGATTGCAGAACTTGAAGTAGGAAGAAAGGAGGAGATTTTTTTTGTTTGTGTTTTGGCAATGGCTTATCAAATGGTAGTTAAATGCTGAATGCCATTTCCTCCCTAAAATTAAGTTATTTTCATCTCTTCTCTTCCCCCTCTATCTTTTTTTCCCTTCTGCATATACTGTATATCTTGCGTGGAAGACTTTTTGGGTGGAAGGGTATGCTTTGGAAACTTTTTTTTTGTTTTTTTTGGTATACTGTTTTTGCTTGCTCCTGTTCCCATTAGTTGTACTGCAGCTAATGGAGGACTTAGTTTCAAATTGCAAGGAGGGAAGAAAGGAGCCTTTTGACTCCTTTTGCATGATGTCTTACATGAGCACAGAGAGGACTCTGAAACGTGTGAAACCAAGACTACTCCGCTTCTGTTACCATTGGAACTGGAGCTGTACAGTAGCTTCAGTTCTGGACTGGGCATCTGTTCAGCTAATTAGCCAAAGTTAATGAGCAGGAGTTAGGTCGGAGTCCTGCTTGGCCTTTACATCAAACCCCACAGCTCTAGATGGAAGACCTCTGCTAGGAGAGAAGGGAAAACTGGGCTTCTGTAACTATGATCCCCACACTGGTTCAGCCAACTGGAAAACCCTGCTTTAGAAGGTAGGGTCTGCTCAGCCGGAAGTTAAGCCCAAATGCCCTGACTCCCTGGTCCTCTACACTAGTGCAACGGTGAAGCTGCAGTAGTGAAGCTTTTGGAAGACAGTATGTGGCTGTGACATTGCCATAAAGCCCAACCAGCTAGTGGAAAGGAACGTCAGTCAAATTGCATCCTAAACTATTCACTCATTTATGTGTCCCGGTGACAGGATACCAGTAGGTGGGATTGTTTCCTGGCTCTTGGTTCCTTGATATATTAAACTTACTTTTGTAAAGAATTTTGAGGAACTTAAGGGCTACTGGAACATGTCCTCATAAATTATAAATTCCTCACTGGAGACGGGGAGGATTCGGGCTTCTTTCCATGGCATTTCCTTTAATAAGTGAGTAACCATTGTAACATTTTTCCTTCTAAATTATCCATGGATGTCAGGCTACATTGCCACTACAGGCTTCTTTCTGTTGGCAAAGCTGTGTTGGCAGAGGTGAGATCCATGACCAATATGGTTGGAAGAAGCTCCAAGTGTACATGGCGTTATATGAATAAAACTGCATTTCTGCTGAGAGCAATGGGGGAGGGTTTGCAGCTATATGGGAAAGCTGAATTTTCTACCAGTGTAGTATGTGCCACAGCGGGAGTGCTTAATAGAGCACTTCAGTGTAGGCATGGTTTCAACCTGGACAAGAGGCGATGCTGTCTTACTGGTCTGCTGACCTCTCCCTGCTCTTGTTTCCAGTTACCTTCCTCTCTTTCTGGAGGACATGGGGAAATCTGTGTTCCTTCTGCTCCACTAACCTGTTCACTGTAGTTGGCAGAGAAAATAAATGCCTTGTACTGCTAGGTGTACCTGTTTGCAGTCACTGTCAATGTATCTGGAAAGTGAGATGGCCAGCAACTTTATCTCCACCCATGGAAAGAGCTGTTATATAGTAGGTGCAAGTTCACGTGTGTGTCTGAACTTGGCCTTTGGATAGAAATGTTGGCAGAGGTGGTCCTCTGGAAATTATGGCGGGGGATTTATTTTATTTATTCTTTTTCTTAAAGGGATGCCAATTTAATTACACTGATATCAGAACTTTTTTATCCTATCATTTCTAGTATTTTAGATTACTATGTCCAGACCAAAAAACAAAAAAACCCTCTTTTCTGTGTCTTTTTTTCCTTTAATGCTTTAATATACATTTTTGTGAGGACTTTGTATATAGTTCCACTGTTTTGCCTGTGCCATTATTCATTTTTCCCTATTTTCTGTATAAATAATCCACACAACAGGGGAGGGAGGAAGAAGACTTTAAAAAGAAGCCATTGAGGCATTGGCACTTACTGGAAAAAAAATCAGATTCCGGCCACAAAAAGATTAAGCAGTGTAGTTTTGGAGTCTGTTAAATTTATTTTTTCTCTGAAATTGGACTCTAAGCACCTTTATTAAATGATCAGTAGTTCTTAGAAACTTAATTCTTGCTAAATACTGCCCTGGAGGCTCTGACCTATGAAGGTACCCTGCCATATTTTGGCACAATTGACTATGGCTCTTGCCAAATGTCTTTATTTTAGGGACAGAGAAAATGGAGGGTGCAGTGTCTTAATTTTGACTAAGAAATGATCCACAAATGATACTTGCACGTAACATTCAGTTTTTCTTAATTACCCCCCAAAATATTCTCATACTCTGCCTAGCTGCAGTAGCAATACTTCATCTGAACATACTGCTCTGAAATTTAGTTTCTTCTTTAGCAATAGAAATTTGTTTAAGTAGTTTAATTGAATGGATGAAAACTCCCATTTCATTGTCTCAACAAGGCAGCGGAGTTGTACTGAACGTTGTGCTTTTTTTGAAAGAGGTGGCTATTTGTCCAGAAGGGCTGGACTTAATGATGAATTAGTGTCCTTTTTCTGGCTGGATGGCCCGGACACGTCCCTGAATCCTGCCATCTCCAGAGGGCTTGATGTGTACCAGGCTGGTCACTACTTTCTTAGGACTAAGTAGCTGCTTTCCAGCAGCTTATTTTTCATTTTTACTATTTTAGCTCTTCTGTAAAAGAGTAAAACCTGAAGGGAGGGAGCTTGCAGCTTGATATTTTGCATCTGTCTTCAGGTGGGAGTTGTTTAAATACAAAAGAAAATTGGATTTAACAACTGAAAAGGCTCTAACAAGTGCCATAACAGCAGCTGCCAACTATGAATGAGCGTGTTTTAATCTTTTCACCCTTAGTCTC
Source organism: Caiman crocodilus (assembly GCA_030014935.1). Classification (NCBI taxonomy): domain Eukaryota; kingdom Metazoa; phylum Chordata; order Crocodylia; family Alligatoridae; genus Caiman; species Caiman crocodilus. The sequence goes on from JAGPOW010002149.1 coordinate 11,913,803, forward strand.
AAACTGACTGCTAAGAAGAAAAATTCATCTAGGTGTGGCTGGCTTTGTCCTGGCTTTAGCCTGCAGTTGGTTCAGCAGATTAGAAAAGCTCATGCGGCAACCACGTTGCATTGGAGGGAGCACTGATGAATTTATAGAAACCCTTTTTCCCAGATGGACTGTTGGGGCATGAGTCCATCCTGGCGATTCTTGTTTATTTACCAGACACTTTTATGATGTCCTGTTGGGTATAAGGCACGTGCTCTTGTGTGTGTTAGATTGATTTTGGGGTATGATGGTGTTTCTCTCTGAAAGCACACGAGCCAAAAAAAGTATAGAGATGAGCTTCTGGAGACCGGGCTTGGTGCCTAATCCCAATTCCGTATGGTCCTGCTTGTATGTAAACAGCCTTTACTGTCAGGCAGGAACATTTTAAAAAGGAAAAATGTGCACAGATCCTTAACGTTCCCTGTCAGCATTGCCTGTAAATGGGTTCAAACTGAAATGATCGACAGGGCCGAAGAGGCTGTTTTTCTAGTTAAACATTTAAAGCTGTCATAGGAGGTGAAAAATGCTTTGTACTCTTTCCTTTTCCTCCAAAGAGCCTGTCGTGCAAGAAGGGGTCGGGTGGGGGGAGCTGCCCGGCACAGATCAAGCCCTCCACTTTTTCCGTGTTCGTTTGTTTTTATTGTAAGATAAACCTTTCATGTTTTATTGTTATGAAGTTAAAGCCTGGCCTAGAGGTGCCGATCTTTAGTGGAAACAGCTGCAGACTTAGTGTCCCTTGATCAGGTGGGAGGCTCTTTGAAGCAACATGTTGCCTTTTTAAAAAGGAAATTGAGCATGTGAGAACTTGAACCTGTAAAACTCATCAGCAGGCTCTGCCATTGTTTATCTCTTGTGTAACTTTATATAGAATTAAAGCAAAATGCATGACTTTTGTTTCCAAGAGGGACTGGTTTATGCCCCCTTCTTGGAGACACAGGAAACGACCACATAACCACAAATACTTCCTAGTGGGATGAAGATGGGTGAGAAGTTATCCACAGCAAAAGTTTCTTACCAATCCAGGGCAAAAACTGAAACGTAGCTAAGGCTTCTGGTTTTAAGTTCAAACCAATGTTTACTGGGAAAAGCCAACCAGTAAAAAGCCAGGCTCCCCTTAAATATTGGTTTGCGTCGGTGGGCAGAAAATCTGAGTGTTTCTTACGGTTCCTCATCACGGCACCTCCAGCCGTGAGATCACCATAGTTTCTAACCCACTGTACAGGAGGGAGAAGGGTGAAGTTTGACAGCCTTTGGCACGGGGACTAGGCCTCTGGGAAACAGATCTCCTATTCTTTGGCTTTACATTTATCCAGTCTCCTCCTCTCACAGATAACAAAAAGCATTAGCAACTGGACTCCCTTCCACGTGCCGTGGATCAGCAGGCTGATCCAAATCTCTGACATGGTTTTCTAGAACTAATTTTCTGTTTTCCTCTTTCAGCTAGAAAAGGGTGGGGTAAAGTAGCTTTGAACACAGTCACCATGTCATGCCATGGGAATCGGTCAGAAATCCCAGATCGCCTTCCTGGAACCCGTGCTTGTCACCACAGCAAAATGTTTGAATTCCAGCAATCCAAATAACTGGAGCTCCAAAAGTGCCTCCTCTACCAGGTCCTCTGGGTAATGTGCTGCACTTACACCATTCTCACTTGGCTCCCACCACGGTTCCTTTAGAGACGCATTTTCTCTTTGCCTTAAAATGACAGTGCACTCGCTGGTGTGTCTAGGGGTGGTTCGTTGCCCCGTGGAAGACATAGGCTCCTTTCCTGACCTTGTATAATTTGCGGTTGGCAGAGGCAGCATGGTCTTCCTCTAATATTCATTTTGCAGCTCCCCTACCAGCTGGTAAGAAGCAGCATTGATGGGGTTTTCAGTCCTCCTCCAGAGGCTGGTGAGTGAGTGGAGAAGGAAGGGATTAGAGAGGAGACTCAGGGGCTATTACAGTAATGAGGAGCAACATTTAATACAACTTTTGGTTTATTTCTCCCCCACCTTTTGTCCTTTAAATACATAATTCCTTATTATCGTAACCTGAAAAACAAACTGCTTTACCACAGTGCTGGCGAGAAGAATATGGGTTTGACCAGTAACATGGAAAATGTTGTGGCAGTAATAACTTCTTGGGCATTGCATTTAGATGACACAGAATTTCTCATTCTGTAAATCATTTATCATTGATTAGCTAAACTGTTTGGATTGGCAGAGAGAATCCCTCATTGGACAGGAAGCGTGGAGCAGCATCGCTGCGTGACAAGCCTGCTAAGCTGGACAGTTCAATTGATGCCTTATGCTGTCTTGCCTGCCTGTTTGAAGTAATCACTTGCTATTCAAATTCAGATATTCTAGTACAGCAGTCAGACCAGAACAAAGGGGCAGCTTGGCTACATATGGTAGGAAAAAGATTCAAAAGAAGCCCTGGGTCAGGGGGACAAAGCGTTGGTCCATTTTGTGAATTCATGTGATGGATTCTTCAAGATTCGTAACTCTCCTTAATAGCATAAACCTTCTATCAGAGCCAGCACCAGCTGTGCTATTACAGAGGTACAGAAGAAAAACTCCATTTGGGGCAAGTGTATGAATGATGACCCTGCTGTTTCTCTCCTCCTTTCAGCGTAAGCTCTTGTGTGTCTTCGAGCAATCAGAATCCCGTGGCAGAAACTTTTTTTTAACCATGATTGTACCTGCTAGTAAATCAAATGGAGAAAAATACTTGAAAGTCTAACCGGGCAACAGAGGATATGGTTTCCCCTTTTCCTCCCCAGGTTTTGTAATGTGCGGAAGATTAAGAAAAGAGCAAGAACCTGACCTTCTATACAATGTTCAATTGCTAACACGTCTAGGGGACTTATGTCAGGATCACTTCCCTGTTGCATGTTTGGTAGTTCTGTCCTGAAACCATAATGCCCTGGTAGCATTACCTCTGTCATAGCTGGATTTAAGGAAACTATGTTCAAATTATGTTGAAAAGACAAGAGCTTTCAGAAACAATTCCAATTTCTAGCTCCTTATACAGCTGGATAACGTGATCTGTTTCAGCACAAATGTCAGGTTTTTCTTGTCTTTCTATTTCTTCTAAGATCAAATCATTATCTCATTTCCTAATATTTACCATTTGGTTGGATTTTTTTCCCCAATGAAAAAAAGCACTTGCAATGCTTCACTAAACATTAGCTAAGGCAGCAAAGTACAGAGCTGTTTAATTGGAGCAAAGAGTAATAAAGCAGTGGAAGTGTCATTTATTATGTTTTCTTTGCAAATAGTAAAAGTCAGAGTGGGAAGTGGAAGGAATCCAAAAGGGGAACTTGGATGTTCTGTAAAAGGTAAAATGTTCTGTAGTGGTATGGAAGTATTTCCATTGTCCAGCCGAGCCTGGTGCTAGTATACTCTTACGTCCAGTCCTGCGGTGTTTGCTCTGTCTGTAGTAGTCCCTGCAGCAGGAAGTGTTCTTTTTAATAGTTGTCAGCCTCCTTGGCCCTTAAGTATTCTGGGTCTGTTCTGCATCCAAACAAGAGAATTCAAGCCCAGTGCTCTTTCAAACATACACAACAACATTTTGTGGTCGTCTTCTTTTTTCTCTTTCTTTGACTTCTTTCAATTTTTTAAAGTGCATACATGGCTGAATCTTGCTCTTGGATGTCTTGTGAATCCTTCGGCAACTTGCATAGGAATGCAACTTGCATGGAAATGCTATTTTGAGCTTAATTTTTTAACTGTTTTATTGAATGCCTTTTGAAACTGCAAAAACCACCCCACATGAGATTTCTTAATGTGCATTGCCCAAGGGAAAGCTTTATTTATTTTTTTTAAACAAAGCAAGATGGCTCCATAGTGGTGATGGAGAGCTGCTACAATTCAAGCTGCATGTCATATGTCTAGGTCGTAAGGAATCATTCCTTCCCAACCTGTTTTAAATCCGCTGCTTAATGAATGCTGTGGATATAAAAGATAAGCAGCCCCAAGCTTTCTTTTGCAAGATATAGAATAACATCAGCCATCAAAGTTTGCTGCCCTGAGGACACATGTTGGAGCAGTGAGAAGCACTTCTGACAGCCATTTGCAAACCTAACGCAAATCTGTGCCCTTCATCTATTTAAGAGTCTCATCCAGTGACCAAGCCAAATACAGGCCGATTCCTTAGCTGAGGGTGACAGCATGTGTGTGATATATATATTCCCTGCATCTCATTAGTTATAAACAAACCTTGGACCCCATGATGAACTCTGTGAAAAAAACTGTCAGCTGTACTCAGCTATGTATATGGAGACATATATATATAACATTGCAGTCTCTGATACATCCATGGATAGGATTGTCATGTGTGTTGTCTGCAAAAGCTGAATTTTAAGCAACAAAGAACTTGAAGTCTATGTATAGCCTACACCATTTTTCTCAGGGTACATGCTTCTGATTGGGGTAGCATTCTTGAGCCAGAACAAGGAATATAAAAAGAATCTACTTCCATTATTGTTTATTTTCAAACTCTCTCCTTATGATACTTCCCTCTTTTTTTGCAGGTACTGGTTTTGGTTTAGGAGTTGTTTTCTCAGTTACCTTCTTCAAAAGTAAGTGTGTCCCATTTCTTGACTATTTGATTTCAGAATCATAATCTGTTGTGGATGTACTATTTTTTTAAACAATCCTTTGAAGCATGTAAATGTGAATTGGAGTGTTACGCCAACTCTTCCATTACTGATCCAGGCAGATTAGTGGAAGTGACATTACCAAGACTTAACTGGTGTTAAACAGGGTCACCATGTATGGACCATCTCAAGATTTTAGCTGGGCATGAAGTCAGACCTCTGATTATAAAGTCCTGGCACTGCAGTAAACCCTGTACTTAAAAACTAATGAAGTGCATGTGTAGACATCAGCCCTTGCCAGTTCTGTCGGGGTTTTAACACACACAATTTTTCTCCCTAGCTAATCTTAATTTTTCTCCTTTAATTGCTCTTTCTTGGTAAGGGCATAATCCTCAACTCTAAAACAGGCGACAGAGCACATGCTGTGCCTGACTTCAGGTCCTTTGCAAGCACGGAAGGTGCATGCCTTCAGCATACTAACTGGCAAGTTCTGTTTGCACAAGAATATGTAAGCTGTTCTGATTTACAATAGAGTCCTTAAAATACACTTTCTTAGGGAAACGGCTACTTTGTAAACCTTGCATGCCTAGTTAGAATTGCTCTCCCTAGGTCCTTGGTGATTACAAGAACAACGATGAGGATTTTGTTCCCTGTAGGGGTACGTTTTTATACAAGCCGTAAAGCCAGTTTTTTGCCTGAAAGAGCCTACAGCAAAAATAGCAAGTGTTTGCCACTTCTGTCAATGTTGCAGAGCCAAAAAGGGTTTTGTCGAACGGGCTGGGTTCTGCTCTGCTAATTACGTTCAAATTACAGAACCCTCTTTTTTTTTTATTACCATTGATGCTTGTATAACAACAAACCCCCTCTTGGATTACAGATTTTGAATCAGTCTATCAATGAAAGACAAAGTCTTGCATGTAGAAAGGATAAATCTTATCTGAAAGATCCTGAGACGATAACAGGCCAGATCCTCAGCCTGACGACCAGCACACTGTGACCAGCTTCCAAAAGGAAGCACCGTGTGCTTGTGCAAAGATTCAGAGAGGTGCATATTCACTTCTGAAGAGCTGCATGTGGCTTTGGAGCCGCAGGTCGGCCACCCCTGCCCTAAATGCTGTTTTTGCCTTCTGACTTTACTTTCTAAATTAGGCTTTTTTAGCACGTTTTGGAATTCGTAGAACCTGAACGTGGACCGTCCCTGTCTTGTAGTAACTTGGCTTTAGGTTAGATAAGAAGTTTTTGTTGCATTTTGAGAAGCAAGCAGCTTTGCCTAAATTTTTGGTCTCTTTTGTTCCTGTGCCCCCCTCCAGGAAAGACGTGGCCTATTGCTTTTGGGTCAGGATTGGGATTAGGAATGGCTTATTCCAATTGTCAACATGACTTCCAATCTCCATATCTTCTCCATGGCAAATTTGTAAAAGTAAGTATTGGGATACCAGTACATCTAGACACTCTTCAGTGCTTAATTAAAGATTCGTACCTTCACCTAAAGAGTATAGAAGAAACCTATATTAAGATAAACCCAAAGAGAAATCCTGCGTGTTATATTCTTATCAAACTTTAAGGGCTTTAAAATAATCAGTATGCTCTTTGACTTCACAAATTACCACACCTATTACATTCCAGCCCCTATGAGGGCACTAGAATTTTCCAGGATCCGTTTATGCTGCAGGTGGTTTTCCCACAAGTAAAAGTGCATGTAACAAAATACACATTGGAAAGTCTGGAAAATGAATTTAGCCATAAATACTCTGACTCAAGTCATACAGACATATTTGCTAGGAAATACTGTGCTGCAGGTAGCAACATTGGTCACAAAATATGCATTATAACTCCTTGTGAAGGAATATATTGCTGAAAGCATTGCAGTGACACAGTAGTAGAGTGGTATACTTTTTAGGGACGTTCTCTTATATGTGCTCAGAAAAGCCCACATAGAGAATTTGCCAGAAGACTTTAAAATGACCTGGTAAAAAGGGTGCAATGATGGCCATAAGAGGCTTGGAAGTGTTGTTCCCCTGCTTCTCTTTACTATTAGACAATCAGGAATACAAGTCTGGCATTCCCTGCATTTATTGGAGGGTTAGCATTCAACAAAGTCCTGCAAGCCAAGAAAATACTGCTATTTCAAAACTTTTCCTTAGAAAAGTTTTGTCCAGGTGATTGTAGCTCAGTTTTTTACATTAAACAGACTTTCATTTTATATTAGAGAAGTAAGTGATTTTAGGTATCGGGCACTATGTTTCTACCCTTTCTATGCAAGCAAAGTAATGTTCCTAAGTACAGCTCAGCAACTTTTTAGGACTAGATGTTGCTCGTCTAAACCAGTGTTTAATATTTGCTCTCAAGTGTATTAGTTCAACACAGGCCTGTTGTGGGGAATCTCCTTAGTCTGAAGTCTTAAATCTTAAAATAAACTGATGAGATGTCTTTGGTTTGAAGAGACTGGGTACATGTCCTGTTCAAATACTCTGAAAAACAGTGCGCCCATTGGAAGATGCTTGTTGTGACAAAGTAAAACCACTCGAGAACATTGGGCACTAGAAGATGAAGTCTGCATCTAGCCTGGCAAGGGTTTGGATTTGTATTAAGGAATAAGCTCTACTCGGTGGCGAGGGTGGTCCCACTAGCATGAGGTAATCAGAGGGACACTCGAAGGAAGAAGCGCAGCTGCCTGCACAGCACTGGAATTGGACAAATTGTTTCCAGCATGCTGTCTCCATTAGCTTCCTCTGGCTCAAATAATCTGAGCATTTTACAGGGAGGGAAGGAGCAGACGAATCCATCTAATGGTTAATATTAATTCTCTCCAAAACGTATAGTCATGGATAATAGCTCCAGGGTTATTAAAACAAAATTATTTCATTTCTGATGGTTAAGACTGTGGAAAATGTTGCATTATCGTGCTCATCTGTTTTTTTTTCCTCCTTAGAAAATAATGTTTTAATTAAAGTTCTGTGCAGTTCTTTTGACAATTTTTTTTTGGCTGTTGAAAAAATCCTAGTTTTGAAACATGTAAGTTCTTGCGAGGAGGAGGTGAATTTCTCAGCACTTCCGTCAAAGAAGCTTTTTGGCAATTTTGAAAAGGGATGTTCTGAAAGTGTTAAAGCACCAACAAATGTTAGCGGGCTGATTTAAAAAAAAAAAAAAAAAAAAAAGAGAGAGTATAGAAATTCTGGTTAATTGTAGGACAAACTCTTTTTAAGAAAAAAATGTTTTTCATCTAAATGAAACGTTTAGACTGACTTAAAGTAAATTCTTTTAGGATTTTACTTTGCAAACAACTGTCATGAATTTAACTTGAACTTCCAAAATGTCCAGCATTCACGAGCCGGGCGCACCATTTCCTTCTGAGATCCAGTTTTAACTTGATTCTAACTTTGTAGCAGTGAAATGTCCCTCCCTTTCGGTTATTAAAATGAACAAGGAGGGAGTTTATCACCTGTACGTAGGCGATGTCTATAAAGCAAGACACTGCCCCTAAATATCCTGAAAAGTATTTAGTACAGTTCTGCTAATTCTGTATTAAGCAACCCCTTTTTTAGTTCCTTGAGCCATAGGCAGACAGCTTCCACTGCTCTCAGGTTAGTAGTTCATAGCTTCTCAGTTCAGTTGCTTGCTTGATTCATATTTGTGGCCTGAGTATAGGATGGAGGTTTTCTTAAATGGGGTTAGGTGTTTGTGACCTTGATGGACCAGTTTGAAACTTCAGAGTAAATACTGGCAAGGTTCTCTGAGTAGATATGCTGTCTTTTATTAGACCGACTGAGTAGTTGGAAACAAATTCTTAGCAAGCTTTCAGGCAATCACCCTTCTTCTGGTGACCCTTGCCTGAATTGTGTCCTTAGACCAACACGGCTACAACCGCAAACCCAGCAAGTAAATACTGAGCCCTCAGTCTCTGGTTCTGTTGCTACTACAGTCTAGGACAAGCCCAGACACTGCATTTTGTTTGTACTCCTGTGTGAGGTTTATACTGTATCTGGATGATGATGTGTGTGTGCACGCACACAGCAAAGCATGAAGCAGACACTTGGGCAGCCTTGGTTGTTCCTAGCTTTGCAATGCATTTCTTTTTCTGAATGTAGCTATTGCTTTTGGTGTAGTTATGAAAATTGGTTCAGATCTGCCTTGCACGGGTGTTATGAGACTAAGCAGTTTGCTTTGACATTCCTAGGTGGTAGAAGGTGCTCTTGGATGTGAAGTTTTATAATGTGAGCTTTCTTGTTTTACAGGAACAGTGACTAATATCCCAGTGGGAGGAAAGGAGAAATCATGGTTATTCCTCAGGAATATTGAAGTGCCCCTGGAATAAGCCACCGTTCTTTTGACACACTGCTACCAGTAACTCTTTATACTCCAACAAACTGTATTTGTTTGAAACAATGCTCTGTCTCTCGTTTTGTATTTTTTTTTTTTGTCTGGAAGGTGCAAGAAGGAGCTCTTCTGAGAAATAAATAACTAAAATAAACATGGGCTCCCCTGTTTTTCGGCCTTTTGGCATATGTGAATGGAAGGAGAGGGCTCCTTTTGAACTCCCAGCAGCTGGGACCACCTGGTAAAAGCCAGTGAGCGAGTCCTTCTGAAACAACAGCCGTCATGTGTTCCTCCCCACTCTCAAAGGCAGCCCTCCCCCAACTCCCCCCCCCAGCATACAGTTCAGAGAAATATTCCCACCTCATAAATCACCCATAAGCCCCCTGCCGCTTGTGCCGGCATTAGGAGGAGCAAAAATATTTCGTTGCCATGTCTATCCAGCAGTGGCCTTTAGGAGAGGAATTCTGTCCTCTCCAAACAGATGGAAGAGAAAAATAGCGCGCCTGGTTCGGAGAACTGATGCTGCTTCTTGAAGCCTTCATGGGTCATGGAGTGAGCTAGGTTTGAAACATGCGCTCCATAGTGGGCTAATTAAGCAGATGCTTGAGCCATCTGGCAGAGAGCTTACTTCTGGGCTGATGGTTTTTTCACCCCTGTTCTCTGTGAGTGGCCGTAGGTTTTAATACCTGGGAATGGGACACAGATGGGACGTGGAAATTCATTGTTCCAGCTTCTCTTCAGAGATTTACTTTCGCCCTGGTTTTTGTAGAACACTTTCTCAAGTTCCTCTCATTTATTGGCTCCTCGTCTTTAGTCTCTTTTCACCTCATCTCCACCCAGCAAAACTAGCCTCCGTACCCATGGAATTCCTTATTTTCTCTCTGCTAAGAACTGTTCTTGAGGCATTTGCTGTAAGCTGTCCTTGTGCAGGGCAAGATGGGAATCCTTGCTGTTACGAAGTTTCCTGCCCCTCTCCAGAGGTCTGTGTCACCACCAAAGCATCCTATGTGACGAAGGGAGGAAGTTGCGAGGAGTCATCTTATTTATGCCTATGCTGGTTATTTTTACACTGACGTTAAAGGCCAGTACTGATATTTCCTGTATTGAAAGTTTATTCTGCTCCATGGTGAGCCAGGCAGAAAGAAGAACGATAACAAATTTCTCTCCAAAAAGGCACACAATGGAAAACAAAAATTGCACAATAGTTTTTCGAAGCTTTGCCAAAAAAAAAAAAAAGGACGGGGTAGATTGTTAGGAGGTATCTGGAGATCAGAAAGAGCTTGAGAAACTCCCTTCTTATCACTGGGCAACGATCGCTAGATTTGGCCATGGGGATTACAACAATCGTCCACCCCCGCATCCCTTTGAGGACTTGAGCAAAACCCTTGCATGCTGAAGAAACATGCCAGGCTGTGCCCAAAGTAAGCAAAAGCTGAAGATTTAGCCTAGAGCAACAGATTTGTTGGATAAAATCACTTCGGTGCCAGGGCAGTATTAGACACTATCAAAGCATGATACCATCCAGCACCATTTGCTTGGGCATGTCCTTGTTTTTCCATCACCACTACCACCTCCTCCCTTGCTGGACTGCATTAATCAGTCAGGTCAAAACAGCTTATTGGAAACAGGATCTCTCTCTCTCTTTTTTTCCTTCCCAATTTTGAATCATTTTATCTGGCCCCAATTTTTAATTTGAGCTGTGTACTTTGGAGCCATGGTTCCTCTGTGGTTTGGAAAGCTTTTTATTAAGTTCTCTGTTCATTGCAGTGCTAGTAGTCTGGGAACTCAGTGGGTTTAGCTCAAGAGGAGAGTATCCAGCTGGGTAAAGGACAAGAGAATCTAAACCAAAAAGAGTTGTGATGCCCTTTAAATATATTGCCTGCCAACACACACATACATGAAAAGCATTAGCTGCTGGCGTGTGGTTTGGCCCAGACTCACGAGTGAATGACTTTGGTATGGGTCTCTGTCCCTAGCAACTTTTAAAGCAAGATTGGTTGAGGTGAGTGAGAAGAGAGGGTTGGAAAAATTGTGCTTTGGTTCATATACGAGTTAATTCAGAGAAGTCTTATTGCCTGTGTGAGCCAGGAGATCCATGGGTCCCTTCTGGTCTAATAATCCTGTGGGAGTTGATGTCTTTTCCCAAAGCACCACATATTGTCAGCAAAGTGACCGTTCCTGTAGAATACACTACTGTAGATATGGAAACAGACTCTGCAAAAAGAGTATCCTCAGTCATGATTTTTTTTTTTTTTAGAAAGGGGTAAGCACTGGAAATGGATAGTTAGCAATTTAGATTTAAGCCTTCTCTCTTTGTCTTCCAAGACCTCCCTGTTCAGCCTTTTTGAACTAACCCATAATTGGCCTTTCTTTGTTGTGGTTTAATTTAAATTGCATTGTTTGAGACCCATTTTTGAACCTGTCCAAACAAACTATGCAAAATGTCTCCATGTGAGAACAGGTCTCCTGTTTCACTTGATGGGAGTAAGACTGTATTGTTCCCAACCGAGGCTGGAATAGGAACGGTTTCTTGCTGCTTGATTTCTAATTACATAAATGGAAGGGGGAAAAGTGGAAATTCTAAGTACCAAAAGGAATGTTAAATTTAGTATAATACGCTCATCTGGAAACTATCACATTTTTCCTCCTTCCTTAAGCCTGCTGAAATCATTTCTTCATCTAGCTGTAAGCATGATTTGGATCAGTACCAAAGACTGCAAACAAGATAGGCTTAAAACACTCAGGTGTTCCCACCCAGAACTTAAGGAGGCCTCTTAGTGGAGAAGTTACTGTGTCATCCCCGGTGTAATTTTAATAGGAAAATAGAGGGTGTGAAGTGAATAAAGAAACCGCATCTCCAACTAAGAAAGTGCTGTTTGCTGAATGGAACTCATTTTGCATGCTTAACAGCTCCCTGAGTGCCCGACCAGCCACAAATCTGCCTCTTAGCAGCTTGATTAGATGTCTGCTGAAGCTTGGAGATGGATAAACAAGTCACAGAAAAGTAGACTGCAGGAGGGGAAAATATCAAGCTGCTTTTGGATTGTTTATCTGGGTTCCTGGTGTGTTGATCAAAATACTGTAATTTATTTGTATTTCACTCATGCCTAGAAGCCCTGACCAAGATGAGGGTCCTACTGTGCTTGGTCCTGTACATACAAATAAAGATTAGTCCCTGCCCTGGAGAATTTGCAAATTGAATAAATAACGGTAGGAAAGCGTATCATTCTTGTTCTATAGATGGGGAACCCGAGGTGGCTGTTATAAACGACCTTGGCCAAAGTCACCCAGAGAGTATGGCAGAGATGGGAATTCAACTCTTGTCTTGACAAGCTGAATTAATCATCCCTTGTTTCTGACTTTATAGGCCAGGGAATCTCAAGAAAAGTCTGTTCGCTCTTCATACCCCTTCCAGGGACTCTCAGGATAGGTACTATAGCCCATATGACCTTCTGACATTGCCCTCTCAAGTTTGGCATAATGAAGTTGCATACTAAATATCAGTGAGTCCTCAGGTAGTCACAATCTCAGCTTTCTACTAATAGTTGGGTGAGATGTTGGGTAAGACTCCTAACTTCTGTGTTTCCCTGGCAAGTATTTCTGTTGGTCTTCTTCACAGGAAGCACTGTGAGAACGAGGTTATAAAACACCTTGAGAAAAGGAGAGGAGCAAAGTCTGGTGGAATAATCCCTACACAGTCGAGGTGAGAAGAGGTAAGGAGGGCCCTCTATAGGAAGAGACAGAAGCCAAAGGAGGTTAAGATCTCAACAAGAAGAGGATGGGGAATATGTCCAAAATCTCAGAGGGTTTGAAGGTATTGGTGCCGTGTATTGGTGAGGAAGAGAGTGCTCCTTAGAAACTACATTTGGATGGCAAGGCACCTCCTGGATCAATGAGTCCAGGCCTTTGCTATCATAGGCATCATGTCAGGAAATCTTGTTAATAAATGGATCAGAGTCTGTCTTAAAAGAAGCCATATACCTTGTCTCCACCGCCTTGATTGAAGGGCTCTTCTACAACCTCCCTACTCTAATGGTGAAGAATCTTCTCATTGCCAGCTTACGTTTATCCATGACTAGTCTGCACCGATTTGTTGCCATGCCAGCATCAGACTTCAGCTGACATAGCTATTCTCCCATGCATTTACACCCCGGTTGAGTTTATGGAAAGCAACCACAGCCTGCTCAACATTTAGTTCGCTAATATTGGACAGTCCCTGGGAATAGTCTTTCAACATCAGTTAAGGGTCTTGGTAGGAGCTAGCCATGTCACTTCACTGCTTCTTGTTTCTGTCTGAGGGTAATAGTCGGGTAGCTGTCACGCAGGTTTTGTAGCGCCTGCCTTCCTGCTGAACGTGTGCCGTGCGGGAGGCATCGCGGGATCAAAGAATGGAGAGGTTGAAAGCTCATCTGGCATACTAACTACTGCAATACAGTTTTGGTCACCCATGTGCAAGAAAGATGCATTTGAATTGGGTCAAGAGCAGTGAAGGTCTACTAAAATAATCTCCACAGCCCCGTTTCTTTAGTGTACCCTTCCTGATCTTTGAGAGTGGCTCCGTGACGGTGCTACAGTGAGGGGCAAACTGTTTTGTCGGCACATTTCTCTGGGCACCTCTTTCAAGAGCCTGACCTGTTACGTTTGTCCAAGAATATGCTACAGTAAAATGACTCTGGCCGGAAGCGTGGGAACGAGTGCTGCCAGGCTGGCTATATTGCATTGCCACTAACAGATTCAACAAGTAACTTTAAGATTTCCGTGTGCGTAGTGAACACAATCGTGTATCTCACGTGACCGACTCTCAGACTTCCCATTTCTTGAGCGGATCGCCAGGTTACCTCATCCCCTTGTTTATTCCAGCAGATCTAACTGAGTAAAGCCCTTGCTACAGACTTCTCTGCAGAAGCTCTGGTCAGCTGGTAAACATGGTGATACCAGGCTGTTAAAACAAAGTATTATTTATCCATAGGAACATAATAAGCAGAGAGGAAAAGGTTGAAAATAGCCAAAACAGAATGCATATTTTCTTACCGAAATTTAGTATTTCTATCAGGCACTTAGATCTGAGTTTTTTGCCTTGATGCATTATGCCTGTTTGCGTGGGGACCTGGTACTGTTTCTTCAGGTCTCTTCTTGCCTCAGAAGCAGTTTTTAATTGTTGCTTCTAAGCTACTTGAAGAGTTCCTGCCTGAAGTTCCTGGTATTTCAGTCTGAGACTTTCCTCCACGTTCACTGTCTGCCTAGGTCCTGGGTTTACAGTAGCAAGAAAAGAGCAATTTTCACCTCCATGTGCACAGCCCCAGTGGACAGTACTCGCATCCATCTTCCTTTGGGTCCCGATGCCCAAACTTAGCAACACCATAACTACCAAACCCACAGATGTGCGGTTGCGTGTGTATGTACCTAATACTGTATAACATTCAGTCTAATGTAGACTCCTACACCTTTCACAACTGGGAAGGAGTGATTCCTGCTGAGTCCAAGCCCACCTGTTTTTTACAAGTGTGTCCCTAGCTGATGTGTTACACAAATGTGTGGCCTAGGAGCAAACCAATAGTTTTGTGCAGCAATTAGTGTGTTTGTCTCTGCCGGTCCTGCATGAATTAAATGGTGGGGTTTGGTTGGTCCTCCCTCCCCAGAAGGATCTCTGTTTTCTTCCCCTGCTCCGTCTTTGTGTGCTAACTAACATTTATGCACAATCCTCCATGATTACCCAAGAATGCAAGAAGCAAAATTGGATCGAGCCCCTAGCTGTCCCGTCCTCATCACCCCACCTGCTTGAATCATCTGATGGCAGGAAATAAAACAAATAAACTCGCCCCTCACTCCATGGGGCAGGTGCTGAATTTGGCAAATGGGCCTGAAGTTCCAGGAGGCATCCACATGTAAAGCATATCATGTCCAAGTGCCCTGAGAGCCCAGCTGATAGGCCACCCACAGTGAAATGCATGACAAGGCGAGATCAAAACTAAATGGGAGAATAGTTTATAGAAGCTCAGCTGTGGAATCCTGTTGTCTCTCTCGTGACTGCAAGCTGTCAAGTACCATTGCCAGCTGTTTTCCTTGTGACAGCGAACTTTATCATCTCCGGCAAAGATGCTGGGTCAGTTGCCAATGCTTAATAAAAAGCATTCAGCCTGCAAGCTCTTGCCTGGTGGTTACAGAAGTCCTCGAGCATGGGTTTGGAGTATTTGCTGCTCACTGTAAATGGTTGTGCCCAGTTTGGACTCCATTTTATAAATCTTCTGTGCTTTCAGGCGAGGAGTGTTGCGAGCTCATTCATAAGCTAGAGCGTGTGCCCGTTCTGGATAACAACCATCACTTAAAAAAGTCAGGGAGGAGCATGAACCTTTCGGTTGGATCCAAGGTCTTGCTTTGAGCTAACAGGTAGCAATGAAATCCATTTGTAGATCGGAGCACGCCCAAGAAGACAGAACAGCTAACTTCCATTTCCTCAACAGGGTGGGGGTAATGTTAAGGGACAGCCATGGTAAGCGATGCAATTGGAGTCCTGTGGTGAGACTGAATTTTGCAGCGTGCACAGAACCATAAACCCTCCCTAATCCTCAAGTGCAATTCTGTTAACGTGTAAATGGAAGGCTTCTGCAGTCCGCGGTCTTTAGGGTATCACCAGGCTCTTGAACATGAAAAATGCGGGGAGTGTAACTGGGACCTCAGATTCATGGGCAAGCCCTTTTCCGCTCTTGGCTTTTCTGCTAAATCTCCGAAAGAGATGCCAAGCATGGTGGTGGATTTTGTTGAGTGGGCAACTGTGCTCTGGGGAGCTAGACTGAATCTGCCAACATATTTTACCACCAAATAGTCACCTGATGGTAACGGTATTGTTGGTGTTGACACAAGAAATTCAGAAAACTGGTGTAAAAAAATCACCAATTTCTGCTTTTTGTAGAAATTTTCTGTCCAGCTCTACTGTCAACTTGGAGTTGGACAGGAATAGCTAGCTTACAGATGACCAGAGTAATACCCAAAGCCATTACCACCCCCTTGAGCCAAGTATACCCTAAAGCTTGTTGTTTAGCTCTAATATCGTATCAAGGAGCCCTAATCGTAAGTGAATGTCTCCAGTGAGCTAGAAAGGAATGATAACGCACTGAATGATAACGCACTGCTACCTGGAGCACAGTAATTACTCCGACAGCGTACGCACTGTTTCTTAACAGCCCTGAGGATTTTGCGTGTCTCCTTGCTATGGCTATGTCCTGCTCCTCCTTTGTGGTTTGCAGCAGTGACTTCATTGCAAACCAAATGTAATACAAGCTCAAAGTTGGGCGCTGGAAAAACTAAATCGTGCTCCCAGCTCCCCCACTGACTCATTGCGTGGCTTTGGGGAAGTCACTTAATCATTCTATACCTCCACTTCGCTATCTGATAAGTGGAGCTAATTATAATGTATACTGACCGAACCTCCTAGGAATGTGAGCTGCTGGGTGATGATGATCATGAAACCACGGGTTACTTTGTCTCGCAAGCTTTTATACGTCTGCCCCTATGATCTCTAAGAATCAAATCCAACATCCATTGCAGTCAGTGGAAAAATTCCCATTGATTGCTGTGTGAGTTGGATCTTGCCCTAAGTGCTCTGGGCTAGCTTCTGTACCTGGCTATGACACTTGTAACCTCCAACAAGACCCTTAGCTTTGGCATAATTCAGTGTACTCCACAAGAAAGAGGGAACCATCATGCCTACCCATCTTGCAAGGCCATCAGGGCTCAAGTCATTCATAGGCAAATCCACCTTTGTGCAGTAAGCTGGCAGAAAATGTGTGTACCTTTTAAAGCCTGTTGTGAGTATTAGCCATCTGCATGGGGTTGAATTTCACCTGAATGTTTGCAAAGATCTTTGGGCTGTCCCATTGGAAGGTGCTACAGAAGAACAAAGCATTATATGAGTGCCACATGCACTTTTGGGCTGTATTTTATAACCATTTTTCAACACTACATTTGACTTTGAGAGCCCCTGGATAATATAGCACTGGTGTAATAATTCATTCCCCTGCCAGCAAGAATTGGGAGATTGAGTCTCTTCTCCAATGTCATTTTTATGGCGTGCAGATACTAATGCTGCTTATTAGACTGGTGTCCGTTACAAATTACACAGGAAGGCGTGTGTCACTGGGGATGGAGGACAGCAGAGGTTTGGAGGGGGAGGGAGGTGTTTCAACAGCAGAAACGTGGTAGTTTGTGACCTGGCTGAGCAGTGATAGCACCATAACTTTACAGTCAGGGCTCTGTGGTTTGAGCTGATGCTTCCTCGGGCAGTGCAGCATAGGAGCAGTCTAAAGGGAATTTGGTGTTGCCATGATCCCTGCCTTGTATCTGTTCTGAAAAAGCACAGCACCGTGGAGTCTGAGACTGGTGGCAAATCTGTGTCTTCTCTAAGGCCTGACTACCATCTCACATTTCCATTTGTCATCTGAAAGAAAATATAAAAACGACTGCTGATCAAACTTGGAGTAAACAATTCTTCCTTCCTGTATGACTCCGGATCAATACTTACTGCCTTTCAGGAAGATGTCTGTTAGTCAAACTCGGGCCTACAAGCGGAGTGACTGAGTGGAACTAACGGCTTGTAATATGCGGGAAGCCAGCTTAGGAGATCGAACAGTCCCTTCTGGCACTAAACTTTACACATCTGCTTCCAGGGCCATTAGTGTTGACTGGTTTGCTGTTGCTCCCTGTCCCATGGTTTCATCTACCCATACAAGTCACTCCCAGCAGATGCCTTTGGCTCCCTCTGGGTCAATATGAGTTATTTCTATTCAGATGCTGACTGCTTTTCCTCCCTAAGGATATCTGTTCTTTCCCTTTGGGACTAGTTTTTCTTTCCTAGCTTTCTTTGAGGGAATCTCTGATGGTGTTCTCTCACAGGAATCGGCCCCAATTTTTGTTTAATTATTTCTAAAGACTGCATGCTATCCTGAAGAATCTGCCTAGGGGTATTTCATATCGTCAATAAATACATCTCTGAATGATGGGGTTCAAGGCCCAAGGCTGGAAGAAAAGGGCTATTTGCAGGTCGGGACTGGAGGTACCTTGCGAGGCTGTGTGGGAAAGCTTGCATAGCTCACTCTACCACATATGGAGGAATTGGAATTGGAATTGACTGTTGTTTTATGCAGAAGGAATAAAACTCGTCAATCCACAGGAACATATTACAATAGGATAGGCTACTGAGAGCATCCAGTTCACTATCTGCTAAAATGTGAATTTTATATCCATATTAGGTAGAAATTGGGGTAGATTGGCAGATAGAAAGCAGGTCGTTGTGACATCGCTGAGCATAGGATGACCCAATAATATTACAGAGGCTTCTTTAATCTAGCCCGTGAAATAATGTGAATGTTAACTCTTGTAATACAACGTTGAACAGTGGTTCTGATGTTTGTGGAGCGGTTGTCTCTATTTTTAAACCAATATTGGATCCAGATTAGGAACCACATTAATTCCATACTGACAGCTGTAGAACAGAATCAGGAGTGGAAGGGCTTACAGTGAGCTGCAACGGGGCAACATGTGACAGGAACTGGCCTCTCGGACTCCACCTTTTTAATGAGGTTAGCTGATTAACCAGGCTCGCTTCAGATATGCTTCAGATGAGACAGAACCTGAAAAGGCCTGGCTCTATAATCATGCATAGAGATTATATGCAGTAGGAAAATATAGCAAGTTAGTTATTGTTAATGTATTGCTTGATCTTATCCCTAATGTAGAAACCTGTTAATACCGTCTACATGTAGACAGGTGGCCATGGCCTATTCTTGGTGCATAGTGTGACATGCATAGTGTTTCTTATTTCTCTATGCTGAGTGACTATGCTAGAGAAAGAGTCCAAGGGGACACGGGAATAACTGATTTCACTGTATCTTACCAGCACAAGGAACCCCATCGTTGCTACAGATCCATCCTCTTTTGCAAAAATGTGTTAAGCTAAATCTCCTGGTCTTTTGGCATATTATGTTAAATTCTCAACTGATGAAATAGTAGATTTCCAGCAGTTGGTAAAGGTCGCTACTAGTCCTAATTCTATAAATCCTGCCCTCTAAAAAAAGAATAACGAGATCAACTTAAAAATCACAGAATTAATCCCCCCCCAACAAAAACATGCTGCTTTTTAAATAGAAGTCATATGTTCCAAACCTTTTTCTATAACCATGAGAACTAGAAACATACTCTTTTATTCCTGTAATACAAAGTCGGAAATTCTCCTGTAATAATAGGCTTGAGGAGGTAGGTCTGTGAGGAAAGCACCCACCATCCTAAAAGCTAATCATAAAATCATGGGAGTTATACACTATATACAGTAGCCCTGCCCTTATCTACTGTACTTTTTCTTCTCGGCTAAGTCACCAATTTCAGGCTAGTGCTAGTAGTGGATGATGTGTCCTTTGCATATATGCATACTTTATTAGCTTGCACATTCAGTTAATGGTATGGAAGCTTTTTTGTGCCAGATTTTCTTCTTACTTTATGCACATTCAGTACCTAAGATGGTGGGGTCCTGGTCTTGTCCTAGGATGTCCAAGTGTGACTGTAACACAAATAATTAAGCTAATAAAATGTTTGCAAAGGTTTCTTGGGGGGATGTCTTGCAGAAAAAAAGTAAGATTGTTATTAGAAGGGATTTAACCACTCATAAGGAAGCGAAAGGAAACAGACATTTCTGATCTGGAAGACAAAGGCTTGAGCTCTGAGGAAAGAGGGCACCTGCGAGTTAATCCCAACACCCCATTCCCAGCCCCCCCGAGAGAAACTGTCCCCGTAGCTGTGGACTTAATAGAAAAAAGATTCTGTGTGACCTGAGTTACTGGGAGGAAGTGGGGAGGAAGGGGCCTTGGATGCCTGGAAGCAAGAGCAAATGGGCAAGGTGGAAAATAAAGTGATTAAACACACTTGGACTTGCTCAGAGATGGGAGGGATGCATTTTTTTTTAATGCTGCTCCAGGGCCCCAAAATGTGTTGGCACTGCACCACAAAGAAACCACTAATCCTAATCACCACAGGGAGGGAAAGGGGCTTTCTCTCTCTCCCTCTCCCTCTGAGCTCTTGGACCCCTGTTGAAGGAAAGGCTGATGGGATTAGAGGAAACAGCTGGCTCGAGTCTTACCCTGCGGGAGCTCACATTCTCAGCACTCAGGAAGAAAGGAGCTCCCCACTGCTGAGTCGCATTCCAGGTCATTTGCCGAGCCCAGATGTTTTCTAATGAGTTCTATGATAAATCCTTTTACTTTACCACCAAGCTCAGTCCCTGCCAGCTGGGTCTGCCCCTATACTGCTGGGCCTGCTCCTGCCAAGTTGCTCTACCCCTATGCACCAGGACATACCACAGTGCCGGGCAAGTCTGCCCATATGGTCCACCTCATTCGCCAAGTTGACTCCAGTGGGTCAGGTCTTTCTACCCTGCCCAGCCAGGCCTGTCTATAAAGGGAGCTTCGATAAATACATGGCATGTATCTATCTGTCTGATAGCTGTGAGCTGCATGATGCCGTGCAATCCAAATGTTTCTGTTGGCTGAGCCTTCCCTGTAACCCTTCCTCACTTGAGCGCCTTCCCCTCTCGCTAAACCAACCGTGTTGCTCAACTTGGAGTGAACTGTGGTTCTTCTCATGGGCAGAGGAGCGCTGCGGAGCTGAGTTTTGCCCCCACCCCCTCACCCATGCGGCCTGGGGCTTATCTAAACCAATAAAACATAGGAGGGGAACCTGCTAATGGCATGGCCCACACCATGGAGGGTGAGAGCCCTCTACTCAGCACAGAGTTTCCTTCACCTCTCCTCGTCCACCTGAAGTCACGACAAGAAATGCTGCCCTGCATGACTTTTCCCTCCGTTGTGTACTTTAACCACTTGGTCTTCCAGCCCAAATCTTTGTATGCCTCCAAGTTCAGGCTCTTTTGCTAACATGTTAGAACTACCGTGAGGATCGATGTGGAACCTACACCCATTGTTGGTGCAATGCCACGGATCTCAGTAAATTCCTTGAGTCACTGAGAGGGCGCTTTGGACTATTTGCTTTGCGTTGCTGGATCCTGAAGGAAGCAGGCAACCATTGGAAGGTATGGCAGGTGGCATGTCACTACTTCTTTTTGGCACGATGGGATTTTTGCTGTTGGTGCTATCTCATAGCTACAGTGGTAAGCTGCCTTTTCTGCCAACCGATATGTGGAAAAGCAACCCCTTCCAATCGTCGGGGAGGGCAGAGTTAGCAGAGATAAATGCCAAATCTGTGTGGGAGAGAAGCCGAGACCCAATGTCATCACCTGATGCAATTTGTGAGTCTTTTACTGGAGTCAAGGAATCATGTGAGAATCTCAGCTTCCACTATTTAAAAATTCAATTTCTAGCTCTCACAGATGCAGAGGAAAGCATTAAACATGACCTAAAGCCTCAAAAGCCAGAAGAAAAATAAAAAAGAATCCCAAATGTATTTAGAAAAACACCCCCTTTTTTAACCCATTACTTTTTTGATGTGTGGTGGGAGGCTGCCTCATAATTTTGGATATTTCAGGATGGCAGTACGGGCATCACAGCTTTGTGGTGTCAGCAAGGATCCTTCTTTCAATTGAGGGTACGGGGGTGCCAAAGACTACAAGTTTCTAAGGACAAGGCAAGAGGGGGCCAAAGAAAGAGTAGTGATGGAGGAGAAACTATAGAGGAGACTTGCTGCCTTTGAAGACTGTGTGCTGGCAGCATGTCATAATCATACTTCAGCTGAGGATCTCTTCGTGGGCATTAATTAATTAGGTCTCATGGCACTCCTGGGAGATAAGTAGCTGTCTAGTCCTCTCCATTCAATCAAAGCACAAGACACAATAATTTTCTGTATGAGGATCAGGGCCTCCTCCTCCTAGACACTGGGCAAACACATAAAAAGACATAATCTCTCCCCTGAGGAGCGGACAGGCTCAGAGAATTTAAGTGATTTGCCCAAGGTCACAAAACAAGTTAGTAACACATCTGGGAACAGAGCCTGTTGTTTTCATTCCTCCTGTCCTGCTTTAGGAACTAGCTGGCATTCCCGCTGCAGCTGCTGGTGGGAAAGGAAGGAGGCTGAGAATCACAGTAGGGTAAAATATGGAGTCTCGGAGCAAAGATGCAGGGAAAAATTGCGCTCAGTTTCACAGCAGCATGCAAAACCCCAGTTGTGTGTGTTTTTGTATATACTCATAGGGAAATGTAACATGCCCCTGCACCATGGGGCTTACATTCTTAACAGATAAAGGAAAAGATACTACTAGCCCCACTTTACAGATGAGCAGCTGAGTTCAAGCAACTGAATGTCTATGGCAGGGCCGGGAATTGGATCCTCACTTCCTGGGTACTTCTCTCATAAAATCATTCTTCCTTACAAACATGATCTCGTACCAGCCAAAACCATGAGCCTCCGCCTCCAGGAGGTGAGTACCCCACAGAATACGGCTGGCAGGTGGTGATCAAAGCACAGGTTCGTGCAGGGGGCAATGGAGACTCCTGCCACAGAGATACCTCAGAAAAGAACAATTGCTCCCCTCCCTGCTCCCCTGACTCGCCCTCTTTGCAGCTGCCTTTTCCTAGCAGGTGTCTTCCAGAGCCCCAGCCATGGGCAGGGAGCCTTGGAATCTGCATTAAAAAACAAATAAAAGCAACAGTTTTATTTTTAACTTCTAATGAACCCCTTTAATGTTCCCGCCCACAGCTTGGAGTCCTGTCCCGACAAGCTGGGAGCCCCTGGCACTGCGGGTCTGAAACAACAGCAATGGGTGAGGGAGTGAAGCTTCTGGAGGGAGAAACGTGTGTTCCTCGCAGGCTTCACTTGCCCAGCTGTGGTGTGTCAGGGTGAGCTTTGCAAGGCGGTGACAGGATGTGCATGAACGTGTGAGTATTAGGTAAGCCTGTGCGCGCTCAATTCCCAGCCACATTGCGGCCAGGGAACAAAACAATGGGCCTCTGGAGCATAACTTCATCTGGGGGTGTGAGAACCGACGGTTGTGTCTTAGGAGCCTGTTTGTGTTTTGCTGCTCAGCATTCAAAATAATCGAAGTGGTTTGGCAGCGGAGAATATTTTTAAGGCAGGTGACAAGCTCCCAGGGGCTGGGAGTGGGAGCTGATGAGTGAAGAGCTGCAGCAGGTAAAAAACACAACAGGGTTACTGCAGTCAGTGAGCCTGATGTAATATTGATTGAAATTAGTGCAAAAACTGGCACCGAGTTCCTCCTACCGGTGTTGAGTCAGGCCCCACATGACTGTCCCCTAATTCTGGCTTCAGCACTGAATTGCCAGGGACAGGAAAGGGAAAGGTTGAACCAAGACCTCTTCTGACCTCTTAGCAATCTGGTCTTCCTAGCAGTCACATTTTCTGCTCTGCTTTCTGTTTTTCAACCCAGATAACCTAACTTTGCCCTCTATGACATACTGGTTTGCTGTATGTTACCATCTCAAAAACGATAGCAATTATTTTGCAAACCAAAGGACACATCAGTGCACCCCACTAACAATAGCAAGACAACATGGTTTACAAACAACATGCTCCAAAAAGAAAGCACTTCCTTAAAGCAGTAAACGTTCCAAAATACAAAGACTCAGTAAAAACCGCACAAACTCGGACGTGCAGAATTATTCCACCCAGGGCGGCGTGAGAGTAAAGAAGTTGGGGTGTCAGTGTGGTGAGATGGGCAGATTGCTGTAGATTTATGTAGGGTAGAGATGGTGTGCATGTGTGCATGCGTGTGTGTGTGTGTACGTGGGAGAGAGAGAGGGATGTGTATATAGAGGTGATATGACCAGTGGCATGCCTTTACTTTGTCTTCCATGGTACTGTGTTGGATGTGGTTTGATTTTAGGAGTCCTCACTTGTTTTTTTTTCCTTTGAACTAGTATTGAATCACATCTTACTGCCTGCAGTTTCATTCTTGCCAGACCATTTTGGGATTTAGAGCTATTATTTTGTGTCACCCTCTAAATTTGTGACATTTGGCAAGTGTTGATTTAGGGGGACCTTTTTCCAAAGCGCCTGAAAGATTGAGTGCACTCAGGGGCTTTTGAGAATATTCCCTAAAAGAATTCAACTAGACATTATTAAATAGCATGGGTCAGAGTATGGTGCCCTAATAATACTCCAGCTGCTACAGTTCTTCTATGCGGAGTTCTTCCCATTTGTATCTTTCCATAATTGCCTCATTAGATAATTCTCCACCAGTGCAAAGACATTTTTATCAATCTGGTACCTGGCCAGCTGTGCATGTTACTTTGGCCCTGCACTAAATGACTTAGCCCGGATTTAGTGCACTTCTTCTGGCTACTGAGTTAATAATATTTTTTATTAGCATCTTCTTAACGAATCTTTTCTGCTACCAACAACAGGCGAGCTGAGCGACGGTTCTCAAGATTCTTCACATTTCCTTCACAAGAATGCCTTTTACGGTTGCAATGTCCTAGCTGGGTGCTCTCGCCCTCTTTTACAAATACTGCGAACATGATGAGCAAGTGATTTTCATTCTTCACAATCCAAAAGATCAAATCAAATCCAACTCCATCCTCTTTTAGAGTCATTTGACTAATACCGATATTCTTGGACCTTTGAATGTGGTAAAGTAGCACTCAAAAGGGCTCAAAGTTCTGCTTAACAATGAGCTAAAATTACCTCCCGCACAGAGAGCCAGCATGTAAATCCCACTTGAACCATCCAAATATGGCTTGAATGAGGCATCAGCCAGAGTTAAGCCTGCTGCTGGACTTAGCACAAGACTGAATTGCACCTTTAATGATTAGTCAGCTGCTTCATTCCTGCCCTTATCTAGCTCATATTTTCCTTTCGTCATCTACAGGATCAACATGTTACTTCCAAGTCTTTGATGTCTCTTTTAGTTGTTTTCTGCCCGAGTCCAGTATTTTTTCAGCAAAACTCAGTAGGTGGACCAGGCAGAAATCCAACTGTCATAAGAGAGGCTGAGTCAACGCTCACATCTAAGACTCCGATGAGAATCTCACCTCTGTTCTGGAGGAAGAAAGCAACACCCTTGCTGGCAACTAAGAGAGTAGGAGTGCACGGACACTGGTAGACTCCAGCACCTGTTGGAGTAGCAGAACTGCTACTCGGTCATTATGGGAGTAAAACAATCTGTACTTCAAGTGCTCAAGGAGTCGTAAAACTGTACTTCAAGTGCTCAAGCCATGTCAAAAATCCATGGGGAGGATCTCATGCTGTCAGTGGATGGGGTCCCCCATTGTGATGATCCCAGAGAAGAAGATGCGCATAGGAATATCCATAGTGTATCATACAGTCTATTATTCTCTCTCTGACAGCAGCTAGTACCAGCTGCCTCCAGGAGAGGTGAAATAGGCAGGCACGGGATACCCCACCCCTAGAAGGAAATTCCCGTCTAAGCCCTACCAGGTGAAAGGGTGGGTTCCGCCCTCAAGCAGAACAGCCTATTTCCCACCCAGATTTTGACTTATGTTTTCCTCCTTGTTTCTTACATAACACCTGGATCAAGTTACCTGTTTCCTTGACACCCCTGGAGCCCTGTGCAGTGTGATGTGCCAATACCGCATGCCACCTGTTTGCTCCTGGGGGTGTTGCCACACTGGGGTGAGTGGTGGTGATGGAGATGAGAACAGCTAAAAAAAAGCCTCTGGATTGCAATCTGCAAGCAGAAAGGTCAGAGAAGAGTCTGTTCTCAGGGAGGAGCGAGGGGGGCAATGGGGGCATTCTCTGCAAATTAAAACCAACGAGTCTGAGCTCAGCTGGAAAGTGACAACAACAACAACAACACACCCTCTTCGTGTTTCCTGGAGGAGCCAGAAGATCTCTCTGGCCCTGCAGCTTGGCTGCAGCTGGCCCCCCTCCAGGGTAAGTTGCAGAGGAGAGAGAGAGAGAAGCAGAAACCGCTAAGAAATTGGGCTGAGGGCACTTTAAATCTTTCTTGTCCCTGCTTGCTCATTCCTGTCTGGTACAATATAATCAGATCCTCTCGGAGTCAAGCCTCTTTCCTTACTGAGGGCAGCTTGGGAGCAAAGGGAGTGATTTCCCTGGGCAGCGCTGCTGTCTCCAGGCTCAGCCCAGCCAGGAGGGGACAGAGCGGAGCCGCCTTCCCTGGCTGCCTGCACTGCTGTGCGCGGGGCTGCGGGCATTTCTCGGCGGGGAGGCAGAAGATGCATTGGAGGGGCTGCATTCTTGCAGTCCCCGGCTGAGCTTCCTAATGACTTTCTCCGTGTCCTTTTCTCTCTCGTGTCCTGTTTTGGGTTGGGACTGCTGCAGCCGCCACAGCCCAGCTTGCCTCCTCCCTTCCCTTGCACTGGGGTGAAGCGGGACTCCTCCGATTGTTTTGTACCGGAGTGCTTTCGGATGCCCTTCCTCTCCTCCTGCCTCGGCTAGCGGATCGGGGACTGGTGTCTGGAAGGCTTGGCCCCTTTGGCTTTGTGCTGGGTCCCAGCCGGTCTCAGAAGCAATTGCCCTTCGTTTTGCTCCTTTTCTACCTGTTGCCTGGTGCGTTTGGACGTGTGCGCCTCTGGGTTTGGAGGCATCTGCCCCTTCCCTCGGCTCCGGGATGCTGCTGCTACTGGGGATGAAGATGTTGTAAACTCCTGGAGGGGCCGATCGCTTTCCCCCACCCTTGATTGCCCTATTTGGAGAGGATACAGATCTGACGTTGGAGCTCCGCTTGCTCTTGTTTTCTCCTTTCTCCGCGGAGCCGGGTTGCTTTGCAGTGCCTGGGTCGCTGAGATCATTGCCAGCCTCTGTCCCTGGGAGCGATCCGCATCGATCTGCTGGCTTCCCTTGGATCTGCCGGCTAAACACCTTATGGGATTTTCCTTCCATCTACTTCAGGGTAAGTAACTCCCCCCGCTCCCCCAGGACACAAAGCACTTTTCATGCACACGCAGTTGCAAACTTCTGAGCATTGTTGTAAAGCTTTTCTTTTCTTTTTCTTTTTTTTCTGCGGAGTTAAATAATTAAAAAAAAACCCACCCCAAAGCACAAACCTGCTTTTCTTTCTTCCTGATTTATCAAGACCAGATTTTTGCTTCTCTCTTCCCAGCCCTCCACCCCTTCCCCAAAGTGATTGATGGCTTGAAGGATGAGAAATCGCCACAAACAGAAATCAGTTACAGATGAGGCAGGCTTCAGGGGTAGGCTTTGGAGTCATTAAAACATTTCCCTGCTTCCCCCACTCCCCCAAAAGAAAATCACCCTACCTTTGAAAACCCAGTCGGGAGCACTTTTATTCTGTATCTCTTGCCATTTTGGATGGCTAGCAGATTTTTTGATGAATTTCTATTTTATTTCATACGTTTGAGCCAGAAGGAAATATTTAATCAAGAGAATAAAAATGTATTGATTAAATTGGGGTATGAGGAAAAAAAATGTTTTAGTTCGGACAAGATAATGAATGGAAATCTTCCTGGTGGTAAAGGAAGGAGCATAGTTATCAGTGTAATACACATGCATTGTTCCTTTGTTCATCAGAAATATTGTTCTTCTGATAAACACGTGCATATTCTCTACGATGTTCTGACTGTTTCTTTTGCTGAGATATTACTCATGCATTTACAAAGGAATGTGTGTTATACGTATACCTATGTCCTGCATTACTGAGCAATAATAATACTGCCAATAATGTTTCATATTTTGTAGATGCCTTCAAAACAGCCACAGTAAAATGAGTCGTGACTGACATAATTTGCACATTTTCTCTGATGACACGCCTATCGCGATCTTTAAGGATATCTTGGGGGAACAAAATTGCTGTGACTCCTTTTCCTGCCACCCTTTTCACGCCAGCTGATTCAAACAGCCCCTCACACTTTAACATGTCTGCTAATATTTATCTGACAAGAATGTAATCCGCATAAACACAGAAAGGCCCCGATTCTTGCAAACGCTTAGTCATACATGCAACTTCTGGTTATCGACATTGATGGGATTACCGCTATGGGGCCACGTATGCTAACTGTTCGCAGGATTGGGGCCATGTATTTTTATTGCATAGATTCTGTGCGTGAAATCCCGGCCCTGTGGAAGCCAGCGGTGGAGTTCCCAGCTTTGTCGAGGGAAGCTAGGTTTCACCTTTGACGGTTAGACAAAGGACTCTACATAATATTTGGAATTTGCAACCAACTACATTGTGTGCAGGCTTTTTTCTTTGTTAAACTGCAGTTTCCCTTCTTAAATAGAGAGTTCTCCCCCAAATCGAAAATAGCTTCAGCCTGGCAAATGGAATTGAGTAAATCTCACGTGCTTGCAAACCCACCAAGGAGGGACAGAAATCACAACTTGGTCTCCTTGTGCTGGTTCCAGTTTGGGAGTTGTGGGGGGTCCATTGCAATAGTGGGGCTATTCTTCCTGCTGGCCCAAACCTGTTTTTGCTGTGAAATCAAAGCCCCGCAGAAGCTGATGGGAATCTCGGGTTCACAAGGAATGCAGGATTGGGCCCCAAGCCATATTACTTTGTAAGTGGAGTTTGCCTACAGTGTAGACTGCCATGAGGATGGCTTGTGCAGACACAGCCAGGCTAGCTGTGGACAGCTGAGCCTGAGGTAGCCCTTCAGCCACATCAGTATCATGCTCAGCACAGGGCACTGCGAGTTTGAGCCCTTCTCCGGCGGGTTTTGCACTTCTTCAAGGAGGAGCCTGCAATGAACTCTTGTGCTACCACAGCTGAAGCTCTAGAGCTTTTTTATCTGGTCCTGTAATCTGGGAGAAATTTATCTGACTCGCAATGGCAGGATCAGGCCTCAAGACAG
The DNA here is from genome assembly GCA_030014935.1 of Caiman crocodilus. NCBI lineage: Eukaryota > Metazoa > Chordata > Crocodylia > Alligatoridae > Caiman > Caiman crocodilus. The sequence goes on from JAGPOW010002149.1 coordinate 11,942,465, forward strand.
TTTCTGGTAAAAATTAAAAAATTACCGATTGGGCAGATGCCTGCTAAATTACCCAGGAAATCCCACAGAAGTGTTGTGGGCTTCAGCACCCCTGCCACATACCTTCATAATCAGTATTAGCGATCTTTCCATTAATACGAAATCGTTGGTCATGCTAGTGCTGCAGCTTGGTCAGTGTTGCCAACATTTCCCAGAGATGAACGGACTGGTTCACTTCTCCCAAAAGACGGAGAATGAAATCCTGACCCGCTGAAGTCAATGGAAGTTTTGTCAGCAGCACCCCAAAATAGTTGTGAAGGGATAGGGCCAAGATAAAGATTTACTGCATGGGTTAGGCCTTCGGCCCCACATGGTTTCTTCAGCCAACTCACACCTGCTTCTGAGGACACCTGTTATTCTGTATTAGCTGTGGATGAGTATCTGCTGGTTGGATCATCCTTGTCCCTTTGTGTGAGGTCTGTCGTCAGTGAGCAATGCAGATAGGGGCACATCTGTGATCTGCCTGAGAAGCACGCCGCATCTCTGACTTAAGACTGTATTTTCAATTATGAATCCCAGTGTGATCATTTGTTAAAAATGGGTGGTGTACAGTTCCAGTAAGATCTGGTTTGATAGTGGACGTGTTGTGCTTGCTGGTTTCCGATAGCAGTTATACCCATGTAAACGTGCAGTAATTCACAGCGCTGTGAATGCGAGCAAAACTGGACCTGCTAGGAGTAGACATCCTTGCCGTTTCTGTATGGAAAAGTCTGATGTCCTGTTAGAAATCAAACTCTAGAGTAAAAGCAATCCCTCTTGGGGCCGCTCCTGAAGATGGTTGGGATTTTACCCTGATCCTCTTGAAAGGTACTGCTGGTATGGCACTGGGGGGGAGGGCCTGTGCCTTTGGTAAGGATGATATGAGGCAAAACACAACCACAGGATGCGACTGTATCAGCATCGCGCTGAGTCAGGTGCTTTGTAAAGATATAATAGGGGAATTAATTGATGGACTGTTAATGAACAGGGCCTGAATTAAGGAGTCGGGGGGAAGGAAAAGACCCTTTCAGCCCTTCCAGTTGGACCAGAAGAAATTTGGTGCCTAGAATGACTAGTGGATTCAGAGCTCTGCAGTTATTCACTCGCGTGTGCAGAGAGCTTTGAGATCCTCAGATGAAGGGTGCAAACTGTTACGGGATTTGAAAAGGTTTCAATATCATATCCGAGTTCCCCCCTGCTGCTTTAGCAATCCCAGCCTTTACCATGAACTCCAGGCCAACTCGAAACACGGTGTCAGTGTCATCCCTCCACTTTCACTTTGCTGCAATTAGTATTTCGTATGGCTGGTTGGCAGAAACGAGGATGCGGGAAGGTGTTAACTTTGGTTCATGCTTATAAGTATATGTGTGCGTTAGGCCTCGCCATGCTGGGACCGAAACGGTGCATTTACAGCTGTGTTTAAAAAATGTTGCTTATGTGCTTCCTCATATGGACAGGATTTCAGACCCCGGACTTTGAGCCAAACCTTTTGGTATAGACTAAACCTCTCTGTCTGGCCTTTATAGCATACGCCCAAGTGCCTGTCCACACTGCTAGGGATTCCCAGCGCTATGGAGCAGCCGCTGCTCCCAACAGCCATTTTGGCTAGTGGAGTGGTGAATGCAGTCATAGGTATCTATTCTGTGTACTCAGCTCAAATGGTCTTCTTGCTGCCATCAAAATCAATGACAACACTCCTGTTCAAGTTGATTTTGTGTCGCAGGCGCATAGATATTACTGATTTTGATCGTGTTCAACTGAAAAGAAACTGAGAAACTAAGACGAGTTATAACTTATTTGTATTAACTGCAAACTGGATATGTCATCCCCGCTGCCTTGCAGGCTGTTAGCTTATTCCCTTTCCAGTATTTCTCTCTTAGGACCAGATCTAAAGCCTATCCAAGACGATGGGAGTGTTTCCAATGGGTTTATGAGCTGTTTTCTGCAGATGCATTACATTAGTTTGTCAAGTGCTTGGTCTATGGAACGGATGCCAGATTTCCAAAGAAGTCAAGCACCCTAAGTACTGGGCTCTTTTGAAAACTGGGCCAACCGGCAGGTCCAGAGAAAATTCTTCCCGGACGGCACAATTTTCCTTTGTATCGGTGTTATTTTTCTCAACCTCCCAAGCATAACTGGTTGGAAATTAAGGAAGCTTGAAAGAGGACAGTGTTTAACTGTTTTCTGAATTCCCAAGGATCACGAACACCCAGCCACCGTGATTCAACCCCCATCTTAGTTCAAAAAGATTATTTTGGGGTTCATTTGTTTTAATAAAGAAATTTTCCTCATTAGTTCTTTTTAAATAGCATTAGCATTTAACTTTCTCCCACATTTTTGCAGCTCAGTAGAGCAAAATCAAAGCTCCCAGCTCAAATAAGCTGCCTCCGCTGGGTTGAGCACTTGTCTCTCTACGAATTACTTCAAGGCATTTCCGTGCATACATCACTCCCTTTCCTCTGCCCCCTCTGTTTCAGCATAGCATTTGTCACGTGAATTTGGGAGTTTGCAAAAACACCTGGAGGAACCAAAAGTGTTGGCTTCCTAAACAAAGCTTTGCAGTTTGCATTTTGTTTGCCAAAGTCAAAACACCGAAAAGTTTTGGTCGGAAGCAGCTTTTTCAAATAAAACGGATTTTTTTTTTTTTTTTTTTTGCAAGTCATTTCCACGGTTTTTCTTTCTTTCGGTGTCCGGAGAGGATTAGGAAATCTTTTTAATTTGGTCTTGTTGCAATTCAAACTGCGTCATGCTCCAAAAAGCATAAAATTTGGCCTCCGTCTGGCAGGTGAAGTCCATCAGGATGATTTGATTTGGCATTTGTGAAGTGTAGGACCCAGTGCACGCGTAAAGCTCTTTGATTAAGAAGACCCACGCTGACGACTTTTCTGCGGTATAGACGTGTCCCTTCCACAGGGTAACGAGCCAGGGCTTTTTTTCAGAACGGGGCTGGCTTGGCCGTAAGCGCTTGCATTTTTCAAGCCGCTCGGCCCGTCGGATGCTGAATCCTTTCGAGACGCGGGTTGTCAGCATCGCTGTCGGACGCCCGGGCGTCGAGCGAGCTTGAAAACCGACACCCTAAAAACAGCGATCAAAAGGGGAGCCGAACGCTTGTGAACAGCTGGTCCCAAATATGAGGCTCGAGAGCCTGGTGCTGGGCAATTGGGGACGATCCCCCCCTTCAGAGGCGAGGCTGCTTCACTTTTCCCGGGTACTACACTAAGCACAGCTTGACCAAAAATCGCTTCCTCCAAAATCCGGTGCTGCTTTTCCTTGCTGATCTTTAACGGGGTCCTCTTGGAAACACAAAACACGGCAGGAAAACCCTCCTGTCGCTGGACGATGCTGGGCTCGGGGATGGGGTGTCGTTGGGTGAAGGGTTTTGCGTCTTTCGAACAACCGAAGCACGGACTTTCGTTGGAAACCATGAGCGGGGCAGGGAGGCTGGGGCCTGCGAGTCGTGGCTCCCGCTCACATCGGCGGCGGCCCTCGTGCCCGCGAAGGAGGGACCAGACTCCGGCTCCGCTGCAAGCCGCCGGCCCGCGCCCTGAGCCGCGGAGCGATCGGCTCCTGAAATCAGAGGGAGCCGCGGGTCCCGCTCGGCGCCGTCCACGACGAGAAGCCACATGGCCCTCGCGGGCGGATTTTGGAGCCGAGCCGCCCGCGATCCCGTTCTGCGTTGTGTCGCGCTTCGTCTCGGGCAGCTCCTCGGCCTCACGCCGCGGCCTCGCCACGCGGCCCTGGCGGGCGCTCCATGGAGGAGGTGGCTCTGCGTGAGTGAGGCCACGGAAAGGCCCCGTCGTGGCAGAGGCAGGTGGGTCAGCACGGCAGTGCTCAACGAGCGCTGCTGCGCGTGTCCGGCTGTTCGTACAAAACCTGATGCCTCGATGTCCTCTGTTTTTTTTCTCTTGAAGGGAAAAAAGGTGTTTTTCACGAGAAAAACAGAGGACAGGAAGGCGCTGGGGTTTTGTTTCAATCGAGGACGACCAAACTGTGCTCCAAGATGGCCGCCCTCCACAGGTGCGTGTGGGAGGAGGGGTGTGGCCAACATGGCCGCCCTTCGTCTCGCTCCTCTTGAGCAGCGGCGTATCTCGAGGAGGCGAGCAGGCCCTGAAGGGCAGCTGCTGGGGTTCCCGCCATTTTGCCGCGAGGACGACGCGAGGCGGCGGGCAGCGCGTGAGGAGATGAGACTCTCCAGCCCTGGGCGCCATTACCTCCAGCCAGGCTCTGCTCCTGGGTGTGGAGGGGAGCCGTCCCCTTCAGCAGGCAAACCGGAGACCCTTGGGTGCCCCCTTCCCTTTGAAGACTGGCCCCCTGAGCACCCTATGCTGGCTCAGCCCTAACGCCTCTGGCCCTTCCATAGCCGCGTGAGGTATGGTCGCCTCGTGAGGCCCGTTCTAGAGACAGGGAAACTGAGGTGATTTTTACAGAGAGGTGAAGCAGTTTCCTCAAGGATACCCCCGGATTCAGTGGCGGAGTGAGGAGCCATGTTGGTCCGTGAGGGGAAGCGTCTCACGGCCTCGTCCTTCCTCGAAAACAGCCCTCGCCGCTCCAGCGGCTGATCCTAGGCAGTAGCCACCATGACAGGCCTGGCTTAATCTGGACTGGGGAGCCACGGGGTTTACACGCCGCCGCGGTCCTTGTCCGTACAGCTTAATCCAGCGGTCCTGGCGGTTTGGCGAAGAGCAACGCGCCAGACGGGGCTCTCTCAATCTGTCCCCGTATACAGAGTAAATGCTAGCAGGAGCAGGGGTCTCCACTTGCCGTGGCCACGGATCATCCGCTTCTTCGGAGGCTCTCGCTTGCTCCCTGGGTTTGGTGGGTCGCTGCGTCTTTCCCCGCGTGTAACATGGGGCCTCGCTTATGGGCCGCGACTCTGAATGAAGACATGCTGAGAGAGCGCATCAGAAGCCCAGGGCCGGGTGCGCGCGTGCACACGCGCGTGTATGTGTGCGTGCGCACGCACGGACGCCTGCACTGCAGCATCCCAGACTCCGGCGGACCGCCAAACCGCGACGCTTAATTGGCACGCGCCCGCGTGGCCCCATCCGCAGCTTGCCCGGTGTCTGCGCTTGCCTACACGCGGCCAAATCGCAAGGTCCCGAGTAAGAAAAAGGTGCGTAAATACGGTCTCAAGTGAGCTTCTCTGTGCTTTGGTGTAGAAGTCCCTTTGGAAAAAGGGAGTCAGAAGTGATTAGGTCCTTTTTTTTATTTATTGTTGCACAAGTGTTTGGTTTCCGGACGGCTGGGAACAGCTGCAGGCCGGCCGGGTGGTGGGAATGCAGTCACGGAGGTAATTCAACCGCCCGCCTGCCCGTCCTCCAGCTGGGGCTGCGGCCCTGCTGTGTCCCCCGGGGCAAGGGACGGTGGAGGGGGCTCCTTGGGGCAGGGGCTCCCAGCACGCCGGGGGGTGGTGCAAGGGTTTCAGGCTAGCCATAGGGTGCAGGATGGGGAGGGAGGAACACCCTGGCCCCGACTTTCTGCTCTGAAGGTACTGCTGCTTGAAGCACAAGTGAGTTTGGCTCCATGCCTTCAGGTCCTCAGCAAGAGGAATTTGGGCTTGGATGTTGCCTGTTTGACTCTTGCCTCCGGTGCAAGGATGGGTAAAAGGACGGTATGGAGGACGCTTGCCAGGTACCACCCTCGCACTGCCTGTGCCCACCGAGAGCTGCTGGTTGGGGTCCCCGCGTTGTCACAGCCGCTCTCCAGGTGTAACTTTAGGGGGTCAAGTTATCACTGCTTCCAGAGACGCTCAGATGCACAGTATTCCCTGCCCCCATGGCTCTTTTCTATGGTGTGTCTAGCTCCAGACCGAGTTTGGGGGGCAGGAGATGGGCGATGGGAACCTGGCCTTCGTTCTCTCACCTGGATGCCAACCACTGAACCGTGCGCTTAGCCTGAAATGGAGAGACGCAGAGGCAACCAGACTCAGGCCCATCTACACTACGCCACACTACTGGACAGTGCTTTAGCTGGATGTCCGGGCAGATGTGCACTGCTTTACTGCGCTCTCTTGCTGTGGATGGGTTTGTAGAGCAGACCTATATTGTGTTAATCCTCTTCTTGAGGGCTCAGTTTTCAAAGCTGAGCCTTCAGATGCCACAGGAAACATCCAAGTCTTAACATGAGCCCTGAAATGCTGAACTGGGATCAGGGGCCTTAATCAGCTGCCAGCAGGCATTTCATTGAGCAGAGACGGGACCGGCCGACAGCTAGTGCAGACTCCCGGGAGTCAGGAATTCTGGGTCCGTTTCCCAGCTTTGCCGTTGCTGCAGCCCCGGGTGGCTTTGCTCAAGGCATCTAGGGCAGCTTTTCATAAGCATCCATGCAAAAGGGCATGCCCACAGATCTCCCAGCTTGTGCGTGTGCTTTCAAAATCACAGATCTTCCCAAATCTGTGCCTCAGTGTCCCCATATGTAGAATGACTTTACCTGGAAAGCGGGTGTGCAGCTGAGTTCAGGTGTGTCAAGTGCATTGAGGTCATCCAGGGGAAGCTTCTGTCACACGGTTGCATGTTGAGATGAAGGCAAATGCCAGTCTCCCACATACATAGCGGCTAAGGCCAATTTTTTCAAAAGAGGCTTTAGGTGTATCGTTTTTGGGGGTCTTGGATAAGAGACCAGATTTTCAGAGGCGCCGAGCTCCTGCATTTCCCACTGACGCCAGCTCAGTAGTGGGTACTGAAGAACTCTGCTAACTTGGCTCAAACTGGGCGCTCAAAATCATTTCTGAAAGTTTTGGCTTGTGTATTTGTTACAACATCTGTAATCAGCCGCTGCTCTGTGGTAATCATCAGGAAAATACCTTAAACCCATACTTAGGAGCTTTCATTTTAAAGCATCCCTGCTTCCCACAGAGTATTCAGCTTTGCTGTCTGCACAAAAAAACAAACATCCCCTGGAACCAGATGCAAAAAAGGAAGTAAATACAGGGATGGGATGGGGTGGAAAGTTAATGGAAAAAAAAATCTAACAGTGTTTGGCCCATTTCTTCAGCTCTAGCTTCCACATACATTCAGATTCAGTTGCTTATAACTGTAATTCCCCTTTTGTTTGGATGACTGTTTTCTTGGAAGTGATTTAACGTTACCTACAGACATTGGTTAGTGCACTGAGCAATCCCAGGTCTGCAGGGAGGGGGAGGTGGAGAGCCAGAGATAAGCTTTCCCCAGTCCTGTCTGTTCTAATTGGGAATTTTTCTCCCATCTGGAGGTAGTAGCATCCCATTTGTTCAGACTTGTCACTTGTATGGGACTTGAGCGCTGCACTGCCCTGCATTGAGAGGGGCAGTGAGGCCAGGCTGCAGAGAGTCTTCCCCAAATATAGGATTCCTCCTGGGGCAACAGCAGCGCTTCCACACAACAAGTCCTCCCCGTTGCCTGGCCCCGGCTTGGGACCAGTATTCCAGCAGAACCCCATTCCTCTCACGTGGAGGTTGCAGTATGGGCAAGGAGCCTTGTTCCTCCTTTTACTCTCTTCCCAGCCATCACAGTCAAGCGTTAAATGACCACAAATAGGGAGGGGAGGGAGAGATGGATTCATGAGAGCACTGGCTGGAGCTAAACACCCACTGAAACAAAGAGGAGCTGTTGAAATGTTACCGGTGAGAAACTGGAGCTGGAAAGGAGTGCTTCCATAAGGTGATACATGGTGCTGCACTATTCACCCACTGGGATCCCCCATGCTAAATCCTCGGGCTCCCTGGCTCATCTGTCAATGTGCTTCTCTTTCTTTCCTGTGTCAGTGTACTCTTTTTGCACTGACTGCATGGTCACTGGAAGGTTATCCACCTCCACTAAGTTTCTTCGCTTGGAAGAAGTGCTCAGTATATGCAGCTTGAGGTCAGGCTTCACAAAGAGTGGCAATACTGTTATGGGACAATCAGGAATAAAATCCGTGTCCAGTCCCTTTGTCATGGTAATGCAGCTGTGATTGTGCCCAGGGGGTGCTTGAGGTTCAGGAAGTGCCAGAATCGGCCTCCGCTTCATTTGATTTCCCTTTCTCCTCTCCAGGAAAGGATTAGGGAGCTGGGTTGTAATTAAGGAGGCGTTAAGCAACCCCGCAGCTTGGTTTGGTTGGTGAAACTCAGTGGAGACCAAATGAGTCTGATCTAGCATCTCCCTGTTCCAGATCACTCCCTGAATTCTTCTCCAGCATGGGCCTGCTTCGGACCCTGCTGGGCCCCACATAACTCTGCTAACTGCAGACAGAGTTGCTCATTTGTGATCAAGGGAGTGAAATCAGTGTCTGGCTCAAAGGAGAAGAGTACCGAATTCGAGGACTGCCTCGCCGAATGGGTTGCAAAGGAAGGAGAGAGTCCATGGGAGAATCTGAGCTTGTGGTGCCCTGCTGAGAGCAAGAGAGGAAGGAAAGGGGGAAAGCTTTGCAGCCTGATATCTCTGCCAGAACAGACCTGAACTTTCTGCTTGAGGAAGCTTGAGTAGGGGGAAAAAATGTGCCCCTGCGTGGAGAGGAGAAAGAATCCCGTATGTGCAGGGAAGCGCTCTCTGGAAGATGAGGGCTGGGGTCAGCGCCGCTACAAACACACTTGTTCCTCTGGGGGATGAAACGTGTAATTTAGCTTGTCATGGAGGAATGTGCTCAATGTCTTTATTTAATAAGAAGGTTGTTAACCTGCTGGGGTGCCTTCTCTTCCTTTCTCTCTCCCCCTCCCAGCCCAGGGTAAGAAGGAACACGGTGCTTTTGTCTCCTACCCTGTGGTTGCTGTTGGATGAATGGATTTAGTAGCAGCTCTGTTCACATGACTGGTTTGAACTGTACCAGATACAGACATGACACAACTACATACCAGGCTGGCTTTCAGCCCCAGTTCTGGTCCCCAGCTCACAGAATATTTTCCTGCACACTGAAATAAGGCCTAGTCTTAATTACATGGGGCCTGAGGCCTCTGATGCATGCTCGATCAATTCAAACATTGTGCAAACACTTCCTGTTAAAAGGCTAAGCACTTGGTGCCGTTACTATAAAATCGATGGGACTGGCAAGTACTCAGCACCTTGCAGGATGGACACATGGATCTGAGCAGAGAGTGGAGCACGCGTGTCAAATTTTCCGAAGAGAATTCTCCTGCTCCTTGACTAGCCCTCTCCAAACAGGACTGGTCCACATGCTGCTGGAAGCCCTGATTAAGAAAGCATCTCCATTCAAGACAGGGCAGGAAATAAGCACATGGTAAAGTGATTCCTAGGCCAGGGTCTGTGCCTCAGGTGATCGTGGACCCCGTTTGTCTTGTACTCATGAGTGAGACAGGAACCCAGGTGGTGTTGAATGACCTTTAACAACTGTAGTGATGGTGTCAGCACACTAGGTTCTGATCCGCAGCAGGAATGGTATTCCAGTGAAACATTTCCTTTCACCCCTGTGGCAAAAAGTTTCCAAACATTACAGGGCTTCTTACTTCAAAGTAAGTTGGGTCTGGGCTCTAGATGTACAGGAGCTTGGAAGAAGATTCTACCTGGGGAAGAATCATTATCCTACTGTAAATATCTAAGTGAGCACAGACTATATTCTGCTGACCCAGAGGAATTACTAGCATCCCCTGTGAAGCTGTGATCTTCCCTCTGGGTTGCCTAGTAGCTCTGAGGCTGTAATTAGATTTGAATGGACAGAAGGCTGCAGAGAGAACTTTACATTTTCTTCTGAACAAGTGTATTGCCTGAAGTTGTGTTTTTCAAAGCCAGCTAAGGGATTAGACCACACAACTCCCACTAATTCCAATGGAAACGGCAAAGTTCATTTCACTCAACAGCTCAATCTGAGCTTGCAGCCTCTTACTCATGCGAGCTGTCCTGCTGAAGACAATGGGATTGATCACGTGAAGAGAGGCTGCTCTGCTGAACAAGGCTAGTAGAACACAGGCCTGGATAGCTGTCGTCACATCTTTAGCATCATGTCATATAGTGCAATGAGACAATAAAAAAAATTAAAAGGAACCACAACTAGCGGAAGAATGACACGCTGTTCCACAGTCAGTTGCATTTGGAAGACCTGATCTCCTTAGGAGCAGAGCATCTTTTCAGTGAGACTGAGAGCGCGGCACTCCAAACATGCATCTCCTGGTGCCTTCAGACCGAGACATGAGGCTTCTCTGGATTGTAGTTTCTAATCTAACCTGGGCCTTGCACAGGTTTCAGTGGTCTGTGTTCTCCTGGAGGTCGGACTATCTGATCTAGTGGTCCTTCCTGACCTTAAAATGTATGATTTAGTGTCACCGGAGCTGCTAAACAAGACATCCTTACGTAGCAGAAAATGTCTGAGGACCCTCTAACTTGGCATGTCTCTCCAGGAGGGTTTAATGGAATGACTAAGGAGCAGGGAGTTGAGACTTCCTCCACCATAGCCTCATCTGACATTGGCGCTGAACAGATTAAGCAACTTCTTAATTTCTGTCTCTTTCCATGTTTCCAGAAACCCTTTTAGGGCTGGATCCAAGATCCATGTAAATCAGCAGGAGTCTTTTCATGGGCTTCAGTGTGGGCTTTGGATCAGTCGCTGGATAAATAAACAGAAGGAAATAACAAATCACATGCTTCTAACTCGTATTTTAAATAGCCTAAATGTCTGACTTCTGCTCTGACTCTGTCCAAATCCTATGCAGGAAAATATTTCTCTATTTCCATGATGTCTACATTCGCTTTTCCCCAGTGATTAGGAGTGTTAATAGCTGGCATCTTGGCCCAAGCCTATATCTGGCCTAGAAGGAAAAAATATATATAATTTCTCTAGTGGGAAGTAAAATGCTATGGCTATTGGTTTCACGCAGTAAGTTTATTGCTTGTACGAAAAGAAGCCATCCTTTTGCAGACTGAGTTCCATTACCCTGGGGTAATGCAGACTGAGAGCCTCACCCTGCTTACTGCCGAATGTGAAGGAGTCTCTCTCTAAAAGCAAATTATATGTTGGTAATCATTTCAAGGGATTTCTTGCATCTATGATGAGGTTACCCAGTCTGCTTCTTTGGTGTTGCCTTGCAGTACCACCTGCTGGATAAATGTGGAAATTAAGCAGTAGTAGTAAGGCTGGAGTGAAATGAAGCCCTCTATTTCTGGTTGCCAAGGACACGTTGCAGGTGTCATAGGGATTGAGTAATGTTTGGGTACCTGGCCAGCGCCTTTAATTTTTTACTTTCAGGCTTTCTGAACCTTGTTGAAGTGCAAGTGGAAGAAGTCATGAGAAGGTTTGTTGCAAATGCTAGAAAACCATGACTGCAACTTAATTTTTTTTTTTCAATCAAAGAGCAGGATCTGAGGGACTCCCCTCCTCAGCTCAACACACGTGTTGCAACTTGGCAACCCCTCCGGAGTAGGGATGAGACGGACCCCTCTCCTTCCGCTGGAGCAGTCAGCAGCATGCCTCGTGAAACTCATGGCTTTTCTCAGCCCACCTGCAAGCAAACCAGGCTGTGCATGGAATTTGATTTAGATCACGAGAGATCATTTTGCTCCTCATTGGAAAGCAGCTGCCTCTGCAGCAAATGTCAGCTGTCTTTTCACAGTGGATGGCAACACCCTGGGAGAAACTGCACATGGCTGTTCTGATTTTAAAGCAATGAGTTCTTGTTGCCACCTGGATGGAGCCAGTGGGGACCAGTGCTGTGTATGTGGCTTCTGGCTGCAAGAAGATGCAACTGCAGCTCTGCAGGGATGTTAGCCTGCAGCTGCTCCATACCTGCTACAGAGCTGTGCTCAGCACCAGGAAGCGTAACAGCTTCTTTTCTAATTTCTGAGCTCTCTGCTTCTAATTTGTGAGGCCCCCAGATGAATAACTCCTTGGCCCTGGATATCAGACACCCTGGCATGATGCACGGTGTGCTTAACCCAGTAGAGCTGCAGCTGGGGAAGGGCTGGGGGAAGATGGCGGTGCTGCAGAAAAGTGGCCTGGCTTATCCTAGAGGCAGTAGCGAGGGAGAGCCATGGAGTAATTAATATCACATAGCAGCTGATGGTGGGAAAAGGAGGTTGTTGTGAATATTAATGAGGGAGAAGGCTAGGGGAAGTTTACTTAGATCCTAGAGGCCAAGTCCCAGGCAGCAGCTCTAGCTCTTCCTGTGACCTAGTTCTTATTCTTCAGGGGCCCTGCATTCTGCCATGAAAGGACTGAGATCATTGCTGGCACAGGCAGGCTGACCACTGCCAGTCACAGGCTGTGTCTGTGCAGTGGGCTAGGCAGAAGGTTGCAAGAGAAAATGATGGATCCCCTGGCCTGACGAATCTAATGAAGTGATAGGCTGTAATGGCCAGAATGAAAAGCCCCACCCCTGGCACCTTCTTCAGCCCTAAGGTGATGGCTTTGCAGGCCCAGAGAGCTCAGCTCAGTTTTACGGGAGAGGTTGGAGAGTCTCACGCATGCCCCAGGTCAAGATACAAGTGGTGCTGCCCCCTGTTATAATTAGGGGCCGTGGTCTGAAAACTGAGTCCATTTGGCTCTGGACTTAGAGGTTCATCTCTTCCTGGCCTCTCCATGTGGCAAAATGGTTACCAGGCCAGTGCCTTCTCCCATGGGAATGCATGAAGTGTGTGGGATTCCAGACAAGCCAGGCATTAGACATGCATCTGCCCCAGGCTGAAAAGGGTCTAAATATTTTCTTTTATCACTTGCCAGCTACTTCTGACTGTATTCTGTCCTCTTTCTCAGATATGAAGCCTGGGAACAGCCTGGGTTAGCCAAACCCTTTCTAGGCCAACTTGTCCTGCTCTGCACAGTGGGTGATGCCTCCCACCCCATTACACTTCTGAGTTGCAGTGCCCAGGAAAATAGTAATGGAAAGGGTTAAAAGGTGGGATGTGGGGAGGAGGAGAAAGAAAATAGGAAGCAGAGGGGCAAATATAGGTCCCCTGTGGATTTGATGTTCATCAGGGGAGGAGCCCTCTGGCTGCAGCTACATCTCTGTAGGTTTTGGAGCTGCAGAAATAATTGATAATCCCATGGAGAAATACACACAGGACACATCACATCCTCTGGGTTGTATTGGCAGCTCTAAAAGCACTTCATTAACCCCTGTGGTACTGAGCTCTTCTGCAGCCTCTGTAGCAATGGAACATGGGAGCATTGCACTAAGCACTGACCTGCCTTTCTCTAAGGGGTGAGGCAGAAGAGAAAGACAGCTGGAGGGATGCTGAGTCTAACAGGCAATGTAGAGATGCTAAAACTACCGTGTGAAATAAAGCAGCAGGAACTACAAATGCATCCTAGGTCTGGATGTAGTAAAGCAAGTGTTTTGCTCCCCCTCCCATTGTGGTGCCCCTTGTTGTAGTTATCCAAGAGCATTCTGAAATCAAATGGTTCCCATCACAAGCAAAGACAAGGGTGCTGCCATACTGGCCAGCTCTGAATATATTTGGAGCATGAAGTAAAACTATGCATTAACTGCCATCAGCAGATTCAACAAAGCAAGAAGTTAGCTTGGATTCTAATGGGCACATTCAATACATTCACATCTCTCACACCCCTCATCCTTTATGGCATTGTAGGCCTTGTCTGGTTCCTCTGGAAGCCCAGGGCAATACGATTCCTCTCGCTCTCACATCCCAGAAGGAACAACCCAAGTATCTCCTCAGCTGTTGGCTCCACTGCCTCCTTCTAGCTGAACTTGTGAGGGACCAATGTATAGCTGGGCAGGGAGGCTCAAACAGAGGGGAGGAAGAGGGGGCTTGTCTCTAGCTCTGACAGACCAGGATTAGGAGCCAATGACTCTGGATTCACCTCATGCTCAGTCCAGTGTCACTCAGGCCCTGCTTGCCAGAGATGATCACAGCCACCATGCCCAGTGGGCTCCACAAGTGCTCAACCTCCTTGCAATTCAGGCTTGGAGTCTGAAGCTACAGAGGAGCTTGGGAGAATGGGATGCTGGTGCCCTCTTCTTTCTCCCCTCCCTCTGGGGCGTGTGAAGCTTAATTCAAGCACGTTCCTGTGGTGCTTTGAGATCTCTGAAACAGTGGGGTGTACTAGGAGAGACCTCACTTTCCCCCCACTAATGTTTTCTCTTTGGACTCCAGTTCTAGGGTTCTGGTGGAGCTGGCCATGATGTTATGGTTCCTGGTAGGTGCCCTTTTCCCAGCTGCGATCCTGACTGCACCGCCTCCCATTAACAAACTGGCCCTCTTCCCGGACAAGAGTGCTTGGTGTGAGGCGAAGAATATCACCCAGATTGTGGGACACAGCGGCTGCGAGTCCAAGTCCATCCAGAACAGGTACAGGAAGGCCTGGGTTTAGCCCAGCCCACAAGAGACGTAAAGGCAGGCTGGAGATGGGAGTGCATTCATTTGGGGGGTCATTGCTCTGGAAGATGCCACAACTGTGACTTTCCTGTGCACCGCTGCAGGATAGCATCAGAACTGATCTACTCTGGGTTGTAAGCCCTGCATCTCAACTGTTTTTCCTCCAGTGGCAAAAGCCAGGGCTTTTTGAGTAGGAAGGTATGAGTTCTAGCCCCACAAACCACTGACATCTGTGGTGGCCGTGATGTTCAGCATAATGCCCACCTAGCAAGCCATGGACTTGTGGCAGTGCAGCTTGATCTTGTGAAGCTGGCTCACCCTGTGTCCTCCATTGCCCAGGAGGTCCCAGGGTTTAAAGCAGAGGCAGGGAGGCTATTCCTTCACTTCCCTCCAAGACTTTGGGTCCTGCCTCTGCTTCTGTGGCCCATTGGGTCCCATTCCCCCTGCAGTACACACACACCACTCATGGGGGTGGGGAGGAGAAGGATACTAGTTGGTGGAGCAACTCGGGGTCCTGGCTGCTTCCCCACCATGACACCTTTCTGTCCACCTGTCTCCAGTCTACCCTGGCAGAAGACCATGACCTCACTGTTTATTACAGCCCCTTGTGTTTCCAGACTCCTAGGTGGGAAGCATATTGAACAGGGTCGGCATCAAGCCCTAGTTCCTCCTAGAGCTCTGGTACCAGGGCTTTACTCTTGCCTTGTCTTTGCAGGGCCTGCTTGGGACAGTGCTTCAGCTACAGCGTCCCCAACACCTTCCCTCAGTCTACAGAGTCCCTGGTGCACTGTGACTCCTGCATGCCCGCACAGTCCATGTGGGAAATTGTAAGTAACACCTGCACTAAGGCGCTTGCAGTGGTCGAGGGTGATCAGCTTTGTGCTTCAGACCTAAGCCTTGGATGAGCTCTGCCACTAGCAAGTTTTTTTTCCCTTTTCTGCACCTCAGTTTTCCCATCTATAGCCTGGGAACATTAACTCTGATCTTCCTGGCCAGGTAATTAATGGCTGTCTCTCTAGGACCTTGCCATCTTTTGATGAAAGGCAATGTCATTGCTATGCATATTAGAAAAATACATAACTATATTAGCTGCACCACCCCCCATGGTTCAATGCATTATTCATTTCTGTTCACGCCCACATGCCCTCTCTTCAGAACATTCCCTTTGTCTCCTTCTCCCACTCCTGGCTTTTTGTCTTCTTTTTGCCCAGAACGGCTTCCCACATCCCATCTGCCAGTCACCCTCTGCTCTCCTGGTTGACAACAGATCCGCACCTTCTCACTCCAGAATTGTTGCAGTGAGACTGTAAACTAGCTGTGTATGAGACCTTGCCTTCCTCACTGGCTTGGCAAATCCCCATGGTGCTCTGGGGACTGATGCATGCAGCTGTGGAGCCCAGACTAAGTCATGGGGCTGAGTGTCAAGAGAGCTGGATTCTCTTCTCAGGTCTGCCATTGACTCAGTGATGGACCTTAGGGCAGAAGCAGCCTCTGACTGTGAGCCCCCAGCTGACCACACCTAGCGTAGCATTTACAAGGGCCTTCCAAGACTATGATGGCATATTTCTGTGGTGATATTATCTGATCAGAGACCCATTGCACAAAGCATTGTACAAATGCAATAGCCACCAGTCTGGCTAACAGCAGAGACTGATCCAGGAATTTCTGGACTTAAGACCACAAGTCTGTCCAGCTTGAGAGCACCTTGTGGCTATACAAACCCATAGGAAATGACAATTTCTGAGCCAAAGAGTTCAAAATAAGATAGGCATAGTGGTGTGGTTCAGAGCAGAGGCCTATAGCTGGCTGGATGGTTGGGTTGGGAGTGGGGCACAAGAACTAGCTCCCACTCTCTCGCAATGTCCCTTTCTGATCCAGGTGACGTTGGACTGCCCAGGCAATGATGAGATTCCCAGAGTCGACAAGCTGGTGGAGAAGATCCTCCACTGCAGCTGCCAGGCCTGCGGGAAGGAGCCAAGCCATGAGGGGGCCCTGTTCAATGTCTACCTGAACGCGGAGGAGAACATGCCCGCTGAAGGCCCTGGGCCCCATCACTATGCCCACCACCAGCAAGAGGTGGAAGAAGCTCCCGTCTCCAACCACCACCACCATGAGGAGGAGGGCGAGGAGTGACCCACACCCTCTGGGACTGTCCTTACAGCCTGCAGTGTGGACAGGGGGCATGCGCGAGGGAGGGGGTGGGCTGGGGGGGATCTTTCCTGTTTAATTACTACCCATCATGCTTTGCTCTTAGTGGTGCCCTGGGGTCAGAAAGTCCGAGGCACGGACTGGGCTTGGGCTGAGACCTGGGGGTGGAGCCGTAGGCGGCTCTGAAGAAACACCACTTGCACATAATAGCAATAATATATTGCAAAGAGGCAGGAGGCTGAACAGAGGGGCAGGCAGCAGCTGGGGGCAGGGCTGGGACTTGTCTCCTCAGGGGCTGAGTGTCAGGGCACAGGCTGGCTCTGCAGGGTCCGAAGTGGCCTTTGGAGTCTCTTTCTTCTCTTCTTTAACTGTCTCCCACAGAGCAGCTGATTCTTCCCGCTCCATGACAGTGTGGGCTTCCCTCTCCCTTCCTCTGCCACTCTCCCAGGGTGCAGGTAGAGCTAACGCTCCCCGTCCTGCTGCCTTCTTGGGCTGTGGGGTAGAGTCATCAGCTCTGAGGCCACCGCTACGGGATAAGAAAATAATTCATTTCTCATGCCCCTGCTCTGGATTTGTGCAGCATTTACTTCAGACTTTACCCTTGGATGTGGCTCCAGGGATGGAAGTGAGGAGACGCTCAGGGCTCAATCCATGCTGGCCTTCCTTGTGCCGGATACAGGAGGGATGGAGACAGTGTTGGCTGCCCGCTGGGACCTGGAGGAGAGCAAAGGCACATCCAGCACTAGGCACTGCCAACAGGAGAGCGTGAGCACATCCATTGGACACAACATGCCGGTGGCCTTTGGACTCTATATCTCTCCAATGCCCCTTCAGTCAATGTTTCTTTGCCTCGCTGTGTTCAGTGAACAGTGTTTCTGGCCTCCCCCCATTTCCAGGATCCTCTTTCTTTTCTCCTTGAGTTTACTGTTGGGCCCTGGTGCTCACTCCTGTCCCATGTAGCAATGATAAAGGTCAAAGAAGGGTGCAGCAAGGGACTGTTCTCCCTGACTGCTGAGTCTGATTCTGCTCCATGTACCATGGCCAGCCAGCCATGAAGGAAGAGCTCCTCTGGCAGAAGGCTGGGCTTGTAGGGTTAATGTGGACAGTGGCAAGAGGACTGGGACCAGTGGGAGGCTATTCTCACTCGAAGCAGTGGAGAATCCAGTTGGCACCAATGTCCCCAGTAGACCTGAAGGCCTACAATTTTATATGTGGTCCCAGAAACCTCCCTTCATCTCCCTTTCCCTGTTGCTCAATCACCTGTTCTGCCTTATTTGCCTGGTGTTGCAGGGACCTGTTGGGTATGGAGGTCTCTGCTCAGCTTGGCACCTGCCCTTGCCTACTTTATTTTCAGTTCATTGCCTTGGGCAGGGAAGGGCACAGTCCCCAGAAAAGAGGGAGCCAGGATGTGCTATAAGCACTGGGGATCCTTGCTCAGAACCAAGTATGGCTGAGGCAGCGACAGACCAGGCACAGGCAGCATCCCCCTACTAGGGGAGCCTGGGCCAGAACTGGTGCACATGCACAGAGACTGCTCTTGCCCTGCTTTGCCCCTGCCACGGCTCCCCTGCAGCACTTTAACAGACGGTGGAGGGAGGGGGTGACGAGATTGTTCCCAGGCGCCCCTTCACACTGCAGGGGATCGGGAAGGCTCTTGGATAGACACATATTGCAGGACCTGGCTGCCAAGCCCTCCCTCCTGCTAGCCACCTTCACTCTGCTGTACAAAGCTGATCTCTGTCGCTTTTCTGACAAAAGCTTCCAGAGCTTGTAATCAATATATATATATTTCGGCTGGAAATATATATATTTCCTTTACACCGTTTGTTCCCCTTGAATAAATTAGTTTGAACTTCAATTTCTCATCTGTTTGTGGCTTTTTCCTCTGGGACTCATCTATGACCCTGGTTTGAGTGTATACGTCTCAACCGATGCCCAAGGAGCTGCATGGGTATCTGTCTGGCCCTGTGAATCTATTCCCAGCCAAGCTAGAGCCAAATGGAAGCTGGCACAGACCAGGCCAGGGCATGTGGGCACCACACAGCACGGGATACCTCCGCTGTATTTATCCTGCTGGTGGAAGTTGTTTAAAATAATAGCAATGTATGAATAACTGCAGCCGTAAGACACGATTTCAGAGTGAGTCAGCTACTAGCCTGGGTGGGAATAGTTGATAATATGCTTCACTCCACCTTGAAGTTTGAATACCCAATACTATGGGTATTCCCAAGAGAAGGACCAACACACACAGATCCCCAGGGAAAACTGAGCTGGTTTACCCATCTTGCCACTAGATGCCACCCTTGATCCAGTGAAAGCTTTCATGAAGGGCCCGGCCTCTTAGCAGGATGAGCGCACTGTTTATTACATCTTCCCTTGAGGGTAAGAGAGGTGGGATCCAAAAATCAGTGGGGAATTTGCAAACGGCACCTGTTTCTGAAGGGATAGGGCTACGGCAGGGAGGATTTAACCACAGGGGCACTGACCCTGCAAGAAACAGGGGCCTTCTCGGGGTTGCTGGATCCCCTCTCCACCTGTGGCCATCAACCCCTTGAAGGGCTGTGCTTTGAAAAGCAGCTGACCACACCTTCCCATCTAAGCCTCCCCCTGGAGCGAGTTGCTTATGGGGATGGGATTTTGTCCTCGTGCCATGCGTGGCTGCTGTGTAACACCCACTACATTCCTGCTGCTCTCTTTGCATCACACCCTTCGCCAGTGCTTGCCCAATGGCATTGGAGAGCACAGAGGAGGAGTTTGAGAGCAGGGAGTCTTCAGGAATAAAGGGATGAAAAGAGGAGCCACATGATGACACAGCTGCAGCCCTGCCTGCCAGGGAGAGGTGTGAAGTTGTGGGATTATTTCCCAGAGGAACTGGCAGAAGTCACTTTGGGTGAGATGTTGGAATAGAGCAGTGGAGAGTCCACACTGAAAGCAATCCACATATAAACTGGAAGTTGGATAGATCTTACTGGGCCTTTTCCAACTCTGATTTTAATGGCCCTTTAAAACTCCCTGAGTAGTTTTTATTTCATGCTTGGCTAGTCCAGACTCCAAACAGGCTTCACCCTGCATTAAATGGCCAAAAGCAGTTCACACTGCATGTTGATAGTAATTTCTAACCTCACCCTTATGCAACACTTAAATTAATATGGATTCCTGGCTTGGTTTGGCCAGCCTACCCAACCCAGACAGAGAGGCTTGTTAAATAGCACATGAAAGTAGGCCAGCAGGTTTTCAAAACTGGTGGGGACATGACCCTTTAGTTGAAGGTGTTGCCGGAAGAAGAAATTTTCTAAGCCAGCGTCTCTCAAACGCAGTGTCTGTCCTTAGAAATCACTGACCCCTGCTGTTACGAGGTGTTTTGTAGTTGCATACAGGTAAAAAGCCAATAGGAAAGGTGTAAGCAGATTTTTTTCTTCCACTGAAAAGTATATCACAGATCATATTCTTTTCTGAGCATGTTCCCCGAGGTCACAAGGTGCTGGGCAAAAACAAGCACGTGAAATGGCAACACGCGCTAAGTATTGCAGGGTTTTATCACCAGGCAGATTTCCGGGAAAACAGCGTAAGTGGTGACTGCGTTCAGCAATTGCCCTGTTTCCATAAACTCTGGGCAGTGCCACTCGGGATGGTTTCAGCAGGAACTAAAGATGAAACCAACTGGAAGTCAACGCAGCTCCTGGAAGAACAGTCCTCTCCTCTTCCCACCCAGCATGTGATCCACTCCCTCCACCACTTGACTGAGAGAGAAAGCTGAGGTTCATGGATGCATATCGGGCCTGACTCCTCCACCAGCCAAGGAGCTTCCAACTTGCTTCAGGGACCACTTTGAGGAGGGGAAGAAGAGCTCACTCTCTGTGGCCCGTCCCTACCAATGGCAATACCAACATGGGTATGATCCATGCCAGTGGGAAGCCAACGGGGGGCACCAACCTCTTCTTACAAAGGCCCCAAACAGGCAGAAGGTTCAGACTTGCAGCCCTTACTGATGTGGGTTCAGAGGGGCAATCTCAAGTGTGTCCCCGGGACTAGCATGGCTCCCACTGCTGTGCTACCCGAGGAGCTCGCCGCGTGTAATGCACTTATCTCCACCCTACCCCTAGCAGAAGCGAGGTGCTGTGGATCTTCTTTTACAAGAGAGAATGAGGGGGTGGACAAACAAATTACAGTGAGCTAAAAGGGAAGAAAGATTTACTGCAAAGCAGCTGCTCTTCGGTAGCTGTCCACCGTACTAACTTCTCATTCCCGTGTCACTCGGGGCAGACCTACCGTGGTTTCACTTTTACTTACCACAGAGCAGGGGCAGGACAGTTACTGCAGATGACCTGATGTACGGCAAAACTTTGCCCCACTTTAACTTGCTTGAGACACAGAGACCTACTACAATTTTACAGATATTTCAGGGCTTACCTAGTCAGACTGACTCATTCTGATGCTGTGGGACCTCTCCTCCCCTCACAACATGTTTCTCTCCAGGGCTGCCGCTTAATTGTTGTCCCTCCTTCCTCCTCCCCTTCCCAGCAGGGCACCAAGACATTCCTGCATTATTGATCAGTGATGGATGAACCCATCGTATTGCTCTTGTACTTAATGGGCTCAGTGTCAGAACTCAAGTACTTCCAGGATAAATACAGGCAATTTCTGCACTGGAATGAGCAGGCTTTAATTGAAAATTGCTTGAGTTAAGGAGAGGAATCCTGTCTTTTAAAGCAGAGGACATTTCATGGCAGAGTAACTAGAAAAAAGCTCCTTCATTTCATTTCCTACTTGCTATTGACTTATCATGGACAGATTTTTTTAAAGGAATGCAACATCCAGCTACTCCTCTGGTCTCAGCTGGGTTCTCAATGGGAGTTTGGGGATAATGAGCCCTTTTGAGAATCTGGTCCTTTATGACAAGTCTATACATTTTTAACGGAATAATCTTAAACCACCTAACCTGTCTGGGGCTGATTCTGATGCCACTCACCCAGGTTTTCTAGTGGTGTAATTTAGCTGATGTTTTGGGGAGCTTCTGAGAGCTCAGCACTTTGGAAAATCAGGTGGATGACTCGAGACCCTAATTATGGACATAAAAGTCTAACTCCAACGTCCAGCTTGTGACATGGTTGGTCTGTCCTCAGCCAGTGAGCCTGGGTCCGCTTAAACGCACGTACCAGGTGCGGGAATACCCGCAATATCAGTAGTAACCGGTACTGCTTTTCACCTTGATATAATGCTTCACATTTCCCAAAAGGTCTCGGTGTCTCATTCACTCCCTGCTGTGTGGACTGCTCTTGGGAAAGTGGAGTTGTCCAAAGGAGCAGCATGTGTTTAACCACTATCAGAGGCTTGGAAGGGACCTTTTGGGTCATTTTGTCCAACCCCCCTCACAAATGCAGCATGCACTTATCCTAAACTATCCCAGGCCAATGCTTATCCGACCTTTTTCTGAAACCTGCCAGTGAAGGAGATTCGGTGACTTCTTTAGGCAGTTTGTCCCATCGCCCTGCTGTTTTTGCAGTTGAGGACAAAAAGTCATGACTCTAGCCCACGCTGCTGCAATAGTGCAGAATATGATCATTCTTCTTCCAGTATTAATCCCAGGAAGACATTCTTTCCAGTGGCTAGATAATTAAACACTGCCTAATTAAATTTCTTAGAAGCAGCTGAACAGGCAGGGCTTAAGTGATATGAGTGATATGAAGGAGCGGCTGAAACCCACCGAGGCAGAAGAGATCGTATGAGCATGCCTCTGCATTTGCAAGCTAGCTGGGGTCAGTCCTTGTCTTAAAGGCTCTGTGCCTGCCTTGGGAGCAGCCAGATGGGCCCCTGCAGGCACAGTGAGCCCCACTGAAATGAAAGAGGCTCCGTACAGTTGCTCTCCTTTGCAAATTTAAGTTTAAATAGTCAGAGTACAGGGTAGCAGTGACTTGGCCAGACTACCGAGCTCCCACCTGGCGAGCTCAGGAGTTGAGCCATCTGTAAGTGCAGACTTTGTTTCCTGGGGCCAGATCCTCAGCTCGTGTAAAGTGACTTCTGTGGAGCTACATGTGCTTTTACACCAGCTCATTTTTTAACCTGTGTTTATTTTCAGCACTTGCGGCCTGGAGGCATGGGGGCGGCAAGGGAAACAGTAACCAAGAATTGGGAAACGATCTTTAAAAAGGGCTCAAAAACCACTTTGCTTCTATTCCAGTGCTAGCTTGCCCCTGACCACAGTACATCCCCCGCGGCCCCTGTCCCCCCCCACATGGACGCAGGGACATGATTCAGGGCTTTGGTCAGCATAGCTTTTTGAGGATGCAGTGGACAGGGCTCCCACCAATTTTCATGGGTCCCTGTTCCTCTGGGAGCTCAGTCTTTTCCTGACGGCCTATATTCCCAGTGCTCCAGTGCCGCAGTGATGGGCACACATCCAAAGCTCACCGAAGTCAGTGAGACTCTGCAATGGATCAGACCCTCAGCATCTAGCCAGGTCGGTTCCCAGCAGGTCGACCTGGTGGCACAGCCTGGCCGGTCGGTGGTGGGAAGCCCCGTTCCCTCACGTGGCTGTGCAGACAGCCCAGGGGCTGGCTAATCAGGCACAGCGTTTTATTTCTCTCCACGTCCTGTCTGGCCGACCAGGCCCCCAGGTTCGTGGGGTATGGTGACATCCTCACTATTCATCACGGCCCTGCATGGCGGCTTCGTGCCTCAGACCCGCTGACATGCTCCCTGATGTGACCTTCACCCTCTAGCAGGCGATGTCCCTCCGCAGCAACGTCGGCCGGGCAGGGAGAGAGGATGCACGTGTGCGTCGGGAGGGGAGAGCTAACATTTGCTGTCTCTTTAAGGATGCTCTCCTGTTGCTACTTTGCAGAGTTCAGAGCAGATCACTGTTTGCCTTAGCAGGAGCAGGGAGGAGGAGAGGCGGGGGAGGAAGAAAGGCGGGAGGATGCTAAGAGGAGAGATTGGCACTTTTGCATCATTTCTTTCAGTCACAGAGCAGTGGGTAAAAAAAGTCTGGTTGGCACCATACACCCCCACCCCCACATGCCCTGAACGCACCTCTGTCCAAGGGGAGACACCCCCCGTGCTGCCTTCAAATGCACCTGCACGCTGCATCTTGCTCCCACCAGCCAGATCCCGCAGGAGCAGCTCTCTCCCCCTGCATCAGGGCTATTCTGACTCTTGCTTTCTCGGAAGGTAGCAGCAGCAGCAGTGATCTTAGCCACGCAGGAGCTAAGGAGGAAAAGCCCCAAACCCCAATACCTCAGGACAAAGAGACAGGTAGGCAAGCAGGGCTGCAGGGAGGGAGAGAAGCAGAGCCAGGCGCCGCTGGCATCTGCTCCCACTGCTGGCCTCTCCCCAGGGGCCATAGGGTTGCAGTCACTAGGAAATGCCTCCGCGTGAATGGTGGGGAAACCTTTCTTCTGCTGATCCGCTCGTGAGAACGTCGCTCTGCCTTGACTGCCAGTGAGAGAGAGGGAGGAGGGGGAGGAGGAGGAAAGGGGGAGGGAGAGAAGAAAGGAGGACAGAGAGAGAGAAAGACAGACAGAGGGAAGGAGGGAAAAAGAAGGAGACGGCACTTTAAAAGCCGGCCCTGGCAATGATCACCAGAGCAGCCCCGAGGAACCTGCCGGTGCCCGCTCCTCAGCCATCACCCAGCCTGTGAGCCTCCTCGATGGAAGAAGATTTTGGGAGCCCCAATGCCAGCGTGATTGGGGAACGGTCTCTCCCTGGCGGGAGCAGCTGGGTGGCCGCCTTCCTCTGCTTCATCATCCTGCTGACCGCCGTGGGGAACTTCCTGCTCATCCTGCTCATCTTCACGCAGCGCTCCCTGCGCAATACCTCCAACTACTTCTTGGTGTCCCTCTTCATGGCCGACCTCATGGTTGGCTTGGTGGTCATGCCGCCGGCCATGCTGAACCAGCTGTACGGCCGGTGGGTGCTGGAGGGCGAGTTCTGCTCCATCTGGTACGCCTTTGACGTCATGTGCTGCAGCGCCTCCATCCTCAACCTGTGTGTCATCAGCCTCGACAGGTACCTGCTCATCATCTCCCCGCTCAAGTACAAGCTGCGGATGACCTCCTGCAGGGCCGTCTGGCTCATCTTTGCGACCTGGACCTTAGCCGCTTTGGCATCCTTTCTGCCCATCAAGATGGGGTGGCACGAGCTGGAGTTTGAGATCACACCTCTCAACATCACCTCCCACATGGAAGAGGACCAGTGCAGGCTCCTGGTCAGCTTGCCTTTTGCCCTGATTGCCTCCTGCCTGACTTTCTTCCTCCCGTCCGTGGCTATTTCCTTCACCTATTGCCGGATCCTCCTGGCAGCCAGGAAGCAAGCAGTGCAGGTGGCGTCCCTCACCACCAACGTGACCTCCACTTCAGATGATCCCACACAACAGGTAAGGAGGCTTGATGTGTGGGGGCATGATTTGCCTAGGTGCAGGCGGTGGAGCCTACTTGACCCACAATCCCTGCAGGTCCCGGGTTCTGCCTTCCTGGGAAAGCTTGGGACTCCTGCTATAGTATCCACAGTGGTGGGGACTGCAGGAGGTTGATGGCTTGCAGACTCACTCGAGGGATGGACTCGCTCGTGCTGGTAGGAGTTGCACCTTGGGAGCACTGTTCTCTTGGACTGCCGGTAGTGGAGAAAGGGGAGCTGGTAGGGTGAGAGCCAGGCGGTCTGGAAAGGAGAGGGACTGTCAGGACTGACCCACCTGCTGTCTGTCTGTCCCTCCGCAGCAGCCATCGCCCGTTCGGAAGCAGCGCTGAGGCGCAGAAGTCAGCAGCTGGGGTGGTTTCCTTAGCCGAGACAAGCCTGATTTCCCCCCTGAACTCTGCAAAGGCACTTCTATCTCTAGAGTGGAAAGTTAGAGAGGCTGATTATGGTGCAAGCAGGAAGCTCAGGGAATGAAGAGTAACTTACGGCTGTTGAGAGAGGAGGTAGAGAAGGGAAAAAGCCAGGAAAATTCTCCCCTTTCCCTTTCCCTGCGTCTGTTTCAGAGAAGGGGGCAGGTTGCTAGTCAATCTCCTCCTAGGAAAAACCTCTCCACTCTACCCCTTTCCTACCCGCTATTTCCAGGAGTTCATCCCAGCAGGGGAAGACACCCATTGATTCAGCGACAGTTTGGGATCAGGCCCTAGCCCTTGGTCAGCCCACGCCAGGCCTTTGGATAGTTGCCCTGCAGCTCTGCCTGTCCTGGGTGAATGATGCCCAGGAGCTCTGAAACGAATCTGCAGACTGGTCAGGGGCAACCGGAGGAGAAAGCACCTCCCGAGAGCGGTGGAAAGGTGTTCACTGCTGCTGCAGTGGTGTCAGGGGCCTCGGGGGTGCTCCCTGCCATCAGTCCTGGTGGGTGGAGGCTCTTTGCTGTCTTCTAAGTATGCTGGGGTTTGTCAAGCTGAGGCAACCTGGTCAAGGTTTCTTTCTGCAGCCCCGCCGGCCTTTGCCGTCCTCCTGACATACACACCCTTGGTGTCCGGGAACTGTGGCACTGCTCACTGCAATGCTGATTTTCTGGTCGTGGGAAAGGGGTAACGGAGAGGCAGGTGCCTGCTTCCATCCCAAGCTCTGCTGCTGACTTGCTGAGAGACTCTGGCAACTCACTTTCTCCCCCTGCACTGCTCATTCCCCAGGTGATAACCGGATTTGCAAGGTTGCGCTGAGCCTTCACTGCTCCTGCTCCTCAGAGAGGAAGTGGTACGCAGACATAGGCTTTATTAAAAGGCCACCTAGTCCAGTCCAAATGCCTCTTGCGTTGCCGCTTCCCTGACATCTCTCTGCAGTGCCCTGCTTTCCCAAGTGCCTGCAATGGGTCCCCATTGCCCTGCAGGGCCTGGAAGAGAAGAACTGCAGGAGCAGGCGAGGCACAGAGCAGCATCTGCATCCCTGGGGGGGCTGATACTTTAGCGCCTGCACTGCAAAGTGCGGGTGAGGGCCTGGTCCAGAAAGGTGCTGACTGCCCTCCGTTGCCCTTGACTATGATGTGAGTTGGTAAGGCTCAGCGCTGCCTAGACACAGCTGAGCACTTTACAGGATCAGACCCAAGCTGTAGTAATGAGACACTAGATGTGGGCTTTCTATCTCCCCCCTCGTTAGCCTCCTTACCACGACCTCGTTCATCGTGCCTGAGGGCCTGGGCCCGAGAACAAGGCACCTTGGGGTAAGCGAGGTGTGAACGTATCGTTGAGGAGCAGACGGGTGGTAACAACCCAGGTGTTTTTACTCCATCGTAGGCGTGAGGTAGGTTACCTTGCAAGCCAAGTAGCGTGCCTCATGCAAACTCATTCGTGTGTCCATAGTGTGAGAATTGTGACCATGTACGTGCGCGTGTGCGTATCTATAATATGATGAGCCTATGATGGTTGAGAAGACCGGTTGGCGTCCAGCACAAAAGCGGGCAGCTCTCCAGCCTCTGTGGTGCCTTCCTCGCCACATCACGATTGCCCCGTGGCCTGTCCCCGGTGCCTCAGGTGTGACGGGCTCTGGCCCAGCAGATGACACTGCACCTGTACCTGAAGCAGGCTCCAGAAGGAGGACGGGAAACCAAGGCCAGTTAGTCCCTCCCCAGTTCAGGGGAGGAGGGAAATGGTGGAGGCTCCCCACACTTCTTTGCTCTTGTCTGAAGAGCAGGGACTGCCTCCGTGCAGTGGGGCCCTTGGCTCAAATGCTTACTGTGTCTGGTCCTGGAAGGCAAGGTACAGTTCATGGTACAGTTCATGGCGATGTCCTCACTATTCATCACGGCCAAGTGAAGGATCCACACAGGATGGGATGCGGGTGAATCAGACAACACTGGGTTGGGGGCACAGGGGCTAATGGACAAGGGTGAGAGAAGCGGGCCCTGATGCCATCTAGATTGAAACCAGTATGGGGTGACCTGCGCTTGCCCTGCTGGACCCAAACCTCCTTCACCACGCTGACCAACGGCAAGCATTGGCTTGATTTTTATTAGCTGAAAGGGTCCTGAGGGAAGTAATGAAGATTTCTCCTTCCCCTTACACCAGTTTTATAGTGGGGGAACTCTGTTGGATTTACTGGTGTAACTGGGCAAAGAGTCCCTCTGCAGCCAATTTTCCTCCAGGTCTTTGGAAAAATGCCCTTGTCTGTGTGCGTGTGTGTCGATCCCCCTAGTTTCAGCTTCTTCGCTTCAGTGCTGGACTATTTATATCTAGGACTGAAGAAGGTACAGCTTCATTTCTAATGATTGAGACTTTAGAAATCAGGAAGAGGAAAAACGATCTGGACAATGGCTTTAAAGACATTGTCCTGACTCTCTCTCCCTCTCTCTCCTTCATGCAAACACACAGAGACTTGCACACGGGATTCATTGCAAACGTAATTGTTGCTGACTTGAGGCCCTTCCTGGCTCGCTGCTCCCGGCTGGATGTTTGGTTTCTCTCAGATATGAGTGAGTTCTTTAATCTTTCTCCCCGTCATGACGATCAAAATGTGCTGGGGTCAACGCATGGCATCCCAGCCCCTTCCAGGAATGACTGCACTCGTTACAGAGAGACAAAAAATAGAGGATAGCTTAATGGAAAACATCCTTCACGAGCAGGGATCCTGATTTCCTCTGATTTAAAAAAATCCCCAATTTCCAGTTAAAAAAAGTAACCCCACATCCACATTTTTCCACGGTTAAAATGAAACACCACTATCTCTATCTATATATTGGCAGTATTTCACTTAAAGCACAGAAAAATGTGGATTTAGGGTTACTCTTTTTAAACCCCCAAATCGGGGATTTTTTGAAATCAGAGAAAACCAAGCGCGCCAACCATGAACCTTGCAAATCTCTCTCCACTCTCTCTCTGGGCACCTTGAAACCCCGCCAGGAGGGTGTATTGCATGTCTACAGCACCTTGCACTTAAGGATCTCAAAGCACTTGATTAATTATATCTCCAAGACTCCTCGGGGATTGAGTATTCAAAATCCCCTGTTATGGATGGGGAAGCAAAGGCACAGTGATTTGGTGACTACTGGCAATGGCACAAGGAACAAGGGCCTAACTGTCCTGAGATGAGGCAGTAGGAGCTCCTTAGTCCTGGCCCTCTCTTTCTCCCAGGCCCTGCTCGCACGGGGCAGCTCCCTGAGGTTTCTGGGGCTGCAGGAGCACTTGGAAACTGGGGGTGCCAACGAGCTTTGCTGACCAGAAAGAGCCTTGCTCTCTCTCGCTCTCGCCCCCTTGCTTGTTCAGCTGCGGAGAAGGGAACAGCAGTCACAAAAATAACCATGTGGAGGAGGAGAAGCTGTCATGCCCATTGTTAGGGAGCATGGAGCTTGATGCCGCTCTGCTTGGTGGCAGGGAATGACAGCAGCCTCAAAACATGGGAAACCACTTTCTTCCCCCTTTTAGAAAGAGCCTTCCCCTGTTGCCATCTCCTGGGATCTGCGGGACATCGGCAGGCAGGAATTAGCAAGAAACAAGGCACCCGGTGCTGGAGAGCTGGATGAGGGTTAAAGGCAAGTGGGAACCATTTATCCAAAGCCCCCTGGGCTCTGCTGTGTGTCTTTAGTACATCCCGCTCAGCCCTGGGCTGCAGTGGCAGGGCTGTTGCTGGGCTCTGTACTAGCACCACCCTATTTGTCTCTGTCAAGAAATCTAATTAACCTCTGAGCTGGGTTCATTAGTAGTTGCTGTGAGTAGGGACTGGATGGCCGTGCACGCACCAGATTTGTGACAGGTGCTGAACACTGAGACGAATAATACATCCTCACGTCTGCTACTGAAATACAACGTAAGAGAGATCTCCCTGCTCAGCCGCTTCCAGATGTCACGACACTCGCTACCTTTCCTGCCCGGGGAACTTAATTCACCAACTTGTCTAAAAGGAATGCAGTAGCCAAACCAGGACCTGGAACCGGGTCAGCGGAAGTAGCGAGAGGAACCCAGATGTGGCACTACGCCCTCAGCAACACGTGTGTGTGAAAGGTCTCAGCATCAGAGGAGGACTTTCGGCAGAACAAAGGTGCCAAAGTCCAGACCTGCAGCTGTGAACATCCACCCTTAGCTGCTGCCCACCTGAACTCCAGCAGTCACGAACTCCTGCAAGACCATTTCAGGCTGGACATAAGGAAAATCTTCTTTACTGTCCGAACCCCCAAGGCCTGGAACAGACTGCCCCCAGAGGTGGCGAAGCACCTACTCTGGACACTTTCAAGAAACATCTGGGTGCTTATCTTGCTGGGATCCTTTGCCCCCAGCTGACGTGGGCAGGGCGCTGGACTTGATGATCTTGCGAGGTCCCTTCCAGCCCTAATGTCTGTGAAAATTATGAAACTCTACAGGTGCCTCCTGTTTGGTAGGCATGTTCCCCAGGCGTCTTTTCACATGCCCAGATCTGCCCCACTCTTGATGTGCCTGGGCAGCTCAGGGCCCCATGCAGGCCTAATCCAGAATCAAGGCAATCTTCTTTTCAGGATCCCTTGGTTCAGTAGGTGTCATCAGAGCCGGCTTACCACAGGACTGGGAGCAGGCTTCATACATGATGCAATGAGGGGCACTACTTAGTTTTAAAATGGGCCAAGAGAAGAAGCTGCCTTCTCCCTTTATGCAGCAGCCTAGGGCCAGGCTCCAAGAGAGGCCTACTTGAGGGGATGTGGAGTGTTGTCCAGCTTAAAATTTAGATGGGAACTGAAATGAAGAACACCTGGGTTAGACATTGAAGGGTCTCTGGTCTAAGAGATGGTGATTCCTCACAAAGAGCGTGCTGAGCAGGGAACGCTTTGACCGGTGGGAAGTGTGCTTGAGTTATCATTCTCTCTCCCTGACAGAGACATTATCCTGAAGCGTCTAGATGTTGGACTTCCACCATGCCACCGAGGCCTAGATGTTGACCATGTGCCCGCTCAGCTCACTGCAATATAGTTTTGTTGAAAAGCAGGAGGTTCTTAGCAGGCTTCCTCCCCGCTGTCGCAATGGCGGCTGTTCTGGTACATTCAGAGACCTGGGAAATTCGTAGCCTGAACAGACCTGGAGATGAATCGATGGGTCAGTAGTGCAAAAATGGATGGGATTTATCACACGAACGGTGCCATCCCACACAATGGCTAGTCCTGTCCGTCTTCCCAATCACAAGCCTTTCTAGTTGTGTGCGTGTGCACGCGCACGCGTGTGTGCGCGTGCATGTGATATACTTCACACAGATGGGAAGAAAGCATGTAAAATGGCAGAGAATTTGAAACGCTAGAACGTGACCCTGTTCGGAAATCTTATTCTGCCTCCAATATTTTGTCAGTTGCTTGCAATTAGGGGCTGAATACCTCCTTTCTCCGAGTGAGTGGTTGAATCCCGGCATGTATTTTTATAACCAAAATGTGGCTGAATTTGGGTTCATTTATAATCTGTTTCTGCAGGCAAAAGTAATTGCTGCTAAGTCAAACAGATTTAATTCCTCAGTAATAGTCTCTATTGACCCTGGATCCCACAGGGAAAAGACAAACTTAATTGCCTTTAAATACCTGGGCTTAATTTGTTGTTCCCTCCCTCTCTCTCACATAAAGAGCTGGGACTCGCTGACCCAGCCAACACACTTGTGGGAGAGGAGAAGTTTTCACAGTAGTTTAGGAAGAGGAACAAGGAGCAGGAACTAATATCCATGTTGGTGCCTTTTCTGAGGCATCAAACTCCACGAGCAATCACATTTAAAGGGAGAGATCAGCAGGTCCCAAACGGGGGGGGGGGCCGCAACCCCAAATGGGGTCGCAACATCAGCAGACGGGGTTGCGGGGGTGGTTTGGGAGTGAGGGGCCATGCTGAGGAAATGGGACCATAAATGGGGTCATGCTGCGGAAAGGTTTGGGACGCACAGGGCTAGATTCTCCCCTTGCATACATCACACAGCTAAAGGGCTGGCCCAGAATGGTTGTTGGAGCATGATCAGCATTTGCATGGGCTGAATTTAGGCCCGAAAAGCAACGTCCCTTGTGCAGCTGGGGGCGGGGGTGGGTGGGAAGGACCAACCTTCAGCACCACGGACAGCAGGGAGGCCGCAGCCTGGCCCGGGGCACGCGGCAGTTCGCATCGAGGAGCCTGAAGCAGGTGCTCGGGGTTAGACCGTGGTCAAGCTGCCTCGCTGAGCAAGGGCCTGTCAAAAGCCACCGTCCTACTCCCAGTTAAACCAGGGGCATTGAAATGGGGCTTTCAGATGGGCCTGGCTGCGGGATGCGAGCTGGTCTCTTGCAGAAAGGATCGTGTCTTTGGCGCAGCGGAGCCGTCATTTGCATCCAGCCTCAACTCGACTGGAATAAAACAGCGGACCAAAAAAATGAGATGCAAAGCAAAGAGCCAACAGGGTGTTACATTGGTAATGGGAATTTCTTTGTGGAAGGGAGGGCTGATCAGCAAGCTGTGGCTTATTTCATTAAGCCAGGATGCTGGCAGAATGATTTGATTTGTGACTGCTGAGCTAGACAGAAGCCAGAGCCAGTCCTCGTGTTTGTGAACTGAAATATGTAGGACCCCGTTTTTAAAAATGCAACGATGTGGCTGCACCATGAGGCTAAGCTGCTTCCCAGTCAGTTCTTCCGGAGAGTGATTGATTTCCTCGGATTTCTGCAGTAACAAGAGGGGCTCAGTACCAAGGCCGTTCTTTAATGGGTAGGGTTTTTCCTCTTCTTGGCGCTTCTAGTCTTAGTCACAGCCTTCACTGCCGGGGGGTCCTCCCTTCCTTCCTGTGTCCTTGTACCAGGGTATTTAGCAGGATCTGCAGATTCGCTGGAACGACCGGCCCTTGCGGTGAGCACTACTGCTGCAGTGTCTAACTTGCAACCGCCGGGATGTCACCCCTGCATTGTAGCACCCTTGCCACCTCACCCCAGTTTGGAGGGTAGGGGTTGAGAGGGGGGTTCGGACAGCACGTGCTACCTGCCCATTCTTTCTGGGTAGTGGGCTCTCACGAGGCAGCCACATGCCTGGCACTTCTGGGTGGATGTGAATCCAAATCCTACCACTGCGTAACTGTGGGCTGCGGAAATGCCTGCCCCTGCTCCATGCCTCAGTTTCCCTAAGAAAAGGAGAGGGTCTAGGGGAGTGTTTGGGGCGTCTGATTTGCCATTCAAGGCCTCTGTAGTATCTCTAGTGTTGGACAACACACACCTGCTGCCGGTGTCAGAGGGCTCCATCCTGCTCAGTGCAAATCCCATTCAAGCGGTTGGCAGCTGTGGGCCCTCAGCGGTTTTCAAGCCTGGGCTCCTGCAAGGGAGGCACGAAACCCACCCTGTAGCACAGGGGACCATGTCCGCCTGCAGCCAGGACAGCGTGTTCCCTGTGTTGTGGCCTCCCCTCCGGGGGCCCATCAGGCTCATGCTGACGGTCCGGCCGGGAGCTGCGTTCTGCGGGGCCGCCTTGAACTGTGCTCCTCGCCACTGGAGTTGAGTCTGAGCCATGTCCCAGGGCATCCACATCCCCCTGGGTAACCCCACAGAGGACGAGGCAGCAAGGCTTGCCGGGGGCTGCATTACGTGGGTCCCGCCTGCTGTTGAGGCTTCCTTCTCACGCTGCCTCTGCTCCTCCTCCTCCTCCTCCTCTGCAGGTCTCTAGAGCCCAGAGCCAATCGGCGGCCACGAGCGAGAGCAGGAAATTTGCCAATAAGCACAGCAAGAAAGCCTTGAAGGCCAGCCTGACCCTGGGCATCCTGCTGGGCATGTTCTTCGTGGCCTGGCTCCCCTTCTTTGTGGCTAACATGGCACAAGTAAGTCCTGGGCAGATTGTTTTCTACCCCTATCTGTCACATGCGCCCTCGCCTTGAGCAAAGCCCCCGAGGAGCAGTGTGGATAAGCATGAGTGCAATGTCCGTGGCTCCCACGTAATGTCACTGGCCTCCCTGCCCTTCTTCTGGGTCCTTTCCCATCCCTGCCCATGTGGATTTTGGCTGGAAGGGCCTGTTTTTAAAAGGTGCTTTGAAGGCAGTGGGGAGCAAGACGCCTACACACCCAGCCCTCAGCTCCCCAGGGCAGGGACTGTCCTTTGTGCAAGGATGTCTGGAGCCATGGCGCAGTGGAAGCCATGGCTGCTTGGCCAGGAGGTAGAACCAGGGGAAGCAGGACACACCACTGCTACTCATGGGCCTTCCTGAAGGCCATTTTAGCTTCTCGTACTGGCTCCATCCCACCCTCCCAGTGCAAGTCCTGCCTCTGTGCTGGGAACCTGCAGTGAGGCGAACATGCTGAGCTCTTCTCAAAGCCAAGCTCATCTCCCACCCCCTGCTAGGAGGGGGAAGCACTGTTGCTCCCCACGCATGGGGCTGACGGCTTTGCCGACACACTCCTGCTGCTGTAGCTGCACCCAGTGAGGCAACCCCTTCTGGAAAGGGAGCTTGGCCTCCCCTGGGCTCCCTGTCCTGTACTGATTCTCCTTGCAGGAAGCTGGGGAGTCCTGGATGCTTCCCCTACCCCTGCTGTGATGAGCTCTGCCCCAGGCTGCTGCCTGCGGTTGCTTTCCCGTGGTCCCCCGCAGGGACTTCCCTCCTTGGGGCACATGGAAAGGCCCAGAACTCCCTCCGCAAAGGCCAGAGCTGGGATGCGACTGTCCTGGGGGCAGCACAACCAAGCCCCAGAGCACAGAAAGCGCTGGGAAAAGTTGAGGCCGCCACAGCACTGCAAACGGCCTCAGTGACTTGGTCTAATCTCTGCTCTCTCCCACCCGCAGGCAGTATGTGACTGTATCCCTGCCGGCTTCTTTGACGTGCTCACCTGGCTTGGTTACTGCAACAGCACCATGAACCCCATCATCTACCCACTCTTCATGAGGGACTTCAAGAGAGCCATGGCCAAGTACCTGCCTTGCTGCCGGCGCTCGTGGGAACGCAGGCCCAGCGCCATCTCCCTGTCGATGAGGAACTCCAACAGCGGGCAGCGGCTGGGGATGTCTCTCAAGAATGTCCTCACTTTGCAGGGCGAGACTGACTCTGTGGACTCGGTCATCCAAGTGAACGAGCACATCTTTCTGCCTGCTTGCAAAGACCATCACTTGGAGTCCATCCCAGTCACGGGGGCTGATTCAGTCAACCTGTTTGACTTGGACCACACAGACCAGGAGCTGCAGATCAACCAGCTAAACACTCCCATGGACTGACCGAGGTGCTTGGATGGGAACAGAAGTCGGCTGGGGAGAGCTCGTTACGGGGTCTCCCAATTGACAAACTAGCCATATGCTGCCGAATGGCACCTGCTGCAATATGGTGTGGCCCCTGAGGACAAAGGCAGAGATGGAGGAGTATGTGGCGCTGTGTGTGCGTGTGCATGTATGTGTATAGGTACAGGGACCTCTTGAACCAAAATGGACCGTATGGACATACCGTGGCATTGATTTACCATGATATATAGCCCCCTGCCACTGCAAACAAATCACTGGGTTCTTTGATAGCTTAGCTGCAGGAAGGGAAATGTGTCTCCTCTTTGTGTGGAAGTCGCTAACCATTTCTTCGTGTTACAGTTTGGGCTTGTTTAAAAAGGTGAAGTCACATTTTATTGCTGAATTGCTGGTCTCTCTGTACTCGCTTTCTCACTGTTGCTACTCCCCACTCCTTATCTGTGAACCACGAAGCAGCCCAAGTGCTCTTAAGAGGCTGAACTAGGCGTGAAGTGCCTGGGTATGATGCTTTTAGTATCTCCGAGTTAAGAAAACAGTGGTGATATTTTCCCTTCTCTCGATCAGAACGTAGAATTTGAAATCAGCCCGCAGCGAAAATGAAGAGGATGGGAAAGAAGCTGAACTGGATGTAGCAGGCAAAGGGGTCCAAGAAGAGCCCAGCGCTGCCTCTTGGCAGAGAGCAATCTCTGCTCTGTGCCAGCCCCTTTCATACCGGTACACAAGGTTTGAAGGATGTCTGGGAAACTCCGGGATGCTGGATTTTCTTGTTCTGCTCTGAAAGCCCAAGTAAAGGGAGCACTTTGAGGGTGAGCCTTTAAAGGGCAAAAGCCGGACTGCTACTCTGACCCCGCAAGCCCCAGCCGCCAGACTAGTGCTGTGGGCAACGTGCGTTTTCAGACGCTGAGCGCCCCTAATTGCTGGAGAAGTCTGTGGGAGCTGCAAGGGGGCACA
Organism: Caiman crocodilus; assembly: GCA_030014935.1. Lineage (NCBI taxonomy): Eukaryota > Metazoa > Chordata > Crocodylia > Alligatoridae > Caiman > Caiman crocodilus. Next base: position 11,977,881 of record JAGPOW010002149.1, read on the forward strand.
TTTCTTCCTGGAGCAGAGGCCCAGACTATATGATCCCCTGCGGTCCCTCCCAGCCCTTGTTTCCTGTGTTTCTATACTGAGTGCCTCAGTTTGCTCATCTGAAGGCAGGGATCACAGTGCTCACCTGCTTTCACAAAGCGCCTTGAGATCCTTGGACTAACTGTGGGCAACTGTCTGCAGAGTCTAACTGCTGTCTTTGTGGAGGCTGTTGTGATGAAGGGGGGTAGTTACAAATTCACAGGAAACACTTCAAAACGTATTCTCGGCGTTTGTACCCCCAGGTACGGGCGGATGGCACCGCCGTGTTCAGTGACGTATCCCAGGAGCAGCATTCGCTCGTCCTGTGGCCACAGTCCAGTTTGGGCAGCTGCGTTCTGCCCATCTAAACCCCACCTGCGGTCTGAATCCAGGCGCAGAGCGCCACTCTGCTGAGCTGGTTTTTGCCACACGAAACAGCTCCAGTGCTCCAACCAGGGCAGACCTGCAGTCGCGTGGGGGTGGGAGACCACGACCTGCACGGAGCAGCTTAAGGCCGTTGTTGGAACGGATGTCACGCTCAGCAGCACGGCAGGTCGAGTGAGGGGGGTGGGGAAAGCACCACACGCAGCACAGAGGACACAGCACACACACATTTTCCACCCAGTCTGAGAGAGCACAAACCAACATGTGGTCATATTAGCAAGTCCGGGGTGGGTGGTGTTTTGAAAAGGGAAAATACAGATTCATTTTGTTCCTCTTATTAAGGTCAAATTATAAGCCTTGGAGGGAAAGGGGATTTCTGGAAGGGAAATGTGAAGGACAGAAAAGAAAAGGATGGGTGCTTTGCTGCCTATTAGGTCACTGAAAAAAACTTTGCCTTGTATTGTAAGACTTGGCCCTGGCTCCCCTACATTTTATCCAAGCATCTCAACACACTTTGCAAAAGGCAATGAAGCTGCCAGGGAACGCTCAGTGTTATTCTCTCCATCATACAATACAATGCAGTCTGGAGAGTGTCTTGCTTAAACCCTTACAGCCATGCATTGGCAGAGGATGAATCTGGGTATCCTCATCCCTGTCTCCCTATGACAGGTGGGTGAGACTCATCTTGGTGAATCCATGTGCACTGTGCGTGTAGATCCAGCGTTTAAAAAACCTGACAATGATACAAAACAAATTCACCCCTTTAATTCCCAAGTGACAAGCTGTTCTTCAAACAGACAAATTCCTGGTCCCCAAGATACTTTAACAGTGCTGCCACAACCACTTGGTTTCCCTAAGTTTCACAACATGAAGCAGCATTTTCCTACCATGATCAGGGCAGTAACCTCCGAGGACAAGCGCTAGGACCGCAGCGAGCGCCAATCAGGACAACTCCATGATTTCTGTGGCTCTTGGCTGATCCACAGCAGCCGAGAACCCCACTCTCCGTCAGGTGAGAAGACAGTCACAGCAGCTCCGAGGGCTTTGTCCCAGTGCCACTCCACTTCCATGCTCCAGTTTCTATAACAGCTTCTAAGCTGCAGTCGGTGTCCAGTGTCCACCTTGTGCAGTCCATTGTAGAGAGACAGCACCTGGCCCAAGTGTTTCCGTCACTGTTCACACTAGGGTCAGTCTATTCCTGTCTGGCCAACGTGTGCACAAAGAACGGATGGAAGAAGAAAACGAGGGGTGGCACAGCAGTGCCACCGTGGTCCCATAACCCTGAGCTAGCCCTAAGGCAAAAGAAGCCAATGCCAGAGTGCAACAACTCACGTCTGAATCCCACTGGACTACTAATTCATGCAGGGCAGTAAGTAAACCAGGTCTGAAGCGCTGAAGGAACAGAAGTGGGCTTTCGTGGGGGGTTTTCTCAGGTACATTAGAGCAGTTTGGCTGTATTGCAGCAATGGCACCAGCTGGGCTTTTCCATCCCAGCCTCTGAGTGCTGGCCGATGGTGCTTCCTACCCTGTAGCATAAGGAGATGTGGCATAAGGAAGGTGGGAAGAAGCAACTGCAAAATGAAGAGCAGACGAGCCCTGCCGGACATGCTGGTGTTCCAGCCCAGCTGCTGGGAGTCTCCTGGTGTTGTGGGAGCCTGAGAGATGCTGTGATCCTGCCAGAACATCCTCCCACTGCAACACTCCCCAAAAAGATCTCCAAATGGTTTCCACTGAAAACCAGTATTGCCCAGGGTTATTCAACGGATGTAATGGCTTTTTAACCCAACAGTGCCAGACCTACGGAAATTATTAACTGTGCCAGAAACCAGATGCTCATGTTTTCTAGTAACTGCATTTAGTGCTCAGCCCAGGGGTGCACTGAAGAAGCAGGGAGGCCAGGGCTGTCTTGCACCAAAGCACTAGGCAGGTTGTGTCCTCTGGTCATGACACAGTGACCAAGGAAAGAGCAAGGGATTGTTCAGTGTTGATTTCTCAGATTCAGTCCAGACTTTGGTCTGCTGCCTGCTTCTTGATGTCATTATTGTTCGAATAGTCTGGGTCGTGGCAGGAGATTTCTCCCAGGACACGACTAGAAGAACCAGAGCAGCCCAGGGAGCTGGCTGATAAAGGTTTGCTGCTTGGGCTTTGGTCTCCGCTGGCATCTGACGAGACTGGCGATTCGGAAGCCTTGGGGTGTGTAAGGGGAGAGTTTCTGCCACTCGGGCACAGTCCATCACTGGCTATGGGCTCCCAGGACCAGTGGTCAGACTTGATGGCACCGTCTTCTACCACCCTGCTGTTCTCTCCCTGAGTCTCACTGTCTGCTGGCTCCTGTCTTTTCTTGCCCTGGCTGGAGAGGAGGCTGGTGCTCCCCATCTCCTCCAGGTGACACGCCTTGGTTTTAATGCCCACAGCCTTCAGGATAGTGTCCATTTGCTTCATGTAGTCCAGGTGTCCGCTGACCTGCAAAGGACAACCATGGCCCGTTAGTATGAAAAACCCAAGCAGAGCACAACTGAGCCCGCGCATGGAGAGCAGAAGCAACCAGGAGGACCTGCCTTCGCCTTAGAAAGGCGATCTGAAAAACACAGTTCCCTAAGAATCACCCCGAGGGATCGCTGTCCTGGTCACGCACAGCTTTTTATTTGCTGCACTCTCCCTGCACTGCCCCAGGCCCGGATCACCACTGCTCCCACGCCTGTACGGGTGAAGTGCTGGCTGGGATTAGAGAGGACACGCACTGAAACGACTGAGGGGCAGAGATGGGAGTCAGGAGGGCTGGGTTGCTGTCTGACCCGGGGTAAGACATCCCTTCTCCGTGCCTCAGTTTCCTCAGCCGTACAATGCAGACAGCTGTTTCGATGAGAGAGACAGTTGCAGGACTCGATTCCTGTTTATGAGGGGCTTGTAGCTGGAAGCTGTTCCCTGGCACCAGTGAGATACTGCTTTAAGAGTGAACTGAGCCTGCAGACGCAGACTACATCTGGCCGGGCTATCTAATTCGCGATGCTACCTGTTAACGAGCTATGCTCTTCTGACTGGCATATCAGACCCCTCCCTCAAATAAATATAAGAGAAGAAAATAACCAGTCTATTTAAACAGCTCTTTCCAATCACTTTTAAGAAGGGCACGGGAACACTAAGGACTGTCAGATGGAACCAGCTGCCTTTTCAGGCCAAGCTGCAGCAGCTGCTGAATGAGCCTTTTCAAGCAGCTACACTCCTCCAAATAGCCTTTCCTATTCTACTTGCAGCTGCGTGTAAGGAGGCACCTGTGAACACAAAACATGCACAACGGACCCACCGGCAGGCTTATCTTGGCAGGAGACTGCCATTAAACTAAGTCAAAGCTAATTCCGCGGCCCATGCTTCAGCGAGTGCAGAGGATGTTAGCACAGATTAAAGTGCGTGATTTTGCACCCTAAAGCTATCTGGCGTCTGCACTGTCCAAGAGCTTGCTCACAGCACACGGTGACCTCAGCTGGGAATCCCCGAAGCGTGAGGGCTGGCATGCATACGGTGAGCAGTGGTTTGAGATCTGCCGAGAGGTCTGTCTCGCTAGCACTGTCAGGCAGGGAGTCTCCTGGCTGACTCTGTGCCAAGGGGAGTACGTCGGGGACGCCCAGCTGTCACAGTCTTGCGTGTGTTTCTCCACCCTGGACTCGGGTAACTGCTGCCACCACCACATCTCTCACCCAGCGATCTCACGCTGCCCCCTCGCGCTGTCTGAGACGTCTGGTGCCTGCTGCAGTAGGAGGCAGGTGCTCTTCAAAGGCTATTGCAGAAAAACTCCCTCACCGCAGCGCAGCTCCAGACTTGCTTATGAGCAATTAGTGTGTTGCCTGCAGTTAAAAGCCAATGAAAGATCTTAATCGCTGTTCAGCTGAGATCCCCCCTATGCTCCGGTAAGCACAAAAAAGTCTTGCTGCAGATCCCAGTCTAGACCCCGCTCTCCAAAGCTGCCAGGTCCTGTGTCCTCCAGCTTGGTCTCTGCTTCCCAGACCCCCTCCTTCCCTGCTTTTTCGAGTGTCCCTTCCTGGGCTCGTTCAGCAACACTGGGAACAACTGCTAGCAGTAAAACTCATTTTCCTCTTCTAACGGTCCTTGCTGAACTGCTGGCATTTGAATAAACAAATCATGAGGGCTCCTAGCAACCAGAAGGGCCTTGACAGACCTCTCAGACGGTAAATCACGCTCACGTCCAACCATGTACATGCAAACCATGAACTCACCACATTACCTAACATCCTCCGCTCCCTGCAAGGGGGAACTCCTTCTAGAATAGCCTGAAGTCCCTCCAAAGGGGATGAAGCTTGGGCTAAAGATCTGGCGAGATGACTTATCCCCAAGGCACAAAAGCAGTTCAGAGTTCCTTCGTGCAAAAATAAAGCAGCTTTTGAGTGGTAACATTTGGATGCACTTAGAACTTGGAGCAAAGTGAAGGATTTAATCAGCGCATTAGTAATGCAATATTCAGCTTTAATCAGCCCAGATGGCTCAACAGCCTTTTTATATTTTGAACAGATCAGTAGTTTAATTAAAATACCCATCGAAGGCCTAATGGCCTGATGATTCTGATGTTTACATAGTTCTCAAGAGAAGCATGAATCCTTCCTTAGTCAGTATGGGGCTCTCAGGAGACAGCGGGGGGCAAACCTGGTAGAGAGCTGGGTTAAGTGGATGGGAACAGGTCAGTAATGGACCTCAGGACAAAAAAAAGGGCGCATGAAGTTTGCTGTTCTGCTCTAGCTCCTTCCGGAGCAGTTCTCTCTTTCGTAACAGCTGTGATTCCCCCAACCCAAGATGTGCACGAGCAAGCCACAAAACGAGTCCCGAAACAGCTCCGCCTGCAGAGCTGACTCCGTCGGGCACGTTCCCAGAGCCACCCTGCAGAGGAACGGGCTGAAACCTGGAAGGTGATTTGATATTTTCACATTCATATTTTGCATGGGAATAAAACCAAATATTTCCTCCCCATCGCACGCGGTGTGGGATTTCTGGATAAACATTGCTTTGTTTTTCAAAATGCGCTTTGCTCAGAAATCGGGTTTTCGACCCGCTGTCTGTACACGAGGTCAGCAGGAGCCGTCCAGCCATGCTGCGTCATGCGTGACTGCCACCAGTGTGTCATAACATGGCATCATGCTAGAAATGCCCTTTTATATTACTTCATTTTTGGATTTCTCATTTCTGCTACTCGGTAGAGACTTATACCAGCTCATTCTCGTTTCCAGAGCAAAAGCGTCTAGTGCGTGTGTTGTAAGAGATCAGCCCGACACTTGAACCAAGAAAAGAAGATAAACACTCTGTTGAATAATTAGAGGAGCGCCTGCTCTCAATAGCCTTGGGTTAGCCGGGAATCGTTTTTCTTGGCTCTGGCAAACACTTGCTTCTTCACTGAGTACACAAGATGCTTTATCCGTACTAACCAGGAGCTGCTTTTGAGTTTTAAAAAAATAATAAAGTATTACTAAAATATTTCGACAATTCTGACATGGCTTGACCTACGACAGGTCGCATTTTTCATTGCTGTTATCGTGAGGCAATACAAAACTATGAAAAAGTAAAAGCCCGTACGTAGCAGCCTTAGACAAAAACTTCATCTTGAAATAATTTTGACAGGCTGTTCCCCGAACAAAATCTACATGAATTTGGGGGTTTACCAGGTCAGAAATGTTTGCCGGCTATTTCATCAAAATGAATACAACTGCATGCAGGAGAAAATGCTTAGGTAAAATGCCTTTTTCTAGAAAGTAACTGTTTCAGTTAAAACGCAGATGGATTCAGCGGCGGCCCAGAGGAAAGACGAGGGGCTGAGACACCCTGGTGACAAGGCAGCCATTCGTGTAATTCCAGGCATGCAGTCATAAAAGCGTTATAAAAAATCAAACAAATAAACTGGGGATAAACCTCCCCCCAAACCAAACCAACCGAGCACAAACTCTCCAATGCTGCGCCGAGAACTCGCCCGCTCATCTGTTAGCGTCCGGCGGGGACACCGCTCCGGACCGCAGTACGGTTCTTAGCGCCCGTCTGAATGAACCGCCCTAGCTCCACAACCCCACGTGGTTATCACCGTCCTCGCTTTACTAGCTGAGAACCGAGGCACAGAAAGACCCGAACGAGAACGTCTAAAAGCACGCTAAGGAAACATTACGGATTAACGTATGGCAACCACTCCAAAACCATCCTATGGAGACTTTCAGGCTAATCTACCCGTGGGCTGTTCTGCTTACAGTATGTTTAAGGAGGCTCTCACTGTGTTATCCAGCTACTAGTTAGAAAGAAGCTCCTTTCAAAAGGGGCCTTAAAAGGGCCAGATTTTCGTACGTCCTCAACACCCAAAAGTTCTCAGCGAGCGTGATGGAGAAAGTCTCTCTTCCCAGCACTACATCTACAGGGGCCTCCACTCCTCCCACGTTCCTGCCCAGGCATATGCCTCGACGGCGCGGGTGGCCCTCACGCATGCACCACGATCCAGCAGGATCAGCAGTTGCCATGATCGAGCGGAGATATTAGGCACTGAGCTCTTCTGAAATTTGCCTTCTTCACTGAGTTGCCTAAATGGGAGTTGAGTTCTTCCCCTCACCCAGCTCTCCTAAGTACCATCAAAAATACTCCTTCATTCTTGCCCACGGCAACTCCCTCCCCCGACTCCAAAGGGGAAAAAAGGAGAGAGAGAGAACTTTGAGGACGTATTAGAATGAATCAGGAGAGGGATTTCAATTCAATTCAAACGCCTTATGAAGATACACTTGAATTTAAAAAGCCATACGGCAGCATTTCCTGAACATCAAACGTCGATGATGGCAGGACGTCTGTGCGGATCACGCTCGGTATGTCCTGGCACCTTTCTAAAGGCCTTCTGAAACCGTTCCAGAATACGGCTGGTGCAGCCCTGAAGCCACAGTCGAAGGCTAAGACTCCAGATTTAATCGAAACCTTAAATCACTGATGGAGATGCCCTCAAAATGGTCTGAGTCCTCCCCATCACATCTTCATCCACCCACGAGTCCCAGAACAAATGAACGCAAGTGTTCTGCAGTTTGCTAGGACAAGCAAGTCTGGCAGACTTTGATTGAGAGCCCAAAGACCAAAGAGATAATCAGGAGGAAACATGAGGCATTTCCAGTCCGTATCTTATTTCCTTCCTTCTTTGGTAGCGTTAATGGTATCAGAGCTCAAACTGCAGCACAGGAGAACGGATGAGAAATGGACCTGTCAAGTGAAGTCCAATAAAAGAAAATATACCAACTGACGTGTCTCCAAAATATATTAGCTACAAAACCATTTTTCCAGTGTATCTTTTCACATCAGCAAGTTATTGCATGTTGCTTTGCTTCTGAACTAATGAAGTAGATTCGTTCCTGGGGTAACTCCACTGAAGCGACAATAATGTTTAAGTCGGGGATGAATTTGTGCCAGTATATTTTTGTGGCACTAACATCAATGACAAAAGGGAAGCAGACAGAGGGCAATGCATTCTACCCCTCGCACATTCACCGACGGGCAAATCCGAGTGCCATTATGGAAAGATGGAGATTGATTTTATTTGGGCAACGTCCAACTTCTGCCAGTGTCATCAAGGGATTAAACAGCCCTGTTAAAAGCTGTGAGTGAACCTCTGAATGAAAAACCTCCCCGTCCTTATTTCCAGGACCAAATGCTGCTTCCTGGCCGAGACTCTTCTGGAACCAAAAATGTGAACGTGCTGATTAAAAATCAGATTGGGGGTCCTGACTCATGCAGCTCCCACCGGCTTCGGTAAGAACAGAGCAAAAGGAGTGAATAATCATTAAGCACCAGACTGCGACATGAATAATCCTCCCAGAGCATCCCGGCATGCAGTGGGAACAAACCTTCTCTGCCACCTGCTAGGAGGATGCAGAACGCACAACCCACCGTAGCCATTGCCAGCTCAGCCTACGCCTACGGCTTTTCAGGGGTTGGTGCAAAACTTGCTCTGTGTTTGGCCCATTTGTATAGTAAACCATAAAGCTTTGTGACTTTAGCAACAAGGGGCTGATTCAAAAGCCCAATGCCTCTGGAGAAAAAGATTGTCTTCAAGGCTACGTGCCTCTGTGAAGTCTGATTCAAAACTGGAGAAGGCTGTCAAGGGTTTTGCACAGCTGACAAATCTCAGCCCGTGCAGAGCTCACTAGGAGGCAGGACTCTCTTCCCGAACCACCAGGCGATGCGGCGAAGTTGAGCGCAGAGCTGCCGGTCAAACTGCCAGCAAAAAAGCAGTGGGGACTGCTTGAAAGAAACAGCGATTTGGGGCAAGTCCCTCTGCCATCACAGCAGTAAAATGCAGCCGGGTCCCAGGTCCTGATGACCTGTTCTTTTTGCAATTCGATCAATCAAGCTAAATTCTTGAAGGTTTTTCCTCGTCTTTGGCACAACGAGAACTTTTAAACTGGCTGAAACATCCACACTCGCAAGGAGGCCTTTTCTGGCTGTCTTAAGGAACTGGAATGAGCCAAAATGAAAACACCCACTTAGCTGATTGTCACAGGAGAGCACAGAAGCACTGCAGGAGAAGCGATGCCATAAACATGGGCTTTGCTGTGTTTTTCTTGTGGCGAGAAAAGAAAACTAATGGACCAGATTCACCAGCCTGCTTGGGCCTGTTAAAGCAGGGTTTCCAGTTCCTCTGCACCGCGGAGTGGCACAAAGCCGCTGGCTCTCCCAGTGACTCGCCCCACTATCCCAGAACAAGCAGCAGAAAGACCTCCGCGGGGCTGTATCTGTAGTGCAAAGTTTGGGTAGCTACCCACCTCCCCTCTGCACCACAGGACAATTTAAAAGGAGCAATTTTGGCACGCTTTTCCAATCAGTTCCTCCAAGCGTGTCCAAAACGTCCTTGAAATGATCCAGCCATGCCTATTAAATTCAGATTGAGCTCTTTGTGTTCAGTGCAATACGTGCTTCTGGTTACAGTCATAAAAACACAAGTTTAACTTGCAGGACCTTTTAAAACAATCCCAAATGCTGTCCCAAGGTCTGAAATCAAACACACTGCGGGGGGATCTAGTAAAGACGAGATGGGCTGTATGTCCTGACTGCTGCCGCCTGGATGAACGGCAGCCGTTCCAGGAGGAGGCGGATAGAGGATCCCGATCCGTGCGTCTGAAAAGTGATGATAACAGAACCAGTCTGCAGTTGTACGGCTGTCTGCATTAGTTGCAGACTGTGACTGTTCTTACGGCTCCATTCAACTGACTTTGCATGGAGTTTTTTTTCCCCACCCAGCTCTGGGAAGAAACAGATAAAACACTAATGTGTGCGCAGGACAGGATCCTTGAGCAGAGATCAGCTTTCCACATCAGAGAAAGAGATAGGTACAGCTTAGATATAGGTACCTTAAAGGTTATGAGCTATAGGAATGCAAAGCATGTCTTTCGATTGCCTGCAGGCTCAGGTAGACGCTTGAGAGGGCGTATGATGGAGGTAGGGAAATGAGCCAAGAGGAAGGAGACCTTGCTTTAATTCGTGAGTACAAAGGGGCCATATAGGATTTCTTCCAGCTGAGGGTCTAGTTTGGGAAGGGGTGAATATCCACGAGAAGAGGAGAAGAGAGCTGGTTTTCTTTTAGCCCAATACTGCCTGGTGAAGGAGGAGTATCTGATGCTGTAGGACTCTGCTCATCTCAGATTTTCTTACAATCAAGCAAAAGCTGCTCAGGCGCTAGCTGAAGTGTAAACGGTCTGGCTCCCGATCAGCTGACTTCAACAGGAGCTGCGCCAAGGACACCGGTAGGTTCAGGTGCAAGCTCTAGCAGACCAGAAACCCAGCACATGGGACTGACATACGTGTTTTCCTTGCTGATCAGTGTAATTTGAAAGCACTCAGACAGAAGGTCCCTTAGCCTCCCAGCTACATGCACACAGGGAGCAGAAGGGGCAGAGCAGCCGGGTTGTGATCCATTCCTCCTGCTCTGGTTGATGAGGGATCTGTTGGATCTGGCAAGGATTACAGCGCCGCAGCAGAAGTGCACAGCTCTGGCAGCGACGCTGCAGGCACTCTCTGCAGCTTGCAGGACACCAGGTCACTTGTCTGATTGAAAATGTCACCTCTTTGATTTTCTTCCTGCTTGTAACACCCAGGGAGCAACTTTATCATGCAGGAAAAAAATACCCCAGGAGCTAAAATTACAGGCCAGGGCTGCCTTGCTTTGGCAGGCGGCAAGTCACTGTCTTGGAGAAGCTGCAATTATGTGCTTGGCTTTGTTTCTTTCCAACAAACACCGTCTATGACAATTAAGAACAATGGCTTTGTGTGGGGATGGGAGGAGTTAATTAAAATAATTACAGCTTTTGGAGCTCGGAGAATCTGTGCATCTTATTATTAGAAAGCTCCTTTCATTTCACAGGTGCCCCAAATACTGTGCGTACAAAGACAATGCTAATGCAAGCATCTCAAGAGTTTGGACACCAAGATAAACCCCTTTACACATTGCTGGCCCATCTATTTAGGTTACGTTTAGGTATAAAAGTGCCAGTGACATTTCTTGTTCATGAAAACAGCTGAATTAGCAACTCTGGAGTCTGAGAACAGCGTGAGGTCCGCTGCCAGGCTTCTGTGGATAGCAACAAATGACGAGAGAAAGCACAAAGGTATTCCCCAACATCTCTCTTCTAAATTCCTCCAGTCAGTCATCATCAGCGCCGTCTCAGGACACATGCAATTCTGCTCTTCCGAGAGGCAGCGCGTGGCTGGCTGTAGGCTTTCTAAGTGATGCCAGCCTGTCTGTCACTAAAAAGCATCAGTCTCCGTTAAATTGGCAAGACCACTCTGGCCACGAAGTTGTTTCTGCCTGCTGCCCGAGACCTGCCGCGTGAGGGCGTAACGTACCCCGGGCAAAGCAGGAACACAGCCGCAGCCTCCTTTTTGGACTCAAGGCGCCTTATGTGAGCCTCAAGGAACCCTTGGAAAATGCCAGATGTTAGTTTTCACTTGCTTTTTCACTTCAAAAAAATATATAGTGCAAGTCTGCTGTTGCAAAGAACTCAGAAATAGCACAGCAGGTCAGAATGGTTTTAATACAACGGATTCCTACTTGAAATCTCTGGGTTCTTCTTCTGAACTATGTTAGCACACCTAACGGTACTAACATGACATGGCTTGCATGTTCTTCTGGTTAAGAATCACTGGAAGAGAAGCTACTTAGTCTTTTCCAGGACATGGTCAGGCCCTGGGCTCTGAACCTTCACATCCAAAAGAGCCAGGACGGGAATAGGAAGAGCTCGAGATGAATTAGTGGAGCGGCAGTAGTGAAAAAAAATCGAAGTTTGGGGAGTCGGGACTGAAGTGCAGTGGCAGAGCATTATGTTAAATACTGAGGAGTTTCTATCAGTGACTTCACTGTTGTGGTTGACTTCACTAAGGAGTTAAAATCCTTTCTTTTAGCATTAAAGCAAATACTGATCACATGAATGACAAGTTCTTAGGACGCGGGGAAACATATGGGAAATGCAGAAAGGCAACCTGTTCAAGACATCAGGAGCTGGAGCGAGTTTTAAACGGACCAAATTGTGACAACTGCAACCACCCCTTTAGTGGCAATAGAGACACACTCTTAAATTTCCACAGTTCAGAAGTTTAAAAAGAATTTATAAAAACTCCCACCCGTGTGTGTGTGTGTGTGTGTGTGTGTGGCGGGGGGGCATTATGGGGTTAATGTATAACTGCAAAGCTAATAGCAGTATTTCTTGCTAATATTTCTATTCCTGCTACAAAAGCTGACAGAATAAAGATTAAGGGACTGCATTCATCCACAGCATGCTTTCAGGTAAAGCCAACTGAGCTACATTTCTGACTGAAGCCCTCACACAGATATAAATTCCTAGGAGTGAAATAAATCATTCAGCCTGTATCCCTTCTCCTTCCCCATTTAAAACAAGACTGGATTTAGGTAAAAACCCTCTTTTAATCACAGTGCAATCATCTTTCAGCCAAGCCTTACCATGGAGGTGCTAATTGAAGGGCATTATATCCAGACCCACCTCAGGTGCAATTCAAAGCATTATGCCATAGAGACTGCTAGAAAGGACACAGCATGGTCCAGGCACCAGGGGCTCTTAACTCTGCAGTGCGTGGCTGGGCTGAGCAGCAGGCTGGATGCCCCGTGGCAAACATCATGTACATGTGCACGTTTAGGTCTGCACTGTGAAAGGGAGGCACTCTCTTTTTGCTCTGCAAAAGAAAGATTAGACCTTTTAAAATAAAGGGGGGGGTCCTTTTAGTGTTTCAGCAATAGAATTGCCTATCCCACCTACCCACTGATCCTGTCCTGCAAGGAGGCGAGCCCGACTTCCTTCCTTTTGTCCCAGGTTTCTAATTTGTGCAAGCCTTGATTTAACAGATTCAACTAGACTAAGCAAGAGGTGAATCTAGCCCAGGGATAACTGGCTTTAATCCTTGTTATCTGCCAGTGCTGTTTCCCAAGACATACGATAGTGGATAGTGGAGGGTACATGCCGCTTTATAAAGTATTTGGTGTCTGCAGCGGAAAAGTCCAACAAAGTAATTGGGTATAATTCCTGGCTGAATACTTGTGCTCATGAGACTGGAAAAGGCTCTGTTATACATGCCCTTCTGCAATGCCTGATAACCCCTAACTTGCAAGAACTCTGAAATGAGAGAGAGAAACATCTTTTCTGTTACCTGGAGTGGTCTTGCAGCAGGATTACTGGCAAAAGGCTGGAAAAGGAAGAGACCTATATAAACCTTTGCATGTATTTGTGGAGTGCTTGAAATTTAAGGGGAGAATAGAGAGGGAAGAGAATACAAGTATAAAAAAATACGAGGGATAAAGAGAGAAATGGAAAGATCAGGAAGCATACAACATGGACAATTATGCTAAGAGAGTTTGGGGCAGACTTCTGAAGAGGGAAGGGATTTTCACATGTGCCCTTACTGCTGTTGGTTTGGGCGGTCCATGCACCAGACCAGTCGGCTATGGAAACAGCTGCCCCCACCAAAATGCCAAGCGCAGGCAGAGTTGTTGGCTCTCAGTCCGTAGCTGATGCCAGGTGCTGACGCAGGATCATTTCTTTAGCCACAAAAGGGGTATCTGAGCACTCCAAGTCCCTCCAGGTACAGCCAGGTCACACCAAATGCCATTGAGCTCTAAGACTGCTGTAATCAAACCCTTGACTCAGAGTGCTAATCCAAGTCTGAATGATTTAAATGAGGCCGTGCAAAGTGTGCTTTGAAAGACTTGGCAAATGACCATGCACAAAATCTGAGCAGGCTTTTCTGCAGTTGTGAGGGAAAGGAGGACCTCGAGTGTGAACTTCAGAAAAGATCTTTGCTAGCTCTACTGAGACAAGACCATGCAGAGCTACTGAACAGATCAAATGGGTCCGCTCGCTGTGAGTCAAAATGCTGAGGGGGTGGTGTAAAAAGTGCTAAACGGCCCTAATTACACTCACCCGAAGTGGGTTAGGTCAGAGGAAGCCTCCTGTTCACCTGCCATGGGAGGCACCTTTCGAGCCCTTTCCTGACCCAGAAACAAACAGGACCTGGCAGCGTTTCAAGGCTCTCTGAGTTGCACAATCTCAGCTGGTGTAAAACACCTGGTGAAGCTGAGGCCCCATGCCGAAGAGAGTACTTGGGGGCCCTCATATTGTGATCCCAAACAATCCTCCCCTGCCCCATCTTCTCTAAGGAAGCTCTGCCTCTGCTGCAGGAGTCGCGGGATGGTTTGCTGCCTGACACCACACTCAGTTTTCATTAAATCAAACAGTCGCTTGCATACGAAGACCCTGGGAAGGAAAAGGGAACTGGCTACTTCAGGCCCGTGGGCCTGATGGTGCCCTCCTCTGTTCCCGCAGCTGCAGCTGTACCAGGAGGACCTGCTTCCCAGCTCACAGGCACTGACATGCCATGTCCTGCATCCCAGATGCTCTTCTGGAGGAGCTTCATCAGTTCTGCTGACACATCCGCCTGTACTTAACTCCTTCGCAAGGGTTCTGGATTGCATTGCCTCTTGACTCTCAGTGTGGCAGAGGAAATTATACAAGAGATGTGATTGCAGACAGTGATAAGAGGGAATCATATGGTGGCTGCTCGTGTGATGATAGCAATCAGAGCAAGTGAATGGAGTGGCAGAAGGCACCTCTCCTCCTCACAGAGCCCGGCGCGAACACCTACTTCCGAACCAGCAGGCACTCAGAAACCAAACCACCCACTCCAAGTTATCAAGTACTCCATGGGGAAGCTCTTATTTCAGCAGCTTGTTCTTGACACCAGAATTATAACAGCAGAAGCAGCAAGTACGTGACCTTGAGTTAAAGGGGGGGTAGTAGCTCATCTGGGCTTCAAGTTGCTAAACCTGCAGCTATGATGTTGCTGACTCTGGTTGAAGATGCATCCATGCATTTAGTTGATTTGGTTCTTGGTTTAAATGTGTGGACTCCTCGCTGTTGCATGTCAGCACCTGAGTAACCCTTTCTTCCTATTACCTCTGGGTGTCCGGGGGGCTCTGTCTCGTCTTAGAGGACAGATGACTTGGCCTCGATCCCCTATTAGCTTGACTATGGTACTCCAGTACACTAGAATACAAAGTCGTCAGCAGTTAGGACATTCCAGCTAGTACAGAAGGCTGCAGCATATCTGATCAGCAACAAAGGCTACCACCAATGCATCAAATCCATTTTCTGGTCTCTACACTGGCTTTCTGGAGAATTTTAAATTTGGTGCTTATCTTCAAGCTTGTTTTGTTACATCCTGAGCCCAACCTGTGGATGGGCTCGGGATGTAACAGCCTAACAGTCCCAGAATGAAGGTTATCAGTGACTTTGCTCCCCTCCACAGTAAGACTGAAGGAGGCAACACTCTCTTGAGGACTGATCTGAGATGACACCTCAAGGAATTAATGACCTTTGACTTCATCACCATCAGGCCAGAAGCTAGATGCACTTCAAAAGAAGCCATGTGTCTAATATAAATGTGCAAGGCTGCAAAAAGTCCTTTATCAAGGACACTTCAGATTGCACTTCTGGGGAAAGAGAGAGAACAAACACACGGCAGCAGGTATTAGTAATTGTGCAGTGCTCTCCTGGAACGTACTCAGACTCTACCATGAGGAGCAAACAGAGCACACACCAATTACCAGAGTATTCCTATAAAGTGGCTCAAATCAGTTCAGATCTGCAAGTCAAAGACCAGCCTGAAGGGACTTAAAAAAAAAAAGAAAGGAAGAAGAATCATCATGCATTACATCTGGTTTAATGTTATGCCTGAAATGTTGTCGTTTTAGTTCTTTCTGTGAATTGCTGCTTTTTGCACTGGTGTCTAGCTGTGCTGCTGCAATTATCAGATAATGAGCCTGCGCTGCTCCAGAGCTCATCCTCCCAGCATTTCCCTGAACAGATTACAAGTCTGACTGGCTGATACGTTTTCTGCACCTTTTACCCCTCCAGATATCCAGACATCTCTGGGGTGGAAAGCCGCAGCTGCTAATCAGCACATAGCATTTGTGACTGCAGATGCAGAATCCACTCAGTCAAGGCTAAAATGGCTATTATTTTTGTTTCCCAGCCCTTCTACCTACTTGCTTTGTCTGCCTTTCAGGGTGTAAGTCCTTAGGATCAGGGATTGCTGTTTAATTGATGTGCGTACACTGCCTGACATAACGGGGTCCCACTCAGGTGTATCACAATGTAAGTGATAAGCGACAGTGCCACCATTGCACAGTGGCCTCACTGACACTTGACATCACCAAGGGAATTTTCTTGAGGCATCAAAACGTAATTATGCGCGGTGGACTTGGGACAGGAGGCTATATGGATCAGGCCCTCAATTTCTAGCATTTCTGGGTTTTTTGCCTCCTTTCTCTTGCGGATCACTCTGGGGCATCCACGATGACTCAGAGGGAACAGCATCACCTAGCGTGCCAGTAACATCACGACCCACAGCACAAACCATTTCCAATGTCTTCCACCCTGATCTGGTTTGCACCTGCTTAGCTTGGAAACTGATGAGCTCACAGCTGGAGGAGGCACGAAGGCAGAGGCTAGCCGGCAGTGGTAACTGCTCGTGGCATTTGATCTACAATTACGAATGGCAGTAGCACATTAGGGTAACACTGTAAAATCTCATCAGCATTAGCTGAGATGGTGTTATGGGCAGCAAAGAACTCATCTACGCAATGCGTCACCGGAATCACTTTTTCTGTTTCATTAACATTTTTAATTGCCCTTAACAGCTGAATTTTCTTGTCAGTTGGCTTAAGGAAATAGAGAAGAAATTAAAAACAAAATGGTACTGAAATATTGTAAATGTTTCAGTGGAAGTGAGCAAAATCCAGGAAATGAAAAGCTTCATTCTCTCTCTCTTGGAGTTTGCTCTTGAAATTTTTATTCAGAGAAAATGCCCACTAATGTCACTGGCAGCTTTGCCCGAGTAAGGACTGTGCGATTTGCACAATTGTTTATAAGGTAAACATCCAGATACCTATATTTCATACCAGGCACACTTCATACCCATTTACCGTGCCTCTGGTCAAGCCCGGTCCTTCCGGATTTACTAGGACAGCCTAGATTTCTAATGCAGCATTCCCTATCGTTTAAGACACGGAGACATAATCTAGGAAGGGGGACAGACAGGATGCAAACTGCCATGCTTCAGGGATGACACAGGGGCACGTTGCCTCAAATCAATACTCTGGCTGGGTGCTCAGAGAAGAGTCTGGACTGGGGCATGTATCTAGGGTTGTGCTCTTTTTTTCCTTCCAAAATTATTACAATAGCTTACTCTTTAGCAGGGGGAAGGTGGCAGAACAGCAGTCCTGGAGTTTGGTATCTTTCTTATCCACAGAAAATGGGATGCAGCACTGCATATAGATATATCTACCTATCTATCTCTATACAGAGCTATACATATCCCTCAAATTCCAAATCATTCCCCTAACCTCCAACCAATGTGCACCCTCCCAGAGCTGCACGGCTCCAAGAGACACTCATGTTCTCGTTCCCATTGATCTCCTGACGCATCAGCTAGGGAGACGAACAGTTTTCTTGGTGGTGACTTCTGCAGTTTGCAATCTTGTCCACATAAAGCAGGACTGAAACTACCAATTCACTCACTGAGCAGGTTTAACTGAGGTCAGTGAATGCAGGAGGACTTGGGCTCCACGCACCCTTCAATCACTCTTGCTTCTTAACAAAGCCACAGAACTGAACATCTCGTGCTATCGGACTGCCCTTTGACACGTGGCTCAGGCACTATCTCTAGACAGGAAAAGCCTAACAAAAATCAATCTGGGCTCTGATGCAAAAACCGGGTCCTGGAGATGCTTGGCAATGCATCTTGCTTTAGGAGGAGAAAGCAGATGGTTGTTACCGGACACAAGTTATCTAGAAAAGCTTCTATAACTACAGTGACTCAGGTTAGCTGGACCACAGGATTAGACTGCTGATCATTAACTACAAGCAAAACACTTCTAAAAGGTGGGCAATTATCAAACGTAAAGCCAGGCAATTACATTCTGCCTCTCTAAATTCTCCCTGGATTCTCTTTCACTTCTGGTCCTATACCGTTGTGTAGTGTTGCTGGTACTGCTAAACAGTCGCCAACCCTCACCCCAGAGATGGCTGCAATTTGGTGGAAGGCGGAGTGTTTCAGATTCAGGTTCAGAGATCGAACATCCTGCCAGTAGTGATCATGCGGAATAATTATGCCCCAATTTAAACAACTCTTGCACTCAGCAAGCAAAGTACTTCTGCGGAGGCTGGCAAAATGCCAGGAAGTCAGATTTAATTGATATGCTAGACAGAGCCAGACAATTAGTGCCCAGTAGCAGCTGGTGTGTCCTAATGCTGTATCCATGCGAGCCAGTGCTACCTACAAAACCGCCAAGCACACTTTCCAGAGAAAAAGAAGGCACCAAGTAGATGTCCTATATAGCCCATTCTAAGTGGTGACAGTGGTACCTGTTGCTGTGATGAGGTTTGTAAATGACTAGTTTTCCCAAAGGTATAAAAGCAGTGAAGTGTTCCCTACATCCTTAAAGGCGCATCATACCTGTGCTAAAGAGAGGACAGGCGCTGGCCTACGAACTCTCTCCGGAGTCTCCATCTCCTGCGGAGCAACAGCAAACAGCAGGTTATTTGTGCTTCACTTGTATGAAAAATGCTTTCTTGGCTTTTCTTTGTCACACCACTTCATGGCACTGCCAGCACCCCTGCCTGAATCCAGGCGGGCCTGGGGCATTTAATCTACCCCGAGTGCTGTTCGCTGGGCTCTCAGCTGACAACAGGATCACAAAGAGAGCAGTGGGCACTGAAGGAGAGGTTTTTACAGCTGGCTGTGACATCTGACCTCCCTTAATGCTCTGCAAACATCACAGAGATGTGTCCCTCGCAGTTTGGCCAGCAACATGGCCCAGGCTGCTGAGGATTAAAAGGATAGGCTATTCCATTTCTTTCTTTTAAAACTTTGGTTGCTGTTGTACTAAACAGCTTGTAAGGAAATCTGGCGGTGCGGTACTTTCCTATTCTGCAACCTGACAAAGAGATGAGAGAACAAGGCGGGCGATGAATGTTACTACAGAAGGGCTTTCATTATAGGGAGCCTTATCAGGTAGAAAACTAGAGTGACAGTGTAAAAACCAATGGATAGGTGAGCTCAGCTGGGCCCAATCTTTGAGGGTCTGATGTCATAGTTTCATAGTAGCTAGGGTCAGGAGGGACCCGAACGGATCATCTAGCCTGACCCCCTGCCGCAGGCAGGAATGAATGCTGGGTTCACAAGACCCCAGACAGGTGATCATCTAACCTCCTCTTCAATTTGCCCAAGGTAGGGGTGAGGACCACCTCCCTGACAAGTTGGTTCCAAATTTTGGCCACCCTAACTGTGAAATATTGCCTTCTGATCTCTCACCTAAACTTGTTCTCCATCAGCTTGTGACCATTGCTCCTCGTCACCCCAGGTGGTGCTGGGGAGAAAAGGGCTCTGCCTATTTGCTACTGATCTCTCCTGATGAGCTTGTAGGCAGCCACCAGGTCCCCCCCCAAGCCTCCTCTTGCCAAGGCTGAACAGGTTCAGGACCTTCAGATTCTCCTCGCCCTCTCACCAAGCGGGTGGCCCTCCTCTGACCCCTCTCCAGGCTGGCCGTATCCCTCCTGAAGCGCGGCGCCCAGTACTGGACTCAGTACTCCAACTGCGGTCTGACCAAAGTCACATAGAGGGGGAGTATCGCCTCTCTGGACTGGCTTGAGATGCATCTTTGGATGCATGACAAGGTATGGCTAGCCATTTGAAGCAACTGAGGTCATCCATTCACAAGTTAGTCCACAGCCGGCCTCACTTGGTGTCTTCAAGCCTCCTTACAGTTTCTTCTGCTGCCATCCTCAACAAGAGCTTGGCTCTGAAGTGGCCAGCAGCAGGTAGAAAGGGGAAAAATGACAGGAGGGGGTAGGTTTTCCATGAAAATTAGCCGGGAGTGGTCTGCAGCTGTGTGCGTATTACATACAGAAGCTCCAAATTAAATTTAAACACCTAGTGCGCACAGCTCACAAGCCAGGATTTCAGGGGGAAACTGGTAGCTCTGTGTCCGAGGGCATGAAAATGGGGAAAGGTAATAAATTGTCACTTGTGCATATACCTGCAAAGCATGCTCACATCCTCATCTGTAGTGTGTGGCCCCATCAGACCCGGAGCCCTCTTGAAACAATGCTGAAGTGCCACTGCTCTGAAATTCCTTTAATGAGTATCTTTTTTAACAAAGTCTTTCCTAGTTCTCTGCAACCTCACCAAAACAGGGCGGCTTGTAACGCTCTTTCCATATTCTGCACTGACAACATCTCTTTGGTAGGAACACAAGGACATTTTTAGCTCCTGATTGAGATGAGCTCTCTTTTCTAGCTATTTTTCCTTTTATCCTGTTAATTTCTGTGAGGCCCTGATTGTTACATCTGGGGTCAGTGGAAAAGACAACCTTTTACCACGGTAAATCCCCGGAGCACTTGATGAATCCACATTTTATCTCCAGAATTAATTCTTTGCTGCAAGCTTTGGATACAAAATGAAAAACCCAGTTTAGCATGGCTTAGAGGAAAAGCTGGAATCATGCAGGTGCCAAATTGAGAGGCCTTTACAATATTGAATTGTTTGGTCTGTTGGCATCATCCAAAGAGCCTGTGCAAGTGAGGACCCAGCCCTCTTTTGTATCTATACGTGCATTCACACTTGAGAGGCCAGGACAAGGCAGCCCTTAAGAGGAAGGGTATGAAGGGTGAGATCCAGATTTCCTTATTAACTGTCATCGTCACAAACATGACACCGTTTTGGTAGCAAAGACAGGACCAAGTAAAAATGCTTTTCTCCGTCTCAAGAAGAAAAGGCAAAGCAATGCTGATATCTGGTACAGTATGCTCCACTTCTATTTTACCTTCTCCTGCTCAAGGATCTTTCAGGAAAATTAGATGAAAATATGCCAGAAAATCCCACTGCTACATCTCATTACAAGGACAAATAAATTCTGCCTTTCAACCAGCAGCAACAACTCACTTATGCACAGTGCTTTCCATTGTCAAAGTGCTCTGCAACACTGCTTAAGCTTTATGATATCATACTGATGCAAATCTTACTGTACCCAGTTTTCTGATGGAAGTGACTTGTTCAAGGCTGCAGGGGGAATTTGTTCCTGTGCTGGGATTTGAAATGGTTGTTCTAATCAGGGGGCCAGGGGACAGGGCACTGGGCTGCAGCTCAGGAGACGCGGGTTTTCAGCTGCTGACCTGTGGAGACGCACTCCCCTTCTAGTCCCTCTCGCTCTCCCCTTGTATGATTAGCTGATAAGCTCTTTTAGAGCAGCAGCTCTCATACAGGGCCTGACACAATGGAGCCATTAGCTTGGTAAGGGATTTCTGCCGGCTGTGAGTCAGCACCATCAGCTTCTAGGGAGGAGCCATCTGGGTATCTTATGATGAGCAATATGACTAAGAGCATTCAGGTGTCATTGGGATGCACGGGAAAGCAGGCACTTTTAAAAACACTAGCTGCAATTTAGTCCTTAAGTTTTAAATAATTAGGTTTACGCTAGAGGTCCCATGTGGAAACTTATTTTTTTTTACATGGCTATATAACACAGGAGGTTAAACTGTGAGGTCCTGTGATTCCTTTACTGGGGAGAGTATGGAACGATATATGCACAGCTTTTTACCTTCAACAGTAGTAGCATTTCACGTACATACAGCCTCTCTTTCATGCAGTTCATTTCTAGACCTGTGGACATAACTCTGAACTAGTACCACGCTGGTAAGTTCATCTTGGGGCCCCGTTCCACCAGAATTGCCTAACGAAATGGAAGAAAATGCCCTTTACTTCCATGCCTGCCTGAAAAGGGTTTGCCTACATTCTGACTCCTAACTTAAAAACATTTCTTCAATATTCAACTGCTAATGTAAAAATGTTATCCACAATATCCCACTTGAACAAACAGCAATCAGTCTAATACATTACAACTCAATTACTTTCTCAGTTTCAGTAGCAGGTGCTGTCAAATAAAGCTATTGAAGGAATCAGTCCCATTGTAAGTGCTGGGAAAGCTTTCATAACTGCATTTGCTGAGTGGGAGGGTGGGTTTTTTTAGTGTTTCTACTGACAGAGTCAGCTAAGGGAGGCCCTAAGAGAAGAAAGAGAAAGGAGATGGCTCTGGCACGACGGACTGGAACAGGAGGGCAGACCATCGTAATCCAAAGAAACAGGCTACATGCCTTGGGGTCTGGTTCTTGTTTACACTAAGGCCCTTTAATAGTTCACCCACTTCAAAATCCTTTGACGTGGTCACCGCAGTGAGAATCAGGCCCCTGAGATTCCTGCCTCCTCCCCCACCCATTCTTAAACAAGAAAGTAACTGTTCCCAGTTCAAATTTTGGACCCCTGGGAAGAAGGGGAGCTCATCACGGATCAGTGGTGACTTACTTTTAATATCTAAAGCTGCTGATAACAGCAGGCACATTCCCCATTAAGCATGTGTACATGGTCAGTGCTTCACTTTTGCTAATCTCCCACCCTGCTTTGTCCAAGGTCCTTTGTCATCATGATGACCCTGATCCACCTGTTGCACAGATGTGGCACCTGCAGAAGTTGTTGCTGGAGTGATGTGGGAGTCTCCTATTTTCATCAGGTGGGGAGAGGTGCCCCCCTCCATGCAGCTCTTCCAGCCTCACACCAATTTCTAGCATGTGTTTTGCTACTTAGTTTCTCAGCAGAGTCTTGAGGTGCTTTGCACTTGGGGTGTAAGAGAAATGGAAACGAGCAAGTGATTGATAGGCTCATCGCTGTGCCTACTCAACCTGATAGAAAGCAGGCAATTAAGGAGTCCATCATCACTCTTTTCTAAAGCAGCGAGAGCTTCATTTAAAAGTGCTAACAACTTTTTTAATGTTTAATATACAGGAAAGCAGAGGATCAACTGGAGCCTTTTGCAGTCTCAGAACATACGACAAAGATCTCTGCAGCTACTTTCACGGGCTAAGTCTCTCCCAGGACAGACAGTCCTTCCGATTTACTGGTTTGCATTCATATATGCTTTATTACCTCCTCATACCCATACACGGCTCTCTTGAGTCAATTCATTTTAATATACCTACAGCTGAAGCTGACTACAGAACGCAAATGTGATGAAGGGTGCTGCAACAGGTTGCAATGACAACCTGCTCACTGAAATGAGCCACTCGCACTGGTTGTAGGAAATATCTAACAGCACAAAAGCAGCACGGTAGTATAAAGAACTGGAACTGCAGCTCAGTCTTTTCTGCTGAAGTAGACCACAGACAGGTTTACATTACATTAAACCTAGAGCTAGAGTAGACCAATGGTACAGCCATGTCAGCTTTGGGTGTGAAAAGATCACACCACTCATTGACACACTATGGTAGCAAAACTCCTGATGTGGCTAAACCTGTGTCTACACAAGATACTTGCCACTTTCTTTGAACTGAGCTTATATTGTTTTGGGAAGCGGTATAACTATTTTGGCAGAAAAACTGTCAGCATACAATGAATCTACGCTAAAGGTTTACGCTGACATAGCTACAGCAGCAGAAGCTCTGCAATGCAGACAATGCCCCGAGTGGCTAGCACTAGATCACCTGAATTATGTTGGATTAATATTGTAATCTACTCGCCTTCCCCACTTGAGATTTATCTCAGAATATGACTGGAGCTCCCAGCAACAACATTTAAAAGAAACTCTCTAATCCAAAGTGCTAGCCAACTTTGCTCAGGCAATCTAGCAGAGATCCAAATCAGGATATCTTTTTGTAATCCAAATCCCATAGACTAGACCTAGGTAAAGCACTTGAACACCTGCTCGCCGGAGACTCATTTTATATATGCATGCAAACATCCAATCCTTCTGACAGTGGTCTGTCTTTGTATCTTATCAAGAAGTGATGGGTTTATTTCAAGTACAAAATGTCGTGCTAGCACTACACGGTGTTCTACCGAAAACATCGCCATGTACTTTTGTAACAGCCTATAACTTTCCACTTGCAGCCCAATCAATTTTAGCTTTCTCGACATTTGTTGAGCCACCATTTGCTGAAGGTTTCCCTGACATGCCCATAACACACACAGTCTTTCTGCTTCCTACAGTTTTGTGCCAAGAAGAACAGATCAGGAGAAGATGCCTACTTTATATTGCTATGGGTTTTTTTCAGGACTACTGTTTCTTTTCAGCACTTTGCAGTAAGGTTAGCCACAGCTGCACTATTTTGGAAGCAGCAGCTCTTTTTGAGCTGACATCTATGCCGGGATTCTTCATGTCATAGAGCATGAACACAGACGCGTAACAGCAGAGGATTAGCGGTTAGCGGCTTTGACACTGTACTGTCTCTTTAGCTTGAATGTTAGCTGCTTCTTCTGTAAAAAAGGGGACAGGCTGCTGGGAGCCAGTCACAGCAGTGTCTGCAGGATCCCATCTGCCTCCAAAGCTTGATAAGTACAAATTGACAGAAATAGACATAAACAAGGAAAAGGAGAGCATCAGGACTGAGCTAACTAGACATGCCAGACAGGTACCATTTCTCTCAGCCCTGTTGCTTTTATTGCCCCCAGCACCTGTCCATTTGTGCGTGCAGCGATCATGCAAATTGCATGGGATGGGAGAGGCCCATGAACGCTGCTGTGTTTGAAAATGCTAATCATGATATTGTACTCCTTTCCCCTCAAGCACTATGATATTTAGACATTTCTAAAAGCCTCTATTACCATAGTCCCCTCCGAGCTGTTCATACTTCACTC
The DNA here is from genome assembly GCA_030014935.1 of Caiman crocodilus. Taxonomy (NCBI): domain Eukaryota; kingdom Metazoa; phylum Chordata; order Crocodylia; family Alligatoridae; genus Caiman; species Caiman crocodilus. Next base: position 12,002,541 of record JAGPOW010002149.1, read on the forward strand.
TGCAATGTCTCTGTGTCTCTGTACCTTGCCAGTCCTGCATCACTTGAGTAGTGGGATTGACACAGCTCAGTCCCTATGAGTTTAATGACACGGTGACAGCTGATTTCATGTGCTGGTGCTTTTTAACATGTAAAAGTGGTCACATGCTTAAATTACCTTCTGGTTCCAAAGCAGTGGCATGAAACTAGTCTATGCCAGCTTGTGGGTATATTCAGAAGAGATTACAACTGGAGAAGTGACAGGGGAAACAGTCTGAGCTGGTCTTTCTAGCTCAGTGAAGCCACTTCCATTGGAAGGGGAGAAAATGAGTTAAATCATTACAGTAATGGTTGCAAGACTCATGAACATGTGCAAAGCAGCAGCGTTCTGCCTGATCATCTGCAGAGGAGTTTGCCGAGAGAAAAAGGCAGGCTTCTAAATCATTAGTTTGTTCATGGTATCTGAGCCAGATAGTTTTACGTTACCATATCATACATCTAACAAGAGCTTAACATTAGCATTGCTAAACAGCACTGGGGGACCTAGTCTCTGCCTGATCTACAGAGCAGAATTCAGAGATTTGCTGTTTCCTGAAAAAGCAGAATGCAGCAGCCCAGCCACATTTTAGATCCAGCACCAAAATCCAAGCCCAGCAACAAACAGCACTAAGCTCCATAGCTCAAGACTCAAATTCAACTATCCTGAAACTTGCTGTTGCACTGAAACCAGGACCTCAACAACCCAGCTAAGTGGACTGCGATGCAAAGACAACTGCCTTGCCCAAGGCTGTCAAAAGTTGCAGGATGATAAAAGTGCACCATCCTCCCAGTGTGCAATCATGTTCCAATGCAAGATTTCTCAGTCTTGGAGTTGCTGCAGTGATTGACAGATCTGGGAACAGACTTCAGGCGTTTAGGCTCCCAGGCCTGTGTTCAGCAGGCCAGACTGCTTTTCTAGAGGCAACGCAACGTCTACTGGATCTTGTGGGAGAAAAATGGGCATTCTGCCCAACACAAGACATTTCAGAATTAAAAAAAAAATCCCCAATGGAAACAACACATCTACATGGAATAGCACGCCGATCCTAGCTTTCATCTGGTCTCTGACACAGGGTTTTTGCTGAAGGCATAGGGCTATGAGGCGAGAGCACCTGATCTGGGAACACTGGAGCCCTCCTCAGGGTTACTCCCTTTTTGGAGGCTCGTCCTTTCTCCAAATGCTGAGCACAAGGCTATAAGCATTTGAGTTAAGGAACAGGTAAAATGCTAAGAACATGAAGAGAGTTACTCACTATCGATGAAAGGTCCACATTCACCATTCTCCTGTCATCCAAGTTGACTGGCTGAAGGCCTGCAACGTTGAGCTTCACAGAGGAGGTCCGGTATACAAAGCTCAGCAGCCAGTCCCCCCTAGGAAGACAGTAAAACACAAATGAGACAAATGTTAAGCCTGAAGCAATCCATGAAGGCACCGAGGGAATCTAGAAATGAGGGGGATCAAGAAGCGCAGCTAATAATGGTTCAACCACTACTGCATCTTCGACTGACCTGGGATCAAAGCAGGAATAGCATTCCGAGTAAGAGACCTGAGGTACTCGTGTCCTCTCGAGGCACCTTACTCTTACGAGTCACCTTTATGACTTTCCTAGGATTCCTCCAAGAGCCCCAAGGTGGGAAAACCACCGCGTCTCCAATTTCAGGTCTTACCAGGAAAAACAGCATAATCCTGTCTCACGTTCCAGATACTCTCAGAGAAAGCCCTCTTTCCTCTCTGAGTCACCCGTCCCACTACCCTTTGTGCAACTTTACATGCAACATCTCAAGGGACTGTAGCCAAACGATGTACTGGGATATTCGCCTTATCACCTTCTCATTCCTACATGAGAGCAATGGCACTGCAATTTATTTATCGTCTCTTGATCAGTCAAGTCATGGGGTTTACCAAGTAGCAAAAGACTCACTGGAACATGAAACCTATTTTATTTTAGCAGTGCATGCAGGTTTTGAAATTTATAATAAGATTATTTCCTTTACTTTTCAGGAAATTAATGTACTGTGCTTTTCACACTGAAATAAACGGCAGTTATTGAGCTATGTGGAGATGAATAATACTGTCACGGCAAATTTGGCTATCCACATAAATTGCTAAGCAGCGATAGTTTCTTGGAGGAAAACAGAAGCACTCGCTGATCCCTCAGTAACTGATCTCCAGGAGCAGCAGTTGTTCTTTCTGTTATGTTACATGACATTATAAAGTATTTTGCGTGCACATCTGGTATCTATAAAAGCTCACCATTCAAAATAAGCAAAAGTAGTATTTCCCAGATCAACCAGAGAGATGAACTTAATGAAAGTTTGTGGTTTTAATCTCAAGTGACCATCTTTCTAATTTTTCTCCACTGTTTGTTTGAAGGTATGTAAAATAACAGAAAAGTACTTCATGTATATAAACACACCCCTATTTCCCGCCACGTGTACTATGAATTCTGTATGTTGATGCATGCAAGCTGTAGATCGAAGGAGAAGGGGTGTGTTGATGTAAACATAATACTTTCTATTATTTGACATGCACACGCTCGCACTGATTTATAGGGAAATTGGTATTTCCTTAGTGTTTTGACATCTGTAAACACATATCAGTGCTCGATTTTAATTTGCCATGAATTTCACAGCTGGATTCTCATTGACAATCCTTTCACTTGAGACTTCAAGAGAACCTTAAAGAGAGCGTTACACTTGTACCCACCTTGGAGGTATCTTACACTGCCAGAGTAGTGTAAATTTGCCTTAGAGTGAATAAGGACTAAGAACTAAACACCAAGCCCCCTCTTGTTCCCTGGAGACCATCAAATCCAAGTAACAGCTATCTTAAGAGGGAGTGAACGGCACAGGAAAGGGCCATCAGCTGAGAGCACCTTAACACTTCAGTCTCTGGGTTTGCTTGACCAATGTTTTCACTAGCTCCAAAACTATTCTCTTATGAAATGGTTAAAACGAATAAAGCCACCCAGCCAGGATGAGATGAGGGACAGCGATTCTTCGGACCTGCAGTAGCCATTTATGATCCTTCCGGACACCACCTTAGTGCAAGCTTTCCAGTACTTGGCTTCTCCTTCCACTGGAGCTCCCAACAGGACCACGTCCTCGATGATTCCTTCAGAGTCTAGAAGGACGACAAGCAGCATTCCTTGTTAGGACAAGACAGAGCTACTAGAATCCCATCCTATGTCCTATGTATGCTGCCAAATGCTCTCTCCACCGCTAAACAGCGTCTCTCTGTGCCTAGGCCTTGATCTGGATAGTTTACTTAGTTTATATAACAAGAGATTTGGGGTTATGAATAAATAAAAAAGTGAGGGCAACTACTCCGTGCATCAAGTCATGACCCAGGAGGTGCCGATTCCTTAATACGACTACAGACCACTTCTTTGCTCTAACAGCAGTGATGACTTGGAGCCTGGAGCAGAAAAGCATCATTCAGCCCCATTTGACGATGATGCAAATCCCAGCTCCTGACAGGAATCCTGAATGAGCTTGCTGAGCACTGTTTCTTAATTACAAAACCAATTTCCCCCACATTAAGAGAATGGAGAACAACAATTTGATTTTGTTAGCTTAATCTTTGAGCAAGAAGAACGCTGCATTCGCAAGCAGTGGGAATGAAAAAAACCAGAGCCATGTGCACGGGAAAATAATTCTAGTCAGGATAATAAATCTCTTGTCAGTAATGTAAGCCAACTGAATGAACAAGTAGCTCACACATCATGAGCCTTAATACTTGAGCTAAGCTTGGTTTTGGAAATCCTTTGTGCTGCTCGTTTCTTGCTTAAAATGAAGATGCTTAACCTTGGCATGCAAGGAGCAAAGCCTGAGAATACAGATCCCTGATATGCCTGGTTATGACCATGCTGCTTAATCATACATGTCTCATGGTTCACAAATCTTTCTGACTGATGAAGGATAATAAAGCCCATATGCACAAGAAAATGAAAAAAAATAATGATTCTGGATAAAATGTGCAAAGAAAAGATTCAGGCAGTCAGACCCTCTTGGGTTTAATACATTTTACAGCCTATTTTTGCTTCTGACTCATGAATATCATTGATTCTTTCCGGACAAGTGAAAAGGAAAAAAGCTTTTATTCCACTTGTCCAAATGCTTAGATAATACGCATTCTAGTGGGATTTGGTATGAGAGTATTGGGGGGTTCACTGAGATTACCAGGTCCCACTGCCTGCAAGCTACTAAATAATATTTCTGTAACGAGAGCAGCTCCGTTCGTCTAGTGAAAGGAAAATAATGCTGGAAAAGGCATGGGCAATGCAAGCTGAACCTGCAAGTTATGACCACTCTTTGGGATTGATTTTGTCAGCTTTCCAATAGGGATCTGGAAGGTTACATGCATGGGGCTTTATTGGGCTAATTATGGAGATATGTGGTAGAAAGAAACTATCATCACTTATACTATTCCAGGAAACCCTATGCTCATTATTAATATGACATGTAATGTAATGTGTGACTTTTCACTTCTGTTCAATATATTGTTCTTACACGCTTGTGGAGAACAGAACACGGACAACGATGCGGGATTGGAATGAATTACTGGAATTTTTATTTTCTGGGCCAAAATTCAAGTGAAGGGAGCATTCCTGTGATTAGAAAAATTGTTCCATTGGATAAGTGGATTACCCGTGTGTAAAACTAGCAGTGCAACTTAAGATGAGAAAAATAGCAGGGTGTGAATTGGACAGGATTAGGATAAATCAACAGCCTGAGGTTTACACAGTAAATCCATACTGTTGGAATGAGCCAGCACTTATAGCACCTACTAGTCAAGGAAATGGTGCCCATCACAGCCGAGGTGCCTACTGCAAAGAGCCACGAAGCTCCCCCACCCATTTCCACAAATTCCCTTCTACCACTGCCATGACACGGCCCCTGGAGTCTGTATACAACAGAGACTGCGAAGACTGAGGGTTGATTTTACATGAACCTTTAGAGTCCAAATCCAAACCAGACCCAGATGTCCCAGGTCACTGCTTCCTTCTTTCTGTGGCTTGCTGCTGGAATGTGCATTTGAAGAATGCACTGGCCATCTGCACTAAACATGTTGCTTTCAGTCTCTCGAGCAACTCAGCTTTCATAATTCAATTAGAGAGCTGGAAATCAATGTGCAGTGGGGAGCTGCTGCGATATGTAGTTATGATGCTCGGATTTCTTTAGATTGGCAACAAGCCAAAATAACCCTAATGATTCCCTTCCACGTGTTACTTCGCCATGGTGCTGTGCTGTCCCACCGAGGGAGACTGCAGGCTATTAACGGCTAATGAAACCCTGAAAACATCTCAGCCCTTGACATTTTCAGAGCATCGAGGACAAAAAAGTAAATGTGGGGCCACATAAAGGCTTGAGTTTCACCACAGAGAAGCTAGAGGGGTCCCGAGAAGGTTTCTTTTGCTGCAAGTGACTGCAGAATGACACCCCGTGCGTTACACCGGTATCTCTTTCTTTGGGGTTGTTCATCCGAAGCCAGGATTGAAACCCTGGCACATGGCTGTAAACAGAAAGGAAGCTGACCTTCTCCTTCATTCCCTCATGCTGGCTTAATGCTTGCCAGTGAGTATTTGCTTGGCTAAAGCTCCCTGCTTATTAGCTACATTCTGTGAGGCTAAATGGTTAATGAATTAAATTGGCTATGGGGGAAGGCTGCATACACACGACTGACTCAACTTCAACATGCAATTTACATCAACTGATCATTATGACTTTATTCTTTTTTTCTGAATTAAAAATAGAATCTATTAATAAACAAAAACCACAACTGATAATAAACTGACAGATGGTTTTATGCCTGACTTTAGGGAAAAAATTATCATGAAAATAGCAAATGACAGCAGCATTTCACTGATTTAAGTGGAAGGGAGGACTCATGGAATCAGATACAATAGCTACAGAGAACTTCCAATAAAGGCAAAGCATCTTCTGCCAAGTTCACAGCGAAGTGTGGGCAGCTCACAAACAGATCCACCAGTCAAACGTCACAGGATAGCTGGAGAACCGTTTGCAGACAGATGGCCAAACACTACTGTGGGTTACACTGGTGTTAGGAAGAAGCAACTCTATTGAAGTCAGTGGAGGGATCCCGCATTTACATTGTATAAATGGCAGCAGTATTTCACTCTGCATGCATTTCAAAACCACGCTGTGGATTTATATCAAAGGAAACATCCTGGGAAATAAATATCATTGGCTGCAAACTTACCTGCAATGAATATAAATTCAATGGGGCAGAAATTATTCATGCCTACTTTTGCCACCTTCCAGAACCAGCAGATGCTGTTTTGCAGGCTGTCTTTGGCTGCAGTGGTGGAGGAGAGCTCCAGACACAGAATGAGATTGGAAACTATGGTCCATACCTTTCAGCATCATTGCATCCCACAGACCACTGCCCTTCATGAGTTATATCTACTACTGACAGGAAGGAGCCGAGCTGTGAGACCACATGTTTGCTGTTTTAATATGCACTGATCCGTAGATCACTTCACATGAGCTTTGCCCTGGGGTCTGAATTAGTCCTGTGCATTGCAGTGGTCAAGTCCCGCGTGCACTGGAGTGCCCTTGCTCAGACCCACCGAACACTGTTTTTGCAGAAAAGAGCAGGTTTCATCTCCTTTGGCCTAATACAAAATAATCCCTAAACTTTCCTTGCAGAGCTGTCTACACAGATTCGCAACCACCAGTACCTGGCACCTTTGTTGAATGGCTCAGAAAAGTAGCCATGAACAGAACGTGGAGACTGGACCACTCTTCCAGCCCTGGAGGACTGTCCAGCCAGGTTCAGACTGAAGTAGCATGAGGTTGTGGTGTATGACTGTACTGTCTTTCTATGGCTACTCCTGAGTCACTGGCACAACTTCCACCACCAAATTCATACAGAAATGCAGAAGAAATGAGAAGCGAGTTAATTGTCGGACCCTACCTTTCTCTTGTGCCATCTCTTGAAGGCAGAAGTAAATGACTCTTGCGCCCAGACTGAAGCCAATCAAGGTAACAGGCCGCATGCCCTAGGAGAGAGAGGCACAGGCAAAAAAAGGCAGGTAAAAAGGTTGCCAAATATTCCCATAGACCTGGGAAGCCAGGGCTGGGAAGCAGTGACCCTCCAGCCACGATCCAAATAAGCAGTTGAGCACAGGCTTAAACTTTTCAGCGTGCAAGCAATGCCACTGACTACCATGGTTCTCTTTACCTTATTCCAGTTAAGCACAGTTTAAATTTAATTTAATTTTAAGCTAAGTGCTTTGCTGGATCAGGGCCTACATTCTTTCCTTTTACTTTAGTAATGTCGAGGTCCTCAAAATGCCTCTAAGGAAGCTCCTTTTAACAGAATGATACGTTTGCTTACTCACTGCTGTTTTAATTCACAAGGATGCAAAACCACATGTGGCAAAGGAATGACAGATGTGCTGGAAAGCGTTTCTTTTTGAGGCAGTGAATCAAGCTCAGATACAAGTTTGTATGAACTCTTTGGTTTTGTTACAGCAACTGCTGCCATTTTCCTGGCTAGGGAAAAAATTGGCTTCCACCTCGCTAAGGCATTTTAAAGCCTTCTTCCTCCACGCACTCACAACTGCCACTAAATGAAAAGTACTGGCGGAGCCGTGCAAGTAGGCAGTGCAATGCCTTTCCAATGCCTGTTGGGTTAATGGACCTGGCAGGTCACATATGTTCTCATAACTGTTAATGCTGCCCAGCAAGCCATTTTCCATGGAAAGGCAAACAGCTTATATGACTGTTATTAGTATATGTTTTTCTAGGCTTAGCCAAAATGAGGAATAGATGTGAGCAAATCCGGTTAAGCTTAATGCAGACAAGCTAAAGGGAGGTTTTCAGGGAAACTATCTACAGGACTTGTTAGGGACAGTATGTGCTCCATGCATTTAACATGAGTGCTAGGAACTTGTAATGAGGTTCCTGAACTCTGCCTCCCATAGTTGTAGTTGCCTGCAGGGCCTTTTACAGTCTCCGTTTGGGGAGAAAGAAACATTCTCTCCCTAGGCTTTTGTGGCACTTTCCCCTGTTTTGGACCACTGTAATGCAATCCTTCTGCATGCAGCCTTAAAGACTATATCATTGGGTTTGAGAGGCTGACTTTCCTATCATTTAAAGCAGTTTAAATCAGGAGCAATTCAACTGGCACTAATGGAGCTGACAACTGATATCAGGAAGACAAAAATCAGATGTTGAATGGCCTGCAGGAGATACTGGACACATTTTTTCTTTCACTTTTTCTGGGTAAAGGTACCAGTGAACAGAGCCATTTCCTCCTTACACAGATATAGAAAGGGATAAAAATCAGGCTCAATGCTAGCATCCTTAAAAGTAAAACTAAAAAAAAAAGTTAATATCAAGTGGCAAAATAAAACAAATATTTCAAAGGGAAATTTTATTTCATTTTGAAATTTCCAATTGAAAAGTTGCAACGGAGCCAAAGCTTTCCTGGAAGAATAAACAGGTTTTGATGAAACTTCATTCCTTGGCAGGAATTTTTGGTCCATTTTTTGGTTGGAAAATGTCGACCCACTATCTTTCAAGCTGTATAGCTGCTCTCTTGCAGCACGCTTAGGAAGATGTGATGTGGGCCTTCTACCGCAAGTGAGTAAGATTTTATTTTAAAATACCTCAATTGGAATTTCTATTAGATCAAAAAGGGAGAGATATTAACAATCAGAAGTGGGATTTTTTTTGGCTGTGTGATGGACAGGGATTCTAGCTTTCTCTGATAAAAATTCCCCAATTTTTAGATTAAAAACTAACCCAAAATCCACATTTTTCCATGATCAAAATGAAATATCACTATATATCTCTATATAGATAGATATTATATATAGATAGGTATTATCTAGCTATATATTATATATAGATAGATATTATCTAGCTAGCTAGCTATCTTAGGGTGTTTCATTTTGATCATGGGAAAATATGGATTTTGGGGTAATTTTTTAAAAACGAAAATTGGGGACTTTTTTTTTAAATCAGAGAACTTTTATATCAGAGAATTTTTTTTAAAATCATTTTGTTCTCATTCTCCTCTAAATTTGCATTAACAAGTGATGGGGTCCAGAAACTTCTTGTTAACAAGCATCTACAACAAAGCAGGAATCTGATCTTTAACCATAGCCAAAAGTAGAAGACAGTATGAAATATAGTCAAAGCAAACTATTTCTAACAAGACCTTTATTGCCTTTCCTTCGTCTGTTTTTATTAGCAATGAAATCTGCTGCTCCCACTGTTTCACCCAGTTATTTATGACATTCAGTTCTCTTCTGTGGCTCCCCTATGGCTCATCTGTAGCAGACACTGAACTAGCCTACCTGTAAACTGGATGTATGGCCATTAGAGCTAGGCCTGCACTTGTTACCTCCACATTGGCAATGACACAACTAATACCAGAAGGAGCTGGGCAGAAATTTAATTTCAGATTTGTCAGATGGCAGTGATGCTCATATCACAGAACTGGTTTTACTGGGTCATTTCCTTGAGGTGCCAGCCCACGGCAGTTCTCTTGCAGCTTACTCCTGTGCACCTTTTGCTGTTCCTCTACCATCCCCTCTCCCCCACGTTGAATGTGCAGATCTCTCTCTCACTCTTTTCATGTGAATTCAATCTTTTCCCTCAAGCCTTTTGTTTGCCTCCAAGCAGAAGCGGATGATAAGTGAGTATCATTGTGCCTGTGGACCCACAAAGCACTGGAGAAGGCAACAGGCACAAGCCTGTTATTCACAACATCATGTTAATCCTATGCCACTGCTTTAGTGCTCTCTGGAAGTACGGAGGATTGGTACTTCATGGGAGTCTTTTTAGCTTGGGTGCTGAATAAACATACAAGTTTAGAGGGAAAAATTCAGGCTAACTGGGATCCCTAAAAGTGGAATAAGCCGTTTCTTTTCTTTCTTATTCTCCTCCAAGTTGCTTTAACCGATCTTTATTTGAGACTGATAACGGGTGAATTTCTCAGCTTGCATCAGTTTGTGATTAGTAAAGAAATAAGAGCCAATATTTTCAATGAAATTACTTCAGCCATGTAGCTCAGGGCAGAATTTGACTCATCCTACCAGCTATGCAGGAAGATGCTAAGTAATTTTCCATTGCCCTACACTGCCAATGCCTCTGATCTCTCAATGCGCCTTTCGGCTGTCTGAGCTCTCCCTCCCTTTCTCATTCTCCACATTCTCTGCCTTCACTCCCCCACTCCCCAAACTGGGTCAAGTGGCATGGCAGTTATGCGAAGAGGAGGCTTCAAACCAATTTTCAGTCCTGACCTGCTTTAGACATAAGCCTACACTGCAGGCAGTGAAAAACTAAATTTGCTCTTATTCCCATCAGCTGACAAACTTCTTAGATTCAATGGATTTTTGACAAAATCCAGACACTGCAGTACGTTTCATGTCAAGACTTTCACTGTAAGGGTTTTGGTTCCTGTCCTTCAGTACAGGTAGACCTCATTTGCAAAGAACAGTGTGTAGGCATTCAAACTGGCTCTGTCCCCGTCTGTCAGAGCTTCCTAGTAAACACCTGCTGTCTGATCCCTTCACTGTTTATCCAGGATCCGGGTTACATGAAACCCAAGTTTGGCAACTTCTGATAAGCCCTGGTCTCTCCTCTTTTTCCTACATGGGACTGAGACACAGGCCAGTGTTCATGTATCAAATTTGGATTTTTCAGCCTGTTTATTTTCTTCCCCATAGATAAGTACCTCCTGCTGTTGACTAGCACAGCTGTAACACATCACAACCCAGGGCCTCTCTGAGATCACAGTTCCTTCCAGGTGCAATAACTGGAGCCAATTACCTGCTGTCGACTGAGCAGTATATGTGCCAGATGCTTGCCCACTTCGGCTGATCGATGCAGGCACACCCCCCAAGGGTTGTCAATGATGTTGGCCACAGTGAGGAGTGAGGCTGGCCACGTCAGGGCTGTCACAATGCCTGTGAAGCAAAGCAAAAAGGACACCACAGTTATACAGGAGAAGGAGTTTACTGTATTTAAAAGCTGCACCCAGGACCTTTTGTCTACTTCAACTCTTCTTTCTCAGGAGTTGATCTCAGGAAGGCTGCACGCACAAGGGGAGAGTGCAGAAAATACTGCCTTCAGATGCATCCTATGCACATAATGTGCACAGACAGACAGAATGTGGATAGGGAAAATGTAGGGACCACGATGCACTGTGTTACCATACATGAAAGTGGTGCGTGCTGGGTACACAGTGTCCAGGTCAAGCTCACAAGGGAAATGTGCACAGGTATAAGTGGAACACAAAGCAATTAAACGTGAGGCAAAGCAGAGCATAAGTACATAACACCTTCTGGAGCGTGAATAGATGTAATGCAAGCAGGCAATATGCTTGGATAAAATTTGCCCATATGGAAAGCTTGTGTGAAGCACGTGATACAACCCAATAAAACACAGCTTGAACACCATGGAAAGAAACAGCCTTACAAAAGGGAGAAAAGATGTTTCCAGCTGGGATTTAAAATGACAGGGCAAACTGACGAGGCAGAGAGATCCAGGAAGGCCATTCCTCATCACCACAGCTACAGAGGAGAAAGCTCTCCCACCAACCACATTCACAGTGAAAGGAGAATCCTTCCTGTCCACTGTGTCACTGGTCCCGGTGAATTTAACACTCACCCTGGGCGAACTCCCAGTGAAATCAATGAGATGATTTTCAGAGGACAAGTTAAGCATGTGGCTAAGCGCCTCTGTGGACCTGGAGCCAACATTTGGTAGCGACTCTGCTCCTGGGACAATCCACAACCATCAGGGCTGAAACTACCTGACCAGGCACCCCCGCTGGCTGGGTATAACCCAGGTTCTTACCTGACAAGACAGTGTATTTCAGAGCTTCCTGAGCCATCATGTTAACCAAACCATTCAGCAGGGAATCCAGAGCATTGCCCAGCTCCATCAGGTACTTGGACTCCCAGGCCAGACAATACTGCTCGCTGGATTGCAACATGCTGGACCACGGTGCAGTGAAACTCCCTGTGAACACAAGGAATTCACTTTTAGGAGACCGAACCACTGATTGGCCCGAGGGGCCCAGAAAGAAATGCGAAGTCTGCCAACTAACAGAACACCTCGGTCTTGCTCAAATCTTCGGGCGTTGTATTTGGAAACGCTAGTGGAGCTGGACATGTCTGCACAGACCTTTCGTTCTGACAGGATGCTGTGTTGGTGCAAGGTGCATCAGCTTGACGGCTCTGAAGGCTCTTCCTGATCCAGTTCCCTGCAGCTGCCCTCCCAACTCGTCTTAAACCTAAAAGGAGCTACCATCCACAGGTCTCATCTCTGCGGTCCAATGCTAAGACTGCCAAGAAGGGCATCAATTAGTGCTGCTAATGGTGAATATTAAGGATATCCTTCCCACTAAATATAGGACTTGAATGTTATTGTTTGTATTCCCTACTCTTTTAGGCCAAATTCTGACAAGCCGCTGCAAGGAGTATAGCCTAAAATGGCTGAGAAGTAGGATTTTACCCTGTAGTGGTTTTTAAGTTCATTTAAAAGTCATTTTTAATCCCAAGGTGCACTGCAGAAAGAGCTGAAAATGTTCTGTGCCTGGCGGGAGCTGCTTAAACCTTGTCACATCCATCCCTTCACTCCCAACTGCTTTTCCTGCAGTTTAGGGTTGCTGGGTTTTTTTCACCCTTTAAAAATACTTAAATCTGCCACTTGTCTGCAAATATCCTACGTATTTTGATATAGTATATTATCTTCTTGGTACTTAGCTTTTGCATGCTGACTCTGAATTAATAGAGCTACTGAAAACTGAGGAAGAAAAGCATTTAGAGACTCAGACTGCATATTTACTTCCATTTTATCCGCTAATCAATTCATTCTCTTTAGCCTGTTATTTTCCCCAGACACTAATCAAGAGCAGTAGCGCTTCCTGTCTGGGAGAGTGAGGAATGGATATTTCACACGGTGCTGGTATAATTGCTTTTTGGCTGCAAAACAGTAACTGTGCCATCCTCTCTTCTGTCAGGGATTCGTGGGCAAGATGGTTTCTTGCTTGGCCTCTCTGATGATGCCGACAGCAGGGTTCGTGATGGATACAGCTGTGCTGGCAGACTCTCCTAATGTAGTAACATGTGTACCAGCAAAATTATGATTCATTAGTATAGGGGTGTAGGTTGTAGCGGTGTTGGTCTCAGGACATAGGCAGACAAGGTTCTCTGGGTAAATCTGACATCTGTTATTAGACCGAGTAAATAGTCGGGAAAGAATGTTCTGAGGAAGCATCCACAGCTGGTGTGTGCTCTTCCTTGATGGACTATATAGGTTTATTGGTACAGGGTGGTTTTATCACCGAGGTATAAAGCACGGATGGCTATCATAGTTGTGTCCCCGCTAGAAGCTCTCTGCCAGCGTAGCGCTCTGGCGCTCCTATGCAGGTCACGCACTCCTGGCCTACGCAGAGCTTGAAACGGGTTGTTCTGTCACATGGAAAACGGTGACGTGGACTGAGACGTCATCAGGTCGTCTCACACAGCCACCCAGCAGCTCTCAGATGGAGAATGGATAGTTTACATCCAACGGCTGCATATGCTGAGATGCACTCAACAGTACAAAACCAACCGCTCGGTGCTGCAAACTGCAGTGACTGGAAGGCGAGGTGGCGCCTGCCATCTGGTACAGCTACACTCATCCAGCATCCGTTCATTGACCGACTAAGGTGCTGTTTCATTGTCGCTGAACTTGAAGCGCGGCGCCTACTCTCTGATACATGGGGGACATGGAGAGAGAACTGGACTGGGAAGAAGGACGGGCCAGTGATTAATGTCCCAGCTCACGACCCAGATGACCAGGGCTCTGTACCTGCTTTTCTACTGTCCTCCCTTGGGCAAGTCACTAGATCTGGATTTTTAAAGGAGCTTTAGATGCCAAAACATGCAAATAGGCACCTAGGAGGATCTTAAAAAGCCCCTTTGTGAGTACCTCCCTTAAAAATAAATCAATCAGTCTCTGTGCTCCCTAGATGGAAAATGAGGATATAAGCACTTCCTACCTGAGGAAAAAGACATTAAAATTTGTGTGGCATTCAGATACTGCAGCAATGGGAGCCTCATAAGTACCTCAAATATGCAGACAAAGCTGTTAAAGGAGGCAACTGAAGAGCTGTTTTATTTCTGAGGTGTTAAAGTTCATTACCAGTTGCTTGTTATGGAAAATCCCACAAGAGTTCAGCTCATCTGTAACTCCCTTTTAAGGGCAAATTGAGATGCAGATTCATTAAATAACCTGCTAAGTAACAGTGCCTGGAAAGCCTCCAACTCCAGCAAAGTCCGACCCCTTGTGCGATCTCAACACATTTGGACATAAAAGAAGAAAATAATAGAAATGGAAAGCAGAGGACGTTTCTGACCTGCTGATTTTGTCAGTGGTCTGGATTCAACAAAGAGCAGCACAGAGAGATGTCCTTCTACCATTTCGGATACAGAATATTAGCGATGATGGCCCTGAAGGGAAAAAGCTGGCAAGCCGTTCAGCCAGTTCGCTGAATGCCTCGGCAGCAGATGGTTGACATATTTTACATGACAAGTTACAGGTGTGAGATACTGTAACATCACATTATCCATTTTCCAGGGTTGCAAGCTGTTAGCTCACCTCCTCAGCACTGCAGCGCTGCATTTAACATGGTTTACTTGACAGAGCCTTCTTGCCAATAAACCCCATTAGCAGGCACAGGCTGGGAGAGAAAAGAACCTGCCTTCTATTAACTGCTCGTGGATAAACATGAATCCTGATGACTGGCTAAGTCATTTTGTGTCTGGTACTGGAAAGCATCCATACTAGTCAGATTATCTCAAGCAAAGACTTTGGTAGGGTTTATTAATAGAAACATTTTGTTTTTTGTACAACCATCTCTTCGCGCAATTTTCCATCCGCTGTTTGCTCTCTCTTTCGAGTGAGGTTGTTGTCTGAGTTTTAAAGGGAAAAAAAAACTTCACGTTGTTTAAATCTCACATCTCATAGTGAGGGTACATGAGAACAGAGGGAAAGACACCATAGCCCAGAGGAAATATGTTCACCCTGCTTTGTGAGCATAAGGAATAACTAAACTAGGAACGGAGTGGGGTTTGACCCCTCACATCAAATATTGCTCATTCTCATTTATTCTCCTCATTTAATAAACGATGAAAAAAGCCTTCTTAATTAGTGACTGAATTCTGTTCAGCTACAGGGGAACGGGACAACGGCAGGGGAGCCATATTTGAGCATTCAGAGGTGGTCTTTGGGATTGTTCAGCAGGTCTCAATGTGGATAAAACCAGGACTCTTGCCATAAAGGGGGATCCTGTGCTCTCCTCCAAGTCACAAATTCATTCCTATCTTCTGTCCTGCCTTGAGTTCCAAGCAACGCCAGCTGTTTTGATCATTTCTGAGTTATGAAACCCCCCCGCATAAGTTGGATAAAGGGCACTGAAGACTCGGTACGTGGGGCCTAACACGTAATACCCGACAATCAGGATGCTGTACCACCTTTCATTTACTATTAACTGTGGATGGACTTGAGATGATGACCTGGAGATGAAATGTCCTGTGGAATCCATTGCAAAATATGCCAAAATTGTCTCATTCTTTTACATTTTGAACTTGTCTGCATGATCTTAAGCAAACAGGGCTTAATAGTTCATTGTATTTTAAACACATTAGCTTAATCCTGGGGCATTTCATCAGTGCCACAGAAACACAAGTTCCCAAATGTTGGTCTAGGTTTCCACCGAAACTTGGCCTAGGATTCCTCATTTTGTGCTTACCATACTTGCCAGTACACAACCAGCCGGTGATGGCTATTGTGATATGAAGCTGTTTCCCTTCTGTTAAAGGGAGGAACTCAAACTCCTCTATGGCTCCCACACGTTTCTTCATCTTGTATCCTATAGATGCAGAAATTATAAGCAATGGCAGGGTCTGCCAACAGCGGAAATTGATAATGATAATAGTAATATGAAAATATACACTTGTCTCTCTATTTTTCCAAAAGACAATACAAACACTTATACTCTCTTGAGGGCTCTGACTCAGTTATTGAGCCAGCATGCCTGTGCTTAATTTGAGTGATCTGAGGAGATCCCAGCACAATGAATTACAGCTCCAGACCAGATATAAACAATAAAATTGCTCTTCATTAAAACATCTTTCCAGAAGCTGAAACAAGGCAGAATGTTACTTTAACTTTATTTATTAAGAAACCCAACTTATCAACTCACCATTTTAGTGTTTAAAGATGCATCCAAACCCCCAAATTATACACAGACAGATATGCATCTTCCATCAACAGTGCTCCCTTACCCCAAGGCAATGTCCATAAGCCTTGCGTTCTTTTCTTCTCTTCCTTTCAATCTCTGACAGTTCAGTTTGTTTCAGTTGATGTTACACTTGTGTTTCTTCATTTATATGTAATGATTCACCCCCTCTTTTTTCCTCAAAACTCTGAATAATACAAATCTCACTATCTTCTATTCATCTCTGCTTTTAAACTTATTCCAAATCTGTTCTTATGTGTTAGCTCATCAAGCTTACACTTCCCTGCAATATTAAAAAAAAAAAATCTCAAACTTTCTGGTTTGGAGGCAGGAGAAGATTCACTTTTAGCAAATGCCGAGAATTTCCAGAAGATTTCTAAGTACATATCTTTTTTTCCTTCTCCGCTGTAGCACACCGACTTGATAGGACTTTTCCATTACTAAAACTTCTCAAACTTGTTGAAACCAGTCAGTGATTTTAGGGGTGTCATTTCTCTATTTGGCTTTTGCATCTGTAATTCTTGCAGCTGCTAGAAGATAAGTGATCGATTCCTTATGACTCTTTTACGCAAGCAGAACATTTCTACTTATCTTGGTTATCTACAAGCCCAAAGACAAATGTACCTTGTCTATGTGCGGGTGGATGCCTACAGCACCTGATTTAGAGTGTCATTTCCCTCAGGGCAAGTGCTGCACTGTCATGATGATGCTGCGCAACATCTCAGTCTTGGGAACAGAGCCACTGCATGGCTGTGAGATTACAGGCAGCAAAAGAAATCCTAGATTAAGTGCCACTGCTTTAGCAGTTAAGGGAGGGAAGTCCACAATACCCTCCGCAGACTTAACACTCTCGAGTTAAGCCTAGAGTGCCTGGCTTTGCATATATTCTCCTATGGCTTGGTGGTTTAGAAATCAAAGAAATTACTGGTCTTACCTGTAAGGCCAGCTCCTGCTGCTCCAAAGAGAGATGCCATGACAGCAATTCCAGCTGCTGAACCTAGAGCTGCTGCCCCAGCGCTTCCAATGATAGTTGCAGCTCCAGCAGCAACCAGAGGGGCAGCAAGCCCCCCTGTCAAACCTACAGGTGCAAGAGGAAGGAACTGCAGTGCGTGATCATTGTGGAAAAACCCTTTATATGTCTTTATGCTGCACAAAGGGTTGTCAGGAGAGAGGTTAGACTTCTACTGCAGAGCAGCTAACACTAAGTGTGAGTTAATCCACTATATCCCACTACAAAATCTGAACTGTGTACTGTAGTGGTCATCCACCCTGATAGGCGATTCAACACTGGTGCATCACAACAACTTGGAAAAAGACCATTCCCATTCCCTGAATCTCTACCTAGATGTTTCTCTAGTTTACACCAATTTATAATGAAGAGCAACTCCAATGAAGTGTGTGGAAAAATCCCTACCATTACACTCGTGCTAGCAGAAGTAAAATCAAGGCATCCATTCACGATGATGGGCTAGCTTCACTTCATCCTGGATTGGAAAAGTGAGGGAGATTTTTTTTCTGCTTCTCTTCTGACACCAGGGTAGAGCAGGAAAAATATTTTTCTCATGGCCCAGAGCCTTAGACTAAACAACAGCTATCTGATGATCTGGCCCTATGTTTTTAATACACCTGACTTACAAACCAATTTCAATAGGCCAACTCTCAATGATAGAGCTGGAGTCTGAACTGGAAAAATCATTTGAAAAGTATGTTTATTCTATAGCATCTTTATGTTGAGACTCCAGTGTAAATCAAAAGTAACTCCATGGAAGTCAATGGAGTTACAACAGTGTAAAATTGACAGGGGAAAAAAAATCCCACCTGACCAAGGAATGAATGTGTCAGAATTAGTACTAGGGCTCAGATGTGAGCATGGCTGATGTAGGTGAATGCATCGATGCAGACCCCCACTCTGCTCTGTGCAGCGCTCAGTTGGTCCCAGACTTCCCCGGGCAGCCTTACCGATCACGGTTCCACCCCCAACAGTTGCCAAGCCAATCAGCAAGTAGCGTTTCAATTTCTTCTTTCTTTCTTTCTTTTTCCTCGATGCTTCTGCAGTTCTGGGTAGGAAGAAAAATCAGAACAGCTGATGCAAAAGCCTGACAAACAACAACACAGCTCTGTAATCTGCTAGCAATATCCTGATTCCTGGCACTGAATCTCATGCTGGGAATGGCAAACACAATCATGCAAGTGCAGCCATTAACAACACTTAGATTTACAGGTATAAAAATCAAACTGTCGGTTTGAATTAACCATGGTAGGTTACTTACCTGGAAAACCCTTCCTATGCAGCTTGTATAAAGAAAAGAAAAAAGGAATTGAATGTCCATATATGGTCCATGTACACATTACACACATTTTTGCCATCTGCAGAATATGCAAAACATTCTAGTTGTCGTGCAGAGCATTCAATATGGTCCCACTGAGCAGAATTTGACCTTCAGTACGAAACATGGTGGTGGGTAGCTTAGGTATGGTTCTGGTGGGTTAAAGGTGAGTTCCTCTATGATTCAGATTTAAATCCATCCAAGTTTAGACTGTCAACAGGTATTAAAGAAAGTCTACACAAGATGAATAAGGTGGTCCAAATACAGTTCCTAGCAGACATGTGCCCACAAAATTATCTGATACTCTTATTGGCTGACTCAGCAAACAAACCCTATCAATGATTCCTCCAGATCCAGGTATTAGTGCTATTTCCAAGTTGGGCTAGATGTTCCCTGAAAAAAATCAGACTTCAGCCCCAGGGTGGTGATTTCAACACCATTTGCAAGTTGTCAGTGCGTTCCTATTTGTTTCTTAAGAGTACAACACGAATGTGATCCTGCTCCCACCGAAGGCTGCAGAATGCTCTGATGTTAAAAGTGCAGGATCAAACACTCCATTACCCTTTGGACTAAAACTGTTTGATGCTAAACAGAAATTATGAATGAATTCATGTTTGAGCAGATGTTGTGGTTCAGTGGAAGGAGGTATAAAGGTTATGTTTGGCAGGGCTGGAATCGGACTTGAAAAAACAGAGGGGCTCAACCTTTGTAATCCCGTTTCCTTCTCTTTCTAAGCA
>JAGPOW010002149.1:12021991-12298421 GCA_030014935.1 Caiman crocodilus
ATAATGAATTTTTTTTAATTTTTTATTATTTTTTTTTATGCTTTTTTTATTTTTTTTTTAATTTTTTAAATAAAATTTTAAAATTCCTATCTAATCTGTCTGGGCGGGGGGGGCCCCGCCCCCACGACCATGATGCATTCCAGATAGCTCCTTCAAGTAGCAAATCAAGGCAATAACTAGAGCCTCTGCTGGAAGTTAGATGGGGCCCTGCCCTTTCAATGCTGCCTTTTGCTGCAGATCCCCCACTGGTTAATGAGCACCAAGGTCCTAGATTTCCACTGCGGTCAACTGCAGCGAGATGAAAGAAAGGTGATGTTAAAGGACAGACGACTCTGGGGAAAAAAAATGCATTTTCTTGATAAGTTAAAGAGTCATTAATAAAGGGGTCAGCTTCCTAGTGTTATAGCAGAGAAGCATGATCAAAACTTAGACAGCAAGTTTCTTATCAGATGAGAGGAGACTGAACTTATCAAATGAGAAGCCAGCCTACTGGAGATAAGGTCTTTCATATCTGAGCAGGAACCTGGCTGAACTAGAACCTCGCCTCCTGTTTAATCTGGGCCCTTTGGACCAGTAACTGTGACTGTCAGCTCTTCTGATGGGTTGATGGGCAGTGGCTGCATTGGGGAAGCCAACTCATAAGCTGAGCTTCAAGGAGAGGGGAACAAACTGAAATGTCTTGCTCTGGTCCCAAGGCTGAGTAATAATCACATTCCTACAACACCCTTTTAGACACCACACCCTCCATGTATCCTTCGATACCAACAACATGTCCCAGTGTTATGGCAGAGGAAAACACATTTGCTTTGTTCATTCACAAATGACTATACCAGATAATCATCTTGTCGATCATGCTCAAGCTACAGAGAGTTTGCCGCCTTGTTTTATCACTTGCAGCATCCCAGAATTGTTCAGCCTCAACAAACAATTCAGTTCTCCCAGAAGAAGTCTTGCCATCCGAGTCTTTCTCCCCAAAGCAAATCATTCATCAAGTTGATCCAGATTCATACTGGGCTCTCAGAAAAATGCTCAGGCTTAGCTTCTGATCTCAACTGCATCAGAGTAAATTCATTGCCATTTATGGCATTACTGTGGACTAGCATCCACACAAACCTTTATCTGAATGTGATCTGCAGAGCTTAAGGTAAAATGTAGCCAGACCACAAAATGGAGACTGCTGCTGACCTCTGTTCCTGGAGAATGAATAGTCACCTCATGCTTCTATGGTCAAATGCATAACTTGCTTGTCACTGCCTTGCTGAAAACTCATCCAGTAACAGTTCATGGCTGCATGATGCTACTGGGACAAACAGCTTGATGTACACGCTATAAAAAAAAAAAAAATGTGCACACAGGGATAAGTAGAGCATCTGCAATGACCATTAGTTAGGAGGGAAACTGCATGGATTTGCAATTTGCAAAGTATTAGGGCAAAGCCTGCAGCTATGTTGCCCTGAGCTGTGGGCACATGAGATCTCAGTATGGTATAGCACTTCTTGAGATGAAAGGCTATGTGTGCAACAGGTAATGTAAAACAAGCCCTAAGTAGAAGCAAATGAGTTGAATGTTACAGTAAATTTGATTATGGCCATTTTGCAGTGGACAATGCTGAGAAACTGTGACATGAAGTGACTTGAGTCAAGATTAAAATCAGCATGCGGCAGGGTTAGAACTGAAAACCAGAAGTCCTGCTGCCTAGCTTCGTGATCTAACCACCAAGTCACCGTAAGGAGAGATGGATCGTATTACTACTTGGTTGACAGACCTCTAAGGAGAACCCAAGAACTGGAGTTGATCATAATGGCGTTAAGGACACTGAACGACTGGAGGGGCTGTCTTTCAGACTAATGTCCTGAATGCTGGTGCTAGTCTTGAAGTCTGGCCTGGACTCTATTCAGGTGAATGGCTTATGTGTCTCTACTGTTCCTCCTGTAATTTCACTAGCAGGCAAGCAGAAGGGTCACTTTGCTTCTGAAGTACAAGACTGAGAATCAGATCTGGATTCAGCCCCTGACCCTCCCCCTGATTTCTTAGGTGCCCTTGTCCAAATCGCTAGTCCTCATTTTAACTCACAGGGATGTGGCACGAATTAATCTCCTGAAATTAATAAAGTAGGTTGACTGTCATATCCGCAGCACTAATTAAATTCTCTAACTCTTCGGCTTTCAAAAGCTTGCATAGAGTTGCCATGGTCTACTACAGAGGCAGTTGTAATTCAGTGGTAGGTTAACAGATCCCTGTTTATGCCATTTGTAAAGTGCTCCGAGGCCCGACGTAAATTTGATTTATTATCATTACTGTTGTCAGTGATAGTGGTGGTAGTTTCCCGCAGAGGTTCAATACTACCGAGGTTTTTCTTTTTGTCTCCCTCTGAAATCAGAGACACAACATTAAAATCTCAAGCCAGACCAAACTGCCCTGTGATGCAGCCTGTTTCTTAACATTTAAGAAAAAAACAACCCTGCCCCAAGTTTTCTATATGGACTCCAGAGGTAAAGCAGGTTGCGACAAGATTGTATGAGTTTAAGTCCGTGTCATAAGGTGAAAAGTCTGATGATTTCACTAACCAAGGTACAGTGAGCCAAGGGTTTTACAATCTCACTAGATGTTTCCAGTTTGCACCGGAGGAACAGAGTGAACGTAAATACACCTCAAATCCATCACTGTTTTAATGGGGTTTTTTAATGAGTCTGTTCTTAAGGGCAGTTGCTACAAACAGCTACAGCTGCTTAGATAAGGATGTGACTTTACACAAGATTTAATTAGGAGCAAATAAGGGGTTTTGGATCCTTCCAGCTTCACTTTAAATTTGAAGCAAGTTTGTGCAGCCAAAGCCTTGGAGGCACTTCAGGATGAATTTCCTTACAGAATAATGAAAGCTGGCTGCCACACACACAGATGATATTGCATTCAAACACAACAGGAAATCAAAAGACTAAGTAAACTGTCTATGTGAAAAAGCTACTGTGGAATAAATTGGGCTGTGAATTTAAGTGCAATAACCATTTGGTCCTAACTCTCTATGTGGACACGCTTACCCTGCATTAAGTGTCTTTCTCCAGTTTACGCTTAGTCCCCGTCTGAAGTGGATTAGATGTGTATGACAGAAGAGCCATTTTATCTGTGTGGACAATCGCTAAAGGTGGAATTTTCAAAAGCACTTACCGAGACTTAGGAGAACAGGTTTAATTGAAAAATTAATGGGATGCATGCTTTAAGTAGCTGTAGCATTTTTGAAAAGCCCATCCTGAAACAGTTCAAACCAATTCATAATGCAACTGTATGGGAAGACACGCACAGAGTTCCTTGGGCAGAACACGCAGAGTAAAAGCATAACAGCAACATTTCCATTTAGGACCTTCTATTTCATTTCAAACTGGGTTTCTCCAGCAGACACCATATGAGACTGTCAGAGCTGATGCCACTGGCTTCTCAAACATGCCCACATTCTGGATTCCTACTAAGAATCATAGAAACTTAGGTTTCGAAGGGATCTCAGATGGTCACCTTTTCCAACCCCTGCTCAAGGCTTTTTGTAGCCAGGTTTTAAAAACCTCCAAGGACAGAGACTCCACCACCTCTCTGGATAACTTATTCAATGTTTTACTACCCACCTTGTGAGAACTTTCTCCTAATATTTAACCTAAACTTCCCTTGCTGCAGCTTGGGCCCATTGCTCCTTGTCCTGTCATCTGCCCCCACCGAGAACAGCCCAGCTCCATCCTCTTTGCAACCCCCCTGCAGGGAGGTGAAGGCTGCGGTTCAATCCCCCTCAGTCTTCTCTTCTCCAGACTAAATAAGCCCTATTCCCACAACCCCTGAACCATTTTTGTTGCCCTCCGCTAGACTCTCTCCAACTTGTCCACATCCTTTCTGTAGTGAGGGGCCCAAATCTGGACATATTACTCCAGACTTGGCCTCACCAATGCCAAATAGAAGGGAATAATCACTTGCCTCAATCTGCTGGCCATGCTCCTACTAATACAGCCTGGTATGCCGTTAGCCTTCTTCTCAATAAGGGTACACTGTTGGCACGGCAATACAATACTTTTCTACTCCTCCCTAATTGTCTGCCCACATTTCCCTTCTTCTAACCTTCCTTTTTGTATTTCGGCCCACTGAAGAGTTTCCTGCTAAACCAAGCTGGTCTTCTGCCATACTTGCTAGTCTTCCTGCACATCGGGATGGTTTGTTCCTGTGCCCTCAGTAAGGTTTCCAGCTCTCCAGCCAGCTCTCCTGGATTCCTTGCCTCCTTCAGACTGGCCTCCCAGTGGATCCTATCCATCAGTTCCCTGAGTGAGTTGAAATCTGCTTTTCTGAAGTCCAGGATCCTTACTCTTACTTTGGACAAAAATGGGCTGGCAGACATTGCTCATCTCACTGTCTTGAACCTTTCGGCAACTACAGTGGTTGATTCATGAATAAGTAATTAAAAAAAAAGAATCCTAACGTATGTGACAGATATGCTTTGTTTGATTACATACCCCTCGCCCACATCTGAGCTATTTCCGATCTGGGGGGTGACTTCACATAGATTCAGAACAGACCTTGTATAACTCCCAGTCCACGCAGTTTCAAAATCTTCAGGTCACACACTGCATTCTGGTTCTGTCCTGTGTAATCTGCTTTCCTTCATATACAACGCTACCTTTGAACTAGACCAGAGCTGAATTCAATCGACTCCCCAAACCCCCCCAAAACAAGCAGCAGCCATGGGGTGTGCAGAAAAAGTATTTGATTTTGTGATACTGTACTCACGACAGAGGTCTAGAGGTCCCAGAAAAGGAATCTTGCCTTGGTAGAAAGAAGCAGGAAGTATCAGTGTTTGAAAAATTATATATTTTTCACCATAGTGATGGAATCAGATCTGCAGATCACCTGGAAATGCTCTGTAGACTACTAATGATTCACGGCTTACAAAGTTGAAGATCCACTTCACTTTCTTCAAGTATACAAGGGGTCATACTCTGTCTCGGTAACACAGGGTGAAATCCAGAGTAAAACCACTGAAGAGAATTACTCTCAAATTTATGTTGGTGTAATGGAGACCAGAAGTTTATCTTAGATCAAAAAAATGGTTAGAAAATCTCATAAAGGGATCACTCCATTAAAATCTGGTGCACATATAGGAAACAATATTGGACTAGATTCTCAATTGATGGAAACTGGTGTGGTTAATCTGACTTCAGAGTTAGACCAATGTACACTAACTGAAGATCTGGCCAGCCATCGCTTATGTGATAACTGCTCTGCTTTGTAAGAAAATTAAATAAATTAAGACTTTGTAAAATTTGCCTGAAGAACAAGAGCATACCCTTTGCTCTGAGGAACAAGGAAATTAAGTTAAAACAGGGGAAGACAGAAGAAAATCAAGACAACTTAAGAAGTTGTTTGGAACAATATCTGGTCATACAGTCATCTGTAACCAAGGAAGAGGAAGCTTCTAATTATAAAGGGGTAATTTTCTAATTATACATCATGAGATAAGAATGTTACAAGGAAAACCAAAATCATTCCTATACTATTCTGAGTACATTTAAGCTGATCTATAATGTCATGATCATAAATGGGCGAATAAAACTATAAAGGGAAAGTGTCAGTTGGTAAAAACAGCATTCACTAGTTCTCAACCCAGCCTTTGTTTATCAGCCTAACAGGAAATACTGAATGGTAATTACAAACTCATGAGCCATCATACAGGATTCCATCTTATCCAGTTTCCTGTGGTCAATGCTGGCAGCTTCAGAAGAAAGTACAAGGACCACAACAGGAAAATTACAGCATAACCTGCTGACGGAGGACATTTCTTTCGAACTTGCTTAGTAGTAGCTGGCCAAAGCCCTGAAATTTTAGTGAATATCCCTTCCAACCTAGGAACACTTTCACCAATCCTAAAATAAGTGTAGATTTTCATTATCCAGTGAAACATTAAGGTTATTTTGGAATCCTGTTAGGTTCTCTGTATTTTTGACATGGACAACTTTGGGGGTAGCTGCAAACTCACACATTACACAGTTTCGCAAAATAAGGTAAGTGGAGAATGGAACGGGGGGTGGGGAAGGGGGAAGCATTGTGCCACTTAAGTAAATGGTACCAAGATTACACCCAATTTACCAATTCTCATTTTGCACATCCTGCAATATGGAATACAACTGGAAATTGAGAACAAGAGTAGCCCTTTGTGTATGTGTGAAAAATTCAATTATCCTGATCATGGTTTAGCATGACACCTTACCCTCTTCTAGGAATTTATGACCTTTGCTCCCTGTTTTCCCCATCGGTGCTTTGGCTCACCTAGCCCCGATACTTCCCCCTTACTAGTCTTCTGTATTCAATTTATGCACCCAACTGCTAGTATTCTTTTGCACACGGATCTATTCATCTATCTTCTGAAGATATTGCTCCAGGAAGCCCTTAAACAAGCACTGATGGAGTCTCATTGCTCCTGCATGGCTTGCCAGTATTTAGTATCCTGCTATTCTGCATCACAGCTCCTGCCACTCAGCTTTCTGTCACCTCGGCCTTAGAATACCACAAATGTGACAAACACTTGGGTTTTCCAGTGATCACTGATGCTTCATGACAAATCAATAAGCAAAACCCAGCTGTTCAAATGTGTTATTTGTACTGTGGTAACACCACGGAGCCCCAAACATAGACTAAAGTTGTGTGCTGTAAAAAAAGATTTAAAAGGAGCTACCCATCCCAAAGAGCTCATAAGCATTCTAATGTGTGTCAGCATTTGTACTGCAGTAACACTTACGCTTTGCACTAACAAACCATGGGATCTCAAAGCTTTACAAGGGTGAGTCAAGCATCAAGGGTCAGGATTGATAGAATATTTTTGTACTATGTCTGGTAAAGAGAGACAGTCCAAGACGGTGATGTGTGTGAATGCACGTAATGAGGGTGAAGTGTAGGGTGCCTCTTGTTTTAGAGATGGGGACACTAATGTACAGCAGTTTCCACAGTACGTCAGCAACCGAGTCTGGAGAACAGCAGAGCTCTTCTCACAACCAGTTCATGTCCACGAATATCAGACAATGCTGCTCTACCTCACTTAGCGGATTTGACAGTCAGCCAATGAACCTCTTGCCAAATTGCTGCTTTTTGGGCGCAGTTGACCTAACCAAAAAATTGCAAATAAAGTTCTGCTGGGGAGAAGATGGAAACCCCAAATACAATTGTGTTTGGGGCTGAACTTCTACGCTTTATTGCAGGCTGGTTTAAACTGGCATTAACTGCCTTCGAAACTCTCTATAGTTGTGGTATCAGACCCTGCCTTTCCAGTAGCGTAGACTCTTACGTTTACGGCTTTGTTACAAGGCAGCTTTGTTTTCACTAGGGTAATTAGCTGACTATTTTCCTTCTGTATCCTCAGCAACTATGATTTGCAGTTATTTTCCTTGAACCATAAACTGTACACAGGAGGATTTTATAGGCAAAATTATAGTTTGCTCTCCAATGAAGAAAAGAAAAACAAGCTGGTTTTCGCAGGCAGTTGATGTAGCCTGTTGTATTTTCTCAAGAGGGAGTGTATACAGCTCCCAGTAACTACACAGACGTTTGTCATTCAGACCCACATCACTGATAACATTATTTTACACACTGGGAATGCTGCTGCTGAAAATCTGTCCCCATAAAAGACCAAGAGCATCTGCATCAGTACAGACAGAAGTAAATCCTCTCTTCCCAACCAATCTTTACCTAAAACATAGGCAGAAACTGCCAAAATCCTACCTTGCTGGGAATGTCCCAAGATTTACTTTCTTTAAGATGTATTTTCTAGCTCTTGGGAGATGGGGAGGTTGGAAGCAAAGCTTCTAGTGTATACAATGTGTTTCTGCAGTCAATATTTTAGCACTTCAGGTGCTGAGCAGCTGCAACACCCACTGGATTGGTTTATGGTTCCTCTCATAACCAAGCCCCAGGAGCTGAGCCCCTGTCCAAACAAGATACAAGAAGCTATTATTGTACTCTTCACCCTCATTACGTGCATTCACACACATTGCCGTCTTGGACCGAGTCCCTTTCTACCAAATATGGTACAAAAAAATTTTTAATCAATACTAACCCTTGCTCTCTGTTACAGTTAAAAACACGTCTTGCTCTGCCATCCACAACCTTTGATATTAGTGACCTTTTGTTTTTTTACAATAAAGTCATTAATGAGAAATAACTGCCGGCAGCAAATCAGAGAATACATGGCAACATCTGAAACATGCTGCGTCAGACATACTGATTAATGTGTTTATTAGCACTCAGTTAGATTAAACTAATCACCTGTCTGTTGAGTTTACAGATAGAAGTACAATGCGGATAATCTGCAAGTCTTTGAAGAACATACTTCTCACTTCCCATACTGCTGAGCCTTCATATGCTCACGGGCATGATAACAAAGTACAGTGCAGTCTATTCCTAGTATTTCATGGCCCACAGCTGCTAATGTTTTGGTAGCTTCACATGGAAAGATTGTCATTATCAGGAAAAAAAATTAAATAAGAATGGATTATATTTTCAACGGTATATGGGTGCCTCTGTGTCTTGAAATGCCTAAATACCCCTGAAGTAGGGGTACATTAGCAGTACATTTTTTGCTAAGGCAAGTTAGGTTAATTCCATGAAAGTCACCAGCTGAGGATGTGAATTTATAGTAATATAAATACTGGACAGGCATGGGGATAGGGATTAGGAGAAGACTGAACAATCATCATTGATATGTATTTTATAGCTTGAATCTCCCACCTTTCCTTGTGGTGTTTATACCTTACTAGTGAGAAAAGTCCATCAGAAATAATCAAAGCTATTAGCAGAAGTGCTACAAAGGAGAGCAAAATCTAACTCATGGTTTTCATGAACACTGTGCTTTATCAGCATAGGGCCAAATTATGTTTTGTGTAAATCTGGTTCAGGCTCCAACTACTGCAAAATATCTGGACCACAGTTAATCCCTGTAAAATCACCATCTCATTGTTTACATCCTACAGATGGGGAAACCAAAGTAGAAGGAAATGGACTGATCTTGTGAAGTACTGAAGAGCCTTCACCATCATGCAGGTTGAGGTCTCTATGACGAGACCTTCAGGGCACCTAGATACGTGCCAGATGTCGAACAAGCTTTAAAGTGCCCCCACCACCATTTTGAAGCTTGGGACGCTGAATATATGTGATGCTGCGGGTGCTTAATTAGTGGCTCTTGGAGTACAGAGTATTCACTGTCCCCGCTGAACTCAGCAAGACCTACAAGGGCTTGGCACATTTGATAATCAAGTCATAAATGCCTAACAAAGGGAGGGAAATAGGGAGGGAACAAGAGTGGGAAATAGTACGAAAATCTGGATTAGAACGAAGATGATGAAGACTAAAGTTCCTATTGGTGGTTTTGAATGCACAGCTCTATTACAAAGCTCTGTTACAAATGCTCTTACTCTGATTCTTCTTCTTTTTGTTCTTTTAGGCTTTCAAGTAAGGACTCCTCCAAGACTTCCAGCTCCTCCAGGGGGATCCTCAGCAGCCAACTGATGTGACCGATCAACACCCGTGTTCGAGCGTCATAGTAACCTTAAAAAGATGGAAATATAAGGAATCATTATAGTCATCATACCAGATCAAATGGGGAATGCTGCCTACTGTTCTGCCTGGTGACTGAGGTACATACTGAGAGAGCATAGTTTGTTCCTTCAGGTCATGATCAGGTATCTGTGGATTTGGGCAATCAGCTAATAAATGGAGAAGTACAGTCTTATAATTATAATACTTAATTGAAGGCAATGGAGCTGAACTGACTTATACGTGCTGAGGATCAGGCCCTGTGTGCACTCAAATGATTTCATAATGAAGTAATCCTTTTGCACAGACACCCTCAGCAGTGACGCTCCATAACAAGTGCCTACCTAGCCAAGAAAAGATCTCCACGTCTCCTACTGCAGGAGTGCTGACAGGTCCCTACAAGGGGGAAGGGGCACCGATACCTGTGGGATGAGCGGGGCTTCACTCGGCAGGGAGCTGCAGCAGCAAGCCCAGCGCTCAAAGCAAAGTAGAACAGATTCACAGAGAAAATACGGCAGCTCCAATCAACTCAGTGACAATGTAATATGTATTACCCGGTCTAAACACATCTCCAAACATATACATAAATTTAATTCCTCTCACTGGTTACAACAAGGACACCCGAGATTAAAAATACTAATAAAAAGTTACAGGGTAGGTTCAGTCTACCTACGCTGCCAAGAGCTGTTTGTATTTATTCTTCACTGTTTGCACTGATGGACAATACGCTCTGACAACATGCAATAAGAAAAATAATTACTCTGGGATTAGAAAGCAGAAATGCAAAAGGAAAGAGACATTTGAAATGTATGAGATTGCAAACACTTTCTGACAGGTCTGCTTTTTCTCCAGTACATCTTTCTCCGGCATCTGCCTCGTGTTGATGGATGTCTCCTGTACAGCATTCAGCATGCTCTCCAGAGTGAAAGATGGAGTTGCATTTTAAGGACTGGCATAGTATGCCAGCCTGAAATGTCTGGAAAGTGTGCTTCTGGGAACGATGCTCCAGAGGGCTGATCAAGACAGATCGGTTCCCAATTGGCTGTGAAGTGCTATCCAGATTAAGGACTTCTGGTCCTCGTTACCTTAGTATCCAAGTGTTTCATGATCTTTCGAGTGTTCACCCTAACAACAACCGTCCGAGATAGGGATATATTACACCAATTTCATAGCTGAAGAAGTGAAGCATAGAGAAACCCACGTTCACACAGCAAGTTGGTTGGCAGGGCAATGAAAATGAACACAGCGCTTTCATTTTCTACTCTAAAGCTAACCACTAGATCATCCACCCTCTCAGTCCACCTACATCTTGGTTTCTTCTCTCCCAATATGGATATAAATGAATATGAGAGACAATGGCACAAGGATGCTCTTTTTTATTACTGGGTGATGTGGTAACTTCTGCTGTCAGAGCTGCTGATTTTTGAGCTTTCCATGAATATAAAATGACAGAGCCAAAGAAGGAGACCACTCTGTTCTGGTGTGAAATAGGCTTAATGGTAGCCAGCTAACTGCTGTCCTGTGCAAACATGTTGAAAACCAACCTTTGCAAAGTACAACCAACAATTTGATAACGGTTGCCTTCTGTAATAAAGATCTCATGCGTCGTTTCACTAATCATCTTAGACTATTTTGATTTACACCCTGGGATTTTTGGGCAAAATGTTCACTTTAAACAAAAATAAAATCTATATCTTATTAAGTACTGGTTTTACAGGAGACTTGAGAACTCATTTGCTGCATGTAACTCCAATTTAGCCAAGACTTACAATAATTTGCAGAATTTGGGTATGTTATGATGAGATTTTCAAAAGACTTAAAGGACTTTCAGTAGGGACTGGGTACCTAATTCCCATAAGCCTCGTTGAAAAAAACCCTCCAATTTAATTATTTAGTTACAGAACACTTTCACTGCCTGACGCACTGCATGTCAAGCAATGGCAAACAGACGGTCAAAGGTGAAGGAGAACTGATGAGATTAACAAGGCAGGACGCTCACTAAGATATTAATTGGAGGTTATTATTACTCATTTATATTACAGATCAGAAGTTGGTTCTCTGGAACTATAGGTAGAAAAACAGCATGATGCTGATGTTGCAAGATAAATGGTTAATTTAATATACACAGCCTTCACAATCTGAGATATTTTTAAAGTCTGTTATGTGAAGTAGGCTACATAAAACTCATTTAAAAAGAAGAAAAATGATAAGAAACTCACCATCCTTTAGAGAGAAGGACAAAAGATCCTGAAAGTAAAAATGAAAGAAAAAAGGTTCACACGATGACATTTTACTTAAGTATCTTAACTAGAATTGTGAAGCAGAAAGTCTATAAATGCACAATTCACGAATCGCTGTACGGCAGGTATGCACAGTGGACATCATTATGGATCATTCCAGTACAGTATAGATCAGAGCCAGAAACTTCAAACACCAAATTATCCTTACCCAGCTATACAACATGGGCAGAAACGGTCAAGTGGGACGTGGTAGAACAGTTTACTGCTGCGGCATGTACTTGTATCACAAATGATCGTACAGCCAGCAAGCTGCATCAATCAATTATCCAGGACTTCCAAGTTTAGAGATGCGAGTCCTGTCCCTACTGCTACCACAGACATGCTATGCCATGCTAGTGGACTTATTCAAGTCCAGATTTTGAAGCGATCTCCATGGCTTTGTTGCACAACTTGAGGCACCTTGCCCTCTGTTTTCAAATGTCCTAAGCAGACAGGAATGTTAGCCGAAAGCAACACAAAATGGCCCTGGGGTGTTTCAGACTAAACACACGAAAGAAAAAATATGGGAACCCGTCTCTAACGATTTTCAGACTTAAATTTCTCTGTACCTCACTTTCTCCATCTGAAAAATGGGGATGATAATATTGGCCCATATAATGCATGACTTGTGAGGATTCATTCTATTATAAAGAGCTCATCCATTCTTCAGAGAGAGAGTACTAACAAAGGACAAAATACTGGTATTCCCATGTTCTTCTCTTGTACAATCACTTAACAAGCAAGCAGTGTACGCAATCACCGCATAGAGCACCGATTCCATCTTTATGTATTTTTCCCACATCCAAGAAAAGAATTATAGAAGAAATGCCAGACATCTGCATATTATGGGGAAATCCTGATCTTTTTTGAAAATGAAGAGAACAGCCAAAGAACCAGGATGCTGCCAGGGAGTTTATTAGTCCCCTAATCCCTAAACATAATTTTTATCCTAGAAACTCATCCAGTGTTTTTTTCTGTGATGGACTCTGGGGAATCTGGAGTGAGGAATGAGCTGCTTTTAGCCAACTGGTAACGCAGGAGGAGAAAAATATAGATGCTTTCCGTAATTCCCTGGACTCTGCACTATCGTTTGAAGGCTGGCAGGCGTTGTTCTGTTATACAGATGTGTGAATTAGTTACACAGCGCTGTGTCCAAGAAGGGACCCCAGTGCTTTACATCAGGAACCTCTACAACATTCAGATCCTTAAAACCTCCACCCTGCTGTTGCATAACACAGGAGGCAGCTACAGTTCATTGGCACCTATGTTTTAACACGTGAAGTTCTTTAGGCATCTTAAAATCTGCTTCTGGGCATGCCGATAATCACCTAAATCCTGGCGGCACTGAGTCGCTAGATACCCAGCTCTTGTTTAAACTGTCTCGATTGAGAAACTAGTCATTTTTCCACCTCACCCCTGGGCCATAGCTAACAGACATTCACAGAGCAGGCTGACCGACTGGACTCAGGACTTTTTTGTGGATCTAACCCAGTAGGGGCCATTCTTTTGGGCAGGCATGCCATAAATTAAGCCCTGTTTCCCCAAGTCCCGCTCCAAACCGCTTCCTCTACCCTGCTCTGCTTCCTGCTCCCCTTCCTGATCTGCTAGTCCCACACACGATTGCTGTCTATGTCACTTGTGGCACACGTGCTGTAGGTTGGGCCACCCATGACCTACCCCATAATCTCTACACAGGAAGAAACAGATCTGGAAAAAAGGGTTTTTTCCAGCAAGAACAGGCCAACACCTTTAGATTTATTTTTATGTCTGTACAGGTAATTTAAGTGAATGACCATCATTGTTATCCATCACCATTTCTAAGCAGAAGTAACTGACCCAGAAAAGAGAAGCACTTGGGCAGCACCTGTGGCTAGCGATTGCTTGGGACATAATCTCTAACATGTTTGCCTTGGATCGGAAGATCATTAAGTTGGCGAAAGTGCTTTTAATGGAACAGGTGGGGGGCTCAGCTCTGTTTGAGTCAATCCATTTCTATATATTGACTTGGAGCCTTACACTTAACTCATCTAAAGAATAAGGAGTGCCTGAAGTATCTCAATAGCGAGAGAAGTAGGTGAAAAATCTTCTGAATGACAGCGTGACAAACTACAGCTAATGCCTGTTTATACCAGATATTATAAGGGTGCACAAATGTATCTACCTGTAATCTAGGCTTTGAACTACACTGTTGTGTGTTGTTGCCTAGAACAAACCCGATTTTGATTAGTTGAGATCACAAATAACAGTCTGTTCTCTCCCCCTCCCTCTCGTCTCAGCAGCAGTTTGGTTAAGGTGACCTACAAAAGACAAATTGTTTTTGTGCCATTCTTTGCTTCTTTATGATGTATGAAGCGGGCACAAAACATAGTTAAAAAAAGAATGCTTCTTTTTTTAACAACTATTTGTTTTTCACTTTAGAAAGTCAGGTCCTCTTTTTTCTGAAAACTTTATGGACAAAATACTAGATCTTTAGTTACGATGTCATCACACGTACAAAACTGTAAAACCTGACTGTGAAAGAGAAATGATTTTTTTTCCCAGGCTCTTTGTATTCTGTTTATTTTCTGTTGAGATGTATAACCCACATCTCCAAAAGCAACTGGGAGAGAAGCTGTTTTGATATAAAATTTATCAATCCACTTTCAACTTACATGTCAAGGTCCTCCAAGGAAGCCTCTGGCAAAGAGGGAAAAAACAGACTTTCTAGATACTTCTAAACCAAAAAAGCTCCAAAAAGTAATGACCTTTCAGCCTTTCTTTATACACTAATAAGACAAAATGGAGGGCATAAGCCCAATTTTTCCCTTTTCCAGGGTTCCTTTAACAATTTGCTCCCTGAAACATTTACTAACAAGTAAAAACCTTAAGCCTACAAAATCCTCTCCAAGTAAAAGCTTATTAGTTTTCACTGAACACCTATTTAAACTGAGCTTTGGTACAGATGGAAAGCAATGCCTTTTCATACCATCTCTGTTGCCTTTTTCCTGTATGTAACTGCAAGGAAAGGATTCAGTTGACCAAAATGCATTGGCATCAGTTGTCCAAAAATGTAAAACACCCACAATCCTTGTGTCTACGATCAATCAACACATTCTTAAGACACACGAAGAAGATGGGGAGAATGATAAACCAACTGGTAAAAATCAGCCTTTTTCCTTTCAGATTCATGGACTGGAGGGAAGATATGAGAGGACTGGGAATCTCAACTCAGAAATATATGGTATTTAGACTGAGCAGAGGAACCCAGCGTTCAGAAGCAGTAACAGAGGTAGCTGCTTTAATATATACTACGCCTAAGAACCTGAAGTTGCAAAGATACAAAATATGACTGGCTTCTGCTGTTGCAAAGTGCACTCCATAACAAAGGAAAAGAAATGGCAGCTTCGGGCTAATAGTAGACAGCACCTCATGTGCAATAAAAAGGTAATAAAAGCATTCTGTGTGTCCCACTAGATGCCCTTCAGCTACCCAACCAACATGCAATTTCCCTTTGGCGTCTTTGCCAAGGGACAGGCAAAGCATGTTTTAAATAACATTCAAATGTGCTGGAGTACCACTGGCATGAGCTTGTCATTACAGGCAGCGAACAATAAAAGTGTGTGGATACAAGAGCTCAATCAAATAAACTATACAGCTCGAGCGAGTACTGGCACAATACCTAGAGGCAAGAAAATCCCCAACGGACTGGATAAGCAGTCAAAGCCATCTCCCAGGCTGTTTACCTAGAAATGGCAAGGACTAGCTTATCTCAGCTGGGGTACAATGAAGTTCTCCACCCACCAATAAATTTTGCCTATAACATTTTGCAAACCTCACGTGGTTACTTTGCAATGACCTTTTCTTATACAATGCCTTTGTGCAAATCAACACACTGCCTTGTGCAAGTCATTTGGAGAAGTCGTGGTCACGAAGCAAGAAACAATTCTTTTGACCTTTACTTTGAAATAGCCAAATAACCAGCCGTTCAAGTGCCTGCATTCTACTAATCTTGATAGAGTACCTCACCTGACAACTAAGGGCAGCAAGACTAGGCTTTTATGAATATTCTCAGATTTCAATTGCTAGCTAGTTAAGAAAACTTAGAAAGAATGGGTCTATCTTAATCGATGTCTGCTGTACACTCCCACCTTTCTCTCCTTACAAAAATCTCCTCCCTGAGTATCCTGGAAACCTAAGATACTGAAGGCTCCAACTGATACACAAATCTCATTCTAAAAAGCTCAACTGTCCTTTGAGCAGCACAAACCCAGAGCAAGCTAATGTTAAAGTTTCAGCAAGAAATCCAGCAGCAAAACAGGAGTCTTTCATGGATAAGACTGTAGCTAAGCAAGAGCATCTACACTTATTTGGAGCACTAAGGGGTTGAAATACGTTACAAGAAACCCCCCCAAAAAACTTTCAGGCACATTCCTCCTCAGAGAAGCTGGAGCAAGAAGAGCACAACTAATCAAGAAAGTGTCTCTTCCTCCCAAAAAGGCCTTTTGTCCAAACTAACGCTCTTTAATGGCATCATCTATACATGTATCGTGCCAAGACTATGATGAAAGTTTTATAACTACTGCTCAATATGGAAGTTTTCCTTCCCTTTTACCTAGCAGAGATTTCTTGCCACTTTTTCTGGGTTGGATTTACAGCAACAAGTGGTCATGTTAGCTACTCTACCACTGAGGACTTTCAGGGGCTAGGTACAAACATTCAAAAAGTCCAAGGTAGAATCAATCTAAGTTGCATGGTTTTCTGTAAGCAGCGTAGTTTACATCGGTAGTGAACAAAACACACATTTGACCTTTGATGGGGGGATGGGGAAGGGGAGGAATCTTAGACTCCGTGGTTTCTCCCGTTTTTAAACGAGTCCAATTGTGCTAACCTTCTGTTCTGTTCTGGGTACAGACTGGTTGTGCATGCTGAAATTCTGTTCTGTTCCAGGTATAAACTGGTAAAAATCTAATGTCTTTCCCTGGCCTCAATCAAGGAATGCTACCTGATATGATGCAAAAACAGATGAAGAGATTTATCTTTGATTGCCGAGGCTTGGCCACACAGGTGACCCTTATCCCAAACCCTGCTGGTTCTTTTACCTTTACTTCTGGCCTACGACAGAATATTCTAGACTAGGTTAGTCTCACTACCACTTTGTTCCAACTTTTATAACAAATGCAATTAAATTCAGGAACACTCATGCTGACAGACTATTTGCTTCTGGCCAAGACCAGCTTATGGAGAGGATCATCAACGGATTCCTTTGCTTTAAAAGACAGTTCTGCTTTCTATATTAATACATTCACTGGGCCTGATTTCCATTTATATTAAAATCCTTTATGCTGCCAGTGGTGTAAGGGGGTCTTAGTAAAAATGAGACTCACCCGTAATATGTTGCTGTTTCTTGGAATCTATTGTAATATGGATGAGGGATAATAGCACAACAGTGGTGTGGTACGAGTGAAAAAAGGTAACTAGTTCTCACTGCTCGTGGTTTGTACAGACAGTATTCTGCAGCACACAAGATAAAGGGGTCTGTGCACTACCTGTTCAATGGAGTCTACCTAGGTAGGTATCTATCATTCACGTACGTTGGGGAAAGATGGAAGGATGGATCAGTATTTCTATACAGAACGTAACCTGACATTTTCACTGCATATTGTAAATCCCACTTCTATTCCCCATTCCACAGACACAGAACTTAACCGATATGTTGTAGGTCTGACAAGTCCTTTAGAAAGAAACCAACTAGAAGAGAGGAAGAGATGAACTTACTTGGGTAATGATGACTGGATTGTTTTTCAGGACAGGATCCTTCAGTAAAATCTCAGCAAATGTTTCTGTCCCCTCACCTCCCAAACCATTGGCAAAGGCTGTCATGGCAGGCAGGACGGTTTCTGACAACTCAAGCCATTTCACCAAGCCCTCCAGAAGCTTCTTTCTAAAGGAGCTGCAGGAGAACACAAGCACACACTTGTAATCTCCTTTTCCTTAAGTCACCTTCTCTTAAGAAGGCAGGAGCTAAAATGCTAACTAAAAGGTATTCAAGGAATGTTCTCAACTTGGGCTTCCTGCTTCAGTTACTATAAGAATGCAGAAAGAAATCTTTCTGGCAGTGTGAAAAAGGTCTCGGTTATCTTAAGTGATATAGATTCAAATCGCTGTTTACAGGTGATCAGAGTTCTGGAAGTCAGCACTCTTGCTCTTTCACTGCCTGACCATGTTGCTTATGATGCTACTTAAGAGATGCACTTTCTGTGCCTCTGTTTCCCCGGTCAAACTAGGGAATCAATGTTTGGCTGCTTCACAAGGAAATGATGAGGTTTAAGGTTTAGTTTAAGGTACGTAAAACACTAGCTCTCTTCATTGTTTTTCCTTCTTGGCCTTTGAACAGGCTTCCCTTTGATGATCAACTGTTATTCACACAAGAGTGAAATGACAAAAACTCAGCAAAAATGTGGGATTTCTTCCAGCCTCACATGAAGGCAACAAAACAGTCTGGGAGGGCCGGCATGCAGTCTGACATCTGGAGTGCTAAGGGACTTGATTTCAACTAAAGTAGAAGGAAATTTTAGATGTAAAATAAAAGACAATGCAGTTAAGAAACCCTCCGCAAGGAAAATACCAAACATCAGTTTCTCAGACTGTGCATCTCTCTGGTGCTCCAAAGGGCTACAGAAGCACAAGACTTATAAGAATAATACCATTGCATTTCAAAACAGATTCTGACTGTGAAAAATCATACAGGAAATCACACAGGCTTAAAAAAGCCAAAAATATAGGTCAACAGCTTTATTTTCTTTCCTGATTGAACTGGATGTTGTCTAGGCATTTAATTTAGAGAAATGCCTCAGTCCTGCAGGCTCTACATTAATGTTTTAGGATGCATTCTCCCCTCGCGTCTATACTTTTCATTAATACTAATGGGAGTTAGTTGGCATATTCAGAGGGTAAATATCTACTCTCGTTTCTTTATCAGCAGAATGCAATCTCCACTCTTCTGATCCAGAATCTAAGGGAGCCACTGAAAGAAGCCTGACAATTAAGAGACAAAAGGAAGAGCTGTTTCCATGTTTATTTGGAGTTATATAAAAGTTATATTTGAGGCAGTAAAAAGGAAGAGTACAATTTTACAAAGTGCCCAGGTGACTGAGAGGCTTAGGTCCCTTTTCAAAGGGGGTTTCTGTATTTGGGCGTTTAAGTGTAATTGAGTACAGCAAGGATTACTATACTGGTATAATCACACCACTAAAGTTTTAGAGCTAGAAGCATACAGGAATCACTCCCTAGGTAGATTCCAGTATAAAAGTGTTCTGGATTGTAGTTATTTTGTTATACCCGGAGTGGTAACGTTGCGAATAGCTGAGCTTTAAATTTCCTCATCTAGACAAGCTCGGAGTTGCTTCTGAAAAAAGGGGGATCTGAGTCACTGAGGCACTTTTAAAAATCATACTTACTGTTTCCTCCAGGTAAAATACATTTTCTCCGTTTCCAAAATACCCACGGGCATTTTGCAGGACCAAGGTAAAGTATAGGCCACCATCATCTTAGGCAGTACAAATTCTTCTAAGATTTCCCTGAGGAAAGCTCACAAAGTTTTTCGAAGGGATCAGAGGGGCTGAAGGTTGGGACCTTTCCATATTCAGGGATACACTTAAAAAAGAACCTGGTCCTGTTAAGGCTCTCAGCTCCCATTAAGTTGAGTATGTGAAAGGATGACATCCCAAACCTATGATTATGTCATAATCTATGGACTACATCATAAACTAAGGAACAGAGCCCCTGGCAGCCAGTAGTACCTACTTAGCACTCTTTTCTATCTAACCCAATCTACCCTGTGCAGAGCTTTAATCTGACGACAGAATCTCTCTGAGCTGCTGCCTCCATCATCTTTCTTTCTTTCTGTTACAAAATATATTTACCTTTGCTCTTTTTCAGGAAACAAGTAAGCCAGGGAGACCCCGCAGAGGGCTGCATATGCAAACCTTCCTGGTTCCCCCAACTGTTTGCCCACAAGATCACATGGCTCTTTGTCAGCTCCCTGTTCAGCTGCAGCGTTTTCTTTCCAAGTCCATCTGCTCCGCTTCTGTTCTGCAGCCATTCTCACCTGTGATTTCAAATAAAGAAAAACCATTGGAAATGGGTGAGAAAAGTGACATGTGGATTTTCTTTCTGGGTGATCACACTTCCTGGCTGTAGACTTGATTGAGTGTTGAGGTCAGCCTTGTGTGCTTGAGACTGTGATCAAAACACATACTCAAGAGGAGGAATCAGGCCTCACCTTGTCTTCGCTGTCAACAGTTCTCAAGTATTCCCATAATACGATAATTATTGATACTTTACACAGCAAATGAGAAATGTACTTCCAGCTGCAAAGATTTGGGGCTCACTTTAAGCTAAAGCAGCATATGCTTCACACATACTTATCATGAAATTAAGGTGCTGCACAGAAGCCCTGCCACCTGTCACTAGTTTATTGCATTCTGGGAAATAACAGCCCCCTTCAACATCAAATCACCCCTTTGCTTGTGCTGCCAACAGCATTTTAAGACAAATTCAGCTCAGAAGCAGCCTCTGATCAAAAGTATTTCTTATATCCTGCTTCCTCTGCTCTGCTCACAGCTCCCATCATGGCTTCCATTGCATTCCCTGTCCACTCCCCATAGCACTTTCTTTCATACCACTGGGCGCATCTACACTGCAGTAGAGTAATTCTACTGCGCATTAGTGCAACTGGCAAAAACCATGCTAATGCGCACTAGAATTCATCTGCACTTATGCACATTATGGCGCATTAAGTACTAAACAATGAACCATAATTACGGCAGGCAAGGTTCTTTGGGTACATGCAATATCTTTCATTAGACCAACTGAGTAGTTGCCCTATGTCCTTAGATCTACCCATTGCCTGTGAAAGATTTTTTTTTTACAGAACTCCACGAGTGTTAAGGACCTCCCTTTGCCTCCAATTCCTTTCATTTTTTAATATATTTTTAAATATATTTTGTGTTCCAAGTCAAATCAGATCCAGATCATATTGAATGGGCAGAACTCAGTCATTCCAAAAACCATACTGACTGAGCAGGCAGAACTCATTCATTTTAAATACCACGTATGGCACCATAACTAGAGAGCATCCTCCATCCCAGGCTTTCACCCTGGGACTTCAGATACTCCCAAATCCACTGGCAGGCATCCTACGTGTAGGCCCAGGTCTATACTTGATCGAGTCAAAAGGCCAGAAGCAATTATAGTGATGTTATTATAGTAGGTGCACAAGTTTAAAAATCCCCTTGCTTATGGTGAGAGGTAAAAGCTTTCCTTGGCTAGTTAAGAGGCCCCATCTAGCCATTCCTAGAAATTTAATATGGACCTTCATTTCTCAGGATGCTCTTAGACATGATGATGATGAACATTTTAGAAAATCCTAAGAATGATAGCTTCTAAGAGGCAGGATGGTACCTAGGGGGATCTGACATGGCAGGGTTGCAAGTTCCTTCTTCTTCCACATACTAAAAGGATGTGGAAAACTGTATTTATAGAATATTGTCACACAAAGAGACTGCAACTGAAGGGGGTCCAGAGACGAAACCCGAGTGGAAATCCCATCGCTTTGCCTGTTGAGCAACAACCATCCTCTCCCTTCAGCTGCTGCCTCTTTGCTTGTGCTTTTCTTCACATTCCTACCTGGTGATATTTGGAAGCCCGGCTACCTGAATGCATCAAGCAGGGACGCAAATGCATTCATCGGGAGCAAGCAAATGATCCTCCTAGAGGAGATTCAATGCATCATACATACTATTTCACCTACTTCCCGGAGAGAGATTGCGCCTTTTTTTTTTCTGGATGTTTCTTCTGGTTCTGTTTGTTTTCTCTTTTTTTACAACCTGTGATACTCATGTGTCAACAAGGCAGTCTAATCTTTATTTGTTGCTA
This sequence comes from Caiman crocodilus, assembly GCA_030014935.1. Taxonomy (NCBI): domain Eukaryota; kingdom Metazoa; phylum Chordata; order Crocodylia; family Alligatoridae; genus Caiman; species Caiman crocodilus. The sequence goes on from JAGPOW010002149.1 coordinate 12,043,735, forward strand.
CTGGAAACAATATAAGTAACAGTAGGAATGAAACCACAACAAATGCTTCTATGTAACTTTATTCAATAAAATTCAACAAACAGATCATGAAAGGCGCCGTTCTGATTCTCGTACCATGGACCTAGCCTTAGGTTAGAAGATTGTAAGGTTGTAAGAAGCCCTAAGCTCCCGTCTAGAAACCTGAGCTTTGCAATATTACAGCCCATATCCTCTAACATGGGTCCCTAAAGTTGGGTGCCCAAGTCTATACAGGGAGCTAGAAAAACGGGTTGGATTTTCATTGATACCGTATCACAAATATTAAAATCTGGTTTAGTCAAACTCCCTATATCAGCTTACAGGACAGAGGGGCCCAGCCCGCTGCTTACTGAGAGGGGATTAAGCACAGTACCTCTAAAAATCATCTGCCAAGTCTGAAACGTCTCAACCAGAGCACCTTCCCACTGACTCCAGTGAGAATAAATCGGTCTTACAGGCAAGGTGTCATTTTTGTCTGGCTACACAAGAATTCACGTTCCTGTCTCCAGCAATGGGACCGAACAGTCGAATGCATTTCCATGATCTGAGCTGACACTGAAAGAATTTTTTATCACTTCTAGTTCTTATTTTTTTCATACAAAACCCTTTGTAGTGCTGGAAGGTGATGTATTTTACGCAGCAATTTCAGCAAGCCTATTTAAAACAGCCTGCCTTTCGTTATAGCTCCACAGCTATATACAGCTGTATAATGCAAGAATGCTTCCTTCAGGTGGCAGAACAACTGTAAGCACAATGACATTGCATTTGCCCTGATGTATGGTAACTGCTCAGAACCGCGAAGCAGCCAAGTTGGTTAAATCTTTGCAAACCTCAACTGCACCTGAGCCATCTTGCTGGCTTCAGCTGGATTGTCGTGCTGATGTAAAGAAAGGCACTGTGTAGCCTTTATTTTGAGAAAAGAGACTAAAAAACTAAGTGAAGCAACGGACTGAGAAAATGGACAGTCTTGTATCTTCCCAAAGGGCTCAGTAGTATCTCTCAATCAGTATTGTTGCAAGCTGAGAACCTTATAGCTGTACAAATCATGGAAGACATGGGGCTTGTTTCCTAAAGCATATTTAAGAGTGGATTATATGTTGCCACAACTCATTTCAAAGCAACTCAGAATCCTATTACATTGCTGTGCATTCAATGGGAAACAAGGGTTGAGGATCCTCCTGTCTGTGTCATTTGGAAACACAGAGCAGTTAAAGTCAATACAGAGTAAAAAACTCATCTACTTTTTGCAAGATTTGCTGAATGTATTCAGTTTAATCCTAAAGTTTTATTATGCAGAAATCAAAGTTCTGGGGAAAAGCATCATCAGTAGACAGGATATGCATAATTAGACTATGGAGGAGGGAATGGGTCCATTCATCACAAGGGATTGGCCAGGTTTGCTTGTAGTCCATTAGAAGGATGAGTGCTACTAACACAAATTGATTGCGTTTCATGATATTTTGAGTTCAAAAGACCCAGCAGCAGAAACTTAGAAACAGCATAAGAACCGCACCTTTAATTTAAAGGTGGGGAAAAAGGGTTTCTGGGCTTTAAGGCTGTGGAGATGAGGCCTTTTTTTGTTTCACAGTAAGAAAGGGTACAGCATAGGACTAATGTGCTACTTAAATCCAATGTAAAACCTCAAAATAAAGATCAAGCAGGATATTGGATCAAGCGGGATTTCAGTGGCATTTTAAGCAAGATTTTATTGTTGTGACAGGGACCCTAACCTTCTGCTCTACTATATGAGAGGCCACATAACCCTACCCTGTAAATCCTCCATCAAGCCTCTAATGTTGTGTTTGAGCTAGAGCTGATATTTTAGGAAGGCACCCTTGATTTAAACACTTCTGGTGATACAGAAGTCATCACATCCCTTGGTAAACTGCTTCCGGGATTAAAAACCCATTTGAATGTTTCTAGCTTCATCTCTGAGAACACCCTCCTCTACTCATGAGAGAATGTCACCTTTGAAGCCACATTAAAGAAAACAGGGCGTCCATATCTAAGTGTAACACAATCTAATTTACTCATGGGCTATGCTGTTTATAACAGCATTTTCCAGGTACTCTGACTAAGCTTTGTGAATCACCCAAATGTAAACATTGAGTTAGACATCCTGTTTGTTAATATTGTAAAGAGGAGCAAAAGCCAGGACACAGCTTCTTTGGCTTGGAAACAGGCGACATATATAACCCAGCCCAGAAAAACTGCAAACCCAGTATCTTCCATGATGGGTAGAGAAGTAAGGAAGGCTCTGGACTTGCAACCAATAATAACTGGCTGAGAGAAAAAGCTAATTTGAGGAGGGACTTATAAAAGGAGAGGGGATGCTTGGTGGTTTATGATAGTTTATCTATCAACTTTGGTTCATCTGATGTCCTTGCTACGCATTAAACATTACATATATTAAGCAATTGACTAGTTACATTATACACCAGCCATACATGCCAAGTAAGAAGGGCCACACATGCAAGTTAAGTGTCACACAATTATCTGGTTAAGCACGCTGTAAGTTTAGACAGGCCACACATGCAAAGTAACAAGTGACTGGCTAAGTGCAGACTGGCCACACATACAAGCATCATGCAACATAAACTGGTTAATCATCAATACATTTAAATGGGCCACATGTGCAAAAAAAAAAGACCAGCCACATGCACAAACTAGGACACAAGTAATCGGTTAAGCACGCAATACATTTAGGGGGCCACACGTGCAAAGTAAGACTGGCTGCACATGCAAAGTAAGCCTCACACAACTAACTAGTCAAGCACACAATAAATGTAGAGAGGCTACATGTGCAAAGTAAAACCAGCCACACTGGCAAAATAAGTATCATACAATTAACTGTTCAATACATTTCGAAAGGACACGCGCTCCAAGTCTCAAGCCACTAACTGGTCAAGGCCAGACGAAATTTAGACCAGCACAGGGGCAAAGTAAGTATCGCTCCATTAACCAACTAAGTATACCAAACATTTGCACATGCCACACATGCAAAGGACAGGACAAGGAGCAATGGTCTCAAGTTGCAGCAAGGGAAGTTGAGGTTAGATTTTAGGAGGAATTTTCTGACTGGGAGGGTAGTAAAACACTGGAACAGTGTTCTTCTGCCCAGAGGGGTGGTAGATGCAAGACCCAGCTAGACAAAGCCTTGTCTAGGATGACCTAGTTGGGGATGATCCTGCTTTGAGCAGGGGGTTGGACTAGATACAGTGTTGCCAACTCTCATGACTTTTGGCATTATTCTTAAAGTCTGTGCTTCGGGTATGCGAAAAACAGCTCTTTCTTTTATCTATCTATCTACATATAAATTTTTTCTTAGGCATGTTTTCCAAGGCAACAAAAAACTTAGCTCTTTCTTGGTTAGATCTAGCTGTATACAGCAGTCCTTGACTTATAACGTTTGGACGTTTGTAAACTGACACCCTGCTGCAACCTGCTGACGTCAGTTTCGACTTTACAATGCCCACGCCAAGCCAGCGAACAAGTTCGCTGCATCGTCCATCTCCCTGGCGAACATCTGCCCACACTTCCTCGGACACTTTATTTAAGAAAGCAGACAAGACGCCAGAAAAACCTGCAGCCGAGACTCCTGAGAAGACTCCAGCCGACAGCCCTTCAAAAAGTCCAACCAAGAGTCCTTCAAAAGGTCCAAAGTCACCTCAAAGAAGTCCTTGCAAATCAATATGACTGCTATTTACAATATAAATACATCAATGTAGCTATACTGCTCATCTATAATTGACGGAGTACAAAAGTCTGGGTTATTTTTGGTGAAAATAGGGTCCCGGGCTTGGCTCAGGAACCAACTCCTCATCTTTAACACTGTTTCCTAGGGGAAAATTGGTTCCGAGTGACGATGTTTTGACTGAAGATGCGGCCGCCGGGAGCCAATCGCGTCGTATGCCTGACATTAAATCTAATTAAAGTTAAACCTCTTATCCCAGAAATTAAACCTCTTATTCCAGGGGCCTACGTGCGATTCGTAGCGATATAACGACGAAGGACTGTTTGGCAAACGCTTCGCTGGAGGGTCAACGTGGCAACAACGCTATGCGTGGCAACGACGCATAAACCGGGAAGGTGAAGATGACAAAAGATTATAACCATTTAAAAATAAAATCAAATTGATCTTCCATAGCAAAACATGGGTTCACTAATCAATCTATATCGATAGATACGTTGATACAGATAGATCGATCGATGGATGGATAGACTCGCTGCGGAAGGTATCTATGGATACAGATGTATATAGATATACGAGAAGGGGCGCCGTGGTTCAGGTCCCCGAAGCAGCGCGACAAGACCCCAAAACCTTGGCGCTGTGGATGTGACCTCCAACCCCCATTTTGCATGATGTGCACGGCAGTGACAGCCAGCCCCAGGCCGAAAGGAGCCGACAGCGAGCGCTGGGCCGGGTGGGGCTGCTGCCTGCCCCGCGCGGGGGTGCAGGGAGGAGGGACCCGACACCCGGCGCTTCTCCCGCCCCTGCACACCCGGAGGAGGAGACCTCGTGGCTGCTGGAACCGCACCTCCCCCTCCCCCCGGCCCAAGCCTCCCCGTCCTACCGTGCCCGCCGCCCGCTGCCCGCTCAACGCAGCGCGAGGCTCCAAGGTGCCGACCAGGCCAGAGTTGCGCAAAGTCCGTACGGAGCGCTATGCCCGAACGCGAGACGCGGCGCGAGGCAGTGCGGGGGCTACGCCAAGAGCGTAGGGGCAGCAGGGCAACGCGCTGGCTCGCTCCCTGCGGGTGCTTCGCAAGCAGCCAGGGTTTCCCGTCACAGATTTTAAGGAGCCTAAATCCCGTGCAATAATGGAGCTGTCGTGCCTGCATGGTGCCCCCGCTACACCTCATGTCTACCGTGCAATGTACAGGTGCATGGCACGACACGCCTGAGCACTGCCACTGCATAAAGGACTCTCCAGCTATACGATACGAGTAGTAGTAGAGTTAGTGCTTGAGAACTCGTACCCATAACCACAGCGAACTATAAAGTTAGTGCTTGAGAACGATAACTAACTAAAACTATATACTGTTATAGTTTTGATTTTATAACTATGTCATGTTATAGTTTTGATTGGACCTGCGCAGCCAATTAGGTGAATTCCTAACTTGATTTTGGGTTTGGGTTACTATGTGAGTGTATTTACCCTCCTGTTTACAAATCAATCAAACATGCATGTACTCTCTCGCACACTTCGTAGGGATAATCCCCTGAAAAGAATTCATTGCAACTTTGAACCTGCTAAGCTTCCCTAATAGTGTGTGGGCATCCATTCATTGTAGCAAATGAACTTCATTAAACAACGGATATTTAGAAATGGACAATTTGCCATGGTAAAATAAAGCACTGGAAAATTTTCCATTTTGAAATATTTTCTGCCCCACATCTCTGTTTACCACACCTGCAAGTCCCTTATGGCACACTCCAGTACAGACTTCCTTATCTTTATACTTTATATAAAGATGACTATATATTTGGCTTTGCTAAAACTTGTGTTGCCTAAATGGGCCCACCCTACCAAGCACTCCAGATTGGGTAACTGTCTTCATGCTTCCAACATGTGATCATTTCAAAAGGCTATTTTGATCAGTCAGATAAATGATCTTGCCATGAGTCTTTCTTGCTAACATCAGAGCACTTGAGCTTTACTTGTACAGCTATAGGGAGCAAAAGGATTTTAAGCCTGAATGGTCAGATATTCCTTAAAAGTGATATTTATGTTAGATTTGAAAATTCACAGTTTGTGCCACGTCGGGTAGTTATCCAACTCATCCAGTCAACTAACATAAAGCATGTGAATGACTCTGGTCTATGTAATTACCCAATATGATACAAACTGCAAGTTGCAGATGAGCACAATAAACTGGGTATCATCTGTAGCTCAAGAAATATTCCTTGAAGAAGTCAGTAAATACATTTTAGAACTTAAAGATCGGTTTGTAGAAAATTTGAGAGCAGGGGGGAAAACACATTACTTTCTGCAACTTGTTTCCTTTGATTTGTAGTGGAGCATGATGCTAAAGCTATGGTATGAGCAAGCAAGAGCTCTCTCAGTTGGCTGGAAGGATTGTTGTGACTGAGTTTTGTCTGATGTTATATAAAGGAATGTTATAACGATATAAATGTTAAAATGTGGCTGTGTTGTAATGAAAGAAAATCCACATAGTTATGGTGTGCGTGAAGTTGTATCAAGAAACAAAGCTCCTATATTCAGCTGTGCTTGACAGGTCTGGTTTGAGATGGTTACAGAAGATGTCATGTTGTGTTATCCTACAGCAAGTCCTGCGCTGATGGCTTTGGTCAGGTACAAATGCAATCTGTGAAAGCCAGCAATCACTGTTCATATGAACCAGAGCACTGCAGTCTAGAGAGGGAAATATTTTTGTGCAATTATTAGCTTTAGGAATAGAGATCCCAGATCCAATTGTTGTAGATTAAAGTTAGTGGGTGTGAAATGGATAGTTACTGAGACTGAACATAAAAGCAACAGCATGATTTATTACAACAGAGAAAGGACTGCACTGTGAAATATCCAAATCCAGAGAGGAAACTCATTGATCATTCCCAGGAATGAAACCAGTTATCTTAATCAATTCATTAGAACAAAGTGCCAAACCTGTAACCAAAATGAATGGCATTTTGTGGATTTATCATTGAAAGATCTAGCCCAAAGGCGTTTGCAGTGTTTAATTTCATCTGGTGAGAATCGAAGAACAGATGCTGCAGTGACTGAGGATGCTCCAGCCTCCAGAAGTAGATAAGAATAGAGCAGATGGGGAAGGAATGAAGAGTGGAGAAGGAAGTAAGGTAGTAGCTGTAGAGAGGAATGGAAAGAGGGGTAGGAGGAAGAGGATATAAGAAAGAGGAGAGAAGAAGGAAGAGAAGAGAGATGAGTAAAAGCAAAGAGATGAAGGGGTGGAGGTAGAGAACTGATGGTGGGGATAGGAGCAGGAGGAATTTGAATTCATAGGCTCACAATTCTGTGGCTTACACAAATTATTTATACATCACTGTCAAGTCTTACCATATCTTTAGACCCTTTTGATGGGTTCCTAGCTTCATAAATCAGTTAGAAGATATTTATTCTGTATGTAATTTACACCTTATTATTACCACCTCAATGCTTCTCTCATTAACAACCTCTCTGCTAAAGTCTGTCACCTAATCACTATGCTAATTCAGAAGCCATATAGGTGGGACAAGCAAGGAGTTCTTAGGCATTCTAATTAGGAAGAGCTGAACTTTTCCTGGAAGGACAAGAATTGATAAAACATATGCAGGAGAATCCCTTTATCATATATAGTGTAAAAAGACTAAATGATTCTATATGTTCCCTATAAACTTATTCACTGTTGCAAAGATTCATTTTCATATTGGGGCTTATCTCTGTTAAATGGAAATCATCAGCTGTTATAAAATGAGTCTAATTTCTAGGACCCACTACAACTCTCACTTAAATTAGTGGAAAGACTCCCATTGATTTTAGTAGGCTTTCAACAGGCTTATTTGGTAGTCTTTTCAAGGACTGGAGAGATATTGTAACCAAACTACTTCCTTACTCCAGAGTCAGACTTGAAGTGGACTGACAGGCCAGCCCGGCAGGAAAGGTTGCATTGTCATTGCCTATGAACACGTTCTATAGATTGATCCAGAATGTCATTCTTTATGATTATGAGCTAGATACCATTCAGTCTCCCATCACTCTCAGTGCACTCCTCTGAGTAGGCTAAACTATATCTATCCAAGTGTCCAGTCCATCTCTGAACTGTGCAAGTAGACCATGTCTGTGTGCTTGTAGCCCATACAGTACACTTCCTCACCTTTATTACATGCTGTCCAAACACCACATTGCTAGATACTCTATCAGCCTTGTGAAGGCAAGGGAAGTCTGGTAAGCCAGACTTTATTTTCCTGGGAGATATTACCTGATGGTACATGTCTGGCATGATCCACAGCTGCCCACACCTGTCCTTTCTGTGGTGAGAGGGAGGCCCTGGCACTTGTCCACCTCTAGTTCTGCAGGTGGTAGTCCTTCTTTCTGGCACCAGCCAACATGCCCACGCACTTGTCCAGGAAGAGGAAGCTCTACATGAAGATCTATGTGACTCTAGGGCCCACTCATGATCCCATGCATAGTTCTTCTGGGTGGTGTCCCATGAGTCTGCATACTCTTTCACAGAGAGTAGGTGCTGCCTAGAGTTTTCTTTTCAGTGTCCCAAACTTAATTTGAAACCACGTACTCCTATACTTGTTTTCTCATTCCTTGTTCCCCAAGTTTAGGTGACTCCTGACTCTGTGATCGTTCCCATTAGATGAGGCAGACATTCGTCTTAGAGGGATCTGCTCACCCTACCAGGATTTTAAATAGGATATTGCTGTTCATGACCGCCAAATTCATAGATGTGAAAAATTCTATGGCTAACTTTTGTGAGAACAGGCAAATTGCCCTGCTATACACAATACTGGGAACTTGTATTTTGTAAAGACTTTATGTTCTGAGTAAAAATAATGATTTGTTTCTTAACCCTAAGAATAGTCCTTGCAAGAATGCAGCCTCTACAAGGACAATATCTACTCAAGAGAGCAAGACTGACTATGTTCATCAACTTAAGTTTCAGTTCTTATCAGTATTTTGACTTGAACAAATACAAATATTTAACCATGGGTCTGATGGAAAGCCTGCTGAAATCAGTAGCAGTTGTTCGAAAGAAAACACAACTGGGTAGTGAAATATTTAGTTTCCTCAATTTCATACTGATCAATAGTTTTAGCTGGGCTATATTTTCTTATCAGAACACTTATCATTAACTCCAGACCAAGCACGTCCTCTCAGCTTTAATTACCGATTCGAGTTCACTGTTTCCTTTAAGTGCTTTATCAGCTACAGTTCCTGTCAGTAGGGGAGCTCTGAAATGTTTTGACAGATAATGTCAGTGTAAAACTGAATGAGACACAAAAGTCAAAGAGCAATTAATGTTATTACACTTTAATGGGCATATTGCACAAAGAAATACCAGGAGGTATTTTTTGGTGATTAACAAGTCCCTTCTCTTTTATCCCTGTGTAGCTAACTGTAGATGGCTCAGGGAGAAATGTCATATTCTAGGCTTCCTGTGAAGAAGGCAAGAACACAGAAAAGGGAAAGAGAGGCAATGCATGAGAATAACCAGAGAGAGAACTTCATATTGTGGTTATTGTTCAAGTGAGTGAATCAGTTGTTAAGGAACACAGGCGTGTTCATGAACTAGAAGGAGCCTCTTATGTTGTAACCACATCTTTTGAGAAAATCGCATGTTGAGGGGTTTCAACTTTTTTAACAAGCAGCAGATCCTTTCAGCTCAAAAACAACAGTTCCAATCCAGCCCAGTTCCTTTGTGGTTGATTGCTCTTTGGTGAGTTATATGAAAAAAATGTTGGTTTCAATCTGGTTAGACATCCAGCTCACAGAAGCCCCTATCTGGAACCCTTCTCAGCAGATGACCAAAGAGTAAAAGGGCAGGCAGATGAAATCACCTTCTCTACCCCAGAGGCAGAAATTGTACCTAACAGATGTGTTTAGTTAAAAACCAGGCTCAGCTTGTGCATCAAAAGCATAGCGTTTCTGGCTGGTTTGGGCTTTGTACTAAGGCAAACAATACGCACAAGCTAAGGAGAGGCTCAACAAACACAGCGGCAGATGTTGGCTAGGTTTGCCCAGGATGCCAGCTGGCTAATATTGCAGGTAATAAACATGCTGAATGATTGGTCAAAAAGCAATGTGAACTTGAACAAACACAGAGCAATACAACAAAACCAGCACTCGGGTGTAAATCTTAAGGAAAAGTTTTACTCCTTTTTTCCTCACATATAAAAATATTAAATACAAACATACAGATGATAACATTAAACAATACTGTGTTGCTGTTATTTGTTTCCCCTTCCTGAAGTACAAAACTTTAGCCAGGGGTTGGAATTTACTACAAGAGCAATGGTTCCCAAAGTTTCTATTTTCTTATGACTGCCTAACATTTTCCGTTTGGACAGCTGCAGCTAATACCAGTCCACTGCATATGCCAGTCCTTTCAGGCAATAGATGTGATGTGGCTCTCTTTCTTGTGGCACAAAGAGAGTGAATCTCTGTTGCAGCTGCAGCTGAAGCTAGGGTTACAGCAAAGAAACAAACACATGATCAGCCCTAAAATAAGCACAAAGCAGAGGACCCATTTCACCAGCCCAGCATACATAAAGGGAAGAACAATTATAATAAGGATCACTACAAGCAGCAAAAGCAGCACAAGTCTCTGGATAGCCAATCTGTTGCTACTAGCAATATGTTCATCGGCATGGAGAGCACGATGGCTAGACTGGGTCCCACTGGTGTTATCCAACTCTTTGGAAGACAGCTGGATCTCAGTTGTCGTATCAGGGCTTTCCAAATGACTGAGAATGTCTTCTTTATCATGGAGGGTGCAGATAAGACCTCCAAATACCACCGTGACTTTTCGGCACAGAGGGCAAGTAATTATCCAGGTGCTGTCCTCACTCCTAACAATGAGCTTGAGGCATACTGCACAGAAGGCATGCTGGCAAGCCAGGAGCTTGGGTACCCGGTAAATATTGTACCTATTGCAGCAGATTAGACAGTCCATGTCTGCAATCGATGCTTTGGATGAATGCCGATAGTCTGCATTTGACACTAAGCGTTTAGAGGTGTCCGGAGTATCCACTGCTGTGGCTGGAGGTTTAATAGAGCCTGGACAGTCCATTTCTGCTGCTGGTGATTCAGTGGCATGTGGACTGTCCGGTTTTGTGTCTGACGGTGAAAAGGATCCTAGTCCTTCCATTTCAGCAGCGTGTTCTTCAGTGGGTGCCAGTTTGCCCACTTCTGCAAGTGTGGGTCCAAGAGAGTTTGATTCGGTTTCAAAGTGTAGCTTGTCAGTTGGTCCCTCCATGGAGAGAGCTCTTGATGCAATTTTGCTTTGCTCAGTTAAAGTGTTTGCTGATTCTCCGGCTCCTTTTATATGGTGCTTTATTCCTGTTACAGATGTGATTGATTGGCGACAGTTGACTTAAGCACATTGTACTCTGTGACAGTAATGACGTTTTTTGGAGACAAGTTACTGATTAACACAGATCTTTAACAACTAAGATAGTTTATAATGCTCGATAACATCAGTGAGCAATCCATCCCAGAAGCAGCTCTTATGCCCTTAGCAAATTGAAACTACAAGTCCAGCTCTGGTAGTCAGACTGGGATAACAGCACTATCATTATCACAACGTTAGCACATAGTTTGAGGACAGCTTCAGCTAATCCCCAAATATGACTATGCTGGAACAAGACCGAGATGAAGGATTTTTGTGTTGACTGACGGCATTGTTAGTGACAACAGACATGGAGGTTTTGAGGACAAAGCCTGAGATTGGAAGTCAAGAGAATTAGGTGCTAATTCCACCTCTTACAGTAACAGGCTGTGTGGCCATAGCAAGTCGCTTGGCTTCTCTATACCTTAGTTTCTCCATCTGCAAAATCGAGGTAAAGACCACCTCTTAAACATACCTCTCTAAAGGTCTCTCAGGCCCTCAGATGAATGCTATCATACAACTGAAAAGTGTTATGGTTAGGACATATGTCATCAGAGGCAAAGTATCTTTTTCACCCTCTGTGTGTTCATAAAGCTACAAGGCAGAATCCCCTCCCTCCACTTATGAAAACAATTGCATTTGCACAGCAGTGCAGCATAGCCAATTGTGAGCTCTCTGGGAAGAGACTGCTGCTGCTTTGGCATTGCTCACCTAATGAAAAACTCAGGACATGTACATGAACAAGTTACCCTGCGATAAAGGAAAGGAGTGAAATCTGCAGTGTCTTAGCTGTTCCGTGATAACTGCTCACATATATGTTCTTATCCTATGGTAAGAGAAAGCCGATCCCTGAGCCCTCAATGAAGGTTATCTTTCATTTTTGGTGAGTGTCATGGGGCACCTCACTGCCCTGCTCCTAGAGAAGGGAAAAGCTGCTGGGGAAAAGCCCCAGCAGAGATAATGAGCACAGCTGCAAGTTGCCAGGGCAACTAAGGAGAGCCAGCTGATCCTAAGGGGCCCGGCCTGGCTCTTATAAAACCTAGAGCCAAGACCAGACTGGTAGTTCCCTGCCAGCAGGAGCAGGAGCAGGAGCAGGAGCAGGAGCAGGAGCAGGAGCAGGAGCAGGAGCAGGAGCAGGAGCAGGAGCAGGAGCAGGAGCAGGAGCGAGAGACAGAGATGTGAGTGTAGCTCATGAGAGCTCCAGAGGCTGGAGCAATGATGCTCTATTGTAACCAGGAGGCTTATGTTGTCATGGCCAGGTGCCTTAAGTTTGGTTATAGCCAAGAGGCTTGTGTTTTGGTTTGTTAGTGTGGATTACACCAGTGGTTTGGGTGAGGTTGGAGGCCTCATAAGGGACCCATGGAAGACCCAAGCCCATGAGGGGCAATACTAAGAGGCCTGAGAGGGTGACATTTGGGGAAAGCCTCCCTCTCTCAGGCTTTGTGAGCCCCTGAGAGGGGGTAGTATAACTAGAGAGCCCAGTGTGGGCATAGACAGTTCCTGAGTGTGGGAAAGCATTGAGGAGTGTGGGATGGATGTGGCAAGCTCTGGCAGAGACTGGGTGCTGCGGTAGCCCTCTAGGAAAGCTGAGGTGCTGTGGTTACCCCCGGAGAGCAAGGGGGCTAGTGGTGTGGTTGGGCCCGGAGAACAGAGGGGAGCAGTGCAGGTGGCTGGAAACCCTGGAGACTAAAGGAGAAGCAACCAGTGGGTTGTGTGCAGGGGGCATAAACCCCGCAGTAAAGAGAGGCAACCTGTAGGTTGCTTGCGGGGGGTGTAGTCCTTGCAGTAAGAGACAGGAGATGCATTGAGAGGCACGCAAGAGTAGGCGTATATTTGACCAACCAACATTTACGACATCAGCGAGGCTTGGGACGCGGTATCGGGCTGGTAGGAGCCATGCTCGGCTCCAAGGCCAGGGTGCCTGGAGGGCACCCATCATATGGGGAAACATCCTGGTGGGTCTGGGAGACCACAGGGATGAAGGTCCCAATACTGCCTTAGGTGTGGCGTATAAGGCAGCCTCCCATCATACCTATTAAGATCAAAGACGTGGTGGGTGAGAATTGAGGGTGCCTTGGGCTGGACTTGGCGTGGGCGGAGGGCCTTCAGGAGATCACGGCCATCCTGTAGGACCCCGTGGGTGACAGTGAGGTAACAGCTGGCACCCCAGCACTTGTGGTTAGAGTAGCTGGTGCACTGTAAATTCCTACCCTGGATTAGCTTGGGTAACTGGTTCAGATGCCCATACTCTCTGTACAACTATAGCTCAGCAAAAAGAATGAGATTCATTACTGAGCCACAGTGAAGAATGCTCAAAGTTGATTTCCTGTCTATTTCTATGGGCTCCATCAGTCTAAAACTGGAACATCTCTCTAGTATTTAACAGTTTTCCTGGTACTATCCATGGGAGGTAAGGAAATCTTTTGAAGTTCTCCTTTTTACAGATGGGGGGGAAACCAATGCACAGGGAGATGAAATGACTGACCTAGGGTCATACAAGGAGTCTAGCATAGCTTGGAAATAAGCCCACTAACTGACTCCTTGATCCATATCTTAACCAAGAGACCATCCTTCCTCTTTCTTGGGGGTCAGCTGAAACAGCTCATGTACTCATAAGCATATCCTTCTCTTGGGCTACTGATGCAGCTCTCCCCATATAAATCCCTTGAACTGAAACTTTCTTCCTCTGAAATTCTTTCTGCATGCTTTTGGTAAAATACAGAAAACTCGGGAAGAAGCTGGGGAAAAAATGAGAGGAAGGGAAGGTTCAGTAGCCCTGGGAGACCAAATGAGGTCAGAACTGCATATAGAAAAAGCACTGTACAGAGCCTGTATCCTTACGTGCACCCAAATCTTCTGATGGCCCCAGCTACTGTGTTCCAACACCTCCCTCCTACAGAGAAGCTGTAGAGAGCAAAGAGGAGCAACTGACACTGGAATAGGGTAAGATAGTTTGTGGCAGGGAGCCAAGGCAGGTGAGTTGAGGTTGGTGTCCTTTGCTGAGGAAGAGTAGAAGGCATTTTCCTGTAAGCTGGTAGGCTACAGAACTGCATGGGGGGGGGGGAGATCCTTCTCTGCCTCTGCTTCTGTGGTCAAAGGGTTCAGTAATTCTCATTTGCATGTAAAAGTAGAGGCTTGTTTCTTCACCTGTGTAAGCCGGGAGCAACTCCATTGAGTTGGAGGAGCGATTTTGTTGTAGAGCTGGTTTCTGAATCTGCATAGTCTCAGAGGAAATAAGTCCTCTGAGCCACAGTGAAAAACACCAGACTCCCGATATCTGCCAGGAACTGGGGACAGAAAAGTGATACAGAAGAGAAACTACATCCCACCACTGGGACATTTTAATACATCAAGGTCATCCAGAGGCAAGCAGCCTGGCAAACTTGGATTATCTTTTAGCTCACTGTTCCCAGTTGAGTTTGCAGGGAGAAACAAAGAAATGAAGTGAAAGCTCAGAGCTGCGATTAGTTAAACAGAAACTCTGGAGTGGGATGGGTTGCCCATCCATGTCCTGTTTTGAAACACATGCTGGGAAAAAAAGAAACCCTACCCAAAAGCCTTCCTCCCAAGCAAATCCAGCATGCTAAGTACTCTTATCATTTGTTAGCTTTTGGTAGTGTGTGACTTACTATACTGTTCCCTCAGCTTTCCAGTGCTATGTAGTGCCTATATATCTTGGTGGCAAAAACCCACCTTTTCTATAAAACCTTGGGTAAATTAATTAATGCTATAGTAAGTGGGTGCCTGTTTCTGATTCACTAATATTCCTTTCCCACGGAATACACTCTAAAACAGAAAAACTAGTGAGTTCTCCATGCTCCACACCTACATTCTGGTGCAGACTCCAGGTACAGGCAGGAGAGGTACGAGACTCCTTAAGCTCTCTGAAGAGCTAACAAGATCCTAACTCCTGGTGTACAAGTAGGCACAGCATGTGCACTAACTCCCCACTCCAGGACTAACTAGCTGACAGTGGACTGGAAGCATGAAGCATTGGTTTTACTTGCCAAACACATCAACTAGTACAGCTGAGATGGAAGAGGGGCTTCATACTTCCTTGATGACACAGACCAGCAGCAAGTTACGACTTCCTGGAACAAGACAGAAGCAGGGAGGACATTAGGATTCAGAAGGGATGTCTCTGAGGAGCAATGCTTCCATCAGGGGTGCAGTGCTACCCCTGGCTCATGGCTATGCCTAATGTACTAATTCCAACGTGCTGGATCCCAAAGAGCACCTTGTCTTGTTTGTTATTATGACTGGGCTATAAAAGCCCAGGAGTTTGTTATACTGACAGGGAAGAAAAGAGTGCTGATGATAGAAATCAGAACAGAAATAAGGCCATAAGCTGTCACACTCCTATTAGACGTGACCTCGTAACAGATATTCACAAACATTTCTTTGACCTGCTAAATAGGAGCTGAAAATCCATAAAGACACATCACAAGTGGCAACCTTATCTTGCTACTATTCCCGCAATGCTCAGGGAATAGAAGACTGCACTTTTGTGGTGCAAATGCTAGCTCATTTAAAGGGAATTCTTAATTCCCCCACTTCAATTGGCTCTTTCCAACTTCCTGAGTATTTTCTTAGGGTCCATCAGACAACTCCAATTTCTGTTAGACAAAGAGAACCAGAAATCAATTGGGTGCAGACTCAGTTGGAAGGCATTAGTCCAGAAAATATCAGACAACTGCTAAAGTCCACATAGTTCTAATATGAAAACAAGGCAATAAATAAAGTACAGAGTTCAAGGGTGATAAATAGATGGAATGACTGAATTATTAATTTGGGAACAGCACCGACTTGCACAAGTTGTGGGCGGCCAGATGCTGTTTAAATTGGTTGCCCCCACGTTTGAAGGCAGCAGAAGAGCTGATTGCTATGGTTTCTGATCACGCTTGGTTGGGATAGCAAGCAGATGATAGATGAAGGTCCCTCCTTCACATATACCTCTATACTTCTACATACATGCAGGTGGGGAGACGCACACATGCTCTCTGTCTACAGCTCCTCCCACCTTTTATAACTCAAAGACCATATCAATACCATTTTGCTTCCATAGGAGGAAGCCTGGAATACAGGCCATGAACTACCAATCCTTCTTTGGCACCAGCCTAAAATGTTGCACCCTGAACAGGCCATGTAGCCTTGTTTAAGGCAGAACTATTGGTAACGGTAGTGGTCTAACGAGTAGCGGCCACTGAGTGGCCAAAGGATTATGCTTTCAAATCCTGTATCACTATTCTTAATAGTGTGCACTATTATACATAACAACATCAAACCCTGCAGTAGCCTTAATATAATCCGGACTATAATGTGGCTATTTGACAGATTTCTATCATGTCTTTGCAATATAATGCTTGGTGTCCAGGATTAGGAGTCAGAGGGATTAGGAACAAAAGTGCAGTGTCAGAAAGTCTGTCTATTGGATAAGAAAATGGTCAATCCATTTTCAACTATGAAAAGCATAAAGGAATCAGAAACACTAAGTCTGCCATTTATTATTCCTGAGAGAGAAAAAGCAAAAAGGGGAAAAGAAACAAAGCACAAAGGAGAAAGAAGGGGACCGAAGAATCAGTCAGGTATCTGGGGATCTGACCTTCATGCCACTGAAAACAATCATTCCTTTGACTTCAGCTGAGTCCCATGGAGAACATGGAGTTAAGATGAGGATTATTTGCAGAGAAGAAGAGTAGTTAATGGGCCAAATAAAGAGGAAGGAGGAGAAAGAGCTAGAAAAGAAAGGGAAAGCAAGCAAGTATAAAAAGAGATGCAGCTGAAGTGCTTGATATGAAAGAAAGTCCCTCCAGAACTAAACAGACAAAAATAGCAATATTTTTTGTGGCCTCCCCAGCCAATGCATTTTGGGGACTGGACTCAGACAGATTCAGCCGCCTGTTCTGTTCTTGTGTTTTTCTCATCTCCCTGCGTGCAGCACTAAAGGCTGCACAGCAGCCATAAATGCTTCCTGGGGAATTCTGCTGAGAATGGCACAGCACGGTAGGGAAGACCGTCTATCAAAATTGTACCTTTATCGCCCACAGTTCTTAACATGGATTATAAAAGCTCTGGGCACACCATAAAGAAAGACTGATACATTCTCTGCTCTGTGGTTTGAATGACTGTACGGTTCAAGGTAACCCGTGGAGAGTTTGATGTCAAACTGCAGAAAGCCTTTTTATCAAACCCCCTTCCTAGAGGAGGTGGCTTCCTGGAGTGATATCTTTCTGGGGAAACAAAAGACAGCTACCCAACGTGACCTTTGGGATTCTTGCCCGTTTCCTCATTATGGGAGAAGGTTTTAGCACATGGATGGCGCTTATGGAAATGATCCGTTGCCCTGGAAATGATCACAATAGCAAATGGCTAACAGTCAAATGCAGCCTCTCATCTTTTATTATCAAGGCTCTGACTGATGCACCCTCTTCTTCAGCTTTCCTGCAAGGGTAACATTTTCAGGAGGTAGCCCTACCTATTTGTAGCCCTCAAAGTAGGAAAACTTATACAGACCCAGGAAAATGACAATGTTGGTAGAGAAGGGGAAAAGCATAGCTTGACATTTGGGTAGGAGAATGGGGTGCTTAGGTAGTCTAGGAGGGGAAGAATAACAGCTAGCTGAGACAGTGGGATGGAAAGGAGATCTTTATAGGGAAGCTCAACAGGGATAGGACCACAGAATGAAAACAAAGTAGTTTGCTGGGAAGCAAGTCTCTTTGAGAGCCCTTCCAAATGAATGTGTGCGGTAGAGTTTAACATTCATTAAAACAAAAATTGCCCAGAGCCAACGATACATAGCAGGAGAAAAGACTGCCTCTTGCAGGATATCAACTTGTTTGCTAGAAAAGGGAAGCAAGTCTCTTTTTCACAACTGCTCTGACTTGTTTTCCCAGACTCAATTACACAAATGAAAAAAAATTAACTAGATAAAATTAATTCCAACAAGGTGATGAACCCAGGTAAAATTTTGGGCTGAACATTTAGGCTTTGTATTTCATGGCATCAGACTCTAGCACTGACTCTGGATATTGCTACTAGACCATACAGAAGACTTCCAGCTACATTTTTTTTATGAGGATAGGCCAGTATAAATCGAAATATTTATGCCGCAAAAAGGATGCCACTGTGGGAATAATATATACTTAGACCCGTTCAGGGTCTTGCTCAACATTTTTAAAACATGAGGAACGATTTCTAAGGGTGCAGTTTTGTACATATCCAATTTGTAATATTCAAGAAATACTTTAAACACTTGCTTAACTGCTGTGCTCCATTTCTACCAACTTAAAAAGTGATACTAAGTTAAGGGCCTGATTTACAACCCCAGCAAAGTCAAGCGACAGAACAAAATTGCAATCAAGACAGCATTTTGTTGGTAGAAATCATATCTCCTCTTTTGAGTTTGCCTCCCAATCCTCCAAGAAAATCCTGCAAACAAATAACTGGCAACTCCGGCTCTGCTTATAACCGCAACTACTTGGTCTTCTCAGCGCCCGTATCATGGCATCACATCAAAAACTATATTATGATGCTGCCATCTCATGGACAGTTTCATCCGAAATCTTCCTCCCATTCGAGCGTCGTGAATCGGTTATTCTGTCAAACTATTCTTGGCACGGAGCTTGCAGTGGTGAAGCAGACACCGACCGTCCCCTGAAGTGGTTCACGGCTGCAATGCAAGGTCTAAAGGGGAAGAGCTGCAACGTCCCCCTAAGACTAGGTATCAGAGGATGCGGGCAGAGGGAGCCACAATTTTGCATTACAAATCCTTTGTTAAATGCTGGCCAAGCAGAGAGACTCCTATGGACAGGGGCCCTCTTATGCTCCAGAATTCAAGAGTGATACAAGGAGACAGTAAAGTGGCACACGTGTGTGCACACGCGTGCGCGTATTTGTTTATTTTATTCAAGGGAACAATATTTTAGGAATAAGGACAAGAAATGGCACCCTCCCCTGCCAACTCCCCTCAACATCAACTCATCCCACCTTCTCCCCTCCCCTACGCATGCCTCCCAGGCTCAGCCTCGTCTATGCCAGCCACCTTCTTCCCCAAACTCAGCTCCCCCCTCCCCCGCCACGTCTCCCTACCTGCCTCCCCCTCCTCTCCTGGCAGCCGCCTTCTCATCCCCCCACCTCATGGGCATGGCGGACCGAACAGCGCTCTTGCCCTACTTGGACATCTCTATGGTCACACTGGTCACATGACACACGCAGCGGGGAGAAGTGGACACTGGCGCATGCGCAGTGTGGCGGACGGGTCGGGGCCGGGGCCATGTCGCGCAAGCAGGCGTCGCGGGCGCGGCCGGGCGGTGGCGGTGGCGGCGGCGGCAGGAAGGCGGAGATGGAGCGCAGGCGTGACGAGCGGGCGGCGCGGCGGGCGCTGGCCAAGGAGCGCCGCAACCGGGCCCTCCCCGAGGGCGGCGGCGGGGCGGCGGCCCAGGAGTTCGTCAGCTTCACCAACCAGCTGCAGGCGCTGGGCCTACGGCTGCGCGAGGTGCCGGGCGACGGGTGAGCGCCGGTGCCCTTCCCCCCACCAGGTAGCCTCCCCCCTCCCGGGCAGTGCCAGGCGCTGGCCCCTTGCCCCCACCTCAGTGTTGCCAGGTGTACAATAATTATTCCACGCGTACAATCATTTCAGCTCTTGGAGGATGGGTAACAGCACAAGTGCTCAAAACCTATGATGTGGCATATGCAAAACCCAGGTCGCTCTCGGAGAGTCTGACCGGACCTTGAGGTTTGCTGCCAGCGCTGTGTGAGAACGGCGGGCCTCGAAATAAAGATGTGCTTCAGTTTGGAGGACCCAGTTCTCACCTGATTGCTGGCGTCTTATGGCGACCGATAGAAAGTACAGGCAGTTCTTGACTTACGATGTTAAGAGCTGCAACGTTTTGCACGTACATTGCTTATTAATGGACACTCCGTTTCAACTTTCTGACGTTAGTTTTGACTTTACAATGCTTGATGCATCAGCGAATGAGTCGTTGTCACACATCTCCTTAGGAGAACCTCTGCCCTACCTTTCTTGGATGCTTTTCTTAAGAAAACAAACAAGACTCTAGAAAAACCTGCAGCTGAGACTCCTGAGAAGACTCCGGCCGACAGCCCTTCAATAAGCCCAACCAGGAGTCCTTCAAAGTCACCTCAGAGAAGTCCTTCCAAATCAATGTGATTGCTGTTTACAATGTAAATGCATCAGTATAGCTATACTACTCATCTGTAATTGATCGAATACTAATTTTTTTATTATTTTTGGTGAAAAAGGGTACGGGCCTTGGTTCGGGAACCAATTCCCCATTTATAACATTGTTTCCTAAGGGAAAATGGTTCCAAGTTGCAATGTTTCAACTTAAGACCTCATTTTAAGGAACCAATTGTGTCATAAGTCCGAGGACTGCCTGTAAAGAAGAGGACTTGTTTACATATTTTTTCCATGTAGGTTTCAGCAAATACAATAATTTTGAGCTTCAAGTATGATAATTTCATATTTAAAACCTAGCAACACTGCACAGCCTCCCTGTGCCGCCCAGTGGTGTGTGTCCCCACTGCAGGCGTGAGCCAGGGGGCAGCCTGCTTCTGCCCCTCGTGGGCACCCAAGTGCAGTGCCAGGCTAGTGTTGCCAGGTCTTAAATATTAAATTATCATATTGGGAGCTCAAAAATGAATCTTTGCTGAAAAAGTATTGTATCCTGAAAAAAAATGGTAATTAGTCTGCAAATAAGTTGTTGTCTTCTTTACTTTCTATTGGCTGTTGTAAGACACCAGCGAGCGAGTGAGAGCGAGGTCATCAAAGTTGAGGCATTTCTTTATTTTGAGGCCAGCCGTCCTAAGGAAGTGCTGGCAGCAAACCCCCTAGTTAGTTCATACTCTGAGAGTGACTTGGGTTTTACATATGCTGCACAAATCTGCTATCTCAAATTATCATACTTTTTGAACACTTACACTGTTATTTGATTGTACAGGGGTTGAAATTATCATACAAATAGGGTAATTGTCGTCCACCTGGCAACACTGTGGCAGCCCTGCCTGCTTCCTGCTCCTGTGCCCAGTGTCTCTGCCATGCACCTGCCCTGCCTGTAGCACGTGCCCTCTCTTGACTCGTGCTCCCTCTTTCTCTTCCTGCGTCCCTGCTGCTCCCCAGAGACATGCGTGAAAGTTGAGGGAAGGATTTGCTGCCCCTCAAACTGCGCTGAAAAGAACACCCTCCTACTTGCAGTTGAACAGGATGGAGGCAGAAGGGAGCCTGGGGCTTCAGGGAGTGCGGTCCCACCTCTGCCAGATGCCAAAGTTAACACGCCTCGCAGGAAACCTTGTGAGGGGCGACACATCCTGGATTCTCAGTGCTGATGTGATTGTGTCCCAGACTCTGGTTTTAAACAGCCTGTGAACAGTTAGCATGTGAAGTTATGTCCCAAGGTTGCCTGAAGGCAGTAAGACCAAAAATGTTCATTGTGATGCGTGAATTGGACCAAATTGGGAAGGAATCTAACAAAGTAAGGAAGAGAGAGGGGATTAGCTAGGCTAGTTTGACATTAGGCAGAAGGCAAGGCAGTGTGGCACCTCTTTGGATGGTTGTCATGCTACCCTGCCCTGCCTTTGAAGTAAGGAAGATTGTAGCAGACTTGGTATTTTGCATCTGTTTCTGGTGTGTAAACTATGAAGAGCCTTTGAATGCACTGGTTCATTTGATCCAGTATGGGTATCCCTAGGTTGACATTGAAGAGGTTATTAGTGAGCCATACTTTATTCCTTCTGATTATACTACAACACGATGCCATTGCAGGGTAAACTGAAAGGTGAGGTGAATCTGTGTAGCAATATAGAGGTGAACATGCTAGTTTCAGTAGTACTTGGGAAATAGAGCTCTGTGTGTCTATGGAGTTGGAAAATCACTTGTCCACTAGTGAGTAGGAAGCTTTCCCTCTGTGAGCATAAGACATGTGGGACCTACAACATGAGCTATAGCAATGTGATTAATAGTCATACAAAGTGAAGGACTGGTAAGTTTAGTTCTGCTATTCAGAGCTAGGCTGGCAACTGAGGAGCTGGCAAGAACTGTGCTGGTTTCGGTCTGAAGTTGCAAGTTGCTAAGCTGATTTAAAAGCAGGAAGGGACTAAATAAGTCCATGCATAGTGGAGCGCAGGGGAGCAGAGACCCCTCCAGAGTTATCTAGAAACTCTGGAATAGAGGTGGAAAAGTATGCTCCTTCTTCCTTCCAGAAGATACTTGGGGGAGATGCCAGATGCCCGAGAGAAGAAACAGCCTTCAGTTCTGCCAGACTTACTGACTAGAGATGAATATAGAAGAGGGGACCTCTGAACAGGGTCCTCAAACAGCACAGCTTTGGGAATCGGAGATGTTTTCTGTTCCAGCAGCTGGAGTAGAGGCTCTGATGGGTGCCCTCACGCTCCTGTTTTGTGTTGGCCTCTGGCTGTTAGGTGTCTGTCTGGCTTTTAAAATCTGGTGTGTTCCCACCCATCATACTTGCTTTTTGCATTTTGAATAATACTGAATACATAGAAGGCTATTAAATATTCTAAGTTTTGTAACATATACCAGATCTAATACTACAGCTACCGTTCTTATTTAAGACCGTATGATGTCTGCAGACTGAATTGAGTTGAGAAAGTTCATATTCTTTTTTTAAAAGAAGAGTGAAGCATTCAGTCTCCTTGAATGTTCTAGAGAGACTGTCACAGTAATTACTTGCTTAAGGTGGGGCAGGTTGAATGACCTAATTCCTAGAAGAGATTAAGTCATATTAGAGAATTTCTAATCCATCCTAAGCAAAATTCCAGCTGTGAGCATCTAAGTCCCTCCCTGAAGCACTAATCAAACTGTTGACCTGGAAGAGTAGGAGATGGGGGCTATGAAGGGAGCTAGAAGAATGGCATTAACAAGCTTTTTGATGATGATCATTTAGGTTCTCGCTCATTGTTTCATCCTTGTTTTACTGGCATTTCCAAAGGGGCGGTGTCCAAATCCCATTCACTTTGGGGTGGTATTCTGGCCCATTACAAGGGAGCATGGCGTGTGCAGATTTGCTTTTTGTCCGCCCACAGTTTTCTGTTTTATCAAAAGAAATGCGGTTTTTACAGCTGCTTGCAATTCAATAGAGAGGCTTTGCATTGAGTAGAAATGAACTTATTCGCATATTGCTACATTTCTGAGGTGCAGGGAAGATTGCACTGTAGTGTTTCTGTAGGTAAACTGAGGATGCTGGTATTAATCTGGTACTTTTCCTAGTGTTAAATACACTTCAGACAGGCTAACTGAAAATCTTCTCTTTTGTAGCAATTGTTTGTTTCGAGCACTTGGTGACCAACTGGAGGGACATTCCCGGAACCACCTGAAACACCGCCAGGAAACAGTGGATTACATGATAAAACAGCGGGCGGATTTTGAGCCTTTTGTGGAGGATGACGTTCCCTTTGAGAAGCATGGTACAGTCCTGGTGGGATGCTAATAGAAGAGGCTATTTTTCTGGCCCAAACCTATATTAAGAGTCTCTCTCCATCCTTTAAATGTCATTTGGTTATATCATGCCAGAGTTTTCTCCACCAACAAATTTTAGGGGAATAGTGGGATGCTCGAGAGCTGAGCATTTGGCTGACCTTGGAGTATATTCAAATTGAGGGCAAGAGTGGAGAAGCAAAAAGCTGGGATGGCTGAATGAAGTTCAAGTAAGCTTGGTGCCTAGCTCCCAGAACACATCAGTAGGCATAGACTTCTGAACTCCCTTGGGTTCCTCTGAAATTTTCATCCTAAAATTCTCGCCTTTAGTATGGTATCAAAATTGAAAGATTGGTATTGGTTGCATTGAATAATGCTAAACATGATTAAAAGAAAAACAGCCCTATATAGACTTGCTATGAGAGCCCATAGAAACCACTGAGTAACATGCAGGAAATTGTTTGGAAGATGGAGAGAAGACTGCTGTGTACTCAGACCTACAGCTGAGCTGATAACCATGCATGGTTTTAGGGGAAGCTGTTCTGCTAGTGATGGTGATCCAAGACCCGTTAATCTTTTATCGTGACCAGTTTCTAATGGGTAATGGCATGCTTGCTGGCAGGGCTTGCTTTCCATTGTTTCTCAGGGTTGTTGTTCAGGTGGTGGTTTTCAGATGTGTTTATGGATGGCAGTCAGGTGCCTAACCCCTTCTATATCTGTTCTCATTTTTTCCCTAGTCTCCAATTTGGCGAAGCCTGGCACTTTTGCTGGCAATGATGCTATTGTGGCATTTGCAAGGAACAATCAAATGAATGTAGTTATTCATCAGCTCAATGCTCCACTGTGGCAGGTAAGAATCAAAGCTCAGTTTTCCTAATTTGGCCTTGCTTTTCACTGGGTAGTCTAGATAGTGTTAAAATCTACTGCTGTTTAATGCAAGGCAAGGATTTATGTGGGTGATAGCTTTTGTTGGACTAATTGCATGTTGGGAGGTTTATAAACAAGTTTTTGGGTACCAAGCTGATATTTAGTGTATTTTTAAGAGGGAATCTTGGATCTTAGGTATTAGTCTTAGCATAATTGTGAATGACTTTAGCATCCCACTCTTCCTTAATTATGTGAATGAGGTAAAGAACTTTAATTGGGGCAAAATAAAGTTTAAATATATGAAATGTGAATATGCTGGAGCAGATCCTTCTCCCTCAAACTGACACAACTTCCTTAAAGTTGGCTTCTACCACTAGGCATGAGATCTATGCATACTGGTAACTGCTTTCATATTAGACTGAGGTAAGTCTACTGGAGGCTTTCAGTGCTGTTGAGTTTTAAGTGGGATAACAATGTAGAGAACAACGGGGATCTTGTTTGTGAAGCTTAATTAGTTCTTTCGCAAATTCAGGAGAGAGAGCTAATTTCTAACCATCTGGGCAGTGAAATTCACTGGAAGTGCCTTCCAGCAGGGTTAGTAAAGGCAAAAATGCAAACTGATTTTAAGATGCAGTTTGATCAGTTAGAGACATGAAGAATATCCTGGTCTGTGATAGCTTAGGACTGCATTTGGTGGCCTAGCAGGTCCCTACCATTTGTGCCTTCCTACTGGAAAAGCAGTCACTTAAAAAGTCTTCTCTGTGTGTTCAGAGGTGCAGCAAGTGAGCAGGTTACTTCAGTCCAGGATGGTTCATCTGTTGTGTCTCATTGGTTATAAAGACGTTGCCTCACTTCACAGCCAGCACAATGAACTGCATAGGTTTGTTTTTGCTTTGACATCTAATTAGACGTCAAAGAGGAAACATGGTGAAGGTCTTACTGATTGTGTTAGCACAGGGGTGGGCAGAATGCAGCCTGGGGGCTGGATGTGTTCCCCCCGGCCATTCTATCATGCCGCAGGGCCCCTAAAAATTTAGAAAATGAATATTAATCTGCTCTGGGCTGCCTGTCACGTGGCCCTTGATGGCTTGCCGAAACTCAGTAAGCGGCCCTGTGCCCAAAATAATTGCCCACCCTTGCCTTAGCATACTCTAGTATGCTATTGCATAGGCTTCAGAACCATAAAAGAACTAGGTTAACTGTCTCTCATGGTAAAGAAAAGCTCTGTTCCATGTTAAATTTGACAATTGTGAAAACAAGTCGGTGGGAATAATGTTCAACTTCTTGACCCCACAGAGCATACAGAGGTAACTGCTCTGCAGGAGTTCATGGAAATGTTACTTGCATTATTGTTTTGAACTGGATATTCATGTTAATGTGCTCTTATCTGTACTTGTGTGTCACCTCAGTAACCTCCAGCTGTTTCCCTTGCCCACTGACCTTTTCAGTGTCATAATTACAGGGCTTATGAGAGCCCAAGTTTTGCGTGCCTGAATGTAATGTTGGTGAAAGGGATTAAGTTAATACCCCTAGTAATGGAAGTCCCTAATCACAAAGGGCATAAATCAGGGTGGGGTGAGCACAGTCCCACTCGCATCCATCATTATGCCCCAACCCTCCTCCATAGGGGCTACCTTTACAGGTATTCACTTTCCTTGTCCTGCTTGAGTCTGAGGCTTTTAGCTCAGCTTAATACTTAATGCATTTGTCATCTGATCCAAAGTTTGTTAACATCAGTGAGTTCTGCCTATTGCTTTCCTTGGGTTTTGGATTGGCTTTCTTAATTTACTTTAAAAAAATAAAGGCTTCTTGAGTTGCCTATTGTACCTGTGGAGTTTAAGGATTTGCTTTGTCTCCATCAGTGCTTTGGTCATTTTCCTTTGTTAATGAGAGCAAAATAAATCAGTCCATTTCCACATGAAAACTAGCATCTTAATTCCTTCTTTCTGGATAAAATTGTCAGGTGGTTGCTTTCTGCGCATTGTTGTATGTCCCGTGCAACAGACCTCTGATTTATAGCTCATGTAAGTTGCTGGAGAGCTCACATGGAGGCCTTGCTAAATTAGAATTAACACCACAAAGAAGGAAATCGGGCAAAATGGCAAAATCTGCAGGCCTGTGCTCCTATAATGGCAACCACTTGTCAGGTTGATGACGTATAAAAACTAAATCGTGTTTCCAGCCAACATACTGACTTCCATAAACATGAAAGGAGAGTTAAATAGAAGTTGTTGACTTGAAACTTGAAGGTGAACAAGTTTAAAAAATTTAAATAAATTGAGAGAACCTGTATTTGAGATCTCAGATGATTAACAGGACAAATGTGTGCACAAGCAGTGGATATAGTTTAAAGGTGAGTGGTAAATATCTTTAGCTATAAAGACCTGGGTTCAAAGAGCTGGAAGGATTGGGAAACTGCAGAGCCTTACACTGCACAAGAACCTCAAATCGTTCTTTGTGCTGCTTTGGGTGATGGGGGTCATCTATAACTCAGGCCTCCATACACTGAACTCCAAGTTGACAGATGAGTAAAGGAGGCTTACAAAGACTCTGTTATGAAATCATCTGTGTAATTCTCTATATTGCATTGCAAGAGTGGAGATATTCAGCAGTATTTTATAGGAATGTGTAAATAATTTCATTTATCCAGCTACCCTGATAAAGGCGTTATCCTAACA
Organism: Caiman crocodilus; assembly: GCA_030014935.1. Classification (NCBI taxonomy): domain Eukaryota; kingdom Metazoa; phylum Chordata; order Crocodylia; family Alligatoridae; genus Caiman; species Caiman crocodilus. Next base: position 12,070,822 of record JAGPOW010002149.1, read on the forward strand.
TTTGTTCCATCAGTAAATACAGATGAGTCTTTGGGTAGACAGTTGCTAAACTTTGAACTGACATAGTAGATGAACACTGGGCTGTAAACAGCCTCTGAAATCCAATTACCTGATTTCCACAATTGGCATTTGTCTGGGTTTGCAAATCTACAGTTAACTCCAGAAAATGTCATCTCTTGTTGCAAATTTTATGAATGCCATTCTGTCAAGCCTGTGAAAGATTTTTTTTTTAAAAGCAATTCTTGTCCAAAATAGCGAGGTCTTAACTGGCCACTCTTAACTAAATACTGCCTAACCATATTTTGTCATTTTTAAGAAAGAATGCCTCTTAGAAGAAATAGGAACTTTATTGTGATACTTTCTCCTTTCATTGAAAATTTGGGGAGGTTGCCAGGGAACTAAAGCAATCTTTGTGAGAAATTTTAGAAGATTAAAAATGTTGCAAATGGTTTTAACAGAAATTGAAATAAATTTCCTGGTCAGTGGTACTTAAAGGTTAAGTCTACCAGCACTACACTTCTAAAGTCAGAAGAATTGAGCAGTTGATTTTGCTTCCCAGCACCACAGTTTGTATATTATAGGTGATATTATTTTTGGTATGTTTGGGGGATTTGTTAACATCACCTAATTTAACGGTGCTCCTTAGTCACCTGAGAAGCTTCTCAGGGCAATGTTTGCATTGTTCTTATCCACTACTGGAAAGATCAAATGCTCTTCAAAATATGGAGCTAAAGTTGGTGCAACTTTTGTCCTCATTGAAAATATTTCTATCTTTCTCAGATCAGAGGCACAGATGAAAGCAATGTGAGGGAGCTTCACATTGCCTATCGGCATGGAGAACACTACGATAGCGTACGGAGAATCAATGACAACTCTGAAGCTCCAGCTAATCTTCAAACACAGGTTGGTGGTGACAGAATGACCTGTGAAGTCAGCTCTGGAATTTGAAGATGTGGGCATATGACTCTTCTCACCAAGTGTCTTGTTTTTAGTACTGGTAAAGAGAGAATATTTCTCCAGAGTTACAGTTTTACAGTTAAAGAGTTATAGTAGTCCACTCTAGCACCTGTTTCAACAGTGTTTTTAGTTTACTGAAATCTTGTGATCCAAGATTTGCTGAATTCTAGTCCTGCTTCTGATTTGAGAGGATGTCCAAGTATCTCTGAGTAAGCCCCATGCCAGCCTACTGTGTGTGCACACCTGTATACATTGAAAATCAAGAGGGGGGTCAATACAGGTAATAGTCTTACACTACAGACTGTTCTACCTGTCATTATGAAGGGTTAGACTGAGCTATGCAAGAATCAGTCTGCATGTAATTGTACGATGAGGTTAACAGTTTCAGAGAATCTAGCTATTGCATATGTTTGTATGTGATCCTGTAGTGTTAATAAGAGTTATGGGAAACAGTGTAAAAGACAGTAAAAAATTATTCAGTTTCAAAGACCTATATTAAAAAAGGAGGTTCGAGGAAAAGGGCTGTGATTATAATAGCTAAGGTCACTTTGCTACTGGCACTAGTTTCCTTTTGTCCATCTTAAAATGACCGTGTTTTCCTATGCTTTGGGGTCTTGTCTTGACCCATGCTGATCCGTGTGCATTTTGGTTGTTATTGTAGATGCTTTGTAAAAATGAAACAAATAAGAAGGAGAAAATCGAGCCAAAGAAGGATGAATCTGAAGAGGAGGTGGAGGATGAAGTAGAGGATGCTATTCAAAAAGTTCGCAATGCAACTGGGTGTTCGGTCAGTATTTAGTATTTTGTGAGTAATATGCAAAATAGAGAGCACCCATTGTTACGTGAAGATTGACTTGAGAATGGTTCATTGGCTGACGCTCTTGAGCAGCTTTAGTGCCACAGCCACAGATCTGGATATACTTTCTAATACAGGTAGGCTAATTACAGGCGAAATGTGTCCCTTTTATGAGTGACTAGTAGTTGTTTCTTTATTTATGTGTTCACTTTGCCATTTCCTAGAGAAGCCAGATTTTCAAATACTGCTGAGCTCCATTTTGTGAACCTGGGGCCCTTGTCAGAGGTCTCAGAAAGACACCCAAAATCACTAGTTAGTCTGACAAACTTAGACCATTGTTACTAAATGGCTGTATTAGCAGCTGCACTCCTCCTGCTAATAATGCCTTGAAGCTGACGGAGAACAGGGCCTATTCTATTTAGTCCTGTACAGACATGGGTCAGGGACTGTCTGTTGCTCTAAAGGGCTGTATATGTGCAGGCTTGACCTGGCTCACTGTACTGGTCTGCCATGATCTTTGGGTTTCCATGTCTCGGTGTAGCTCAAACTTTATTGCTGTTGTTTCCCATCGCTCAGCAAAAAAAAAAAATCTACAGGGATTCCAGAAACAAAACAAACTTCTAGTCAGAATGGTGTAGCTAATTGTACAAGTGTCCTCACTAACAGTGGTCCAGAATCTTTCCAATATATGTGTGTCTTTCTCTCTCTCTCTTGTGGATAGGATCTTCATTTAATAAGTCAGATTCTAGAAGTGGAGAACTACAATATTGATTCTGCAATATTTGCCATTCTCCAAGTGAATGAAGTGAAAAGAATCAGTAAGTAAGCAGATTTGTTACCTATATCCTTTTGAAAAATGCCCCATAGACCACATAAGAGACATTCCTTAAACATGAGACTCGTAGCAGTAGCAGAACACATTTTTCTCTGGGCTTTCCTATCCATCTATGTAAACCATGGCTCAGAAGGATAACCTCTCATAGGATGAGGGTGAACTTCCACTTTTTTGGTGACTCTGCTGACACTTTCAGTATGATGACAGTTGTGAAGCTGGTTTCAGTGACTCTGTTGTGAACTGGAGGAAAACAAATAATTATTTTCAGAACAAACCGCTTAACATATGTTACTGCAACCAATCTGGGATGGATTTGTGGTGATAGTACTGAGTTTAAAAGGTTCAAGTTACCAATCCCTTGAGCCATTCAGCCTCTGAAATAAATGGATTTTCAATGCTTATTCACTCATCTCCTCACTGACTCTAATCCATCCTAAGCCTGTTGTTGGGGTGCTGGTTTCTCTTCTGCCACCTACGACTCTTCATATCTTTTTCACAAAGCTATTGCAAGCACATTTGGGTAGAAATCAGGCTGACACTATGAAGAGGCAAAAAGACCCATTGTGTGCAGGGTCCTTCTTTTTACTTTGCAGTGGGTTGTGCTTCATGGATGGGTTACTGACATTTTTACAAAGAAACCCTACATGTAATCATGGCTGACGGCCTACAATAAATCTGGTAACACTTTGGCATGATCCACTCTTGCTTAGAGCATCTCTGACCGAAATCTCTTGTATCGGTAGATGCAGAGGAGCAGTGTGGTTCCCAGGCCAAAGGTCAGAAGCCGCGTAGCTCAGCCCTGTGGGAGGAGAATGGGAGTGGCAGTAGAATCTTTGGAAATCAGGGTTTACCTCCAGGTGGAACAGAAAACAACAAGGCACAGGTTAGACCTGTTGAAGAGACTCGAGCCAGCAAAAACCATTTCCCAAAGGTATGGAAAGTGTGTGGAAGAGTGCGGAGGTGGGGTGGGAAATGGGGGTGAGAGGTCACAGATCCCTTTGGGATGAGTGGAATACCAGCGTACGGGGGAATCCCTGGCTGAATGTTCATCTCTCAAACATGACTTAAAGTATTGCTGCAAGAAAGCAAGTTCCTGAACTTATTGCTAAGTAATGGGCATGTTAGAATAACATGGCCTTTTTCCCCCCAAAGGGATAGATTTTATTTCTATGTAAAGGGCTTGGATCACGAGTTGTGAGGCCACGGCATTGCAGCACCAGTGGTTCTTTAGTATCAGCTTGTTTGCCTGTCTCTGATAAAGAAGACAGTACTTTCCCTTGTCTGGTGAGCATGGCATGAAGGTCCTTTGAACTGTATTTATTGTTTGACTCTTTGCAGGTATCTAATAAACAAAGGAAGGAGCAGCAGCGGCTGGAGAAGAAGAGGCGACAAGAAGAAAGGCACCGTCAGAAAGCCTTGACTAACAATGCAAATAACAACCGGAATGAGACAGACTCAAACGCGCAGGTCACCCTAGTGAAGGCCCTCGCGGCTGTGAATATTTGACTGTTACCGTGTTTGGGCCTCTTTGCAATTGGGAAGCAGAATCGAGGAGGAAGAGTACTGACACTTGAGAGAAGGCCATACTCTTCAAAACAAATTTGTGGACATCCACTCAGTTTCTGCGTGCTAAGTCTTTTTTGGCTTTCTACAGCTGCAGGAAGAGCAACTTGGGGACATTAGAGAACATTTGCCAGTGAGTGAGGAATGGTCAAAGCTTAGTGAAGTGAAAATGTGGAGGTGGTTCAGTGAACCTTGAGCTTTCTCCCTGTATACCTGGCATGAGATTTGCCTTCAAGCATGGAAGAATACTTGTTTTAAATTACTGTAAAGGGGAGTGTTAACTGTTTTCAGCTGAGGAATACACTTTCCCATTCTCTGTCTCTCTCTCTCTTTAAAGTGACTGGAAAAAACTTCTGGAATCCTTTCCAAAACCGAAACTATCAGCCAAACACTATAGCAAAATATGTAAGATTTCTCGTACCCTATGCCCCACACCGTAACTGAATGGCAAGTTGTAGTTTGGATAGAGCTGCTCTTGCTTTTGTTTCACTAAGTCATTTGCTAAATATTACTGACTGTTTTAGAGGTGATTTGTACCTGGAGGCGAATTGGGCTGGCTGGCTGGATCTGTGATATTTTTGGCACAAAGTGAGTGTAGAAGAAATCTGTGGGCACTCTGATCTGCTAGCAATGAAGCCCCTCGTCTCTGACAATATTACTTGCATAAAATGAGGGGAAGACCAGTGTACTCTTTCATTGCAGAGTTGATTTACCCAATCTAGTATAGTCTAATGAGGTAGTACTTGATGCAGCAGACATGAGATTTCTATTAAGTGCTAACAAAAATGTGCTGGTGTTTAGACATCTGGAATTTCATCCCCTGCCTCATGCATTGAGGGCTGGAGTCCAAATAGGGAACTTGACTGTCTTCAGTCTCCAAATTAAATTCTTTTAGCCAATGGCTCAGAAGTCCTGGGGACAAGCTTCCAAGTAGCACTGATTGCTGGGAAATTTGCCCAATTCACTCCTCATAAATCAAGCTTTTTCCAGGATAGGATTTTGTAGCTTAAATTCCTCTTAGATAAGATCACCGAACACCATGGACTATAATTGATCACTAGAGTCTGATCTTGTGGTATTTTCCTCTATATGAGTGGGAGTTTGGCCTGAAGTAAAGGCTGTGGGATTTGGTCCATGATACATGATGGCTTATAGTATCAAACATCAATCAAGTTCTTGGACTTGCATGAAGAACTAAGTTTAAAAAAAAAAGAGAGAGAGAGAGAGAGACTGAGAGAGGAGACACCCTATTACTCAAAGTAAAGCTTAACCAAACCTTCCACGTGAAGGAGGATTCTTTTAAGGTGAGCATATGTGCCTTAAAGAGCCCATATCAGTACTGGGATGTGTGTGGACTTAATACTTTAAAAATTAGCCTTTTGACTGAACTGCCAAGACCTGAGTTAGCAGTTTTAGCAGTTCTTGGTTTCCTCTGCTACTGTGTAGTATTTGAAACAATCAAAGAAATGGACCTGGCCTATAAGTATGAGCAATATTGAGTAAACCTGGAGAAAAACAAAATAGCCCTGTGGGCTTGGAAGCTAAAATGCCTTTGGATTCCTCTCTAAAGAGCTGGCAGTAGTGTATACAATAGCAAACAGCCCAGCTGCTCAGAGATGCATCGGTGACATGTCAAAAAGTCCATTATTTTCAAGTCGGTCTTAAATGCTAGTGCCAGCCATCATAAAAATTTCCGTTGGTGAGAAACCTATGAGCAGAATTTGTTAGCTGTAAACAATAGGAATAGACCCTGAATTCACAGTACCATTGAAATATAACAAGGTTTGTACACAGCTTTTGATGGGTTATAGCAGGAGATTGGGTCTGCTGAGTGGATCTTTTCTCATGGATCCTGATTTTGGGAGTAGAGGAAAAGGTATTAAAATATATGGGGAACAAAACCTCATTGGACTTGGTCTGTCTTGGATGGTGCACTTTTAAAATTGTGAAAACATGAATAATAGTGCTCCTGTAATTCTAGCTGAATGGACCGGTTGTTGCATAAAGGGAGGGTGCTGTGCTTAGGACTCTGGGGCTTTGCTTTTTCCTGACCCGTCCAAAGATTAGAAGTCATTGTTTACTTGTCTACAGGCTTCACAAACTCCAGAAGTGGTTATGAAATATTCATCAGCATTGTGCCTGGATGTACTACTTTCCTATCCTAATGCCTAGTGAGTTGGATGCTCAGAGGTTGGGGAAAGCTTGTAGCTAAGTGGATGTCACCAGTGTTGTGACATTGACATAAGTACAATGAAGAAAATAGCTTAGCAAGATGCTACTTCCAGTTGAGTAGTAGGGGGTAGTACCAGTTAGTTTTGTGCCACCCTGTTTTCATATTGAGATGGGAAACTGGACTTGATAAATAATATAGGCCTAAGCAACAGTGCTAGTTTGCTTGTTGGCCAGTTAGGAATGGGATGTTTGGGCATCGTCTATGAATCACATTGCTTTTCTTGAGCCAAAGCTGTTGAAAGGATTACCTGTTCCACCACTTTGGGGGAGGGGGTTGTGGAGAGAATTGTGTTCAAAGGAGATATATTCACAGGGTGACAAAGTTCCTATCATAAACACACAAGTTGCTTTCACAACCAATTCTGCAAAACCCAGCTCTGTTCTGGAAGACACTGCCTTCTGTGTAGTGGCGTCAGGTCTTTGCTCAAGGTGGAGAGAGAATCACACCTTTATTTGCTTAGTTAGGGTACCTGAAACTGAATATGCAGTCGAAAATGCTCTAATCTGATGTGTAAATGGATTAAACAAGCTTTTACTGTACTGGGCTGATATTCCTGTTCGAATAGCTACATTCGCTCCTTGAGTCCGTGTCAAGGAAAACAGCCTTGCCCTATGTGAGAGACACACAGCTTTGTGCTGGCTGTGGTTTAGGCTCTTTGTCTGCCTGACCTTTCTGATCTGTATCTTTTTGGGGGGGATCCCTGTGCATAGTTTCTCTGGGAACTCCTTTTCAGGAATGGAAACTTGGGATGATAAACTATGTCCTCTTATTATGGTGCTTGAGTTTCAGTTCCCAGGTAGGCACCAGATACCACCTCCATCCTGAATAGCCTGCTGCTTAGGCATCGTCAGGCTTGTCAAGGTGGCTACCTTGTTTAAAATTCAGTAAGATTTGATCCTAGCTGGGGGCTAGATAGTTCAAGAATTTGTGATGACATACAGAGACTTTCAGTTCTAAGGCTTTGAATGCAGGGCCAGTTTTATCAAGCAGGTGGCTCCTTAGTGGCAGCCTGGAAGGAGTAGGTTTAGAAGCCTGCTTGGCAGGTAAGATTGCTGCTGGCACTTGAAAGCTAGAGGCTGAGTGGTTATCCTTGGGCCTTGGTGTTCTCCTTCCCAAACTATCAGAAGCTCATGCATTTGTGCTATTCCTGTTTTTATGTACAGGAACGCTTCAGTGGTGGAGGTCTGCATAACTCCCTGCATCAGTGGAGCTGCTGCCTAACTTTGCCAGTTGAGAATTTGTTCCGTTTTCTCCAGTGCAACACGCATCTAACTAGAAAATCTCTCTGAAGCCACGAGTTCATTGAAAGTAAAGCACCGTGGTCACATTCTGACAAGTGAGGGGAGTTGCACAGATGCAACTAAACTCTTCAGGGTTTGCAGGAAGGTGCTCCCCCTATTTCTTGCACTGCCTATTCTTGTGTCTCTGGCAATACCGTAATTCTTTGCAGAGGACAGTCCATTCATCTGTCCACTTCTCAACAGCCTTACCTCATCTGCAGTGCCTGACTATCAGAAATTTCATGTGATCTGTAATGTTTGCATCCATAGCAGTGCTCCAGATGCATCTCATTTTCCCCTTGGATAAGCTGAATGACAATTTTTCTCTTCCTTCCCAGCTCAGAGCACTCTGCAGGGATCAACCCTCAATCATCAAACCAAATGCCAAATACCTGTTTTGTTTTTAAATACTTAGTGCAATAGAAGCTGCAAAGATGTGCCATTTGAATGAGAACAGAGTTTTGTATGTTGGATGGACTACAGATTAAACTTTGATTATTTTACTAAGAGACTTGCCTCATTCATTTTGTTGATTTGAGTGACGTGGGTGTGTTGGTGACTGCAACCTGAATCTCTCACCATGATTAATGGTCCCTACTGCAGCTCCCAGGTCCCTCACAGTCTTCACTGTCTCAAAGCAACACTCCTGTGAGGTTAGGGAAATGCTAGAGTCCCTGTTTTAGATGTGAAGGGACTGAGGCCTGAAGAGATGAAGACCTGGATTTAGGGGCAGAACTTGGGCACCTAAGCCCTAAATTTAGGTACTGTAGTTGGATCTCCCGCTCAGTTGCAGCCTAACATTGGAGGCATTTGAAATCTTTGTAAATGCCTAATTGTTCAACATTTGAAGTTCCCCAGCTGCCTAAACTTCTGCTGCTCAGCATGTCCAGCAATGTTTCAGACTTAACAGCAGCTCAGTGTCTGTTTAAAGGTTGCAGGTTCAATCCCTATAAACTAGTAGTTCATCCTGCTATCTTGCCTGAGTGGACCAATTCTGTGGACCAACTCTGATAAGCAGTCTTGGGGCATGTTTATTAGGTCAGGATCCCTGTGTAATGAAGGGGCACTTTAAGTGGAGGTGACAGTACTCCTTTTTTCTCCAGTAGCTGGAACATTGCTACAGAACATGGAAATGTTGCGTTTAATTCTCTCGTATGCCCGAGGGAGGGAACAAGAATAAGCATGCATGCCTCCGGGTTGCAGGTTAAGGTGCTCACGTGGTGTTTCCATCCCAGAGCCAAGGACTGTAGTTCCTTGCTCCCAGGTGAATACCTCTGAGCAGTATTAGAAATGGAAAGCTTATTCTAAGTCTATCCCCACCATGCAGTTGGTCCAATAAAAGGTAACATCCACAAAAATCCTTGCCTCTTAACACTAATCCCTTTTCAAACTGTTCTATATGGGAAATGACAAGCCTTGTAAGCGAATCCCAGTGTTTCTTCTGTAGTTGCACCTAGGACAGCCCTATCCCTCCCAACAAGCTGTTGAACACAAAGGAAATGGAGCAATATGTCTCTCGCCTGTTGTCTTTTTGAGTCGCATGTTTAAACACACTTCTCATTGGCCCTTTTGGACCAAAGAAGGGAGTGACATAGATGAGGGAGTCTACCAGTGTTGTTCTGCCTCAAAGTTCATATCCTGTATTGGCGATGTCAACAATAATGTCATGCTCAAAGGAGGAAGAACACCCAAAAGCTCTCCCAGCTACTGCAAAAAGCTTTGCCCTTCATGGCTCAAAAAAGAAAATCATGAGGCTTAAAATATCTTTTTAGTTCTTGGCATTTTGCCCTCCTGTTTATTGTTAGGAAGGCACTCAAATCATGTACGCAAGGGGTTTTTTATGTTGGAACCAAGGTAGAAAATCATTATCTTTTTAACTGCAAGAGCTGGAGCTTAAGAAAAATACTGCCAGATCTGGCGACACTACTTAAGTATGTGCTTATATCTGCTCATAAAGTTGGGAGGACTTGGGCATATGCTTAAGTGCAGTTTTTGTAGGGGCATCAACTTGGCTCGTTTGGCTTGCTTTGATTTGCACTGTGCCACTCTTCAGTTGCCGTGCTATTACCTAAAGTGAGAGAACTGGAGTCTTGCCTCACTTAAGAAGGAACATAAGAATTGTCATTTCCTGGGTCAGACTCAGAACAGAGGTTCATCTTGCCCAGTATCCTGTCTCACAACAGCAGAAAGTGGATGCTGGAAGGGGAGTGAAGTGCATGTGTCCAGGGTTTTTTCCACTGTCCCCCTCTCATTTGCAGCCTCCAGCATTTAAGGTTTAGGAAGGTCTGACTCAGAGGCTGCATCCCTAACTCCTGTGCTTAATTGCTAGTACTGAGGCCCTTTTCCTCCACTTGTCAAACACTAGAGGGCAGTTCAGGATTACTCTGCTCTAGTAACAGCAATGTCTGTTCTTCCCCTCCTGAATAAAATTGTTTTGCAGCCCTGCCTAAGAGGAAACCTAAGTAATGACCAGATAACCAGAGTGGTCCCTGTCCCTAAATGACAACAGGAAGGGAAAACCCTTCATTGGTGCTAGCAGGGTCATCTGGAATAATTGCTAATGGGATTGTTTTGAAGAGTTAGTAAATGTTGCATTCAGCCCAGAAGAAGCCTGGTTTGCAGCCCTTCTTTTCGCTGCTTGAAGGAAAGGCACAGTCCCATTACCACTACCATGAAATGGGAAGTGCCTACATTTCAGCCAGAGTACTTGTAGCTTCACAGCCATTTATGTGACACGGAAATGAGTAAAGCCACTTCTGCTCCATGTGAATGGGGCTCTGCTAGTGTAAATTTACACATCAGAAATGGCCTTGCTAGTGCAAAGCATCCCCACTGCATGGTTTAGTGCCCCACGGGCAGCTTTGCAGCACTTGCTGTCCTGTTCTAGCACCCATGGGCTGCTCACCTCTGTGAGATGCTCATGAGGCAACTTGGCCTCAGCAGAGGCAGACCCAGGGATTTTGGCATCCTGGGAGGCACTACCAACCACTGTCCTTGCCTGTGGAGTGCTGCTCAGTGTAAATCGGAGCGAGCCAGGGGCCTGTGCCTCTGTGCTGCTGCTGCTTCGTATAAAGTTTTAAGATTACAACGTTCATAGATTAATATCTAAATTTGATAACCATTCGACTGGTTCAGAGCTAGCTGCGTTGACTGATGATCAACCTGCTGCAGAAGTACTTAGTCAGCGACCCTACAGTCCCCCAGCCAGGATTTGACCTACCAAAAAAGATTTGGTCCTCCCTGAATTGTATCCGGATGCTTCATGGAAAATGTGGGCACCTACCGGTACTCCCTAAATGGAGAGTCCGGGTTGCGATTATGCTGTGATTTTTTTCAGGCGGTGCAACCCATTGTGAATGATTGCCCAATTAGATCATTTAATGGTGATTAATCCATGCCTCCATGCTGCTGGCAACAAATCCAAATCCCCCCGCCTGCCTCCCTGGCCTCGGTGCCATCATTTCCAAAAAGTGTCTTTTCTATTGCTGCTTTTCTTCCCTCTGCTCTGTGCTTTGCCCTGTGGAAGGAGCAGAGTAACCACCACTCCCACGTGTGTGTCATCTCCTGCTCATATTTCCCCAACGTGCTGGCTCTTTGACCAGTCCTGTATGAAAAACTGCTCCTCTTTTGCCTTTCAGAGATCAAAGGAATCCGTGCGGCTATGGAGAACCTGCCAAGTCTTCTCAAGCGCTGCTCTTTCCGAGGTGGTTTTACACCAGCCACGCTCACGACTTCTGCTAACCCAAAGGGCCTCTCAGGAGCTCTCTCGAACACCTGCAGAGGGGTCACTGCATCCTGATCCATGTAACACCGAGGTTGCACCAGGTCCATGAGGTGAAAGCAGGTTTATTATTCAGAAGGGATTAACTTGCCAGGGTTTTGAGGCATGACTACAAAAGCCCAGTGTCTTCTAAGCTTATACTTATTATTGACATCCCTGTAGTGCTTAGACGCTGGGCCATGGTCTCTCCTGTGCAAACAGAGCGGAAGACAATCTCTGCCCTGCAGAGTTCACAGGCTGAACGGACAGGCACCAGAAGCAGCGCTTGGCTCTCTTCAATCCTAGTTTTGTGCCCTTTCACCACTGGGCTAATCCTTCTGCCCTGTCTGACATAGTGGAGAGTTTAGATCCCCTTTTGTTAAGCTGTAAGCACACCCAAAACTTTGTGTAACTATTGGCATTGTGGGAAGTCGATATAAAATGCTGCTAAATCCAAGTGGTAGCATTTTAGAGGCGCTTGACACCGACGGGACCTCCAGTGTTGTCACGCCTAGTTTTCTGTTACCACAGGCAACTATGCCGCATCATAATTTCCTTATATATTTACCGAGCTCCATTTCATCTAGGTGCACCATGCTTACAAGACCCTGCAGATGGTTCCCTGTCTCACCCAAGATTTAGGGGGCCTTGGACTTCAGGGGACTTCCTGGGTCACTGAGTCCAATCGCCTGCTCTTGTAGGCAACAACACTGTGTCGTCCCCCTCATATACTGCCTGAGCTCCCTCTTACCTGTTTTGCTCCACCACCACTATTTAAAGGCAGTTCCAGGACTTTACTCTTCTGATAGATAGAAACCATGTTATTTCCAGCCTAAATGTATTTGTGGGCAGTCTGTTTCCATTTTCTCTCATGCCAACATTGTCCTTTAGTGTCTGCAGCTCCACACAGACTATCTCCCAACCTTTCTTAACTACAGCCTGATCTATAACACACTGACTCGCTGCTAATAAAGGGCTGTAATACTGCTGTTCTGTTAGGTTATTAAGCATCTAGCAAATAGCGTCTTCCCAATATGCCTTAGCGGTTTGTGTTGACATTCAGCATTGTGAACCTAGGAGGTGAGACTTTGTATTCAAATCAGCAATGCAAATCTTCTGTAAGTCTATATGCAGAGGTTACATGCACAGGAGGGGAGGGATTAGGTTAGCCATGCAATAACCTGGTTACTAAAAGACTCTCCCAGGCTTCATGCTATGTTGATAAATAGTTGCGTTTCCACTAGATTTATATTCCTAGTTTTGCTTGACTTGTTCTCATCAGATAAGCATTACTAATAGCAACGTGTGCATACAGTGCTGGGGAGATGGGGAACAGAGTGCCGGTAATGATTTCTGGTCTGATTCTGCGCCTTTTTGAAGTCAGGTGGAGCTTTGACATTGAGTTCAGTAGGTTCATGACATTTGCAAGCATCCTGCTTTTAAAAGTGGTGTAGCTCAGTCAGGTTAGCGTCAGAACAGGAAACTGGGTGAGACAACTTAGGGGGATAGGTCTATGTACCACTTGTGAATTCGGGTTGATATCAAGTTGGTATAGTGAAATGATTGTGAAAGTGTTGGACTGTATCCTGCCCCTGTGGATGTGGCATTAATTCTTTGCTACGAGGACTACTTCACCAGCTGTTTGCTAAGCTTTAGTGGTTGCCTTGTGAGCAGTGTACTGAGTTTGTTGAGCTGGGAGCAGCTAGTTCTTTCATCTTCTCTGCAGGAGGTGGAGAGCAGAAAATCCTCTACCAGTAGGGCTCCTGCTTACCTGCCAGACCAGCCAAGGTCAGAGCAAGTTGTCTTGAAGAGAGGCAAGGGACTCTGTCTTATTAGATTTGAGAGTTATTGTTGCTTTACCGTCTTGACCTAAGGACCCTTAAATATCACCTTCCAAGTGACTAATCAATGCTGACTTGTTTTTGAAAAGGCTCACTGTGTTGCTGCTAATGCATCCTGGTGGCACTGCTCCCTACTTAGTGACCTTAACTTCACACTCTCCCTTGGGAGAGAGTGAGTCTGAAGTCACATGGACCTCTTGGAGAGCTGAGGATGAGACACAGAGAGGGGAAGCCAGAGCGCCCAGTTTTGGAGAACAGTCTGGCCAAGCTAGGCTACAATACTATGCGATAAAACCAGCCAATGCAATTATAATAGGCTAAAGTGTGTCCAGATGGGCATGAAGGGAGGTTCCCAACCATACTAAGCTAACTCAGCTGAGCTTATTGGATTGTACAGCCCTTTTCTCGTGATGTAGGTGGAAAGATTCCTCCAGAACATAGCTCATCTCCTCAGCCCGTTCTTATGCCCAATCATTGTACTTTGGGCTCAATCTGTCAAGATCAAGTCAAGCTGCTTTCTTCAGTTCACTTTGGATCAGAGCCCTGAAACAACCTGATAGTCCACTTCTGCATGGACTTTTCTCACTTTATAGTGGCAAGCTCACGGACCTGCCCACAGTTTCTATGAATAATCTTTCCCAGATGGTCTGAAATGAGAGTTGGCCCGGGAAGTAAACCTCCTTTCAAACATGCAACCAGATGGGTTGGATGTCCTCGCTTTGGAAAAGGGGGACACTTTGTTCAGTGAGGTAAGAAAGGACAAAAGCTTGAAATCACATGAAAGTTTGCTTCCGATAATTCACCAGCAGTTAAGCGACAAGGTGTGGGACATTCATGCCCATTCGAATGTTGATTGCCAGCAACTGAAAGTTTTGTGGTTACTGTTTAGAAGCTGTTCTAATAGTAGGAACAGGTTTTGCCTGTGGTTACAAGTTCAATACCCATTCAATACTCATTCTGGAAAGTCCAGCCCCCTTCACTGGGCTGTGAGTCAGAACAATGGGGAGGAAAGCCACTGGGGGGTCTTCGCAAGGGGGAGTTTCTCCCTTGCATATAAAATCTGGGTAATGGTTATATTTTGTGTTGTAGGTCTTGGTAGCCTTTTGGAAACACGCTGCCGGAGTTTTGTCACACTCACAGATCATCTTCTCACAGCTTTTCCAGGCTGAAAAGTAAAACAGCAGGGAGTCAAGAGAGCAGTATAGGAGAGCCAAGAGGAAATCGAATAAGATATGTCCAGTCTCTCCATAGGCTCCAGTGGATTATGGATCACCCCAGGCCTGCCGGTGGAACTGGTAGTTGACGGAAGTGGCCATGATAATTTCTTGGGGTGCCAACAGGAGAGATCACAAGCCCACAGCTAGTCCCAGAGCATCTGCAGGTGACTTCTTCTCTGCTGCCATTGAGAAGATTGGAGTGAGAGGTGCTCTTCTCTGCACTAGCTGAGATCAATGCAAGAGCTCAAACCAGGTATGCAGAGCCTAGGTCTCATACCGCCTCCCTGCAGAGAGGAAATTTTCACTTTGAGCGCGCTATCCGAGCCAGCGTAAGCACGGGCCTGTCATTTAGATTCTTTTTGCTGCCCTGGACTGCTGCTGTGTATGCAGCACCATCCAAATGGCCTAGGTGAGCCCTAGACAAAGGAAGCTGAGCATCAAGCCAGAGATCAGTGTGCTGCACAGCAAGGTAGATCCCACTTGTTAATAAGCGTTCCTGCTGGACAGCTTTAGAGTCATGCTAGAAGCATTTCCTGGAGCACCACCACGGCATTCGGTCCTGAGGTCTGGGGAAAATTCAGCTCAGTGTGCTGAGTTAGCTCATGTCCCATTAAGTTTTTAAAACTATGTGTGCATGGTATGTGGTCCTTTATCTGGTCTCCTGGGATCCGTTTCACCCTTTGGAAGTCTGGTTTCTCTTTAACTTCCAGCCTAAAATCACAGTCAGGGCTTGAGCTGCCACTGTCCTGTATCCGGCGCCATCTGGTTATTAACCAGTGAGTTAACATTTTCCAGCATGCTGGTCCAAGAGATGTCCAAGAAAATCCCACACATGGTCTCTGTGGATGGTGATGCCATTCTGTTAGTGACCTTAACGTCACACTTTTACTTACTACAGGTGATGTCCTCCTTGATGGAATAAAAATAGATGTCCAGTTTTAGATTACAGCCAACCTTAGAGGCCTTTGTATAGCAGCAGTCATGGGCATGGCAGCACCTTATGGGAAAAAAGCTGGCATTAGTGCAGTGCTGAGTGGTGGCAGGGAGGATTATTACCATCTGCTATTCTTTTTCCCTCTTCTACTTCCTGACTGAAATCAGAACCTCTCTGTGCTCGGAGCTGTACACATAGGACCAGATCCTCTTCCAACTATTAAATGCCTAAGCTAATCCTCTTCCACCTTCCTTGAGTCCCTGAAAACCATTGATTTATCAAGGTCACAAAAAGCAGCAAAGAGGAGAAGTAACCGACCTTCATTTGCTTTAGCAGTTGTTCAGAAGCTTGAGTCGGATGAAAGGAGATTGCAGTTAGATGCTTAAGTCCACGGAGGCACCTAAAAGGACTGGATTATGCCCCAATGACCTTTCAGACCAGAGGACATCTTCCTTGCTGAATAGCCTAGTGATTTCCAATCACAATTAGTAGTGAGACTGCACTTCCTACATCCCATTACCATTCTTGTTCTACAGAACTATAGAAAAGGGAGCAATTAGATATGACTGGCTATTCGATTTACAGTCAGGGTGAACTTGTGATTGATTTCCTTTTTCTGGGAGTTAAGCTAATATTGAGTGGTTGGTTAAATAGCCCAAGTGCTATGTGCATTCCTATGCATAGAATATACGTTGCGTAACAATGGGGAATTAAATACCATGATTTCAAATCTGTTGCTAGAGCAGCATTATAATTAGGCAAAGGTCATTAGAGTGTGAGTTATGGGTACCAGACTATTTTAAAAGAAACAGTGTAATGATGCTTTGTGAGCATCTGACAATTTTCATGTAAGGATTTCAAAGCTCCTTATGTCAGCATTAGTCTCATTTTACCCATGGAGAATTCGTTGTATAGAGAGATTGTTTCTCAGTGGGAGATTCAGCTGTCTTGACTCCAGTTCTCTGCTCCAACCACTTGTCCAGGCTGCCTCCCCCAAGGGTCTTGCTCAGGGTTCAAGACAAGGACAGTGTGGGCTCTGATGAACAGTGGTAGCAATTGTCCTTGCTTCCCAGTCAGTCTCATCTAGGGGTTGTTTGGTTCCTCCGGCCACTGTAGCATCCGTAATAGAGATGAGAGAGTGGAGAATTTCCCCATGCTTTTTCTATGAGGTCTGCAAACCGGATCAGGTTACTGCATGCAAGCGGGAGGACTGCAGTCAGAGAGCCAGGGATTGTTAAGCAGTCTGGAAAGGACACAGGCCTGCCTCTCTGATCAGGCTGGAGGCAGAGACCGAACAACCTACCGGTGCTCTAATCGTAGACCTCACCCATACGCCCCCCCGCCCTTGCTATCTACAAGTCAAGTCCTGATGCCCTCAGGTCAGGAGGGCACTAATGTTCTCAACATTTTATGTTCTCAATGTCGTTAAGGGATTGAGTTAAAATAATGTTCTGACTTCATGATGCCAAAGGTGTGAGACCATAGTTACATCGTGGTCTGTCCATAGGCTTGTTTGGATGCAGTATGTTCTCCAAATAGAATATAAATAAGAAAGATAAAGAGCCAGAGGGAGGCAAGGTAACTAGATGGAGGTCAGGTCACATGGTGGATAAGTCACAGAGCTCAGCTCTCCTGAGCCTCACCTGAGTGCCCCGTCACAGCCGCCAGCAATTCATTATTTTTGAAATGATGGGATTTTATAGGCAGCATTAGGCTTTTATAGAAGAATCTGGAGAGTTAAAAACAAGCTGCCGGCTCACACATTTCCTTGCAGCATAAGGAAAGTAAAGTAACGGCATATGGGCCCTTCATTTTGGTTGCTTCGTGTCTAGCAACAGACAGCTCTAACATGAAGGAGACCCCAGCACGCTAGGTGCATTAACCCTCCCTATTTTGCTTATATGCACACACATTACAGCTTCACCTCCCCTTATTACATGCAAAAGGATATACAAATATTTACAAGTCTCAAACAAGCATGATTATTATATAGTGATACTTCTGGGGGTAATCTGTTCCTCTTGCTACAGGCATTTAAGCCTGGATTTTTAGAGGAATTGGTAGCTTAACTCCCACGGACATGCACCCCATGTATAAATCAGGCTAAAAAGATCCTTGTTATGAAGTGGAGAATTGTGTGGAAGTTGAGCTTTTTCCTTATTTTGCGACTCAAAAGTGGGCCCATTTTCCCAGAAAATTTTGTAAAGTATAAAGCAAAAGGGGTGCGTTTTCCAGGGTAAAAGTTTGAATTTATGAATCAAAAAGAGTTTCCATGAGCCAGGGTTTCACGCTTTCATGTCCAAGCTTTACCTGCAAAATATACAAGTGCATGAGCCCAAGACGGCAAGAGAAAGCCAGCAGTGACGTGTGGGGAATAGGCACAGGCACCTTCAGCTGGCAGCTGTGTGCACTCTTTAAGCCTCCTTGAGGTTCTCCCCATTACACAAAGCTGGGTCTCTTTGCTGTTGCCAAAGTCGCTGCAGGTGGGAATGCAGCAATTCGAGAGGAAACAGGAGCTTTTTTTTTTGTCCCTGAAACAGTTCATCTGCTGGTTTGGTGGAAAATGCTAAGCGGTATCTTTTTCTTTTTCTATGTCTCCACCTGCCCAAGATGAAAACTGAGCCTATGTGAAGAGTCAGGCCTCAGCTTTCTGTACCTGGGACAGCAAAGTGAGCCAGAGCAGCAAACCATAGCAAAGGGCGGATGCAGAAATCTATCCAGGGGTCTATTCCAGGGGTCTCTGTTCCAGTGACCCCTGACAGTGTGGTTAACCAAAAGTAGGAGGGGGGTCTCTAGACACTATACAAATTGTTGGGGGTTTTTTTGGTATTTCAGCAGCAACTCAATCAGCTCAGGCTCCCGTGGTGCTGGGTTTTGCACAGACATGGAACAGAGTGGGAACAAATTCAGCTCAACTGGCCACGCTGGAGTGCACAGAGAGGGGTCCAGCTCCCTTTTATTTAGAAGTAAAATAAAAGACACAGAATGATAAGCAAAGCACATGGAAATCAAGCTGTAGTCAGTACAGGAAACAGTGGAGAGCTTCCTTCATCACACCTATGAGACTGCTACTTATCCAAACAGTTGCCAGTCACCATTTTAATACTACTTTTAGCAGCCTTTGGAGCAAAGCTGAGGTCAGAGCTGTGTTGTGCAAGATGCTGTACTAATGCAGCACTCCCAGAGACAGTGCCATGCAGTCTAAATACTCAAGCAGACAGAGGGTAGGGAAAAGGGAGGATTATTTTCTCCCCATTTTACAGGTGGGTAAACTGAGCAACTAGCTACCTCACCCAAGATCATATAGGAAGTCATGAACAGAGCCAGGAATAGGACCCAGTCCCGTACCTCCAACATATTGCCTCTCACTGTATGAGCCATTGTCCGGAAATCATTCTCTTTTGGTCCGGTGTATGCTAATCAGACAGTGAAGGTCAATCCAGTTCATTATTCATAAGCAGTTCTGCAGACTTTTTCTCTATGGAAGAGCTGTCTGAAAGCACAGGCCTTCTATAGCTCCACTCTGGCACTGGGCTGATTTTTCCTGGGGAAGTGTTGGACAAGGGAAATCTTGTCAGTTGAAGGACTGGCAGGGATTCAGGCAGCCCCTGTAGCACTCAGGTGTGGATCCCGTGCACTTGCTATCTCGGTAGCGAACGAAACGCGAATTGAACGTGCCCAGGTTTTTCTCCAGGCAGAACACGGCATTCCTGTCGCATGCACAGACCTGCTCTTCACACCAGCTCCCCAAAGCTGCAGAGACAAAGAGAAATGCATTTTGCATTGACGTTGAGGAAGCCCCGTGATGGGGAAGGTGTCTGACTTCCCAGGCCTGAATTTATACCTGGGCTGTGTGATGGCAGCATGGGGAGAGAGTGTAATTGTACCAATCTTCCCCCTCCCACTGTGGAGTATGTCAGAGAGGGTGTCTTTAAGCTCTGAGGAGTCTGAAAGGTCGGTGTTAGTGGAGGGGACAGAGAGGGTGCCAACGCACCCCGAGCTGGAGGCAGTTTTCAGATTTGGGAAGTTTAAAGCTTGGAGGCGATTCACAGCCCGGATCGCTTCACAGCAGCCTGGTGAGCATCCACCCAAATGGCCACATCTGGGAAAGCCACATGCAGCTGGCTGCATGCGCCTCACCTTACCTATATTGTTGCCCAAGGGACAAGTCAATAGCATTAGGACTTTCAAGGAGTCAGGGTATTGCAACCCTAGAAGTTACAGGTAATGAATTCACTTCTTTGGTCAATGGCATTTGAGACAAGACAGCTAGAGTCCTTTCAGGTGCCCTGGCACTTCTTTCTCTACTGCCTTCATTTCTCTGTTTGGATCATCAGTCATGCTGCGACTTCTGGCAATCAGGTGTCGAGGTCTCAGAGTGAAAATCACTTAGAAGGGAAGCAGTGGGCCAATTTGACAGAAGCAAAGCAAACTCCCCATTTTTCCAAGGGGAGAGGACTCACCGCAGATTATATTCCCATTCTTGTAGGAATAATCATACCGCTTGGTGTTTCCGTGACAGTTGCTCTCCTTCAGCCTTTTATAGCAGCAGTTGTGAATATGACAACACCTCCAGGGAAAAGCAAGGAGAGAGAGACGCACATCACAGATCTGCTGACAGTGGCAGAAACCCACTTCCACTGCTGCAGGAACACAAGGCCATTGCTTCATTGGGTGTTGGATTCCCTGCGTGTACATGGGGTATTCACACTCAATATATGCCTTTACTCCTGCTTAAATATAACTCTGGACATCAAACCAGAAACACACGGGGAAGCAGTCAGAAGAAGTGGAATTTTTTGCAGAGGTCGTTAAACCTCTCTAGGGACTTTCTGTCGCATGCATTTCCTGGAAAGGACCTTGGACAATAAACCTTACTTCACTTTATAGGGGTATTTAAGCACCAGCATTTTCTCTCTACTGCCTGAATCCCAAGCATATATAAATCCCTTTTGTTATGACTTGTGAACATTTCACACTCAGCCTTTCCACCTTGACAAGTGATGGAGGAGCTTTTCCTTGTGATTCCCTGGGTGAAAAGTTTTGGTTGTGGGGGTTGGGGTAAGGGGATTTTTGACATTGCGTTTTGCAGAGGTCCATGAAAATGACAGCATGCATGTGGTTTTAGTGATTCAAACCCAGCTGCTCTTTACCAATCCGTGGCATCCTTTGGTTCTCCCTTGCCTTTTGACCCACAGTAGCAGCCATAGCCATAATAGCTCAGGACAGCACCTCTGCCAGTGACTTGTTTAATCATCTTTTGATATTCCAGAATGCTCCCAGTCACCTCCAGGAGACCTGCAAACCAGCAATAGTGTTAGGAAAGAGACTCTGTTCCTAGGAAGCTTCCCTTCCTCCTCTCCACCTCACATTGTGAGCAACACTAGGAATCGTCACCTCCTTGCCCAGGGTGGCACGTGGTGTATGCCACAGCGCTGAGGCAGGGCATGCTGATGGGCAGCTGCTCTGCTCCACGTGGGGTTATCCTGCCTCCTTCATGGGAGCTGTCCCTGATCAGCGATGCACAATCTATATCCCAGCCACTAAATTGGAGCAGATTCCTTCCCACCCCACCCTGTGGCTCAGCTTTACCCAGGGGCTGACACAGAAGGAGGTAGGGCCAAGACACCAGCTCCTCCCCTCACCCTTGGTCCAGCTTTTAGGCGGCATCTGAGCCGAGCCAGGGACTGCTACTGTTGTAAGAGCTCTTGTGCAGCCATACGTGGAGCAAAGTAAACATTTAGGCACTCCAGTGATCTGACCCGGTTGTTCACAAGCTGGCCCTCCTTCTTATGATAAAGCTCCCGCTGACATCAGTGAATGCCCCTGCTCGGCGCCCAGACCCTGAGCTGTGGTTAAGGTTATCTAATACTAAGCCTTGCTTGTGCTGCCCTGGTGCTGGGGCTATCCATTGTGCCCTGAAAGGATGTAGAGCTGTAGTGATAGCGAGGGTGTCATTGGGACGTTTTCTATACTTACTGCAAGCCCCCAGCAATGCGAATATGTGGAGATTCCTCATCTTTGTGCAAGACCTGGGAGAAGAAACCCAAATAACCTGATTCTTCATTCAGGCAAACAAAGATCTCTGGTATAGCGGGGCTACTGCATGGGAAGCAGTTGAGGGGAGAAAGGCATGTTTCAAGTCAAGTCCGGTCTTGGACAGCAGAGATAGAGGGGACTGTCCTCTTATCATGCCATGATACCCTGACATCAGGGCTCTGCATGTCTCCCTGTATTTGAGTCAGCGTGCAGGCCAGTAGCGAGATAAAAATACATCATTGCTGAACTTGAGGAGGCTAGTGCCCCAGCCCTCTCTAATCCTCCCAGAGTTTTTTCCTGAGCCTCCCCTCCTGCCTTGCATTGGTATTTCATCAGCCTGCCGTGAGCAGGCACGCAGACCCTACCTCCCGCCGTGGGAGATCCTGGCTCTCCTGATGCCAATGCCAACACTTCCAGTGACTTCCACACAATCAGGATTTCACCTTAGGAGTTTAATGTCACCCCAAGTTCTCTTCCTTTGGCTGCTTTCCTTCTGTGATACCAGAGGACCTGGAACAAAGCAGGAGAAAGGGTCAGGGCCTCTGCCCTGCTCTAGATGGGTGTACTAGGGTGACTCCAGTAGCCCAGCCCCCTCTGTCTCCGATTAATCCTTTGGAGGAAAGTATCTTGAATAAGTCAACTTGCTACTGAAATATGTTTAGCCCAGCTCCTTCCTCATTGATCAGAGGGTAGCTAGGGTCTGGAGAGCCCTAATGACTAAAGTCTAGTCTTGGCCGCAGTGGAGCGAGGAGCAGGCTCAGTGGAAATCAGCCCCAGGCACAGACAATAAATGATCGGTTCCCTGTCTCATCACCAGTTATATATCTGGACCACCCCAGATGCCTTGCAAGGAGCTGCAACTTTGGGCTTCAGAGCCTCGATACCGTGATACAAGAGCACGGCTGCAAATATCTGTCTGTCTGTTTACTGCATCATTCATCTTCCTGTGTAAAGCTGCATAGCAAGGTGCCTGTTAGACACAAAGCCAATTCCCTCTTGTAAAACACTTACCTCCTCTGGGTTTGGAAGGTCTTGGCAGTTGGTGTAACATCTGACCTGTGCTGGCGAGTGTCTTCCCTTATATACACAGCTCTGTCCCTCCCACTGCTAGCCCAGCCAGATCAATGTGGTTCTCTAACATCAATAATTCAGGTTGTTCCAGATGAGTGACTGCATCTATAATAGGAGTGTCATGGTTTTTTCCCCACTCTCTGGGGAGCAAGGGCACTTCCATTCTGCTTAAGTTTGGCTGAGTTATCATGTTGAAGACCCTTGGAAGAGCCTCTGGCCTGTCTCTGGCTCCTTCCTGGAATACTCCCAGTTCACATCCAGATAGGTCTAGAAAAGTCTTATTTTAGTGCTGATTTGATCAGAAACTGATTTTCACCTCAGAAGAATGAGCCATGATCATAGCCCCATTGAAGTCAATGGGAGTTTGGCCATCAAGGAACATGGTGATTAGGAGTTTTGCCATTGATTTCAATAGGACCGGCCAAGATTTCATCCCGTGTTTCACAAATAGAGGCTCAGATGTGAAGAGGATTAGCACAGTGAATATGCACACCCCAGTTATTCCAAGTTCCCTCTGTGTTTGTACAGCCCTTAGCACTGAGGTCTGTTACTGAGGCACCTAGACACGATGGACCTCACTTCCAAGTCTGATATCGCCTATCTGCAGCATGGCTAGGTCATATTTTCATCCAAGAATTCTGCCAGTATTTTTTTATCTTTTGTGTTCTCTCTTTTTACATTTCCTCATTTATTCCCTGAACGCACAAAGACTAACAGCGAGGTGTGCATGAGGGGGGAGAGGTTGTTCTGTATTAAATGACTGACTTAAATCCAGTTACGCAGAGGAAGTGCATGCCAATGGTTTGTGCTCAGAGTGTGGTGAAAATCCCTAAGATATTTAGGCAATACAAATAGGCTGTGACAGTTTGCATGCCCCCTTCCCCACCCCACTGGTCTGCAATAAGCCTCATTCACTTACCCTGTCTGAGGAGCCTCATCCCTGACTTACCTCCAGCTTGCAGCAGGTGTGCTGCAAGGGGTTAGTCACTCCTTCCTATCGAGTTCCAGAGGTTGCTCAGCTCCAGTAGGTTGCAACAATGCTTGCTACTGAGAAGAAGGGAGGAGTGGAAAGGTAGTTTCTTTTGCAAGTTGACGGAGCAGTTTCTAGTTTCAATGCATTCAGGAATAAAATGGATTCTGTTGTTAAAAACCTCATGGACTTTATTCAGACCTGGGTCTGGGCTCACTTTCTGGGCAGCACCAGTTGGTGACGGGCCTCAGTGAGTGGAGGTTGTGGAAGGACCTGAGGTGATTAGACTGAGAGCTTTGGCTTGGATCTATCTCTTTTACAGACTTAAATGGTCTCATATTAGACAGTGAGCATATATTAAAAAAATATTCTTGAAAGTTACCCTTCAATAGACACACCATGTGTTTCAGCTGCACTGCCTGGTTGAGAACATGAGCTCCTTGGGACGTGGACTGTGTCAGCCTGTATGTCTGTGTACTGCTGAGCACACCAATAGCTCTCACTAATTGATATTAATGATTGAACACGTCACTCAGCTGTATGATTGATGTAATTTGCTGTGCCTGTTCTTAACTTGATGCTTTGATTTCACGAGCCGATCGGCTCTTTCAGTAACCTTCTGGGCAGACAGTTTGGCCAGTGACAAGGACTCTTAAGGCGCTGGATGTTCTCTTCTGCCACGTCTTTGGTGTAAACTAATTAAGGGAGGAAGATCCATCTTCGTCCTCTTCCGGTGTCTTATGTCTTGCACAGCATCATTAGGCCTCAGGGCTCTGCCTCCCCTACACCCCACTTAGTGCTAGCCTGATGGTGGACAGTCCTTTTGTAACAAATGGTGTCTGAATTCAATTCTCTCCCCTTTTCTATCAGGGAAACCTTGGGGTTTTAAGCCCCACTATTTGGCTATACAGTCCACACTGTCCCTTATGCATGTTGTGATTAAGGCATACTGTTAGGAGTGGTCTATAGCCTTCTCTCACTCACAGTTTTAATGTCCTTTATTTCTTTTTCTCCTTTAGGTTTGTCATCGCTCCAGCCCTGGTTCTCAGCATCGGGCATCCACGCCTACTTCACTGGTAAGTAATCTGGCTCCTCTGAGTCAGCTTTGTGGAATCACCCTTCTTCGTTGGGCTTCCAACAAGTGCCCCTCCCCGGATGGAAGAGCTGGCAAGCAAGAGCACCTGTTAAGTGTGTGACAGACCTAGTTGGGAGCAGGCCGAAAGGATGAAAGGGTGGAGGGGCTTGTGGGAAAGGGCCTGATCAGGCTATATGCTAATGGAGAGGCTGCCTCTTCCCAGTGATTGCTGTGCAGAGCTGGAAGCCAGGGGTGCATGCATGGAATTTTTGAGCCAGTTTGACCATTCAGACATGCGACTGGAGGTTGCTGCAATGGGTGCTTTTGCAGCCATTGAGTTGGAAGCTATTTTTGGTTTGTTTGCTGGTGTGTGGGGCTATGGACATGTTGCATTTGTAGCACTACATGTGCACTTGTCGCACTACAAAAAGAATACAGACGTGCACAACGTCTGTCTCGACACATGATGGATCTTCCACCAATGTCTGTACCGCCACAAAGCTGTTCTCGTTTCAAACAGGAACTTGTCTTTAGCACTGTGTTTTGTAGTGTTACATGTAACTTGTGTTTAGTGCACATGGGAGTCTTAGTACTACTGAACCTCAACCAGACCCCCTGAGAGTGACTTGTTCATTGCACGCAAGCCACAAACCCCGGGGATGTCCTCATGGGTGAACACGTACGGATGAAAGACTCCAACTCATAAATACTTCTGTCTCAACCCAGCAGTGACATCGCTCTGACATTGGGGGATGAATACATGAGACCGAGGGAAGGCACAGGCTCAGTGCTTAAAATATTGCTTCCTAGTCAGAGAAGCTGCAGAGTAGCTATTTTATTAGGAAGGTGATGGAAGGCTTAGAGCAAGAATACATACACAGTATGTTTGGCTGGCAAGTGGATATACTTGCATATGTTCTGCACATCAAGCGTGCTGCTAGGAAACAACTGAAAATCTGCTACTGGGATGTGGGGGTGCTGAGGCTTCAGACAGGCATAACCAAATGCTCCGATTCTGCTCTTCTTTTTATCAACTTTATGCCAAGATCCCTAAGGCATGACTCTTCTGGAATTTCGCCCAATTTTGCTCCGATTATTTTGCCCAGTCAGAAAGCAACAGGATTCTGATCTAAGTCTACAGATCACATCATCAGTAGTTGTGAGCTGGCGTATTTCCACTGTTCTGGATGGAGCTGTGTCAATAAAGGAGTTAGTGGAGGTCCATCAAAAACACTGGCTCTGCTGCAGTTTGCACTGCTGAAGATCTGGTCCCTAAAGAGGTGGCTCTGAAAGGAAAATTCAGACTTCCCTGCTTCCTCCCCCACTCCAGTCCTGAGATGGGAGATGGGAGTGTGGACTTCTGGGCTAATTTGCAGGCCCCTTGAGCCCAACGGTATCTACACATCGGTATCTACACGTGCTTGGGGCACCATGCTAGCAGTCTGAGTGACAGGGTTTGGGGCTTTATTCAGAAGCTGTAGATAGGTGTGATGATCAGCTCATTTAATTCAGATTTATCTTGCTTGGGGCCCATTTTGGCCCAGTGTATTCCTCCTGATTTCCAGACAGCTGCTCCTCATTTATAATAGGGTTGAATCAGAGCAGAATTAAGGCCATTCAATCACTGCATCATGACACAGCTTACAATAAATCATGTTGGTAGTTTATAAGCAACCGCTGAGATGTCTGTTTTGTTAACAGCAAACCCAAATCAAGAACAGAATTCAATTTGTCAGGCCTAGTTCAGGTATCTGATTGGTTTTTAATTTTTTTTTAACCATTATTTAAAGAATAAATAAAGAATAGCAAATTCAGTAACCACATGTAAATAGCTTCATCATTAAAACACAACTCATGCAAACATAGCATGGAAACGCCCTGATGCACAGCATATAAAAATTACATTTGTGTATTTATATACACATCCATTGAGATACCAGTGATAACCAGATGTTATAATAAAAGCAATAAAACTCAGTGCTTTTATCTTGGGCAAATATCAAGTACGTTGACTTTTGTCTATTACGAAATCGGAACAAATTTGGACTTACGCAGTGGCTCTCTTTTTAACATGAGATCACATCATTTTCATGCTTGCTGTTTGTTTAAATAGTAGCAGTAACTCTTATTGTAGCTCTCTAAATTATTTTTCAAGCACAGCACAAAGTGTTTGTCATATTCACAGAGCCCCTTGCTGCATCAGGAGCCTGCCCCTGCAAACAAAAGGGATCCAGAAGGCAGATTATATATGTTAGCAGAGTGTCTTTGAGTGAGGGAACAAGGTTAGCAGTGTTGGCAATTATTTAATAGAATATGTATTAAGAAGGGATTGGTGGCTGCTAGGGAACTACGCAGTGTTAAAACCCCACTCCCTGGTATTACGGTAAAAGATATGACATTGAATACAACTTACTACTCACAGTAGACAGGGACTGTCATGGTTTACAGTCTGTTAATTAATCTGATCTAAGACGGGAATGTGAAATGGTCTAGTACACTTTGAAAAATATGATAGATATTACATCTGGCTGCTGATGAGGAACTGTTTGATGAAGCATTTCTGCATTGCAAAGTGCTAACACGTACTCTAATATGATGTCACACTGCAGTGCATGACCCATAGTACAGGGGCTAACTTCCACCTGGAGGACCGTGTCCACTTTTGCACAAGGAAACTGATGAGAAAACACTTTTATAACTATTTACAGCATGTCAGTAGAACAGTTGTGTTCAAGCTTTCCATCAGCTCACGCACCATCTGCCCTGTTCTGTCTGAGCTCTGTAATCACCTTCCATGTCTAAGTCCCCTGAAGTCCTGGTTCTAGTTCCTATTACACCAATCATGAAAAATAATAATTAACAAGTCTCTCTTTTTTTGTTCTTTAGCCACTTCATTCTAGGTGTTGGGAAAATTCCTATCCATCACTCTTTTTCATTTATGATGCCTGTTAAAATTCAGTGTATTTATCTTTCATCCCAACTACCACCTGTCCAGAATAATTTGTCACCTGTTTTACCTACGTATTGAACTTCAAGCTCCGAGTTACACTCCTGTAGTTTAGCAGTAGAGTGTAAAGTATCTATTCTGCAGGGTCCTAGCTCAGCAATTACAGCACATTTATTGGGGTTAAATGTGGTCATGAATTACATTTTTAGTGACCGTGCATCTAAATGAGCATGGGAATTTATCGTGATGTGACGTCTATTGGAAGTTTATGCAGATTTCAATTACAGCTATCGTCTGGGAATTTTTCAGTGAAGTATTTTTTGCTGGCAAATGCTGATTCATTGACAAGAAAAACTGTTTGCAAGGAAGTTTCAGTTCATTTCCCATCTGAAAAAAGTCTGCTTTGCTATTCTACTTATTAACTCAGCCTATCAGGGTTAACTACCTTTTCCCAACTTTTAGGAGCATTAGGCACTTAAATGCCATTATAGTCCAGCATGAAGCCTGACTTCTGAATGCCTCACAATTCAGAGCAGCCTTTAAGCACTTTTGAAAAAGTGTTTAAGGTCAAGCATGTGCTTAAAGGCACATTTAAATCAGGACCTGAATCCTCATGGTTAAACGGGCCAGTGTCTCTGTTTCTGTTTGCATATTCCTCATGCATCAGAACAAAAGCTCTGGCTTTCTAGGATCAGGATGAAGCAAAGCGGTTTGCTGATAGGGAAACAGGAACAAAAGCAAAATGAGTGTCTCTAACCAGGAGCCAGCTCACCACAGGTTATTTCTCCAGACTGGTAGGAGTAATTATACCACTTTGTTTTGATGCTGTAGCTATGATGCCAAAGCCATCGGTAGCAGTGGTCAGGCTCCTGGCAGCATCTGGGAGAAAGCAAAACTGCAGCAATGGGACATACACAGGAAAGGTTAAAACAAGCAAAAAAATCCCTATTGACTGTTTTCCAAAGCTCACAAAAAATATGTATCTGGTACTATGGATCATGATTCTTCACCACATACTGTGAGGGCTTCATAAAAATTAACTGCGCACCCCAAAGAAAGCACAACTCCCAAATTTGATTTTTTTTTCTTACTTTTTTCAGATGAGTTACTAAGTATAAAAGCTAAAAGCTTGCAGACAAAGACAATTTTCTTGCCATTTTCCAGTTGGTCTAATAAAAGATATCATTTTAAACCAAGAGTTCTAGTTTTTTGTAAAGCTAAGAGCTGGCATATCTTGAGCAGGGCCTAACGAGGGGTACCTTAAGTCAGAAATGGAGGTGAAGACAAACATCTCCAAGCATAAACCATAATGGGAGACCTCAAACACCTCCCAGCATGAACCATAATGGATGATATCAAACATCTCCAAGCATGAACCATAACGGGAGACGTTCCAAAGGACTTCATGAGACCTGTGCAGTACTGAGACCTTTTCTGGGCTTAATACAGGGCTTCAGGTGTTGCCTAGATGCAACATCATCTTTCTATATGAGGATGAATTTCTTCCACTGAGTCTAACAATATATGGTTAGCACCTCCTCCTTCTGACATTGCTGCTTTGGCTGAGAGGGAGCCACCATTTAAGCGAAGAGGCTGATGCTCCTTTAGGATTTTGGCACTATTGCCTTTGCCTCCTCCATCCTGGCTCAAAAACTGGCTTCTCCCATTGCGTCCATGCATCACCTAATTGTCTCACCCTGAGACACAATTACTCGGAACGGCTGAGCATTAGACTAGAACGGTGAATCAAGCTCGTTGATTGCATGCATTCACACCAGATCCTCTAGCTGTAGCTGGACTGTTGGGTCTTTCATAGAAAATACATTAAACAGTGCTGGATGTATGTGGATCTCATAGAAAGAAAAAATGGGAACGGGGCGGGCTGGAAAAGCAGTAGGAAATGGAGGGTGGTGAGAAGAGGAAGCACTGAAAAGAAAGGAGAGAAGTCACTTGAATCTCCAGTGTCTTGTCATCTCCTCTTCAGCTTTATCCTAGGAGCAACACAGCGCAGCGAAAGGTGTCCTGCTGCATTACCTGCGAACAAGGACAATGGGATCTATCGCTCCTTTGCAATGGTAAATCCATGGAAGGATCCCTTGCCATCCAGCTCTGTCTTCTGCTTTGCCTTCGATGCTCCTAGTTCACTGCCTTCCATACCTTGCCTGACTGATAACAGCCACGATAGTCTGTGTCAAGCCACTTGTGCCCAGCCCAGGTCTTCCTGGTGGAAAGCAGCTCCACTCTCTTCTGAGTCTGCTAAGCTTTGCAGAGAGTAAATTACAGCCAGGGCCAGCTTAGCTTGGTTCCCAGTTTGGCCAGGGGTCCTCACTGCATCATCTGATAGAAATGTTTCCTGTGAACAAGAAGGGCCCCAGAGTGAGCCTCCGTTATAATGCTAGATGCACATACACCAAATGCATCCAGTGGGATGACGAGCTGTGCTAGCCAGTTCATTTCCTTCCAGTGTCCGTTCTTAGGTGCTAGAAACATCTGGTTGGACTAATTCCAAGTGCAACCCACATTTGTTGCAGTGCAATTGCAGCAGACATGCAACAAGCCTAATGCTAGTAAGAGGTAATGCTAGTCTCCAGTCCAAGCTTCTCAGATACAATATTAATTACTTGGAAAATAATAGAGCAGCAGGGGTACTAAAATAACATTCCTCTTCTCGGGTTGGGAATAATCCTATTTTATATAGATCATTTTATATAGATATAGTCCTTCCCTTGACTAAACCCGTACTATCACTTAATATACATATTTAATAGAGCTTGTGCTAGGTGGCCTCTTTCTAAGAAAGCAAACTTCCTCTTTCTAAGGAATCAAAAGGTCGCTGTCAGCCTAACACGAACCATCTCTTACCCAATCCTGGAAGGTCTCTGAGGGAGGCATTCTGCAAACTCTGCAGATGAATTAGTAATCACATATAGAAGAAGAATTGATATTTCTGTTGTTAATCTCAGGCCCAAGCCAACATCAGTTGGTATCAGCCAAGTTGGTCTTGACATTGGCTTGAAACGCCATTAGACCAGACCGCAGAAAAGGGAAGACATAAGGAAGGGGTGGATGATGAATAGCTTGCTTGCTAGTGATGCTGGGGTCCTCCAGATGCTTATGCCGTGAAAGCGCGTTACCTATTTAGATGTCACGTGGCATTTGTACAATGCTGCATTTTGAAGAGGCTGGGAAGTGCAATTCCATCCTGATCTTTGTCTGTACCAGCTTATGGTTGGAAACACAAGATCTGATTTCTCATACTGCCTTTGCTTCCTGTGGTTAATGACCACAGGAAGCAAGAAGCAAGAAGGATCGTTAGTGGATTTTGAGTTTCCCATGATGTTGTTTAGCTGTTCTCCTCTGTTCTCTCTGCATCTTACATTACAAGACAGAAAGAGTGCACAGATCCTCCCAAGTGCTGACAGCCCAGTGTAGCAACTCCGTGGTTTGCTTTAAGGTCTACAGTGCAGAACTGGTGCTGTTGCCGCCAAAAGAAATGCCCCCAGGAATTCACCTTGTGCAGGGGCAGAGAAAATCCATGCCCACAGCACATAGTCCCCATTTTCTCTCCCATATATCCAGTCCCTTAGCCCTCACAATCCCTCCTCCTGAACAGAGACGCTAGCCTGGTCCATCAGGGTAGAAACTCTGCTTTCTCTGTCTTGATTCTTGGTTATTCTAGCTCAGTAGCTGTGACCATACGTCCTCACTGTGCTAAGAGCCATATGAAGATGTACAAGAGACGGCTCCAGTTCCGCATGATGATGTCGGTGCCTGACGTCCATGAAAATTACTGGGATGAGGTGCTTTTGAGAATCTGGGCCTTTTGGGTATGAAGTGGGGGTATAGTCCATGTGCATTGGGTGACTTCCATCTCTAGTACCTATCTACTTCTGAATAGATGACTACTTTTGTATGGCCTTTTGACCCAACTCCTTAGTCCCATTTGACACAGGAACTGAAGCCATCTGCAGAATAAGTACACTCAATTCTCATTTTGAGTAACTCAAGAGCACTGGATGATGAGCTAGAAATATGTAATTTCCAGAAAATTGAAAGCAAGCTGAAGGGAGAAGAGACACTCTCCATCCTCTTCCTAATTTCATGCAGGTCCCGTGGTGTTCACAGCTGTAAAAATCATTGGTAGACCTCTCCATTGGAGACTCAGTTGTTAACACCCCATGGATTTCATTGGGACCTGGGTCTGAACTGAGATTCGAGGCAGCGTGGTTGGCTAACAAGGCCTGGGGAGTCGAGGTTCGGGTGGCTTGGGGGTTTTGAAGTGACTGTACTGAAGGATTTGGCTCCGGTCTCTTTCTTTTACAGACCCAAATGGTCCCACATCAGATACTGAGCAGATAGCATTAAAAAATACTTGAACATTGGCCCTACAACTGGCTCTGCACTGCAGGTTTAAAACATAAGCTCCTTGGGGCACGGACTGTGTTATCTGGTAGGTCTGTGTACTGCTGAGCACACTGATGGCTCTCATTAATCGATATTAATGAATGCATGGTGTGGTGCTGGATATAGGAGCCAGCCAGGTCCATATAAACTAGGGTGTAAGAGGTGGCAAGGAAGAGTATCTGTTCCACGTGTGACAGATATAGCTGGGAGCAGGCCAAAGGGATGGAAGAGGGTTTGTCTTCTCTTAGCAGCTTCTTCCCAGTGATTGCTGTGCAATGCATAAAGACCAAGGAAGGGTAGCCCACGCGGCCAGCCTCCGTAGGGTCCCAGAGGAAGACACTTCCCCTCCCCTCGGTGCCAGAACTCATTTGATTCTTTCAAGAGAGTCAGGGGAGAAAAACTGATGCATATTAAACAACCCTTTTCCATCTAACTGAGCCCTGCGAAGAGGCTCTGGTCTCTATTTTGCAATAGCTCCATTTAAGAACATAAGATGACAGAGCTGTGTCACTGAATCCAGTCCCCTGCAGTTGCAGACAACCAGTTACGCAAGGGGACCCTAAAAAAATGGGGAAACCTGCTTCCACGACTTTAAGGGCATGCTCCCCAAAACACCAAGAACCCCCTGCAATATGGCACAGTTAATAGCAGGGGAGATGAGGGCACCCTGCCACTGCAATGACAGAGGAGTAATTGGTTAATATATATTCAGGGGATCCTCAGAAGAAGACTTTGCCCTGTGCAAAAATCTCTACAGCCTTTGCCTTTCTGACCCCAGGTTTGGCCCTTGGTATGACCCTGAGCAGAAAAGCAAGACCCTCTAATCAAGAACTCCTCAGCTTTCCACTTTCCACCAGGAGCATGAGCACATCTCAGCCTTGGGATGATATTTCTTTAGCATGAAATCCTCTAAAATACAGGTACAAATCGAATCCACTATTTTAGAATTATGTAGTGAGAAAACTCCCTCCTTGCTATAAATGATGTACTTGGCCCCCAGAAATCGCAGTCTGTGTACTCATGATTGCAAAGCTACGGGCCTGAGAGACCAGCTACATGGAGTCTGGCTGTTTCTTTGCAGCAAGTTAAAGGGCGGTAGTGGGGTATGTGTGGAGCATTCATCGGTTTGGCTGTTCAGGGGTGTTACTGGAGGTGGCTGCAACGGGTGTTTTTGCAGCCGTTAGACTGGAAGCTATTTTCATTTGTTTGCTGGCCGTGCTGTTGGTGTCTGGGAGCCCGAGTGCCAGTGAACCTCAGCCAAATTCCCCGAGAGTGATTTATTCATTGCACAAATGCTGCAAACCCCTGGCAGGTCCTTGTGGGAGACCACCTACAGGTGCAAGACTCCAGCTTGCAAATGCTTCTGTCTCAGCCCAGCAGTGACATCTCTCTGACAGTGAGAGAACGAACACCCTAAGGACATTACAACTGTTCCTAGACCAGCCTTGTGCTGCAAATAATTCAGGCCTGATAGGGGTCATCCTTGTTCCAACAGCACACAGCTCCCTACACCCCAGACCATATCCTCAGCTGGTATACAACCACAGGTATCAACCAGATGAGGATCTTTCCCTTTGCAATTTGAACCCCCTGTTGCAGGGTAGAGGGAAGGCACAGGCTCAGTGCTACGAATATCGCTTCCCAGGCAAAGGAGCTGCACAGCACCATGGTCATATTTTAGGGTCATTTAATTGTTGCATCATGATGCAGATTAAGGCAGATCATGTTGGTTATTTAGAAACAGCTGCTGCGACTTCTCTCGAGTCAATAGCAGCCCCAAGTCCTTGATATAACTCCATTTGCCAGGCCTAGTTCACACCTGTGATTGTTCTCTTTTTGATTTGATCATTAATTGAAAAAGACTGAAAGCCACATCCCATGACCACATGCAAATAGGATCAGCATGAAAAACCAGTACACGCCAAACATAATGAAAATTCCCTAATGCACAGAGTAACACTTGTATTTGCATAACTGTATGTGCCTCTATAAACGCAGAACAGGTAACCAGATGTTTGAATAAAAGCAATGCAATGCAGTTTTTCATCTTTGAAAATATTGAGCATATTGGCTCTTGTCCAGGAGAGAAGTGGGGCAAATTCTGGGCTGAGTGTCTTTTAATACCAGTTCTCCTCATCTCAACACTTCATCTTTAAGTAAAATCTGTATTTCTTATTGTAGCTGTACAAGTTTTTTTTCAAGCAGAGCACCAGGCGCTTGTCACAGTCACAGGACTGCTCTGTACACCAGGAACTATGCCCTGCAAACAAACAGAAACAGGAAAAGTGTGTGTCAGTAGAGGATCTCTGAGCGAAAAGATGAACAGTGTCAGGACTTGATAGAATATGGTCCCAGGAAATTATGGAAATAGATGCATCGTTGAAGAATACTTAACACTACCTATATCAGCGGTGGCCTTAGGGTTGCTGGGGCACTGGGCAAGAGAGGCACTTTCATCTCTAGGTCCCATGGAGCTCTGGTTTCTAATTGATACCACCATAATTAATCATTGATTAACACAAGTCTTTTTTTTTTCTTCTTTAGTCACTTGATTCTAGGTGGTGGAAAAATTCCTGTCCCTGTTGGCTTGCTGGGCTTTCTAAATGCATGGTGCCTATGAGAATTCAGCGTATTTCCCTTTCAAGCACAAATCTCAAATGTCAGCCTCTCTCACCCAGAAGCATTTGTCATGTTTTTTTCTGGGTATATCAATTTAAGCACTGAGCAAAGCCCACTGGTGAGCAGTGACTGGAGTAAATTAGTTTTGGCAAATCCAGCAGTGTTTATAAATTCATATTTAGTGAGCATGACTGTAAATGACTGTGGGAACTGAATGTGGTATGATACACACGTTGAAGATATTCAGGGATGTAAAGCCCAGCTGGTTGAGAGTTTTTTGGGGAAGTGGGTTATTTTTTGGTGAATGCTGTCTCATTGAAAATACAATCATTTACAACAAAGCGTTTCAATGAATTTCCCATTTGAAAAATGAAAGTCTTGAAGCAGTTGACATGTGCTGTTTTGACCTCCGTAAAAATGCAAACGGTCCTTTTTGAGGTCGTAGCGCTATGTTGTTTGTTCGCTTCCTCTACTAGTGTCTTTTCACAATGCACCCGTGCATCTCTCCAGCTTAACTCCTGTGTAAATCCAGCTCTGTCAGACCCTCTTACTGCCACCTCCCACATCATCCTGTGGATTTCTCTTGCCACCCTTGTCACAGCAAATAGGATTTATGCTGCTTTTCCCTTTTCCTGTTATTGGGACTCAATGTGGGGCTTTCACAGCTACCTTTGCATTGGAATTCTGGTCCAAGAAGAAACGGTAAGACACATTTCCTTATAATCAGCAAAGCTTGACTTCAGAAAACATTACAATTCAGGATGGCACTTAAGTGCACTCTTAAAGTCAACCATGTACTTAAGGACACCCTTGACTTTAGGGCCTGAACCCCCCTGGTTAAGCTAGCGATTGCCAATGACCTATTTTCCTATTCTTCCTGCATCAGAGCAAAAAACTCTGGCTTGCTGGGCTCAGGATACAGACTTTAAAAAGGCAAAAGGCAAAGCAGTCTGCTGATCTAGGAGCAGAAACAAAACCAAATAGACATCTTGCTAACCAGGAGCCAACTCACCACATAACACTGATCCATGTGAGTAGTAGTACTTATAGCTCACTTTTTTGGGAGAACAGTTGTAATTCTTAAGCCAGTTATAGCAGTAGTCATGCATCTCGCAGCATCTGGGGAGAAACAAGACTTTAGCAATAAGACATACGGAGAGACAGGTTTAAAACACAAGTGAAAAACCCCTCTATTGACTCTTCACCAATGTACACAAACAGGATGTGTGTTTTGGTGCTATGGGCCAGGATTCTCCTCTCGCTTCCATTGGTGTAAATCAGGAACAACAGGGTGAAGTACAGTGGTTTAGGTTCTTAGTTTGATTTACACACATGTGCATAAATGTGCATGCACACACACACTTCCAACTGTGAAGGCTACATAAGCTGAGTGCCCAAGGAAAGCGCTGCTATTATGTTTGTTCCCGTTGGTGTCCTTCAGGCAAGTTTGCAGAGCACGTTTCAGGCATCTCCTCCGATACCTTGCACAGAAGTTTCTGTGTTGTGGAGTCCTTATTGAAATACCCAGTGCATTGAAAACTGATCTGAAAATCCAAAATACCTTTCCCACAGACAGGCTGCCAGACAGATGTTCTAATGATGGCATTTCCCTCTCTTAACCCTTGACACCATCATGGAAATCCAGAGGTTTTGACTTCAGCAGAGCCATCCCCATTTACACTATCTGAGAGTTGGGCCCATTGCATTTACATGATGGTTAGCACTTTTGGGTAAATATAGATGTGGGTTACAATCTTCAGCATCACAAACTTTGATTTCTAGCAGTGCAATCAGTGAGAGCTAAGGGCCTAAATACTTTCCAAAATGTTGCCCTTAATCACTTCATGAGAGATTTTTCAAGGGATTTAGGATCTCAAGAGACAGGTAGATGCTTAGAGGGATTTGAAAAAAGTGCTTACCACCCATTGATTTCCATGAGAGAGAAGTGTCTAGTCACCTTTGAGAATCCTACAAGGTACCTATGAATATCACTAAAAATCTGCCCTTAGGAGCTTTAAATAATGTGATTGCTCACTAATGTTTCTAGCAGGGTTTCAAAGGCATTTACTTACCTGTCTGTGGGATCCTTTGGACGTCCTTTGCCACCCAAACCACAGTAGCAGCCATAGAAAGCATAATTCATTATGGCATTTTTCCCAGTGACTTGTTCAATCATACTCTGAAGCTGCAAGAGATTCCCATGTGCCTCGGTCATGCCTGTGAAACAGCAGGAGGGAACTTCAGCGTTGGGAGGGGAGATATCACTTCTTCCTCTGGTTTATATTAAATCACTTTATGAGCTCTTTGGGGCTATATTTCCTTTCACTTCACCTTCTTTTAGATGCCTGGAGCACCACCAGGCCCCATCACCCTACATGCCTCCTTTTGCTTGTAAAAATAGGGATCATCACCATTGCTGTCCATCTCGTTACACGTCTCACGGAAGTAAGAGATGAATGGGACCTTTTGTCACTTTTCTCCCTAATGCACAAGTAGGAAGAACAGTTCTGTGGTCCAAAAGACTACCAGGAGAAGAAGTTTAAATCACTGGCTACGTCTCACTTGTTCTGGTGCTCATTCCTTTCCCACCCACCGTCACACCAAGCCTGAGCCCTCCTCTCATTTTACTAGCTCTGAGAGCCAGAACAATCTCCACTTGAGCTACCGCAGACTACAAACTGCAACTTATTTTAGGGAACTGTGAGCACACCTTTTCCCTTGGCAAACCGCACCATTGGTTGAGGCCAACTTCTCCCTCTCAAAGAACACGCAGGCCACCAGGATGGGTCCACCGGATGTTGCATGGGTCCGGCTACCCCATGCAGGGATTTTAACTTACAGGTCGGACTCTCTGTATTCAGAAAGAGTCTGACCACACCACTAATGGCATTGAGCTAATAATGCAGCTTAAAGGAGAATTTGACCCATATCTGTTGCATTGGGAAGCAGGTGTTGTGGCAAGTTACTATACTTTTCAGACAGCTTTCAGGCAAAAGCAATGGGAGAAGGATAAGGAATTAGTGGGCCTGATTCTGATCTTCCTGATTTAACAGAGATATAATCCTACTGGCATCAAGGGATTGACACCTTTTTTTGCACCACTCGAAGTGAGATCAGGAACTGGCCCAGTACATTTACTGCACACTTACCGAAAGCAAACAGTACGCCGAGTGCAAAGAGATGCTTCATGTTTCTCTAGGCCCTGGAAAAAGAAACAAGTCCATGCTGATCTAGGCAAAGGACTGAATGACAAACTGTTCTCCTGAGTAAGGGGCCAGTTTTGGTCATTACATAGGAAGCAAGTGAAAGGCTTGCTTGAATGCTGGGAGGAGTGGAGCTTAATAACACTGATCCAAGACATTTGGTGCAGCTTTAGCCTCCAAGCTTAAACCATGATGGGCAGCATTCAAAAGGATGGCATGAGACCTGTCGGCTCTTAGATCCTCTCTGGATTGTTGTGGGACTTCAGCATTATATCAATTCTCAGCGTAGTATCAGCCCAGTGTGCGGGGGTGAATCTAACAAGATAGGGTTAGCATTTTCCATGTTTTCTCCCTTCTGGTAATGTGCTTTGTGGTGGTGGCTGGAAATGAAGACAGTGCAGATGTGAAGAGGCTGATGCCCCTCTACACTTCTGGCACAGTTCCTGGGAGTAGGATCCATTACTTCAGAGCAAAGATGGATCAGCCAGGAAAGACCTCACTCTAGCTCTGTCTCCAGTGTTCATATTGCACTGCCTTCCTCACCTTGCCTGAAGCCAGGGCAGTCTCTGCCAGGCCACCTGTGCCCACCCCAGATCTTCCTTGCCCTAGGATGTTGCCTTTAAGACTTCCTTGCAGCTGAGAAAAGGCTTAGGCTGGTTCCAGTTTGGGATCATCTGATAGACCTTCTCCCCATGGACCTCAAAGGCCCCAGGCAGAGTCTCAGCTGTGGTGCTGGATGCATCCAATGGGATGAAGGACTCTGCTAATCAGTTAACACCATTTTGATGCCCATTCTTAGGTGCTAGATGCACCAGGCCAGACTAATTCCCAGTGTAACCCACACCGGTTGCAGTGTGGTTGTACCAGGGGCCAACCAAGCCCAGTGCCAGTAATGAGCGCCCCATCTGCTAACCTCCGGCTACAGCTTCTCAGGTGCAGTATTAGCCATTTGGAAAGGGACTGAACAATAGTAGAAAAATGCCATTGACTGGTCTTTACTCACCTCTTCTGGGGTTGGGGGTAATCACTGCAGCTCCTTCTAATTCCTAATCTAACAGACGTGGTTTATATAGACAGATCTGTTTCCTCCCTTGCCCATAGCAGTGCTGAGTGGCTACTATTTAATACACATATTTAATAGAGCATCTGCTGATTGGGCTTTTCTGCAAAAGAGAATTTCTCCTTTTTTAGGAGCCCATTCTCCTTTCCTAGAAAATGAAAGGATTTCCCTTGGTCTACAGCAAGGTATCTGTTTCCCATGCCCAGCTGTTCTCTGGTGGCCAATCTGCAAAGCGTCCGTAGATCAGGCAGCAATCGTACACAGAAAGAGTTTTCCCTGCACTGAACTCTGTTCATCTCAGACCCAAGCCAACCCCGGTTGATATCAGCCTGGCCATTGGCACTGGTTTGAAGGCCATTAGAGCAGACCCCTGGAAAGGAAGATAAAGGAAGGGTGGCTGTTGAGTAGCCCTCTTGCTATTAAGGCTGGGCTCCTCCATGGGATCCATGTCTTGAAACGCCCTTACCTCCCTGGAGATCACTTGGCACTTACGTGTTTTTAAGAAGCTCTGCTGTCTAATTATACCTCAAAGGATGGCTGCTGTGTAAAGCCCTTTTGCCCCAACTCCTTACAGTTTTGACACAAGAACTGAAGCCTTCTGCCCATCTCAGGACCTGGATGGGAGGATGACCTGAAGAAGGGCATGGCAAGTCATTTGGGGAAGGGCACAATACATGATGCCTGATAGCTTAGAATCATTGAATCATGGAAAATGAGGGTTTGAAGGGATGTCAGGAGGTCACATCTAGTCCAACCCCCTTCTCAAAGCAGGACCAGCCCCAAGGGGATCATCCCAGCCATGGCTTTGTCTATCTGGGTCTTAAAAACCTCCAAAGATGGAGAGTTGACAACCTCTCTGAGTAACCTGTTCCAGTGTTTTACTACCCCCCTAGTGAGAAAGTTTTTTCTAATATCTAACCTAAACATGCCTTGCTGCAACTTGAGCCCCTTGCTCCTTGTCCTGTCGTCTGCCCCCACTGAGAACAGCCCAGCCCCATCCTCTTTGGACCCACCCTGCAGGGAGTTAAAGGTTGTTATTAAATCCCCTCTCAGTCTTCTTTTCTCTAGACTAAATAAGCTTGTCCAACTCTTCTCCTGACTATACTGCTGTCCCAGTAAAAGATACCATACAAATCCCTCACTTTTCATACACCTTGTGGACCATGATGGTTGCAAAACACTCCAAGCCTTTGACTACATGGAAATATGTCATCTGTAACAATTAGCAGAAAAGCCAAAGTGAGAAGAGCCCCTTCTTGTTCTCTTATTAATTTCAACCAAGCCCAATGGTTTCAAGAACTGTAGAAAATATTTCTGGAACTCCTCATCATCACTCAGACAATTGGATTTCCCCCAGCTCAGACCAGAAGTATGGACTTCCCTCTTGTATTGCATGGCAAAGTATAGCTCAAGGCCAATGATGCCCTGAATGCCCCAACACAGCTCAGGATGAGATAGCAGATGGAGGTGGAGATGTTCTGTAGCTGACTCTTATTATTTTGGTGAGAATACTTTTTGATGCTCAAGGACCTAGGTCTGAAATGTTGCGCGAGTCTAGCATTATTTACAATTGCACTGGGAGGCTTTTTCTCCACTGGAAATCAGGGCTCCATTCTGTTTGGTGCTGTACATACATATAGTAAAAGACTGCCTTTCCATAGACAGGACAGATGAAAGTTTCCCTCTTGGTTACCAGTGCTTTCCTGCTATCCCATGGAAGGAATGCAGGAGATACTGATATTGGGCAGGGGTATAAATTGAAAGCCTTAAGCCTTTTGTGTCCCATTGTATGGCCTGCAGGATCGGTTGTGTGAACCCAGTCCAGCTCAGGGAGTCACACTGGGCCAGAGTGATAGTTTTGGTGCTGCTGTTGGGGAGTAAAAGGCCTTTAAGGGGCTTCAGAAAATCCCCCAGCACATCTGGATTTATACTGCATCCTGGTTTCTGTAGGAGATGGGGAAAGCTTGTGATGAGGTGGGTCGAATCTGGAATGGGCTTTCAAAGGAGGTGGTGCTTTCCCCTACCCCGGGGGTCTTCAAGAGGAAACCGGACAAGCACCACACCGGGGTCGTCTGACCCCAGCGCTCTTTCCTGCCCAGGGCAGGGGGTCGGACTCAATGACCTACTAAGGTCCCTTTCGAGCCTAACATCTATGAACCTATGGTTGCTAGGTTGGAAGGAGGAGGAACCAGACCATCCGCTACTCTGGTCTATCCTTCACCAGTAAAATGGACCTCAAGGTCCCTTCTTGGCCACCACCGGAGGGGTGACTTTCCCCCAAAACTTTCCTTGACACTCAGGACATATTTTCCTCCTGAGTCTTTACATTCTCTCTCCCTTTTTCTCCTTCCTCCCCGCAAAGAAAGATCTCGTGAGGGCTTCCAGCTGTGCCATTATTAATATTATTGTTGTCACATCAAGGTGGAGGGCAGGGCTCTGACCTCAGGCACTCAGACCTCTGACTCAGGCACACCAAGGGGAAGCCTTCTCTCTGTGCTCGCACCAGGAAGCCCTAAGACACTGGCGATTATTTTCCAAATGCTTCTTATCAGTTGAAACCCAGTAGCATCAGTGCCTCTTGGATGGGTCTGCACAGAGACCTTTGTTCGAAAGCTCCGCAGGCACCAGCGCAGGGGACTTCCTCCTGCTCGTTGGAAAACAGATTTCTATGAAACAAAGCATAGAAGTCTGTGCCTGGGTCTGTGCTATAAGTTCTTAGTTATTTATTTCACATTTACCCTATAGTTTTCATGTACACATCAAGGGGTAGGTCCTCAGCTGGCATGTATCAGCAGAGCTAGAGGAAGCTGCAGTATTCCTATGTGAGAGCCACCCTGTCCTCCGGTTGCAGGCAGGAGAAACCCTGGCGCCTGAAAGATACTGTTTACTGCCATGTCCTGTAAATGACTCTGTTTCCAAGTGCCGGTGTCAATACCCAGCGGTGAGAATAAAGAGGATGGCATGGATTTCACTGGCCCTTTCCGGCGCTGTGCCTTGCCTAGCACTGTGCAGCCGGAAAGACTGAAGAACATGCTCCAGAAAGCTGATTTTCGAGTGCATGACACTCCATCCTGCTGCCTTAAAGTCTTTAAACTCACTTTCCATCCCAGCTTGTTTTCACCCTCTCTTAGGCCCTGTATCCACATTTCCACTGCTCTTAGATGATAAGGCCGGAGCGGACTAGAATGGCCACCGCTGACCTCCCCCAGAATTTCACCTAGAAATTCCTGCATTGAACACACCAACTTGTGGCACAGCAAATTGTTTGGAAAGACCAGCTGGGCCCAGCCGATAAATTCAAAGGAAAGACACCCAATGGAAGATGGATGAGATGAGGCACTTGGCTATATCTGAGTGCCTTGCTCAACCTCCAGAAGAAGACTTTCCACTGGCTCCTTTGGTTTGGGGACTTTCCTGCAATCAAGTAGGTTTCATCATCAGGGAAGTTCCTTAATATTCATTTGAAACTCTCCCTTGTTCATTTTCTCCTGCTCCTCAGTCCAAAGCGGTGCTGCTACTTTTCCACCTGTGGCCACAAGAATGTGTGAATTAAACATGACTAGCCTGAGTGCTGCCAAAGACCTGGCATAATCATCATGTAGATGTGCTGGAGTCAGAGCTAAGGGAACAGTGGAAAATCCCGGACTATTTGGGCTGGTGTAACCGTGGGGGAATACATTTATATTTCGAAGCAGAACCCGTAGGAGGTGAGAGACTGGAATACCTGTTACGAGACAAACACACTGCATGCGTGAGTGGTGAGAGGTATGCTATGCGTGAAAAGCATGCTATAGTCACTCGGATCTTCATTGCCACGCATTTGCATTTTCACAGACCTGCATTTTGCATGTTGGCTTCTGTTCTACTCAGGAGAGCACATAAAACTCCCTGTTCCCGAAGAAGGGTGTTTGTACCCAAAAGCTTGCAAAGAACAATTTTTCCAACTATTTAGTTGGTATAATAAAAAATATCACATCTACCCAAAGAGCCTTGTCTGCTTTGGTCAAGACAGCCGAGGGGGAGAAGGTGGTGCAGGTTTGCCCAGAAGGACTTTCTGAATACCTAGCTGTAAGGAGACACTTTGCCCTTCTGGATTAAGTAAGACTTATGCAAGTTTTCTGTTGGGGTTGTTTTTGGTTTATTATATTGCATTCTGAGTTAGATGAAGTTGTGTGTGCTGTCACCATGTCTTCCAGGGCTGTGTCTTAACTTAGGCAAACTTTTTCCTGCTGTTGCTTGTCATGTGCTTGAAGTGGAAAATTGCTGTGTTAAGTAAATGCTCCCTTCAGAGAATGGACTATTCTTTTTTAAGCAGTTATGTATTCAGTGCCACTACCCAAAGTGTAATATTAAGTCTGGTAACAGTGGGTTTACTTGAGGACACAGTTTAATAGGCCAAACGCACAGACCAGCTGAAGGTTTGTGTGACTCATGGGAGAATGATTTACAGGGCAAGTTAAATATCAGGAAATGGAATAAAATATTGAAAGCTTCTAATTCACCCTCAGATTTTTCAAGCCTCATTTGTGCTTTACATCAAGCTGACTGGACGTCGTTAGATTGATATGTTACCAGCAAATATGTGTCTGGCTTGGTTACATTTTTGCTGGCAAAATTCATCATATGCAATTTGAATGCCAGCTCTCCCCTTAGATATTGCCAAAGTTAATTTCTTTAATAGAAATAAATGCAAATGGCACTGAGAGATGATTTTCTACTGGCCTCTAGGGCAAATCCATCCCTGATATAATTACACTTGGTAACTCAGGAATTAATTTAGCTTTGCACCTTTACTCCCAAAATGCCTTTACTCCAGTTGGCCTGGAAAAAGATTTCTGCTAAGGTTTTGTATAACAAGGACTTTGCAACTGGTTCCCTGCACCATTGCGAAGAGAGTTCGGGGCACTCTTTTAACCGTTTGAAAAAACGTGTGCTGATAACCAAAATGCTGTCAAGTACTTTTTGTACTGCTTTGTGTCTTGTAAAAAGACTACTAAAGCCCACAAAGCCATTTGAATGGTCAACCTCACCAGTTGGTTTAAGAGCTCACCAGGCTGGGAGAATCAGACAATTCAGAATAAATCAGCATAACTTTTTATTTCCCTCCTTGCTTAGCTAGTGTGCTGACTTACCTTCTTTCCCTGGAGGACTGTGTTGACCTGTGTGTTTTTGGAGTGAGACAGTAGGCCTGGAAGCTGACAGCTGAATTGCAACCTTCTTGGCAGCAGTGTAAGATGGGGAAAGATGCTGATTCCTAGGTTAGGATATGACTGTATCTATAACAGGTCATGTCTAGGTCCCCAAAGATCCTCTCAATTCTTCAGGTAAGCCAGGATTTGGGATTTCTAAGCAAAGACAGCAAATCATTAAGAGAAACCCATTACACTTCCACGGTTCCCACAGGAATAGAAAAAGGCTTAGCAGTTCAGCTTTTAAAAAACTTACTCCAAGCTG
Source organism: Caiman crocodilus (assembly GCA_030014935.1). Classification (NCBI taxonomy): domain Eukaryota; kingdom Metazoa; phylum Chordata; order Crocodylia; family Alligatoridae; genus Caiman; species Caiman crocodilus. The sequence goes on from JAGPOW010002149.1 coordinate 12,115,080, forward strand.
AACCTCAAAGATTCAAGAGTCCCAGGGGTATTTACTGCTCCATCGGTGTCACAAGTCCTTTGAGGAGGATGAAGTTCTGGAGCGTAGGCTCTCTGATGGTGGCAGCAGTGTGATCCTCCTCGCCAAGCTGATGAGTTAGAAAGCCTAGACTGCTCGGCTCTTTCCGCGAGCGCGCCACTGTTCCTCGCCTCTGAAGAGTGGCCTCTATAAGCCAGGAAAACGCGTGCTGTCAAGAAGCCAAGGGATGGGACAGTCCTAAGGGTTTGACTCCTCTTCATGTGACAGGGAAGTAATGTTATGTGACAAACTGAGAGAAGGTGTCATTGCCTAAGGCAGCCTCAACTACGCACTTGCCAAGCACCAGGCACATTGCAGCAGTGACTCGTGCTTGCTTCTCTCAAGGGGTGGGTTTCCTTAGCCTTTAGCAGCAGTTCTGCAGCGCCCTGGCGAGGCGACCCTCTCCAACTCTTCTGACTGATTTCTTCTTGCTGTCGGGTGAGACTGATCTTTTGCTGCCCAGTGGATCCCAGGTGTTTTTTTATAAAAGGTTTAGACAAGCCAGTTCCTTTGGTTCTGACCTGAGCACGAATCCTTTGGCATTACTGAGCAGGGAGTCCCTTTTTATTTATTGCTATTTATTTGGTTTGATTTCTGAATGCAAAATGTATTTATTCTGGATCCGGTGCCAATACATTCACCAAAGTAATGCGGGACAAGACAATGCAAGAGATGACAACAGAGCAAGGGAAATATAAATATTGGCCAAGTAATTACAGTCAGCTTCTGTAAGATTTGACAATCATAACCTAGGGGTGTCTCCCATTGGATTGCTCTTTTGCTTTGGTGGACTTGGTAATCAGTGAACCAGTTTAATTTTTTTTGCACACCCCTGCAAGAGTCAAAGCGTAATTCATACCCTGGAAACATGGACATCAACTAACTCATGGGAGATGACTATTGCCCAGGACTGCTCCAAATGGAGGAAGAGTCTGCTGCAAGGATCTCAGTACTTTGAAACCTTACCGTGACAACAGGAGACAGACAAATGCGAGAAACGGCGTGTCATAGACTGAATCAAGACTCCAGAGCCACCCACCTTGCATGGAAGCCGGTGACTTAGTTGCAACAGAGTCTGTCGCTCCTGGATTGGCCTTGTCAGTCATCTTGGGACCCACAGGTAAAGCAGTCATGGAAGACAATCATCCTTGACTGCGAGGGATTGCTGATATGCAGGACAATAGCTGACCATATCGATAGAGAATTATAGGCCCTGCTGTAGAGGGGGCTGAGGAGTGTCAGAGAGGGGGAGCTGGAAGGACGGGGGTTGAGGACCAGAGGAGAGGTGAGGGAAAGAGGTTGCTGGATAGAAGAGAGAGCTAGAAATGTTCAGTGTGATTCTTCTCCTTGCTGAGTCCAATGGACAGCGTAGGAGATGGTGTGCACTGCCCATCTTTGCATCCTCCAGCCCCCTCTGGGTTGAGAGCACTGTAGAGCCTGGACAGTTCTTGGTGCAAAGTCCTGTAGCTCTCACAAAGATGAGGGTTTGCCAACCAGCTGAGCATCATATACAGCCACAAGAAACACCTATGTGGGGCTGCTAACGTACTTCGGCCTTTTGCTATAGGTCTGTAGAAAGGAAAGGGCAGTGCTGCTGGGGGACTCGGCTGCCCCTCTCCCTCAGAAGCTGCTGGCATTGCTGGTAGTGTCCATGCCCGAGACTTTAGCCTGGAGCTATTTCAAGACTCAGGAAGTGTTTCCCAGGGTCTTGTGTGATCTCTTGCATTTGCAGCTGGTGGGCTTTATGGGAGCTGCTCTGGCTGCAGCAGTGCTGTGTTAGATCCGACACGTGTGTGATCTCAGCTTTATGCAGCTCTGCCTGTCTTGACCTTTCCACACCTGCGTTGGCTAGATGAACACCTTGCCGGGGTCATTTGACCCCTGTACTCTTTCCTGCCAATGGCAGGAGGTCCAACTTGATGATCTGCTCAGTTCCCTTCCAACCCAACTAACTATGAAACTATGAAACAAAGGGCCAGAGACAGGACATTGTTGGAGGCAAGCTCTGTCCCAGAAAAGCTCTCTCCACTCTTTTGCAGTTTTGACCACTGCCTATTTGCAAGTGCCCTGGCTGTGGAGGGACTGGGAGCTAAAGTTATTCAGGGGGGAACAGATCACTAAGTTGCACAGCGATGGCTGTTCCCCATGGAAAACCCCTGGAGTGCAGTCCAGCCAGGAATAACACTGAGGCATGGAAAGTGCTGACTGCCTTTCTCTTTTAGACTCTGAAAAATGAGAGGCAAGGCTACCGTGTCATCCACACCCCCAGCTGCTCTATGTTGGCGAGGCTTCCTAAGTGTTCAAGTTCATCTTATTCTCTTTCAGGGTCAGGTAGGTACAACCTAAGCTGTATATTGCAAAAGCCCTGATGAGTAGGATAGCCCCTTTGCACCAGGTGTTGCACGAACATTTTGTTTCCCATGCGTGACTATTTGTGTGTTCAGGTGAAATGCAGAAAAGGCTGAGTTCTTCGGTCTCTGAGATGACCGACACATTTCATTATCAGTGTCAGTGCGGGAAACTCCACTCCAGCACTGCCGCTGTGTGTGGGAGCCTCTATGGCTATGCCCCCAGACCCTGGCAGTGTGTCTGTCTGCGTGTGGGAATGCCCTCCTGGCAGACTCCTGACCCGATTCTTACCGGGGAGAGAAGATACAGTGGCGGTGTGAGCATTTACATAGGTAAGGGGCCTCAGTGCAGAGATGGAGGTATTTCAGTGGTGAGTGCAGTGACCCTTATATACAGATGTGAATGTTGTGGCTCTGGCTCCTATGCAGTGCAAAAGGGCTTCCCCATATCATGGGAGTTTCCATTTCTGTATCCAACCCTCCACGTGCTTCCTCTTGATCTCCCTCTTCTCCGTCCCTTGGCCTGGATGTCGGAGAAGTGGAGGGCCTGAGCCACAGAGAGAGTCGGCACGTGACCAGCAGCGCATCCACTCCCAACTTTCTACTTTGGTTGGTTACTCTTACTAAAGACAGCGAGGAGACTGGTGTATTTTTCAGTCTTCCAGGAGACATTGAGGACTTTCAGCTGCAATCTCTTTATTTTTATCCCAACAGGAAGCCAAGACAAGTAGGAAAGGCAGGAAAAGCTAAGAAACAAAAACTTGTGCCCTCCAGGGAGGGTGAGTTATGCATCTTGGAGATATCCGACTACAAGACGGGCTATATTAGACGCGATTCCCAGGGAAGGCTCCTGGTCTGGGCTGAAAGGATGGCTCCAAAGAGAATCCTTTGCTGGGTCCAGACTCAGGTCTTCCTTGTTTAAATTTCTCCCTTAGAAATGAACAAAAGCAATCACCAGCTACAAAGCAGCCTGTCTCCTACTCCTCCTCAGCAGGCGAGTTTCTTTCTTCCACACTTGTTACTTGGATAGAAGAGGTAGGCTCTCTTGTAAGTGTTCAGAGTGCGCTTGAAGCATAAGGCAGCCTCCTGGTCACATCTGCAAATTTCATTTTTGCAGGAGTTGGAGGTATTGACTAGAAGAAACAGACACATAATGATCTTTAGCAGCTCTGCTCACATGGCCATCATCACCTCTGTCACTGTGCAGGTCTGTGACCAGAGCCAGGCTTCCAGCATACACTGACTAGCAAGTGTTCCCACAGAGGATTCAGATCTGTAGATCAGCCGCCACAAATGTACCTTGTGGTACAGATCTGTAGGGGCACAGGCAACCCAGCTGGGTGGAGATCCTTGCTAATCCCAGTCCTAGCAGTTTAGGGATTGGGAACCACTCCTCTCTGACACAGGTGGAGCAAATTACTTGGCGTGGTGAACTGATTCTGCTCATTGGGTGTGTCTACACACGCAAATAGTATGAATGAATATATACTCCAGCTCAATCTGAGTAGACTAATCCCAATGTCACTGTCTACATGTGTGTTTAAGCCCAGTAATTTACTGTGCTGCTGGGTACCACTTGTATCTGCCAGGACTAGCCAGCAGCACAATAAATTAGTCTACTGTGCCCTAATTGCCATGCACATGTAGACAGTGATGATTTAATATTCAGCAAATAAGTTTGCTGTGCAAGAAAGCATTGAGATGTAAATGTATGGAGCAAAGCTGACTCCTAGTGGAGCGTTAGCTTGACACTGCAATAGTTGTGGATGGCTGATGGACATCTACATCTAATCTAATCTGAGGATCTGTCTATCATGGATTTGGCAGCATGTAGAGTGTCACTTTATTAAGCAGCATCTGTTTTGTTCCTTTTGCAATACAATCCCCCCTACAGTCCACTTGCTGCTTTTGCTAGTCAGCTGCACAGCCCATGTAACTGAACTCCAGATGCATCACAACATCCTGGCCCCACGATAATGTAGCTCCGGACTCTCGCTTGCTCTTAACTGTCAAGCAAGAGTAGCAAGAAAAAGAGACACAAGAGGCCAAAACTGAGTCACAGATTTCCTGGTGAACACATTCATCCTTTCTACAAAACAGCATATGCACTTATGTATACCTATCAGTCAGCTTAGCTCTTTATATTATATATCTGCCACCAGGTATATATATCAGTGGGACAGAGAGATGGAGAGACAGATAATGGTTGGTTCTTGAATTTGGGATAGCACCTATACCCAATTATCAATGAGTCTGGGGGAAATGGGTGACCTTCTGGCAATACTAGAGGCCAGGATGGTTTGAGCAACAGCATCCCTACATAGCCAGGTGGCTTTCCTTTTCCATGTAGGTCAAGGACCGGTGTTAAATTAGTGCCTGCCATGCATGCAGCTTGCATTGAGCTCTGAACTGATCAGAAATGCTCAGCCATTAATTGCCAAGATCCTGTAAGTTTGATTGTCTGTTAAAAAGCAGGTGTGCAATGCTGGAGCCCACATTGACTGCATGCTGTAAGTTGGACTACATTTAGTCCAGACCTTGGAATAATTTCCCCACTTTTGGACCTTCCTGGCTTTGATCCAGTCAAAGAAACTGCAGTACAATTGGTCTATGGAAGAGAAAAATACTCACGGCAGGTGATGCTTCCTTTCCTGATTCTGTAACCATACCAAGTAAGTACGGGGTTTTTACACCCCCTTTGCTTAGCCCTTTTGTAGCAGCAGTCATGGGCATGGCAGCACCTTGAGGGAAAACCCACAATGCAGTCAGGCCCTGGTTACAAGGACTGAGAATCCCCCTGGATCATACACAGAAGAGAATGCCTATATTGGACTCCCTTACCTGTGCAAACTCCCATTCATCTGGCCCCTGCTCCCCCTGACTGGGGTAGAAACTTATTTTAAGGAACTGTGCTTTGCTTGTTAAGGCAACATTAACGCCCAAGACAACCATAATTCACATGCCTTCCTACCCAGATACCTACATACCCAATATGCTGAGATGCTTGCTATCAGCAGAGCAAACCTTTATTCAGTGCCATCTTATAATGATGAACATATAAAGGGTTTTACATAAATATGCGCCTTAACTCCCATCAAGACTAATCCTTTTTTGGTGGACTTTCCCAGCTTGCCAGGAAAGCATCCATTTTGCTAAAGACAGAGTTACATTTGTGTGCTTGCATAGGACTGGGAATTACCAGGACTTGCAGACTGCAGCCTGCACTAGATAATAATGGATCATTACAAAATAATCTGCATGCCTTCCTGACACTAGGCACGTGATAGTCATCTCATGTTGGCTATATGTTGTCTGTAGTCACTTAAAATGATAGTGCTCCTGGTACTACTCACCAATCAGTAGCATCCACTGGAGTTCCCTTTCCACCTAGTCCACAGAAACATCCATACTTATTATAGGAAAATAAGGCATTTTTCCCAGTTGTGGCTTTGATCATTTTCCCAAATTGTAAGGCATTCCCATGTGCCAGAACCACATCTTCAAAAGAACAAAGGGGAATAGTAAATTCAGCAGCAAGGGGAAACAGTCCCTGGAAAGGATTGAGGCTGATGTTCAAAACAGAAGAATTACAGAGAAATTATCAAGTTTGAAAATTTCCCCCAAGTGGCAGCACAAGGTGTGTTTAATTACCAACAAACACAAGCTTCATCCATCTGTTTTCTCTTCACTTTTCTCCCAGGACATGAGTTCAGGACTCTCCTAGTAGCTGTTGTTGATAGCATGTAAAATAAACAGCTCGGTGCTCTGTTTTAAGTGCATGTGATAGGGCCGGAGTGGTGTTGTAGCTGCGATGGTCCAGGAAATGTGATGTTATCGATGGTTGCAGGGGAAACGCAAAACCCTGAACTCAAGAATTGGCTGTGAAAGGGAATTTACTACTTTCCCTGGATATTTATTTTAATAACTCTACAAGCTATTAGGTTCTTCATGACAATTTTGAGCAAAAGCTTTGCTCCTCCCCGGGAATTTTCCAGAGGCATGAGTATAGACTGGAGAGCCATGAAGGCTGACACTAGCTCTGCCGTATGGGCCTCATGTCAGTACTGGGTGCCCACAGCTCCCGCTGAATTTAATTGCAGTTATGGGTGCTCAGCATTCATTTAAATCAACCCCACAACCTCTGCCTTAGTTTCAACATCTGTAAAATCATGCGGATTTACCTCCTAAAATGTAGAAAATATGATAAACTTGAGCTCTAACACAAATAATTATTATTTTGTCTTAAAAAAGATATCATGGTATATCATGAATAAAGTGAATCCCTGGGCTACAAGTATTTGGGAGCTTAATGGCCTCATTCTACATTCCCTTAGAAAAGAGTTTTCTGTACTTACAGCAGATGAGGAACACAGCAATTAGCAAGAGACTTTTCATTGCCATGTCAGTCCTGAGGATAGACCGCACACAGACCTAGACTGTCTCTTCAAAGTTGTACCTGAACTGAACCTGGGCATTAAATATGATTTTGGGGAAGCTTGTTATTATGCTGAAAACTCATAAAAAATGTTTTCAACCAAGCAAGCAAACAGAGATAATCAACTGAAACATCTGAGCATTGGGGAAGGGAAAGAAAACATTTATTTAGAGTTGCTTGAAGGATATCGCTGACTTTGAACATGTCTAGGCTTCTGCAGTGTTTTGATCTGACACATATGTTCAGTGTAAATCATTTGCTGATAAGCAGTATTCCCTCATATATTTTTAATGCGTAGGGATCCTTTAATCTTTTCCTGTTCGCTGGGCCAAGAGCCCTGCTATTGATTATGTACGGTCTCTGTCTTGTTTCTTTTATAACCATCCCGGTTTTAATTCTGTGATCTATATTTATTTGTGGGGAAAGCATTTGGTTAACGGGAGAGGTATATAAATGAGAAAGAAGTTCAAAGATATCAAAATGTCAATACAGAACAGATGGGTTTTGGACAGCAAAGGTGTAAAACCTAATGAGTCAGGTGTGCTTTGTTGTTGAGCAGTGTAAAAAGACACAACCTTAAGCATGTACAAGGAACTCTTTTAGTCCCCCTGACAGACCAAGCAATGCAAACCAGAAGAAAGCTAAATGATTAGACAGCTTGCTGGCACGCATCAGAAATTAATCATTTTAAAGAGACACAGACAAGTAACTTTACATCTCCAAATTCAGGGTCTCTTAAGGGGGTTTGCCCAAGCTAATAAACTTGATTTTTTTCATGATACTGATATTAATCGTGAATAACTCCAATGAAGACAGCAGAATTACACCAACCTAAAAATGGCATAAGTGAAAGGAGAATTAGACCATAATCTTATGCTGACACCCTGATCCAGATTAACTAGCATCTTACTCCCACTGAATTGTATGGGTAGCCTTTATATTCATTCAGGGCTACATCTGCAGAGGTGCTAGAGCATCACAACACTGGGCGCTGCAGCTTCTAGTAGCATTACGGCTTGGTGGAATTTAGGGCCCTGAGTTGGGCATCTAGGTCTGCTGGGGGCAATTCCTGTCACCTGAGAAAGGGACCAGGATGCTAAGTTAGTCAAATGGAAATACCCTGTCCCCTCTGGGATTTAGGGGCCTGTCTCCCCTCAGTCTGATGTGCGTCCTCGAGTGCGGTGCCTTCATTCCCTTTGCCACAAGACACACCTAGAGGAGGCTGTGTCCATGCCCAGCATTTGATGCAGTAGCTCAGTGGTTAGCATGCACCAAGGCTGTGGGAAGCTTGCACCAGTTCCCTTCTCAGACGGCCAGGATTTGAACCTGCGTCTCCCATATGAATGCTCCAGCCAGGTTTCCACTTTGCACGGAATAACATTCACGAGTCAGAGAAGGAACAACTCTACAGTCAAGTGGTTTGGCCAGTCATCTGGAGGGTGGGGATATCCAGGCTCCAGTCCCTACTCCAGTGACAGCTAGTGCATTTTCTATTAAGTATGGGCTTGAAGGCAGGGCTTTGTGCTCTCAGGTGCCCTCACAACTAGGTTATGGGGCCACGCTCACTCTCCGTCTCAATGAATATTTAATTGGGCCACGTGAAGTGGAACAGCTTCACCGGCATCTAAGAGAGCGCTCGGAGAATCCCCTGCAGCCGGCAGGCGGGAGAGGCAGCTTGACATCCTCCCAGGCTGATGACGAAATTCTCCGCGGCTTTCCCACAGCCTGGGCTGCCGCTTCTAGCTGTTGAACACCAGCAACATCGCTACTGCTGCGTCTGGGGCCCGGCCTGGTAGGACGCAGACCCAAACGCCCATTTTTTTCCAGTGAGGGCTGTTGCCAGAAGATGCTTCTGGGGCTGCTGGTCCTTCCTTAAGTGGAAAACTGTGCTGTCACCGGCGATTCTATTTCTTCCTTCAAACAGCCTGCACATCACATTACAATGCCACCGTCTGTCAGTGCCCAGAGACCGGCATGCGGTTGAGGGCATAGATTGAGATCATAGAAAATTCAGGTGGGAAGGGACCTCGGGATATCCCATCTAGTCCAACCCCCTGCTCCATGCAGGACCAGCCCCAGCTACATTGTCCCAGCCAAGGCTTTGTCTACCCGGGTCTTAAACACCTCCATGATTGGAGGCTCCCTGCGTAGCCTGACTTGTGCCTATGTGGCAGTGGCAGGGGAGCCTGAAGGAGCCAAGGCCACCAGAGCGCTCCATGCTTCACACCATGACCCCTGTGGCGCCTACATGACCCTTGCAGCACCTGCATGACCTTTGATGCGCCTACATGATCTTCGCGATGCCTACATGACCCAGGCAGCACCTGCATGACCTTTGCGGCGCCTACATGACCTTTGCGATGCCTACATGACCCATGCAGCGCCTACATGACCCATGCAGCACCTACATGAACTTTGCAGCGCCTACATGACCCTTGCGATGCCTACATGACCCTTGCGATGCCTACATGACCTTTGATGCACCTACATGACCTTTGTGATGCCTACATGACCCTTGCGATGCCTACATGACCTTTGATGCGCCTACATGACCCTTGCGATGCCTACATGACCTTTGATGCACCTACATGACCTTTGCGATGCCTACATGACCCTTGCGATGCCTACATGACCTTTGATGCACTTACATGACCCTTGCGATGCCTACATGACCTTTGATGCGCCTACATGACCTTTGCGATGCCTACATGACCCTTGCGATGCCTACATGACCTTTGATGTGCCTACACGACCCTTGCGGTGCCGAAGTGACTTCTGCTGTGCTGTCATGACCTTTGCTGCACCTACATGTAGGCAAGCCTTCGTTAGGGCACCGCTGGAAACACAACGGGGGACAACTGAGAGGACAGGGCAGGAGGGCCACTCGAGAGGATCCAGTGGGAGCTGCCTAGAGACATGAGCAGGGCCCAGACCCAGCCTCCATCCTGCTCAGATTGGGCAGGCGCGGGGCCATGGTGCTTGCGCATGCACGCCCTGGAGGACTGGGGCAGACAGCAGGGGCAACACTCTAGCCAGCCACCCCAGACTCTATAGTACTGGGGGCGACCCCTCCTCACTCTATAGTGCTGGGCGCGGCGCTCTAGCCAACCACCCCCTGCTCTGTAGCGCTGGGGGTGACACTCTAGCCAGCCACTCTATAGTGCTGGGGGCGACGCTCTAGCCCGCCCCACCTCGCTGCCCTCAGGGTTGGAGCGGCGCAGGCTCCTTCCTTCTGGTCAGTGGCGGAAGTGTCTGGCGGGCGGGGCTGGTTGCCGCGGCAACGCGGGGCTGTTTACGAGTGGGCCGGGGCGGGCGCGCAGGTGAGCCTCACGCGGCGGGACCCTCATCCTGCCCCGGGGCCGGGGGCCGCGGTCCGCGGGGGGAGCAGCGGGCCTGGGGCCGCGCAGGGATGAACCCCGCGGGGGCCCAAGCAGCCGGTGGGCGCCGTTGCCTTTGCCCCCTGCCGTGAGGGCCCGCGGGCGGGTCCCCACTGCCCTAAGCAGGAGGCCCACGGGCGTCCGTGTCTTTTCCAGCCCCGGTTCGGTGGATGAAGGCGGAGGGCCGTCCTGCGCGCTTGAGAGGAGGCGCCGGAGCATGAAGGTGGGTGACATGGCGGGGGCGGGGGGCACGTCCGTGTCCACGATACACCGCTGGCGCTGGGCTTCGGGCCGGCCGGGGGGTTCCCAGTCGGGCTCCACAGAAAGCTGGTTGTTTCTTCCTCCGCCAAACCACGTTATCCTGGCTCGGAGCCGCCGGGTCGCCCCCCACGTGCGGCCCATTCATCTTCCATCAGTGCCGTTGGCTTTGGGGCTGTTGGTGGGGCAAATTGAACCCCGTGCGGCGAAGGGTCGCATCGATTGACGATCATCCTGCTCCACCTTCGGCAAAAGGCACATGCGGCCGCGCGTAGAAAGCTGATGGGATTTTGAGTCGTCGCCCGCAGAAGGCTTCGGCGTATCAAGACGTCCGCAGTGGCTCAAGGGATTTAGAAGAAGAGACTTTTAAAAGTGCAGCTGATTTCGCCTCAAAGTCCCAAACTGGGAACATGCGGCTGCAGGGAAGCAACAGCAATGAATCGCTGCTACCTTCGATTAGTGCCTACTGCTGGAATAAAGCGCGTTGTTTATAATTTCCGCTCGACCCTTTTTCAAACGGACAAGAATGGTTTTTCTAACTGGTTTTAGATCAGTTTTAAAGGAGCTTTCAAACCCTGTGAAACCTCAGCAGACAAGTGCAAAACTGATTTGGAAGTCCCTCCACAGGCTGTTTGCAATTTAGTCTTAGGAGATTTCTCGTGAATATCCTCCGTCTTATGCACTGGGCATGCAACCTGTCTTCCTCCAAGTACCTCCCTTCCCCTTGCTTTCTGCTGCTGAACGCTGTCCTTGTGCCCTTTCCTTTTCACTTTTCTTGCCCACTTCTAGGATTTATCAGCTATATAATAGAGGGCTCATTATTTTTATTTGCTTAATATTAATTTATCCTGTACTCCTCTCCTTTTTTGTTTTCTTCTTTCTGTGATTTAGGGCTTAATGCTGGAAACACTTCCTAAAGGCAGCAGCAGGCATATGTACGCTCTGGCGACTGTGTATTATGTACCTCTTCAGTTGGAGTTAGGTCTCAAGTTCTGGTTCAGGCCCTGTGTTGGCCCAGTGGTGGTTGCCTCACTTGCTACTATACAAAGTCGCCCATGAAGTCGCTCTCTTGATGCGACTGGGAGCCACTAAAGATAGAAGGCATGATGTGCCCCTTAGCATGAGTTTGAAGAACTGGGACTTTGGGTTGTGTCGTAAGTTCTTTAGAGTTGGAGTCACACCAGGGAAAGCTGTTGTTATGAACATGCAGATTAGTACACACACTTTTCTGTTGCAATCCCCTTAATAAGAAGTGACATTAGTTAGGAATTAAAAATTTTAAAATATTACTAAATACAAGCCATGAAGTCAGTGAAGCTTTGCCACTGATGTAGTTGAGGTAGGGGGAATTTCTTCCTTAAAGAGGATAGATTGTGGGGTAAGGCACTCTTGAGATGTGGGTTCAGTCCTTGGCTCTTGCACAGATTTGGGCAGCGTTGAGAATCCTCTCTAGTTTCTTTGCAGCTCGACTTCCCCTGTGTAAAGCAGGGGTAACAGTACTTGTTCTGATCTTCCTACCCTGTCTATTGAGATAAGCAGCTGTCTGGTACAGTCAGTGTCTCTTCACATGTGTTTGCATGGTGCCTAGTACAATGGGTTTGGATCTCAGTTGGGGCTGTCACATGCTTTGGTAAGACGGATAAATAACACATCCCATCAATAAACGTAAATAATGACTTCCCTTATTTTAAATCCTTGAAGAACAATAAGCGCACGTGGCCTTTATGGAACATCTGCTGCATTTTCTGTGCTCAGTAAGCACTGGCATAAAGTGTGTGGCAGATAGATAGATAGATTTATAACTTTTCTTCCAAATGGTTTTATGAGTCAAGATCCCCCAAAGCTGTAGTTTGCATCTTAGTTGACTTATGCAGTCATCCTTTTTATCCAGGTGAATGGAGCGTATGCTACTTGTAGGCCCCTCTTGTGTGATATGAAAAAACAAGGTTCTGCTTGCTTTGTGTAACTACCTTATGGCATTTTTTTACTGCCCTGATGTCTTTAATCAGCATTTTCTTCCCCTGCTATAGCACACACTGCTATTGTGCCCTTCAGCACAGATATAACTGCATCATGTTTTAAGTGTGTAGCTTGTAAAGCCCTTTGGGATCCCTCTGGAAGTGAGGCACTTCTGTTTGCATCTACAACACAATAGGTGTTTGATGTATTTACAGACCTAAAAAGGATGGCTCACACGCAATAGAAACTTGACCAGGTATGAAGCCAGCATCTGGGACTATATTCCATGTCTCTATACCTGACTTTACCAAACAGTATCGTTGCTGCGTTCTTATGCAGAGAATCGGCACGTGCCAAAATGCATTGCTGTAACATTAAACCCTGGTGTGGTGTGACAATGGGATATGCCCATAAAATTAAATGCTCTAAAGGGTTTTCTTTTTTGCTGATTCCTATAACTATTCCCTTCCCTCTGCCACCCTGTGTACAGGTGTCTTGAGAAGCAATGGCCACAGCAGCACGTCTGAATATAGCACCATCTGAATGCAACACCCCTTCAAGCACTGCAGGAACTTTCATTTGGCAGTCAAACACCATCAACATGCACGTCACCAGGCCGAAATCTGCCAAGGGACGTACCAGATCAAGTTTGAACTACTCCCACAGTGTGGAGGCCTGTTCTTACAGAGTGCCATCCTCCCCTCAGCCAGCAGCTCCCTATGAAGCAGCAAACAGTCAGAGAGCATCTTCTACAAAGCCATCCTACCAACCAGGCCAGGTGTCACCTGATGAAATCCCAGAGCTCCTCCAACAGGTGCCTCTGAGGACCTCCTCTTCCCTAAATAAGTACAGAGTGCTTCCTTCCATCAGCAGGAAGGGTCTGGGGAAGAGTGCTGTGGAAACAGTGACTGAGCAAACCAATAAACTGAAAATGAGCAACAGACAGGAAGAGGAGCAAGAAACCAAAGCTTGTACTGGAGAAGCAGTATTCACCAGCACAGTTGAGAATGTAGGGGTTAGGTCACGTGCTCAGTCCCTCACATTTGAGAAGCCCCTAAGAAAAACCAGAGAAGGTACTTCATCACTGGTTTTAAACTTGGAGGAGCCATCCAAGAAAGAGCCTAGATTGCTGCTTGCTGTTAGGTCTCCTTCTGGTCAGAGATTTGAACATCATTTCAAGCCTACAGATAGCCTTCAAACAGTCCTTGCTGTGGCAGAAAAAAAGAATACCACTAAGTACATACACTGCAGTGTTGAAACTATGGAAGTGCCTAGGAGGAGCTTTTCTGACCTTACAAAGTCCCTGCAAGAGTGTGGAATCCTACACAAGTCGGTGTTGTGTATCTTACAGCAAGAGCAAGATGGAGATCTCTGAGTGTACACCCCCTATCACCCCAAGCATGTGACTTCTTGGGTGCCATGGATTTCCTTTTGATGAGTGGTGTGAAGAACTGAACCAGCCTGATGCGTCTTACTGGTCCAGTTCTTACTCCTGTCTTCCAAGCAGTTGCTTTGCAGTAGACTGGTGTATAAAAGGAGTATACTGAAATACACTTTAAAATAATTAAGTAGTATGTACATGCCTCCTTAAGAGGCTGTATTTTCCATGTGTACAGTCTCATTTTTTGAGAGCTGGTCATCAGTTCTTGGGCTTTTTAATATTTCTAACTGTTGTTTTAAAACAGTTTCAATTCTTCTAGGAAGACCTAAAACTTCTAATGCACTCTTCCTTGGGTGGGAGGCCTGTCTTTCATCTTTACTTTGCTCAAAGAAGGTACCACTTCCCAAGATGGTTTCTGATCCCAATTAATACATGTGGTTGGGAAGATGAAAGCAGCACTCCTTTTGTTCCTTACTATTCCATTATCTTCATCATAAAGAACTATCTTATTGGCTTCAAGAGCAGCTACAACCCAGGTAGTGACTCAGAACACTGTGTGAAAGCAATAATACATAAAAAGTATGCGAGAAGAAATAAGTTTTGGGCTGGGTTAAAGTGCAAGGTCAGGGATAAGTACAGTCAAGGTTGCAGCTATTCCTGGACAACTTCAGTGCCTCTCCCAAGAGCGTGACTGGCTTTGTCCTCTTAAAAAAAAAACAAACCAGACCTCCTGGTAAGAAGGCCTGACTGACTGTGGTAGAACCTGGCAGGATGCTGTTATGCTTATTAGGTTTTTGTTTTTTCTAGTGCATGAGGTCCGTAATTAAGGGTGGCTTATCTGTGGTAATTTCCATATTCCAGCGCTATTGTTTGTTAACTGATATTGCAATTTAACATTCTCTTTATATTGAAATGAGTTCACCTGAGCAATTGCTGCTTTGGAGTCTGGCTACACGTCTGAGCAGAGTACTGCTGGGGCTGGTAACCTGGTAGACTATCCCTCCTTTAATGGGGGCTCTTCCAGAGTGATTCATTTTCTGTTTCAGAAAATCAGCCTGCCAGAGTAGAGTGACTTTGGCTTTGTTTGGTATTAATACATTGTTGTGTGTGTGCTAAAATTCTCCTCCCCTGTTTTCAGTGGTAAAATCTTACTGTTTATGTGCAGTGGCTGTGTTTGTATCCCCTGTAATAGGGAATGGATTAACCTATGTGAATGGACAGCTTGCCAAATAGGCTATTTAGTATTACAGGTTAAAACTTTTTGCCTTTGTGTAATGGCCAAACCAATTAAAAAAAAGGTTGCTAGAAAACTTGCTTCTGTTGTGATCACACGTGCTGAATTATTCAGTCCAAAACAAAAATGCCTGGACTGGTAATTAAGCCCTGTGAAACAGAATGGTATTTCTGCTGAAATGTGAGAATTAGCTGATGCTGCAAGCGATGATATTTTGAATTTGGTATGAGGAATAGCCCGATAGATTCATATTTGCATTCTTACAGAGAATGCAGTTATCAGAACTTACAGCTCATGATTTAGAAATCCTTTTGGGAACCTGATGGAACATGTCCTAGCAGCAAGGTGAGAAGGATCTGTGTGATTCACTTTCTATATTGAAAAATACAAGCCAAACTTCTTGAACCTTTTGTTGGCTGCTGGCAAGAAATGGCTGCTTAAGTGGCAGAGCTGAGTTTTATATATAGTATTGCTGACCAATGCACTGAATATGTAAATCTGCTACCAGTAAGAAAGAATGGAGGCATCTTTCACTGGAAGGGCTCCATTCACTTTTAATAAATACGCACGTATAACCAGTGGTTCCCTGCTCTGCAGAGTGAGGTTCTTCTTTTTAAACACCTAGTAGTGAAATGTGACCAAAGCTCAGTTAATGTTGTACAGTTAATGTACAGCTGCTTCCTCCTCCACAGAGAGCCCTGATGGTTTTCCAACCCATTCCTTTAATGCAGCTGCTCCGTCATGCTTCACAATTTTGCTAGGATTAGAGAATCACCTGCTGTAATGGCAGCTATTGAGATAAGTGTCTTCGAGGGCTTTGCCATAAAAAGAGAACTGCAGCTTGTCACAGGCACTGTTAGGGTGGTCACTACAGACTTAGTGGTCACCTCTTTCTGTCCCCAAAGCACCTGCTCAGCTAGTCACATGACATGCAGCAGGAAATGGTGGTAAATCAGGCTTATGAAATAAGCACTGTCACTTGATTTATCATTTGTGATGTGTGTATGTTATGTTTAAAGATTTTTAAATAAACTGCTTTAACCGTGTGTAATGTTAAGACCAATAAAGATTTTCTGGCTGCAGCTTGGACTTGAATGAATGTATTGTATCAAGAAGAGGTTTGACTTAGCTGCATTTCTTCATACTTTACCAGCAAACTCAATTACTGCTTTATAGAATGGCAGAGTGAGTGTTAATTAGGTGCTTTAGAGAGCCAAGCGTGGCTTCCACCGTTCTGCTTGGACCTCTCCTTTATTCAGGCAGTCTGGCAACTTGTTCCATAACATTTGTGTCCCAGTCCTCAGGAAGAGAAAACAAGGTAAAGCTGCTAGCATGTGTGGTAGCCAGGAAATAGATATTGGTCTGCAAGTACAATTAATAAATATAGGACTCGTCATTCATCTGGTCTTTCACACTGAAATAGCAAACGCTGAATTCTGAAAAACAGGACAAAAGCTGGTATTTGATCCAGTGATTAAAGGAGGGTGAAGGAGTAAGAAAGAGCCAGAGTGACACAGCCAAAGTCACTGGTAACAGAGATCATAAGGCAATGCTATCTCCTCCCAAGGGAAGGAGAGGTGTCATATAAAGCCAGATGGGACCATTGTGATCTTCTACTGTGAGCTAACACTTTCCTGAATTAATTAATTTGAACTAGAGTATAGCTTTCAGAAAAACATCCCATCTTAATTTAAACATCAGCAGTACTAGGAATTTATACCAACCCTCACTAAGCTGTTACAAGAGTTGTTACCTTTACTCCCAAAACTTTGTGCCTTTTTCTCAGTCCGCATATTTTTAGCTCTGGCCTCCAATTATTAGATCTTTTTACATTGATGAGCTTGTTGTTGAAGTTATTCTTATATTGATACTTATACAGACTGATCTCTTCAGGTCCTTCTTGGGTAGCAAAATAGATTGAGCTCCTGGAGCAGACATCTCACAAATCCTATGTAAATTTTTGCTTTGCATCTAATTTGTTCCAGGTTTATCCTTTTACAGATGCAGTCACTGAAGGCAGAGTAGGTAAGGTGTCTTGCTACAGCCCCAGTCATGAATTTGGCACAAGTTTTCAGACAAAGCTTAAAGGTCACCTCCCCATAGGACAGCTACCAATTGGTTCCTAAGGCCACTGATACTTGTTTAAAGGCAAAATGGGATCTGATTCCCTGATCCTAATGATTTTGGATGCTTATCTTGCTGGGATCCTATGACCCCAGCTGACTTCCTGCCCTATGGGCAGGGGGCTGGACTCGATGATCTTCCAAGGTCCCTTCCAGCCCTAATGTCTATGAAGTCATGCCTTCTGCCATGGCCTGATGCATGCTTTTGGGATTGTGGATCAGTTCCCAATTGTGACCTACTTGCCAGTGCAGGGGGAGCCTAGGGCCACAATTCCCTGCCCTGGGAAGTTGTTAGCTGGTTGCTAGATGATTAGCAAACTTGCCTGCCTCTGGGACTACATTCAGGCTTGAGCCAGGCCTGGTGCAGTGCCCTGAATTGGCTGACCAGCAGCTGGATTGGAAATGGAGGGGGCTTAAACCTCCTAGGAGCCAGCCAGCTTAAGAGCAAAGGGCTCAGGTTGAGGAGTCAAAAAGATGGCCAGACCTGATGCTACCCATATAATTCCCCTCTGCCACATGATATAGAAAATGGTATATTGTAACTATGTTAGCCCAGCAATGGGGTGGAGTGTTGAGTTTTTGATGTGCAGTTATTGCTAAGACTTTGAGGCAGGAAGGGTTTTGGTATCGGTAGACATTAGCGAGGAATAAAATCAAGCTGATTTTGTTTGTCATCCAACTTGGTTTCATGGTAAATGACTAGTAGGATGCATTCAGTACAGGGAGATGTCCATGTGTAAGAAATGCAGCAACAATTGTTACATTGCAATCTTGGGTCCTGAATGGGCATGCCGTTCAGAAGAAAACCTGTCTAAACTTCTGCCTCAGGCCCCTTACACAAGACATTTAACAACACATGGAGAGCAGAGGAAAAGAGTAGCTGAGGCAAAGTTCTGTATGTGCTCTTTATTCCAATTAAAAGTACATTAGAAACAGCACACAGGACCAGCAGCAGCGTTCATGACAGTTCAACCCAATGCACTGCTGTCAAAAGGTCATTCAGCTGTATTATTAAAGTAGGTGATCGAACAAGTCTTCCACTCGACACGCAAGCACTCACTCACCTGCCACTTTAAATAGGTTTCCAACAGAATAAAAATAGATACACCCCAGAATACAAAAAGTTTAGATTTTAACATTTTTTTTTTTTTCACTAAAGCCTTTATACAAATTGATAAAAGGGTGCACAATTTCCTAAAATTTTAGGTACATTTTAAATGAGCCTTTTTTTACTTGGTAAAAGGATCCATGTTCCTGTCTTTGAACAGAATATGATGGCCAAAATTGCAATGAAAATTCAGAGCTAAATTTACAATTTATACATTTATTTTTTAAGCGATTCCTGTACTGAATAGCAGTACAATGGCTGCTTGTGCATGTCCCATTTTTCCCAAAAGAACTGTGCACCACACGGTTAACACTTGGGAGCTTATTTCTCTGGGAAACTTGGGGGGGGGAAACAAAAACTCACACATTTTCATTTGTGCACAGTAAGTGGTCCCAACACAACTGAAAGCCCAAATATAGCAGTTCTCAAAACCATCTCTGGTAAGGATCACCTCAGGGGCAAGGTCTGCAGGGACTGATGACCTGTCTTTCTTTCTTTCTTTTTTAAATTAAATACAAAGCACAATGAAAGTGGAGTGCTTCCCATGAGTATTTTGGCTGAGCGGTTTAACTCAAGACTGTGATACTGAAACATACTATAACAGGCAAATTTGGTGTTCTATATAAGGGTATTTTTGGTCAATACAAGCTGTCATGATTTTTCACCAGATAAATATTCCTGTTTGCATTATTGATTGGTAAAGTCCAACAGCTCCATGTGACGTCACAGGGAGCTGTCTGAACAACAGCAGCATTTTAAAACTGGCACCACCTAACTCATGGTAACTGTAACCCCCATTCCCCTATCAAAAGACACTGACAATTGTAGGGGTGAATTTATTTGGGAAATTAATTTGTACAGGTTCCTTTACACTGCTGATCCCTCCCTCCCCCTGGCCCCCACCTGAACCCAAATTAGGTTTGGCAAGGTTAAAAGCATCGTTTGAACTTCTAGAATCGTTAATTAGCACTTACATCACTGCACTGCTTTATGAATTGTGGCCATTCTAAAACAAAGTAAAACAAAATACTGCCCAGCAAAAGCAACACAGCACCAGTGTTTCAGAGTATGAACTACTGAAGATATCCTTTGGACAATCTACATAAGGAAAAGCAGGCAACTCCATCTGGAAGCCAGATAAAAATCATAAGTGCCAAGAAAAGAAAAAAAGAAATCTTGTCTCATACAAGTTTCATTTTGAGACCAAAAAAAAAAACCAGCTGCCTTTTTTTAGTCTATGTCCACATATATTTGGCTGTTGAATTTTAATAGATCATTTTTAGTCATGTTATAAAGTTATATCCCAATTAACATTGATAAAGTTTATTTTTATTTTATTCTTTCTAGATATTTACTTATTGGTCACTTTTTGGCAAGTGTATTTCATAGAATTTAAAATATCTTCCCATTTTAAGGCTAAACTAAGAAATGTTAAAAGCTTCTGTAAACATTTCCTCTTCCTTCCCATAGTTGCACAATTTTAAGTTCAACTGCAATTGTTAAAATGAGGTAATTTCTGTGTATTCATATCTTAAGAGTCCTTTTCGTGACTGGCCGAAAGGTGTGCCAATCTGAACGCTGATCCAATTTTAGTGGGAGAGCTACCACAGCAGGGTGTATACCAGTTCCAGCAGCTGCGTTTCAGTTGGCTATTTTCTCTATTTCATCCAAGTCGTCGGTATCCAATTTTTCTATCTTTTTGTCTGCAAAAGAAGATTAGAAGGTAATCAGACTGTATGTAGCCTTAACACAATGAAAGAAAAGAAGATAAGAAGGTGTCTTTCCTGAAACTGGAAAATAGGTCCCATTTATTGTTCCTGAGAAACTGGGTTTTGAATCAAGGCTTAAAGATAAAAATCAATCAATGAGTCATTCAAGTATCATAAATAAAATTGAAGCAATCTCCGGGGGGAAAAAAATAACTCTCTCAAGCTGTGTGGCATTCAAACATTATCATTTGTGGAATATCATCTTTAATGATGCCAGCTAGTGAATGAGGGTTGGACTGATGCGACAGGCCATGGAAAGAAGAGTTCCCAGGCATTTCTAAGCACGCATTACAAATTTCACTCTTTCAGAACAGACATTCAGATCTATCAAAATGGGCTACAACATCTGCTCATTAAACAATATTCCACTGCTTTGTGCAATTGACTTTGAAGTAAGAGCTTACTGCTCATCTGAATGGGTATAAATGACTGGGTGAAGAACGGCAGAACAGATAACCGTACCTTTGGAAGACTAATACAAAGAGCAGCTGTATTATTGATAGACTGACTGAAGTAAAATAAGACTGTTTAAATTAAATCAGGTCCCAAAGGGCCTAAAAAACCTGTATGGAAATCAGCTGCTTGATGCACAACTGGTCAGAATCCTATAGAATCAATGATCTGCTTCTCTAACTCTACAGGAGAAAAGGAAGCTTGAGGGGACATACTGAAATGTTCTTGGATCCTGTTGAGGATATTCATGCTGTGCTTGCTGTCTACCATGTTAATAGCGAGTCCTCGTTTGCCAAAACGACCTGTACGACCAATCCGATGCAGATACGTCTCGTTATCTGGATTTCCATCTTTATCCACAGGAAGATCAAAGTTGATAACAACAGACACTTGTTCCACATCAATCCCTGATGGAGGAAAGCACAAGTCTGCAGTTAATCTAGGAACAGCCTTGGCACGGTATTGTATGAATTGCAGAATCCACAGTGGTTTTGGTTTTAGCAGTTTTCATAGAGCAGTACCATGAAAAGTTAACAACCCCTTGGTCAAAAAGTCTGCAGAGATGCCACAAGTTGAAGCTAGATGGTTCAGGAGAATTTGTAAGGGTAACTAGAAACACATGCTTTCTATACCACATTTTGAATTTAGTTGATGAAAAGAACCAACCAATTACCCAATCCTTTAACACACTCCTGAAAAAGTAGTATGTAGCCCTGGTGACAGGAAAGACTACTAAATTCCAGTAACTGGCAAATGAGCTAAACTGTCCCTCCCAGTTTCCTAAAAGGCTTCAAAGATCATGAAACTTCTCATGTATCAATGTCTTATTCACAGCACAGACTATTACCAGGGAGTTACTTTTGCAGACAATGACTCTTTTATTATGAGAATCCAGGACACATTCATTTGGCAATGTATGAGACAGGATGCAGTCATAGGAGCAAGGGAAGTTGAGGTTAAATATCAGGCAAAGCTTGCTCACAAGGCAGGCAGTAAGACACTGGAATAGGTTACCCAGAGAAGTGGTGGCATCTCTGTCCTTAGAGATTTTTAAGACCCGACTAGACAAAGCCTTGGCTGGCCTGATCTAGTTGGGGGTGGTCCTGCTTTGAGTAGAGGGTTGGACTAGATGACCTCCTCAGGTCCCTTTTAACCCTAATTTTCTATCATTCCTCCATGCCAAAAGGTTAGAAAGATGTGAGAGGTGGAGGAGGGCAAGACTTGCAATCTGTGCCTGACTGCAGCGCACCTTTGCCAACAGTTGCTAAATATTCTTCTTGAGAAATGTAATAGCTGGAAGTGGAAGCAAAAGTCCAGAAGCAGTGAAAGAGAATGTCTTTCCTGGAACACGGTTAAGGACCCTAATTTGTGCAGTGTAACACAAAGCCCCTTACAAATCCTCCTCTACAGAGAACAGCACCGTTCCACCTCCAGCACAAGCTGCCTGCCTCCAACGCAGCGTCACTGCATCTTACCTCTGGCACAGACGTTTGTTGTCACCAGCACTTTCTCTTTGCCCTCTCGGAAACGTTCTATAACTGCGGCTCTTTGTTCCACCATCATCTCGCCGCTTAGCAATGCCACCTGGTGACCTTCTTTAGATAGCTCTGCTGCCAGCCAGGCAGCTGTTTTACGAGTCTGAAATGCAAAGCAAGAGCAATTCAGGTCTTCTAGAGCAAAGGCAGCTTTAGAACATGAAACGGAAAAAGGCCTCTTTACAGGAAGGATTTTTCAACCCTGCTTAATTCTGCTCGTCCCAAGGTTCTAGAAACATAATTTAAAAGGGGGAGAGTTGATCAAAAATCCCTACCTTGTTTTGAAAGCCAAACATTATGATTAAGCTTAGAAACATTTTTCTACTTCCCTTGTAATCTGATAGAACAGGAAGACTGTGTGCAGCCTTTTTCATAATTTTTTCTGTACAGTCGGTCCCTTTCTTTATGCGGCTCTTTCACTTACCAGCAAGCCATAGAAATTTTAAAAAATTAAATTTAGGAGGCACTCTCAGATCACAATGACTGTCCAGAAGAAAAGAGGCCAGAGTAGCGTCTCTTATGTATTCTCTTCGGCATACAGAGGAAAACTGTGGCCCAGAAAGGTCATGAGTCAGCGACATGACCCCAAGCAAAACCCAAATCTTTTACCCGCAAGAATTTTCCCATTATTTATGACTTCGCAACCCCATTTGACTCCGATTTTCCTCATGTTGATACATACTTTGTTTTTAAAATATGTCTTGTCCTATTCAGAGCTTTGCTTGGGGAAGAACTTTAAAAATAATCAATCGGTATCTACCATGTAGCTGACACCATGAAACACAGGCATGTTTATGACCAGCTGGTGTTAGTACGTGTCTAGTCTTGGAAACCGTGCTGAGAGACAATCCAGCTCTTGCAATTGTAATAAAGTGCCTGTCCACAGGCAGCAGAGAAACTGCAGCAGGAACAACTATTTTCAAACAGCAGCTGCCAGCAGGCTTCTAGCCTCAGCACAGATTGGACCAGCAAGTCAGTATTAGGGTAAGGCCAATGTGTCAGACGCTTCCAAGAATCCGCTGTACTTTTCATTTTCAAGGCAGGGACAGGGACTGCTCGTTTCCCATTCTGGTTCCTTACAAGGAAAGACCATGCCCTCAATCACGTTGCAAGGAACATATACTGTTGTGGCTAAGGTTCCTAGCATTTGTAGACAGCACTTTGGAGCTGGCTTGTTCTGACCAGAGCTTCCATTTAGAGCACACCCACAGTGGTTCCATTTCCGAGGGTAACTCACATGACAGAAAATCATGGCCTGCGCGATGGTGATGGCTCCATAGATATTACAGAGAGCCTGGAACTTCTCATCTCGGTTGTTACACATAACGTAGTACTGCTTAATGGTGTCCAGCGTCTCCTCCTCTCGCTTCAGTTTGATGATGTTTGGGTCAGGAACAACTTTCTGAGCAAATTTCCACACCGAATCCTCAAAAGTGGCAGAAAATAGAAGCATCTGACAATCTCTGGGGAGCATTCTGCACAAGAAAGCACAAGGCAAGTAAGTGACGTTAGCCCTCATTGCTCTTCTAGAGCTTCTGCTAAGAGCAAAGCAAATCTTAGTCACCCACAAATATTTTGGAATCGACTTAAATGCATTACTTTGTCTAATGTTAAGTTCAGAATATTTTATCTTCCTGGTTCTACTGACTGGTGGTGTCTGGACGGATTGGGTATTTAAAATCAGGGAGGCCCACTCAGTGAAGACGGCCGTTGTTCCTTGAGAACATTAAAAGCCTGTCTCCCACTGAAATTCTGGCTCTGTTAACCGCTTAAAGTGTATGTCTTTGGAAGCTGTTGACCTTATTGGTCAAGGTGCCAACAGAGACTCTTCTCCTATTTGGGGGAGAGCCCTTCTTCCAATGAGAGGAAGTGGGACATTAAATCGAACTGGCTTTGATGGAGGAAAGCTACAGTTCCACACACCCCCTTCAACTGGTAGACCAGATGGTCCTTACCTCTGAATGCGAATGCTCTGGTCTTGATGACCCTGGGTTGCTATCATTACATCTGCTTCATCTAAAACAAACACTTTGATCTTCTTGGGGTCTATGAATTTCAGCTTGGAGCACCAGTCCAGGACAGTGCCAGGAGTGCCAATTACAATCTGCTCAGAGATCTTCTGACCTCTCTCCACTGTTAAGAGACAGAAAGGTTTTCTGACATCACTGGGGAAAAAACAAATACTCCAGCCTCCCAACCTCTCTTTTTTACTTTGCCATAAGAAGATAAAATCCATACATCCTCTTACTTTGGGTTCCTTTTCTACTCTGGGACTTTTTTAAACAGAGTCAGTACAGACAGAACAGCAGGTATCATTATATCCTTTTTAGGTCAGGTCTGCAGAGCCCAATGCTATTTCTCCCTTGTAGAGGAGGTAATTTCTCTAGAATCCATAGGGTTTTTTGCAGCACACGAGACATGCCATTTCTGCCTGGCTTAAATGTGACAATTTATACAGTCTCTGTAACCTCAGATACGACTATCTGTAAATATGCAGACTGCATAGGCAACCTACAATACAAAAGATCCTCGTGGACAAAAGGTCACCAAGAATACTTCTCAGCAGCTACTGGTATTTAGCTAACTGTAATTAAAGCACTGGAAGAAGAAATTCAAGAAAATCCTTAATACACAAGTTGTACATCTGCTCTACTCCATCCCCGCATTGAGTACTTTTGAGAATTAACTCCTGTAACACCAACTAGTGTTCTCTGTAACACTCAGATGTTAAAGAACTTGATTCTAGAGCTGATTTGGGCTACAGCATCTGACAGTGTCATTGTTTGCAAGTTTTAAGCTAAATTAATACATTGAGTCCAATAACTATACAGTACAAGAGAAATCTGCTGGAGGCGTTTTCCCCCACACTCACATTTATTGCCTCGGACAGCATATGCAAGTTTCAGCTCTGGATAAAACTTTCCCATCTGTTCAATCACTTTTCCTGTTTGAAGTGCCAGCTCGTATGTTGGGGAAAGGCACAAACACTGAAGAGAAAGGGGAATAAGAGCACATTAGATCTCCTGTGAAACACATTTTGTTGTAACCCTTCACTTCCACACAGAGCAGAGAACCAATGTTTAAGAGCAGAACATTTAGATTAATACTCATTGGCTGAACTCTGCTTTTGGAAACTCTCCCTTTTAGGTGAGTACAGTCAAATTCCTTTTGGTTTTGTATTCCTTTTGCCCACACAAGCAAGTGGGCAAAACATCTCGATAAGGGCAAGTGCTAAGATACTTTGCTAGGAAGAGTCACACAAGCACCTTAGTAAGAAAACATTAAAAGGTGTTTCCAGTGAATACAGCCGTAACTAAAGAGAGTGCAGCATCCTTAGCAAGGAGTTTCTTACACTGGTGAAACTGTCCAGTTAACCAAGTCCTCTCCTGCTGGCTACCCACTCTGGGGGGAAAGGTCTATTTAAAACAATTTCTGAGTGAAGGTTAGAAGTGTTAGTCAACTTCCTAGGTAATTTAAGATCTCTGTCCACTCATATTTTCCCATGCTTCTCTGCAATATCCCCTTACACAGCCACTCAATACTCCCTCTTCTGGCTCCTCCAAAGAATACTGGAAGGTGTGAGAAGGAGAGGGATGAGGGAGCCAAAGCTGCACACGTGGTGCAGGGAGCCCAGCAGCTATACACAACAGGCACCCACATGTCAAGGGCTTTCCCTACTTTGCACTGAAACAGCAGCACGTTGGGAAGTGCTATCAAGGGCCCAACCAAAAAGAAACTGCAGCCTCTCCGCTAGATGGCACTGCACCGCCACTAGACACCAACACAACCAGCAGATTCCAGAAGCCTTTACCTGTGGGTACTTGTTCCCAGGTTCAACTCTGCTGAGCATGGCCAAGACAAAGGCAGCTGTCTTACCGGTACCAGACTGAGACTGGGCAATCAGGTTCTGTGGGCTGGATCAACACACAACAGTCATTTTAAACACTCTGGGATGAGCTTGACACAGCGCGACGAACGTGGGCTACATGGCGACAGGGTGAATGACAGCCACAGAGAAGGGATTCTAATACACTGGCCCTGCATCTTAGCTGTATCCAAACTAAAGCCACATCCAGTCTCATAAAAACAGGATTTCACAAGATGGAGGGTGCAAGGGAGCACTCTACAAATTGCATCCATCTGGGCACGAGCAGCTTCAACGGACTGTGGAGCTTTGTTAAGGAGGCTGCTGCAATGTGGCAGTACTTTTCCATATTCCTCATCTCCCCCTTGCATTGGCATCACTGCTTCATGCCCTTCATCCCAAGGGTATGGATGAAGTAAACGGAGAAACCAAGGCAGCCGTGAACTGTAGCATTTCAACTGCAGTGCCTTGGCCAGGATTTATGAAGCGCCACGGTTAAACAGCTTTATAACGTCTCCCTTATATTATAAAGATCATCAGATTTACTGCTGTCAAAGAGAGAGAGAAGTACTGCTGTAGAGCTGGCAATGAAGGGAAGGGTGCTTTACGGGGACCTATCTGCATCTGTTGTATAGCCCATCAGCACAACATGGACAGCTGAATATATCAACAGCTCTGTGTGTAGCAACACTTCAAGCAGGCTTTTCCTCACCTAAAATATGTGGTTTAATCGTTAACGATTTCATGCCCCCCCCCTATTTACCAAGTGCAGAAAGGATGTATACATACGGTTCAGCAAGCATCATGGGCAAAGCATTCTCCTGTATTTTAGATGGTCGGTTGAAGCCCATGGCATAAACTCCTTGCAGGAGTTGGGGTTTCCTGGAAACAGGAGAGGAAGAAATAGGAGGGTTTTGAAGAGCACACGTATCAAAAGTCAACAGGGAGATCATAGCACAGGTCCCTATAAAGCCAAACCTAATAACCAGCCAGTCTGCTTCAATGCTCACTGTTAACATGTAAACCAAGAGGTAAACTACTGCGCCAGCTTTTTTTGTCCACACTGTTAATGGAGAGGAAGTGGCCCCTGTGTGGCTCAGTCACTATGGGCTTGCACATACCCTAGAAATTCTGGACAAGTGTTTTCTTCTTCCAACAAAAGCACAAATCAAAGAGTAGAGATACTAATTCAAGACTATGAACTTCCTGCCCTTTATTAGGTCAAGGAATAAAACACAATTACACTGATGGCAAAGTACTTAGTGGCCCGTCATAACAGTTTAAAATATTCACCAAAAATTAACATGGGAACAAAGATTTTAGTTGAACCCATAAAACATACTGGGAACCCCATTTTATCCCAAAGCCTGAATCCTGGAGGGAATCACTTGGAGCATCTCACACCCACTGTTCAGTTCTAAATTAACTAAACATGCCCGAGCATCAATGCAGACAGCTGAACCTGCAATTCTCGGTTCAATATTTCGTTCAATTCACTCTGTTCAACGTGTAGCTATGATCAAAGGAAGCAAGCAGTATGTCAGGATCTATTAAAAATAGAATAGGTACTAAAACAGTCTCCCTGTAAAACAATGAAGAGAGAGAGAGGCAGTTAGCTGTGTTCTGACATTAGGCAGAAGGCACCTATCGTGGTAACTTATAAAACAATGGTTCATCTTTAGCTGGGCTAGTGTAATATATTCTGGTCATCCAACCTCAAAAAGTAGACAGCAGAAATATAGAGTTCAAAGCCTGGCAGAGATCAGCTTTGGAGAAATTTCTTTATGAAAAGAAATGGGAGATTGAGGTTAGAGAAGACATGAAGAATATGTATATAAAAAAAGGTGAATTGCAGATAGAAGGTAAATAGGATGCTTTTATTTACTGCTTCATGATCCAAGACCAAGGAAAAATTCCATGAGAAACATAAAGCCTTGAAAAAAGGTGATCCTTTTTATTTTAAATCACATGTGGAACTTGATCTCAAATGATACTTTGTACCAAAGACTTCAACAAGATTACAAAATAGAGTAAATGTCTGTATGATTCTAATATCTAATACCCCATCTAATATTCATCTTTGCATCATCTAATATTCTCTTTGCATCAACTGCAATTACATTACAGATCATTCAGTACCTGCAGTTTTCTGTTCTTTCTGGTAGCAGAGACAGGGAGAATTTGTGACCAAATATCCATTTTTTGTTTTTACAACAGCAAAATATCATCTGTTTAGAATGCGTTTATTTTTTTAATCTGATTTCTTGATAAATCAGCCTTTATATGTGCCATTCTCTCCATTCCCTGGAGCTGGGGAAACCCTCTACTCCTTTATATTCTTGAAGCACTGTCTGCTCCACCTTAATCTGTACGTACTAGGAACAGCATTCAACAACTGCCTTTCTCCCACCCATGAAGCATTTTTATCCATTTCCTATCCTTTGGATGTCTAGTTCCCAGTCTGGAAAAACAGCTCAATCAGGCTGGACTGGAGGGTTGACGCAGACCACTGGCTGATAGTGGTTTCTCTTGAGTGTTCGGTCAGAGCTTGCTTACTGGGGAAGCCGTTAGTTTGCCTCTGCCTATTCTTTCCAGTCTCTTATTAAGCTATAGCTAATGACCTCATGTAGGAAATGTTTGCAATCCAATACAAAGAAACTTCATCTCTATGACCTGTTCACATGCAACATGTATAAAGTTCGTCATCTTGGTATTCTTAGACTACTACATAAGCACTCCTACAGCATTCAACACACTAAACAGCAGTTGCACATTATCAACCAACTCCATTTCTGTCACATGCAGACGTCTGCTCCCAGGTTGCTTGCACCCTCCAATAAATCAGCTGTGCAGACACTTGTACAGGATGCTAGACTGGATGGACCACAAAGGCAATCAAGAGTCAAGTACAGGATGCAATGGCCCAAAATGAGGTAACCGCAATAGAGGAGCCAGAAGTCATGCAATAGCATTTTAACATTAGTCACTCCCTACCTAGATGTTTGGCCCCTATGCATCACATTAAGTACTGGGTTTGTAAAAGAAAGGCAAGGTCAGCATGGCCCAGGCTATTAATCGGTACACAGCTAGAAGATGGAACTCAAACTGAAGTATGTGCATCACAATAAGCTCTTAGTCTCAGCAGGTTCTTGTACATCTAAGAAAACTCAAAAGCAACCCAAAATTCAGGTTAAGGTCTCTCTCAACTGAATATGTTTAACTGCTCATTGCAGTTCTGTTTGCGCTGTTCAGAACTAAGCAGTTACGATTCAAAAAGCTTTTCCACCCACAACCTCCTCGTTAAACCTTTCTACGCAACTCAGCACGCTTTTAAAAAAGCATATATTACTTGCAGACCGTGGCTCAAAGGCTCTTTGAAAATGTAACCTTGCGTCAGCTCAAAAGCAAAGATCTACAAAGCCCAGTTCTCTGAAACAGTTGTCAAGGAGACACCAAGTTGTTACAGAACTGAAGACTCAATTAGTCCAAGTGCCCCCACCATTTACTTCCTTTCACTGTTAGACTCATTCTCATCTTTCAAAAGCTAAACAGACAAAAATCATCTCAGGAGCCTTTTTGTAGTCACTTGCTTACAAAGTAGTAACCAACAAAAATGAAAATGCGATGTTTCCAGGTGAAAAGCAGGTCAGTCTGATTTTCTTTCAGAGCCCAAGGGTAACAAAACCAAGAACGCTGAGGTTGTTGAGAGAGCTGAATCTCTGGAGAAGAACGACCTGCCATATTTTAAGAAAAGAGCATAACTATCTTCTGTAGAAGCACAAAGAGCTCATTGGTGCGGGTACTTGCATTTTCACAAGGGATCTTGAAGGATGTGTTCTTCACTTCTCATTTGAAATATAAAAAGCCTGTCTCTCTTTTCTGAAAGTGTTTTTGCTGGTTTTAAATAAAGCTTTAAGAACCTCCTTTGAGAACACTTTTGCTAAGAGGATAATCTCAGAGCAGAACGAGATTCCTCTATTGTGAGCTCTGCCTATACAGTAGAAGAATGGGAACCTCAGTTAAAAAAGTGCTTTCTGACAGGTGCTTGACTACTAATCACAAACACAGGAGCAATCTAGACCCACAGCTGGATACTTGTGCATGTGTGTAGGGGTGCCATGATAACAACCGTTGTGTTACAATTCATGCACACCTTGACTATTGCTCTTGTATTCTTAATTACTGTTAGAGCTGCAGCTGCATTTTTATAGTACTGTCATAGGATTGCTGTGTTAGTTTAGTCTGTCAGCTTCTTACAGTTTAACATTTACTTGCCTTTTGCTTTTTGCTTACTTAGTCTGTGCTTTTCATCTGCTCATGCATGTGTGTCATGGCATAAGATTTTATATATCGATTGAGTGGCCTCGAATATTGCATCCAGGGGTCACCTCCATTGCTGATAGCATCTTGCCTGCACTTGCTACCCAAGGGATGTTCTCTTGAGTAGAGTCTACTGGACAAGCTTTTTAAGGGACAGCTACTCTGATCTTCCCTCGATTTGCTGAAGAGTCCTGGTGAGGTCAGGAAGAAAAAAACTTCTGAAGCTTTTAAACAAAATGGTTTTGCTTTGCAATTCAATTTAAGTGACTAGCTTGATCATGGAAATCATCTAGAGCAGTGTTTCTCAACCTTTTAAGCAGCAAGTACCCCCTAACTTTTGAAAATTTTAATAAGTACTCCAACACTCAATTTTCCAGGGGATCTTATATTTACAGACTAACTTGTGCCATATGTTGGAAGAAGGTCTGTGTATATAAGGCCGTGATGTGACAGATGTCTGATCTGGTGTGGGTAAGGTTGCCACCTTTTACACCAGGGATGCACAACTCAAGTATGTACTTGAGCTAGAAGTGATGTTGGCCAAAGCTAGGAGGGCTGAACCTAGTGTCACGCAAAACGTGGCACACCAAATTATTACTAAGGAATCTGAATTTTTTGCCATAGTTTTGAGAGGAGGAAGGGACAAGAGAGAGAGGAAAAGAAGGTGAGAGAGAGTGTTGGGGTACCCATTGTACCCCCTGCCTGTGTCTTGCATATCCCCAGGGGTACACATACCACAGGTTGAGAAACTATGATCTAGATCTCTCTCTTCTACCACAAGTCCAGTTTACTTTATGTTGGTGAATCCAATCTGAGAGATAAAGAGCCTCACTACTCCACAATTCAGACAAACTGGGATATGGGTGAACCTGGGAAAATGTCTTCAAAACCACTGGCACAGAGACCAAGACTTGTAAAGAGTTTGCATGAAGGTTAAAAAATCTAAAGAAGCTGCCTGAAGCAAGCCCATTTCATGCACAAAAGATCAAAGGTCTGCAAGACAAGCAGGTCTGCACTACTTTCTAGTGCCTGTCTTTAAATTATGCAAAATGCATAATATGCTAGTTTACAAATTAGCTAATGACTAATCTGCAGTTTTCTGAAATAGCAGTAAATGCGCTTTTCAGATTCAATTACAGGTACTGCCTGAGAAGGTGCATAAAACCTCTAACTGCCCAGCCTCATCAGCTGGAGTCTAAAGTCTGTTAATGCAATACCTATTGTTGGGCAATGCAAGGACTGCTAAAGCAATGAGTAAGTCAGGCTGTTCATAACAGGTTCTGCACTGTACTACCTACAACGATGGGATGTTGGCCAGATAGTAAACTGCAAAACAGAAACAAAGAGGGAAGTCTACCTTTGTTTCTCTTCTGAAGGATGAAAGAGAAGGAGACTCTCTTTTCCCATTGATGTCTAAACTAAGTACTTAATTAGGAACCTGATTAGATTCTAATTAACAACCACATCAAGTGCTGGAAAGCAGGCTACTGAGAGAGGAATGCTAGTTAGGACAATGAATAGAGGAGCAGGCATGGGAGGTTTCACTGCTTTTTCCAGATCCTTGGCAATGCAGCTCTCCCTCAGTGATAGCTGGCACCATTTTATTTCAGGTGTACGGCCCCAAGTATCCAAGTTTCCAATTGTGGAATCCAACAGAGGAGCCTCTAGCTCAGGGGTGGGCAATTATTTTGGGCGGAGGGCCGCTTACTGAGTTTTGGCAAGCCATCGAGGGCTGCATGACAGGCAGTCAGGGCAGATAAAAAATTTAGAAGATTAATATTTAGGGGTCCTGCGGGTCGGATAAAATGGCCTGGTGGGCTGCATCTGGCCCACGGGCTACATTTTGCCCACCCCTGAAGCTCTACATACTTGATGTTAAATGTCCCCTTTTATTGCAGAGTTGCAAAATTCTGCTAACTTATTTGGCAACAAATGAAACATTTTTCTAATCTATACAAGTTAAATAAGCTTTCATAGGGGGGGGCATTTCTCCTTTGATAGTTTATTAAAAAAAAACATTAGGTAGTAGCAGACAGAACAATTTTTAAACCCCTTCCACTTGCTGAAATACATTTTAGAATGTCCAATATTATTAGTTATGCTAACCCCCTATTGCATCAGGAAATGAAACACTGACTACTGAGTTTCACTTTTGTTTCTCATCATTCATCTTCAGCCTACAGTGGAAAAGCACAATGCCATTTCATCTGCAAAAGCTACAGGAGAACATTTACTTCCAAAATGGAATTCAATTTAATTCTAATTTTACTTCAACGCACAATTTTAGATGGAAAAAACAAAGCTTCCATAAAATCTACTTTGAAGGAAGACCTGACAGTATGCTCAAGGAGAGATTTCTGGGAAAAGACAGGGAAAAAGTCTTGGAATTTCAGGGCTTTGGACATTTTTGTTATCCTTCTTCAGTATCTCAACTCAAATTTTGGTCTATGCTGCTCCAAAGGATCTTTGCAACAAGACCTCTGCTTACATTGTAACCAGTCTGCCTTCACAAAGACAGTGTCCCTTCAACAGCAAAAGATGTGAATGTATTTCTCTCCCCAGTAGAAAGGATGTGCTTGAAAGCCTTTTGTATAGACAGGTAACTCTCAACTGCGGTGCCCCTCCACCCCAACATTTGGCCCCTGTGCGAGGAGGTAAACACTGAAATAAAGAAATGAGTTTTGTAAATGAGTGTCATGAAATGCAGATAAGCTTATGGAGGGGTGTCCAGGGTCCAAGAAGACTGAGAACCATTGGTCTGGGCGTTCTAAGGTAGCCACCCAAGCTGAACCTGAACACCAGTAACATTATCTTGACATTTTTTCCTATCCAACTCTTCCCAGGGTAAGATTTCTGTACAGGTACCCTCCACAGACAGTTTCTCAGTATGCTGCTTTCTTTAGCCAGAAGGAATTTAAGGTTTTCTCTGCCTTCTTCAACCTTAATTTCCCAGAACATCCTAAAGCAGCTGTGACAGAGGATGACAACAGAGCATCGGTTGGAGTGCAGCTGAGGTGCTGTTAAATCACAAAGCCTGCACTTCACACTAGAGACTTCCTGATAACAATAACCTTTCAATATCTCATTTCAACTCTGCCAAACATTCGGAAGGTCAGAACAAGCCTGCAAGTGCTTTTAACTCTTGACTAGAGTACAAACGGCATAAACAATCTATTTTTAACGGCACAGCATGACACATCTTTCCTCCCCTCCCCAATGGCTGGATCTGGTAAGAAAAAAAAATCTTAAAAAAAAAAAGAGATACCACAGTCCCTTAAGTCCCCAGCACATAGCCACACACATACAGAACACACTCTCGATCTCATAAATCCCACACTGCTGCCTGAGACGGCTAAAAACCCGATACAGCTGTCCGAATTAATTTCTCAAATGCCGCTCCCTCCGCAACTGCAGAGACAGAAGACTCAGACATTCAAAGGTATTTAGGTGCTACCTTCCAGTGAAATTAATGTGAGTTAAGTGCTTAAATACTGTGAAGATCTTGGCCTAGGAAACCAGAAGACTGATCATGCAGTGCGCTGCGAATATATAATGCTCAGTACTGGGGTACTGACCTTTGCCAACAGGTCTGTTGCCCATGCATGTGGGTCAAACGTAGCTATTCAGTCTAGTTTTCTGGTGCAATAACACAATATGTTTGTAGACAACTGAGATCCTTTATAACACCGCTAACCTAAAATATTTGGCACCAGTGGGAGAAATTCTGAATTACTGTAGGGCGCTGCACTATAATCAGTGGATTGTAAGGTGCACCACAATCAGCAAGAGAGCAGACACTTACAGTCGCAGCTCCTCAAAAGACTTCACTGAGTAGAGAGGTGACGTGGGATCTCTCTGCAGTACCTCCACTTGATTTGTTGTGTCAACCAGGTTACTGCGGATAAGCTTGTTTAACAAGGACTGGGCGGCTCTGTCCTCTGCAAGGGAAGGAAGTGTAAGGCAAGAGGTTTGGTTTTTTTTTTTAAATTTACAGAGGGAAGCTCTTATAAACAAAGCAGCTCACAGAACCAGCCTATCTGCAAGGAGAAGTTTTCCCAGGACTATTATAGAAACAGGAGAAACTCCCAGTACTCAGAGTATAAACAGCCAGCTGTTCTATCCTATTCTTCTTTCCAAATATTTCTATTGTCTTATTTCTCTTTTCCCCCAACTCCAGACTGTTCTCTCTAGAATCAATACAGAATACCATAATTTCCCCAATTTTTAGTAGAAAGATGGCTCTTTTGGGCAAATTCCAAAGATACGCATCTTCTGAGATAAGGTAGGGCATCTTTAAAACCATTCATAATGAATAATTTTCCAGTTCCCCTTGTCAGTGCCTCTCCTTTACATTTACCTTTTTCCTCGTCCTCTGTTTTCTCTGCATTGTCATCTGCTTTGACAACAGCACCTACATTCAGACAGACAGCTGTTATTGGGGCAGTTTCAAACAAGCCACGACAAGAATTCAATTGCACAGGCCCATCCACACACAGGCAAGTTTATTTTTACAGTGATATGAAAAAATAAAATCAAGACCGTCAATCAGTTCGGTAGCACTTTTATAACATAGCTTTGCTCAGGCTTCATAGGCAAGATTTAAGTCTCTATAAATTAAAGCATGGCTCTCCATCATGAGAATCTGGCTGTGTAGTTTGGTCCAACCCAATCAATCCACAGCATTTGGCTTTCACACCAACTTGAATCCATCAGTTTTAGTTACTAGAGCAATCTCCCTACAACATTTAATATTGATTAAACATTACTGCGAATTAATGATACTGTTTGAACAACAAACCATTAAAGCAGGCACTCAAACTAGATACTTAGCCCAAACTACTATTTAGTTCTCTAGCTTTCTGCTTTCCACCTTTTGGAAGGCTGCTAAACTATTTCCTGTCTGTCAAAGGCTATAGTGTCTCAGGCCAAACACACACCAAAGAAATATTGCCCCTTAGAACTATCAGCTCACCATTGGAATCTGGTTTGGCTTTCTCCTCCTTCAGGTGCAGGTTGCTCAACTGTAAACATGGGAAAAGATTTAAATAATGAAAAGGGATTTAAAAAGCTGCTGTGGACACATTCAGGAATCCTAATGTGGCCAAGAAAACAGTCGGATTTCTGTTTTGATACAAGTTCTCCAATCTGCACAAACAGCACATGAGCCCTGGTAAAGTTGCCAAGTGCTAATGTCACAGAAACTGAAAAAATCTACCCTCGAAACAGCGGGGTGGCTCAGTGCGAGTCCATTTCAAGGGCATATGCAAACGGTCACATTGTAGACTGGTCTCAGAGGTGGCAGTTTCCAGAACGTTGCAAGAAACATTTCTAGGACTCCATTTTCTGTTACCATATCATGAATTGGAGACTACCAGGAAGTATGCCGACAAAAAGCTGATGTGGGGAATTTGCATTCAAAGATGGTAACCTGACCCGGTAGTAGCCACGTTACAATGGCAGCAGAGCCATTAACTCAGTGCTGCACATTGGAAAGGACCATCCGCTTTTGCTCAAGGGATGTTTATTTTATTGCTGACTGTGATACTGCGAGGATCTTAATACTCCTAGCATGGGTTTGGAAGAGTCACATTTCCAGGGAATGATGCTCAGGATTCTGATGACAACAAAAAATGTTATGCTTTGTCAAAATCATTTGCTTAAAAATTGCTCAAAGCTTAAGCAGTTTTCTTTCAGAGGCAGCTGGCGGACATGAGGCAGAACATATGATTAGAGACAACAATCTGTGTTACAGGAACAACAAAGGTGTGCCAGTCCATCCTGCACCACAGTCCTAGCGGTTTAGCAAGTTGGGCACTCATGTGGAAGTTGTCTTTGAGTGTTGCTCAGTTTTGGGCTGTTATAGGCTGAGAGCGCTTCTCAATAATAATGGCAAATAACTGTGAACGGACACCTGGCAAGCTGCGTAAATGAAACAGGGCTGCAACTGGGACACGTTTTGGGAATGAGGGACTGGAAGCCTGCGGTTCTGATTAGTCATTCATTCACTGAATTAACTTTGTGGATAAGTGGTAAACAAACAAAACCAAACAAGAAAATGAAAGGATCGTCTGCAAGTAGATGCATGAATGATCCATGCTTCAATCTAACAACTAAGCAAAACCAAAGCAAAGAGCTGCTTTGTTATTTCTCCTTGGGAATGTCAGAAATCTGTGCCCTGGTCTGGCTTTTGCCACATACTCAATTTTGCTATCAGCCTCAAACATCGAGAACTACATACCCCAAACAGACACGGCAGTGCTAGCCACTGTAATAATTCTCTGAACCTTAATATACCAGAAAAAATGGAAGTATTCATGAAGCTTGAATGCCAGATGTCTCCATCACCTCCACTTTACCCCCAGTCGAGAGAAGTAAATTAGGGGGCGTATCATATCACAAGCACCTGCTCCCATTAATTAGAGCAACCGCCTGAGCAGCAGCTTCACAAAAGCCAGCGTTCATTCTTTGATCAAGGGGTCTTGCCCAAAATGACTCTCTCCTTAGGTTGTTAATTTGCTTTCTTTTAGCAGCCATGAAAGATGACTTTTGTACACAGATGCAGGGCGAGTTATTTGCGTTATTTGGATACATTCACGGAAACCTCGCTGGAAAAAAAATAACCCACCTGCCAGTCTTGGCCGGCAATAACAAAACCTAGACAGTCGCAGGAAGGGACGAGTGGGGAACCCATCAAATCGTTACTGTTCTAGTGACAGACAGACAGAGGGTTTTCTGCTAGGCGAAATCCCAGAGGGGCTGCTGCTTTTAACGGGGATATGTCCCGGAGGGGTTGCTGCTCTCGTTCGACACACGGCAAAGCCAGGACCCTCCAATCCTGAACTCAGAAACAGAGAGCAGGCCCGTCCACCCCGGCACGAAACAGCCAGGAGAGGGGCGATGGAGACGCTCCCTTGGGACCTGTCAGATCTGGGTCCCGAGAAACGTTCCTGCCCATCTCTGCCCCCCGGGGGGTGCAATCTGTGCAAGCCTCCGGCTTCTGACACACGGGCAATCCCCCTCCCTGTACCACCACAGCCCCGCGCCCCGGGGCAGGCCGGCTAAGCGGCGCTCTGCAGAGCAGGACCTGGGGGTGACGGGATAAGCGGCTGCACAGGAGCCACGAGGTAGGATATGAGGAAGCGCTCTCCCGAGGCGGGTGAGCGGAGCACCGCAGCAGGCGCCGGGCCCGCCCCGGGCAGGCAAAGCATGGGCCCGGCCCTGCCCGGGGGACCCCAGGTCCCTGCCGCCCTCCCGCGGACGCAGCAAGGAGCCGGGGCCCGGACTCACCGACTCGGCGGCCGCCTCCTGCTCGTCCACCGCCAAGGCCCACGAGTCGGTGGCCATGATGCGGGCGGGCGGGCGGCTGGCTCCGGTCTCGGCACCGCTCCCGCAATGGCGCCGGGCGGCGGCACTGCGCATGCGCGCCCGCTCCGAGTCCGCGCGTCCGGGCGGGAGCCGCCGCCGCCGCACTTGCGTTCCGGGCTCTGGCCGGACCCCCTGCCCCAGCACACCCCCCACGGCCCCTCAGGAGGGAAAGCACCCCGGGTTTGCTGCCCAGCCACCAAAGGGGCCGCACGGCCTTGCTTTTCTGCTCTGCTTTGCTTCGCCATCCACATCCATGGCCCAAAATCAGTGATAATCCGTCATTTGAGGTACCGCAGGTGCCCGCCAGACGCAGTCGCGGCCTTGGGGGAGAGCGTCATAAAGCTAAAACTAAAAATCGACGCTGCCAAATATTTAACATTGCACGAGGATGCTTTCGTTGCAGTTCCGTGGCGAGGCCAAAGCAAAATGGAAATCGAAAATGACGGACTGGCTTCTAGCTCGTCGACGCTCAGCCTTCGAAGGGCCCCGAACCACTCTTGCCCGGGGTCCCCGCTGCCGGGCTGGCCCTCCCCTCAGGTGGGAGTTTTGGCCGTTAAAGCAAAGGAGCGGCCAGGAAGGCGGGGAACTGAAACCAAAAGCAAGTTTGACCGGTGAACAGCCGTCGGGTGCGAGCACGCGCCGGGGAGGTCGAGAGGAAGGCCGGCGGAAAGGGCACCCGGCGGGTTTAGAGACGACGGGCAAGGAGCTGAGTTCTGCGCGGTTTCCGAATCCGGGGTTTGTTCCTCTGTGCTCGCGTGGCCAGGGTTAACTCTGCGTGTCGGAAAATCTCCGCGCTTGGTCTGTTCAAAATGTGGAGATCGGCTCAGGGATCTTCACGTTTTCAAAATAACGACTCTCGTCTTGTCCGGACGTAGGCTCTTCCGCCGACCCGCCGGATTCTCAGCCTTCACGGTCCTCATTTTCAAATCGTTCACTGCAGCCCCGAGGGCTAGGAACTTACACGTTTAATAAAAACGGAGATTGTCGCGTCGTTCCCCAATTTAAGGAACTGAGGTTTTAAGAAAAGCATAAAATACGGTGCGATTTGCTGTAGCATCACAAGAACTGGTAACCCTGGAGGGTTAGCTAGACATCTCAGTGAAGAAAAAGAGTGTAGAAAGGGATTGTAGGAATGCAGGGCTGGAAGGGACGTCGAGACATCGTGCAGTCCATTCTGCTGCCCCGAGCCAGGATCCGGGGTATCCAGAGCATCCCTGACAGATACTCGTCTAGCCTTCAAGGTGAGATGCACGGGAGTGTGCAAGGAGAATCAGGAGGGTCCGCACAGATCTAGTGAATCACAGAAGAGGGAATGCCTGAATTGCTGTCCCCTTGTGCGATGTTAGTGCTGCCTTCGACCCCAGTTCTGCACTTGGGATCAGGGTCTTCCTTTCTTTCTACAGCAGGTGAGTACTGCTGTAATGAGTGAGACCTCCAGAATGCAGAAAGTGATGCTGTCTAGATATAACGGATGTATTCCTGTGTCAGAAGCTTTCATCCTTCCAAGCTCTATACAGGTTTTTAAAACAGAGTGACAAGCCAGAGTCCAGCAGAGGAGGGGACTGATACTATATGAGGCTTTTTAAGCTTTGCATTTGTTCAGTGGATGGCTAAAATCAGCCCTGAGGGATGGTCTTGGGGTGATGTTTGGAGTCTGCTGTAGACCCTCTGTGTTGAATTTGAGGATGGATAGAGTCTATAATGCTTTTAGAGTAATAGCTCTCAATCAAGGAGCTGTGGCACTCCCGGGGGTGCCTTGACATCCTTACAAGGAAGTCGCAGGGTGTCAGACAATGTTAGCTGTGCAAACGTGATTCAAAATAAATGGATAGAATTCAGATAGGAATACGTGGTATTAAAATCATTCTGCCCTGCAGTGGTCTTGAGTTTTGGCAACAGAATTATATTTTTCTGTAGTCAAAAAAAATGAGTTGGCATTTTCTGAGGGGTGCCTCAAGTCTAATGAGAGGAGCCTGGAGTCTCGAAATGTTGTGAACCTCTGTTTGAGAGAGAGAAATGTTGGGAATTGTGCCACGATGAGAAACTAACCTGCCAGATATGGACTGCTCAAAATAATGGTAAACTCTGGGCATTTCCAGATGTGACAGCCGACAGATTTCTTCACCAAATAGTCACTTAGCTAACAAGAGGTGATCCCATTTTGCATTTGATCTTGGGAAGCAGCAAGAACTTTATTGAGAGAGATAGTAGTCAATCCCAGTGTGATTATGAGCAGTCAGTGTGATAAGGCTGTGAAAAAAGCATGTAGGTTGTAGGGAGAAGAAACATTAATATCATTGTACAGGGCATGGATGGGGCAGCCTCTGGAATACCGTGCATCATTATGAGCACCCCTGTGCAAGAAAGACATGTTTTCACTGGGACGAGGAGAGAAAACAATCAGGGAAATGGAGATCCCATGTCAGAGGAACTAAAAGAGTTTGGCTTTGTTTGCCTTAACATAATAAAAGCGGAGAGAAGATGTGATTGCTGGCTCCCAACACATTAGGAAAGTAAACATCAGGGCTGGAGAAGAGTTATTTCAGTTCAAGGGCAAGGCTTGGGGAAGAAAATGGGCATGAGCTGGCCATGAATACATTTAGGTCGGAAGTTGGAAAGTTTCTAACCATTAGAGCTGGTCTGGAAGAGCATTCCCCTGGGAGGAGTGAGGACAAAACCAGCACTAGTTTCAGATGGAACTTGATTAGCACATGGAAGAGGTTACATAACCTGTGTGAGCAGGGGATGGGAGCTGATGTCCCAGCGGGTGCCTTCTGGTCCTATGCTCCTGGAAGTGGGAGGGAGTGCTACGGAGAAAGTTTTGAGGCAAGGTGCGCACAGGTGGTGCTCACATTCACAGGGCCTGTCTCAGGGTATTAATCCCTGTGTACTCTGCTGTTGGGTCAGCCTCTGCTGGTGATTTCTATCGGGCTCTCCAGGGGTGTATTTGGTGATGTTCCTTTCCAAGCTGGACTGATTACATGTTGGGGATCCACTTAGTTGGCTTCTGAGCCAAGGGTGGAGAAGCTTCATCACTCTGGATTGGGTTCCCTGTTCTCTATCACTTCCCTCTGATTTCTGCCTTAGGTAGGTCCCTCCTGCTCTACACCAGCTAGTCATCTGCATCCACCAGACCTGCTCCTATTATCTGTACCTGAGGGAAAGCTCTAAGAAGCAAGAGCCGGGGTCTTTGGCAGGGGTGCCTTTGGGGTGGCCAGAAATACGGCTAGCCCCAAATGGCACTACCTTTACAGTGTTTTGCCAGATAAAATGTATTTCTCAGACTTTCCTGGAATTGCACGCTCTGAAATCTCCTTGTTTCAATTTCAGTGGATGTCTTGGCCCCTTTTAGGCAGCAGTGCTGCGAAGGGTTGTCATGCAGTTGCTTCTTTTGTTAAAATCAATGTGACTGGCTCCTAGACAAAACCATTTAAAATACAACGGGGCAATGGGCATGGAATGTGTGAGATCAGGACTTGGCATATATCCATAGCCAACTCGATGCTGCCAAACTCTTCATGGGCTCCCTCCACCAGACCCCTCTGCGCTGGTACCCACCTCTGCCCTCCCTGTGTGCTCTGTTTCTTGGGGGCCTGCCCGCTTGCTTACCCTTGCTCTTCTACCCTCCACTTACATGAAGGGCCAGGGGCTGCTTTTTCATCCCCGCTGCCCTGTCAGTCTGAAACCTCTCTCCTCTGTCTGAGCCACTGAATCACACCTCCTGCTTAGGCTGAATTCTGTTTCCACCTTGTCCGAGCTCACTGACATCAGTGTGTCAGCGAAGGCTGAATTTAGCCGTTCAGCTGTTGTTCTTAAACTTTCATTTTCCTTCCAATCAATTCCAATCTAATTCTCTCCCTCCACCGTCCATTCTTCCTTTATTGTAACCTGGCTTGATCCTGATGTATGCTCTGCCCCTTGAAGTCAGTAGGCACTGACAGCATTTCTGAGGATCACATCAGACCCCAGTTTTTTAATGCTGCCTTTCATTCCTTCCATTTTTTATTTTCCCCTTCTCTGCCTGCTTAGGAGGTGCTGTCCTTAGTTCTGTAAATTGCTTTCTGGGCTTCTGTTTGCCAGGCAATATTTGCTACTTGGTGTGATGAGAGCTCTGTAACAATTGAGTACATTGTTCTCTCACCCATTTTCCCCAATCTAATTAAGTTTCCTTTCTTTAAGCGAACACTCCTGCGCTCTTGGCTTTTCTCAAGCTCTGCCCAGCTGCAAAATGAACTTGGGGGTCTTGCGATGTTATCTGTAGACGTGACATCACAGCCCTTTCCATGGCAACGCATCGCAGTTCCTGAGAGGGAGCTGACGAGCTGAGCGCAAGGAGATTTTCAATGGGAGCCAAACAGTTTTAAAGGGTGAACAGTCAAAAGAGAGGCCAGCCCATAAATAAATGCATAAAATAATTCATCAAAGGAAGCCTGGAAAAAGACAGGAGTGCAGATGAGGCCTTCCCTTGGGAATGGAGTAGCTTCCTGTTTTGCTCCTGGAGCACAGCGGCTCAGATCTCTTTGCAACCCCCTCCTCCTTTCACATGCAAAAAACCTCATCTCTCATTTCATTTCCCTCTGCCATTTGCATATTAATTCTGCTTCATCTCCTAAACCTATCAGTCATTTTAAAGGTAAAGGGCAAGGTTCTCACAAGACAAATGTAAAAGGTGCTGGAGTTCTGACAATAGTGCCTTCCTTTTAGATGGTCACAGACCAGCGATTTGCATGAGATAGATTAATATTATTAATTGGGGTTAATGTGGATAGTAGAAGTGAAGTGACCTGCCGGAGGGTCATTATGAGTGAGTCAGTGATAGACCTGGGATTGAAACCCACATTCTCAGTTCCTTGTGTTAACTACAGAGTTTGGGACAGGATTTAGGTGCATCATCAGAGGTTGGTTTGAGTGGTCCATCAGGTGACTGGGATTAGGGCACACAAGGGAGTGATGTGGCTAGCAGCACATCAGACTTCTTTTGACTCCCCATCCCAGATGACCCAGTCCCAGTTTATCTGACTGGGGACGACATTCATTGAATCCAGACCAAAACTCAGACTCCTGTTGCTAGACTTATACCAAGATTTGCTCTCTTGTAGAGACCTCACTCCTGTTAATTCCAACAGGAACTATGTATTTCAGCGCTTGAGGTCATCTACTTTCCTGCCCTCTCAAATTGTTGCGTGAGCACTAGAAGC
The DNA here is from genome assembly GCA_030014935.1 of Caiman crocodilus. Classification (NCBI taxonomy): domain Eukaryota; kingdom Metazoa; phylum Chordata; order Crocodylia; family Alligatoridae; genus Caiman; species Caiman crocodilus. The sequence continues at coordinate 12,157,865 of JAGPOW010002149.1, forward strand.
AGCAAACTGCTCTTCACCTTTGCAATGATTAAACAATGCTATTCACAAGACACTGGCATGAAGGGAAAGTTCACAGTGGCAGCCTCTGATTTATTGGCATGGCTGCAATTATCTGATGGCCTGCCAACCTGTCAGCGTGTCTTGGTTATGCAAAGGTGGGATGCACAGGTGCCACAGCTTGTTCTGACTGTACTAGGGTCCCATGAGACTAACTTTTCTCTTAATTCTTCTGCAATGTTTCTCCAGTCTGAACCCTAAAAGTAAAGCAGTGCAGAGATATGCAAAATCCAACCATCCAACAAAAACAGATAGACCTACAAAAAACCTCAACAACAACAGGTCATGGAACCGTTCAGGACTTCAAGGCTGCTACTGGGACTTGTTCCAAGAGGACAAAAGCTCTCAGTTGATAGATATTGTTACCCCTTGTCAAGATGCCTGTTTCTGCAGGCAAAGTTACATTTGAAGCTGTTCTACATGTTCTGTAGAGGAAAGATTTTGTAATGTGGCTTCTTGGCTTCTATGTATGGGACACATTTATATGCCCTGCCCCATTCAGGATATAAGTTAATATTTGCATATAGGTCTGATGCCCCCTTTAAACTCCACTTAAGCCTTTGAAAGGGAGACACAGTGGTGCCAGCCTTCTGCAGAGGGGTGAATTTCATTCTTACTGAGCAACACAACAAGAGGCACAACAGAATCAGAGTTGCAGAAAGCTTAACCCACTCTCCGAATGCTGGTTCAGTTGCCATGATTAACATTGTACATAACACTAGGTTCCTGGTTCTGCATTCCCAGTGTAAATATTTACAGCCAAAGAAAAAGCAGGCTTTCATCAGGCTTGTGAGGGAAAGAAGCAAAATAACATCTAGAGTGAGTGAGAGAAAGAGAAAGATCTTTCCTAGGGAGGGTAGGTCAGGGAGGAGGAGTCCAGGAGGCAACTGGCAGTAAGCAAGCTTCCACATTAGCTCAGGTGGGCTTGCTAACAGTTTCAGGAAGATGCTCTTTCTCTTTTTCCCTTGTTCTTTTATGTGTTTTCCCTTCAAGTGAATATATGCTTGTGCAAACACCAGACTCTTATCATCCCTGGGCATTTGCCTTTGATCGTGATTCACCATGGCAGCTGAGGATACAACTGTGAGTGGTCTTGTTGGCTTAAGTACCTGACTGGATCAGAGTCTTTAGCCCATCACTGCAAGCATGTGGATCACCACTCCTAAAGCTATGCCTTCCAGGTGTGGTGATTCGGTGTTTAGCCTCTTTGCCTCAGTGGTAGGGACAATTATTGCTAGCTGTTGTGGTTGTTTCTGTGATGTGGGCTCCCATATTGACTCTGAATTGCTTTGGGTCTCATCCTGCTTGTGGAAGTTTGGGTCAAAGATGGTCTCTTCTGATTTTTGCTGTGTCTAATGTAATGGTTTGTAGCACTACAAAAATAAGCTGTCAGCAGTCCAAGACTAGAACATCTGCATTATGGTCAAGCTAGAAAAGGCTGCTGATCAAAATTGCTGATCGTTTGTCTGTCCAGCAAGAGCCAGGTTTTGGTTTTTTTTATGCCCAAACCACACAGCTTGTGTTTGGAGTACACAAGCGATGGGCACGTATAAGTCTTATACGTGTAACACTGAAGCATGAGATAATTGAATAATCACTGGGCTGGAGGCCAGAAATATCTGCATTTTAATTCTGTCATGCCACTGTGTGTCCTTGAGCCAGTTGCATTATCTTCCTGGGTCTCCATGTCCCCATCCATGAAACGGCTGGAAATACTTGCCTGTACACAGGAAGGAAGAGCCAGGGCTTTTTTTCAGGGGTATTGAACCCCCGCAGAGTTATTGTTTGGACCTACTTAGGCAAGCACTGAACTAAGATTTGAGCTTTCTGATGGTCTCTATTCCTTTCATTATTAACTCATCCTCCTGACTTATCTGATCTCTTCTGTCCACCTTTTGCCTCCTGGCTACCTAGAGTATAAATTCTCTGGGACAAACCTGTCTTCTTTGTTTTGCACCCAGCCACTAATACTGATTAGAGTTTCTAGGCATGAGAGAAGTAGAAATAACAGCAGCAGCAAGCCCCAAATTGCAGTCAACATGAGCTACGAATGCCAAGCACTTCTGGAAATATGGACAGTAGTGTTTGCCCGGAGCTTGGGAAGTAAAGAGTGCTAAGTACCAAGGCTTACAAATGATGTAGTGAGTCGTGACATCCCTAATTGGGAAATGTTAGCTACAGGCTTATGAAACAAATGCAGTTACATACTGGATTTTGTACTCCAGGCTAGGCAGCAGCAGGAACGGTGAATATACCTCCCCCGCCTCTGCCAGATACCAGGTGATGTGCACTTTCTTGCTAATCACAGGGACGGAAAGGGGAGGAAAGCAAACTGATTCAGAGCCAACCCTGGCGGGGTGTGAGGCCTGGGGCAAATCAGCCTGTGTGGGGTCCCCTTAATACTGCATAGAGTTGTGGTACCCCTGCAAACAGGGGGTGTGGGGAGGGGTTTCCATTCTTCTTCCGTGGTGCAGGGCTGAGACTACAGCTCCAAGTGGGCCCATGGGAGGGGCCGCAGCCGCTCCACCCGGCTCTGCGGGGTGCCCAAAACACAGAGCCCAGGGCAGTCGCCCCGATTCACCTTACCCTAGGGACAGCCCTGCTGATATCTCAGCCAAAGGGCCCAGCTTTTGTTCCAGGTTGCTCTCTCCTCTACGGCAGCTCTCTCAGGCTCAGGTTTCCCAACGTCACCTTCCTTGGGGCTGAGTCCCACAGCAGTCTTACCCTCCAGATTGGGGATCTAGGCTGCAGTTCTTCTTTTGCAATTTTCTGTGCTTATCTCAGCAGGTCTGAGTTTAGTTCAGCACCTGCAGTTCTGCCTCTATCAGGACAATGATGGTTAATGAGTGACTGGCCAGGTTTCATGCAGCTCAGGATATTTATTTAAGGATAAAAAACTGCAGAAAAAAATACAGTAAAACCATGAAGAGTCTACCCATGTGTTAAGCTGGCCAGGCTTTAACCATCACCTGGCTGGGATTTGTGCAGGGGCATCAGACGAGTTTCTCAGATCTTTTTTCCAGAGTCAGTATCAGTCTTACGTTCTTAGATCGTGTGAGAGCTCCCCCCCATTGTCAGCCTGGCCACCTTGCAAGGTTCTCAGTCCCCAGTTTCACCTATTTCATTGCTGCCTTCTCTTCTAAATGGATGTACAATTTCCCCCAGGGGGGTGAGACTTCTGAGGACTTAATTGCCTGAGGATTTACATCAATCGCCCCCAGTCATCTTAGTTCTGCAGAAAAGTCTTGTAATTTCCCTCCGGCAGTAGACATATATAGCACTTAGAACATGGATACAACTGTCTCCGAATGTTCCCCCTACCCAGAGTGTCTGACAAATCTCAATGTTTCCATTCTTCCAAGGTCTCACATCTGTCACAGCCCCCATGTCAAATTCCGCTCTGTTTTATAAATACATATGGCTTGGGTGCCGGATTTGTTGGTACAAATCCCAGTGATTTTCTTGTGACATATGTTAGTTTCTTTGTCGGAGCCAAAAAGCAAATGTTTAACAAGCATTTGTAGCGTGTGACGTGGGCTCTCTCTGAGGATTGTCTTACTTATCGTATAAGGGATGTAAACTCTCATGATTCAGGGCACAAGCAAGAACTGAGCTGATGGGGACTGGAAAGAAAACTTCCCCTGAGGGCAAGTAATTTCTTTATTGATAACTTTTGAGTTTCTAGCCTATTCCTCTGAAGCTTTGGAACATGAGATTGCATTAGATGGACTGATCTGTTATGGTCATTGCTGTCTTCCTGTGGCATGGCCATAGTTAGATGCCTGGTGTCTTGTTCTCCTCCAAGACAGGGGGCCCTAAAATCAGTAGAGACTCACAGTTATGGAAAACACAGAGCAAGTGAGAGGCATAATGACATTTCCCTAGAGATATGGTCCTGCCTGTGATAGAAGGGCTTGGACAGGGAGTCTGTTCCAGAGGAGTCCATGCAGTCACATAGGGAGTGCGTACCAAAATGCAGTGATTTGTCTCGTGCTGATTTGATCAGGAAGATCTGCGTCTTCATGATGGCATGACCAGCATCCTTTTACATGTGGAGGTTCGAAGAACATCTCGTCTCGCCGGCCAGTTGTTCCTGCTCCATCCAGGAGAGCTCCAGCAAGGAATGGGAAGAGGCCAATACAACCACAGGGGAACTGGAGAATCTAGGCTTGAAGCTAGTCTACCTTATGGTCTAACCGAAAGCCTTCTGTGGGCAACTGAAGGACTCCTATTGATGATAATGGATTTTGGATCAAGCCCTTCCACTTTTTTTCCTCCTCTGACTTCACAGAAAGTATTTCTGATTGACATGGGTATTAAGAAAGAATAATTAGGCCTTCTGAACATCCCTGCCACAATTGAGAGTCTTCAGTCCTGAAGAACGTCGAAGCAATATTCTCAGCAATATTAAATTTCTTTTCAACAGCCGCATTATTACCATTTATATTACTGAAGAGCCTATTGGGCTCTGTGCTGTGCTAATATGCTGCAAGAGGCATTCGCTGCCCTGAAACATCAAACATTCGCCTCTCAGTTCTGACAGCAGGGGAAACAAAGGCATGGAGAGCTGAAGTGATAGGTCTAGGCTCACCCTGCCGGTGAGTGGCAGAACTGGGAATGGAGGACATTTAGGGAGTCAGGCTGTTTCATGCCTATTCCTGGCTCTGCCACTGGTCACCTGTGTGATCTTGGTCTACTCACTTCCTTTTTCAGTGCCTCTCAGGGCTAGTTAGACAAGTTGGGCTGGAAAGGGCCTCTAGAAGTCATCCAGTCCAACTTTCTTCCTCAGGCAGGATCATTCCTATCCAAGCCAGCCCATAAAAACCACAATCTCAACTCTACATAAGACTACCCTCAACCCTGACCTAATGTAGACCTAGCACCCTAACTTGCCACAAGTGAAGCAGGGGGACTACAGCCTTGGCCTGCCCTACCAAGGCTTTCTGGGGATAGTTAAACCAGCAAAGCCATAATGGAACTGCAGCTTATACTGGCAAGAGGCGTTCCTCTGCTGCTGTGTCTAAATCGCTTTCCCAAATGACACAGGCTAGGACAGCAAAAAGCCACTTTTGCCACTGCAAGTTGCCTTTACACGGCAGGTTTTACAGGCAACACTCTGTGGATGAAGGTCATGACTTTTCAGCATCCCAGCTAACACACAGTTAGGGCAACACTGTGCAGTATAGACTTGGCCTTACACTGTACACACCTCAGGACAGCATCTAGCACAATGGGGCCCAGATCTAGATGGGGGCACTGGAGTACTCACGTTTCTGCTTATGGATCTGATGGTGTCCTGTGTTTTGAGTGCGGAGACTCCTCCTTTGGGATACCCACTACAGCCAGTGTAAGGGGTTCTGGGGCCTGTTTGGATGTGAAAGAGTGGATGTCATGGGTGGCTGAAAATAAACGGGCACAGAGGATGAGATAAGACTATGTGGACCTTCCAGAGAAGGAGCAGTGAGTGAGTGGCAGCTCGCTGTGCAGAGAAGAGCAGATCTTATTTTTGTATTGGGTACCAACAAGGGGCCGTGGCAGTCTTGCAGGAGTTCAGTAAAGGCGGATGCAGCCGGTTTTGCAGGATTTAGGGCACTTCTATTGTAGAAGAACAAGGAAACCACAAAAAAGAAATGTAAAATAAATGATTCCCCCTCTCTCCCCCAGCAATTGCTGTGAAAAATCTCCCCCTTGGGAGAGGAGTGACCGTGATTCTTGTTGGGATCCTGCACTCCCATCATGGGTTGCCCATAACTTCCCTTCCTCAAGGGCACCGTTTTTATGCTATTACTTTGTCACCAGCCTGCTTTCTATCACAGACCTTGCCTTTCTACCTGGTGAGAGGATCTATTAGAGGTGCCCGCAGACGCAAAACCTCTCGTTGTCCTCTCATCTATCCGCTCAGACGTGTGCAGACTGGGTCGAGAGAATGGCCATTTTGGACACGGAGACGTGTTGTCCCCCCACTCCCTGCAGCTGCGGAGCCAAAGGCTCCCAAGCGAAGCAGAGAAGAATTATGCAAACTGAAGACTTGTGCCATCATGTCCTTAGGAGAAGGAGGAGGAGAGGATGGAGGGGGGGTAGAGAAAGACAGGGGTGTGCGTGTGCATGTGTGTGTGTACAAGGGGATTGTCATGGTTACCTCTCTGACAAAACAAATGGCTGCACTTAATGATGGGCACCCAAACAGCTCGCCCAAAGCCGGAGCTCATCAGCTGGCTGCCAGCAGAGCCGGGGCTCTGCCACGTGAAGCAGGAGCCTTGTCGGCAGCTCCCCGGAGCCGGCTTTTGCAGACAGACACATGTTGCCGCAGCTTGCTAGGTAAGGCAACCCCAGGGGCTGGCCAAGGGGGCCCCCAGCCCAGGACATCAGTGCCAAGGGGGTAGATCTGTGCCCCTGGGGTGGGGTGGAGGTGGGGAGATGCCACAGGTTGCTGAGGGTCCTTCCCCGGCTGGGATCCTCCCCCCCATCCCTCTGATCTCTTCCTCCTGGTGCCTGGCAGAGACCAAAGGAGTGTGAAGCTTTGCCTGCCGCCGCCGGGATCGCTCCGGCTCTCCGGCGCTGGAGTAGGCAGCGCAGCCTCCGGCCAAGGTAAGGGACAGCGGCAGCTGCTTCTGCTCCGGAGCCTCCCGCAGCCCCCAATTCCTTCCTGCCCCCAAGGCTGGGCTGCCCGGTCCGTCCAGTCCCGGGGCTTCATCCACCTGCGGCACCACCTGTGACCTTGGGCTGTGCTTGGCGCTGCAGGTCCTGCTTCTACTCTGCCAGCGTCTCCTGCCCTCCTTGCACCTGGCCCGGGCCGGGCTTGGACTCACCCCGGGGCTGCTTTGTGACGGGGTTGGGGGGAAGGCGGTCCCTGGCTGCTGCTGCAGCTAGGAGATGCCTCTGCCCTGCCCTGCCCTGCCCTGCCCTGCCCCGGGAGGTGTTGGGCGCCTGCCCCGCAAAAGATCAATGATCCTGATCACAGCTCATTGTGGGGGGGCTTGCCCCTGGGCACCCAGAGCAGCTGGGCCAAGGTAGAGCCACTGCAGCTTATTTCTTTCTGAGCAGCGAGCCCGGGGCTCTGCAGGTTGCAGGCACTAGGCGATACCGCACTGGGGCTCCCACAAGGATGGAGCCTGCAATCAGGGCCGGGCAGGAAGGCTGCTTCTAGGCACAGTCCTGTGGCATTTGTCTTTCCAAGCCAGGGCACCGGTTGTCAATCCGAAAATCAGCCTCCTGAGTTATGCCTAAGAAGCTGTCATCTGTGGGGAATCAGCCACCCGCTTCTCCAGAGCCTCTCTCCAGCAGTCAGGGGCCAGGAGGAGGGGAGGGAGGATGGAGGAGCATGGCCTGGCACCCTCTGGACCGGCCTGGCTACATGGGAGGAAGAGCAGACAGTGCCGTGGCAATGGGAGGGAGGGGCAGCAGTTGCAGGCTGCCCCTCTCCCTATTGCTGCCTGCCCACCCAGCTCCAGCTGGGACTCTGGGGGAGTCTGAAGCATGCTCATCTCTCTTCCTGCCTCTGCTAGCAGAGATCTGGTCTTCACCCTTCAATCCCCTGCATCTGCCACCCAATCCACCCCTGCCCGGCACCAGCGGGGATACGCACCTTCGCTAGTCCCAAAAGAATTTCTCCCTGATTACAGTTTGGGCAGCACATCCCCCCTGATCCTCACACCCACCACCAAAATGCAGTCACCTCTGGGGTGAAACCCAGCAGCTGTTTCTGCAGCGGTCTCCAACTGCAGTTACAAGGAAGAAATGAAGGAATCAGCCTGATGACCTTCACTGGAGGTTGGCCAGGTCATTGGGGTGAACATGCTTTTGGCAAGTGCCAAAAGACTAGTGAGAGCCACAGCAACTCTGGACTTTGCTTTTACATCTCCTGTGAGAGCCAGGACCTCCCTCCCATCCCTGCCACAGTATTGGGTAATTGGCTCAGTACTCATAGTGAAAAGTGCTGCTTGCAGAATCACTGATGTTTTTTATCCCAAGGCGAGTACTTCCTAGACAGCACTCAGAAGAAGGTTCATCTCAGAGTCTGTTGGGGATCTGGAAAGGTTTGACTCAGCTTAGCTCTGACTTTTGACAAGGTGGAATGTTTGAAGGATGCACTGTATATTACATTGTATGTTATGGGCATCCTTCATTTTATGGTTAAAGCCTTGGGACTGGTCTCTGTAGAGGTGATCTTTCCCACACAGGCTTGAGGTGCATTGGTGAGGCAGTTCTGGGAAGCACATGGAGTTATTGCCTCGGTTTTACTGGTTCTGCAGGCAAACAGCAGTTTATTTTCCAGTTCAAGGCTTCTGGTGCCTTTCACAGCCACTGACTTCATTTGGAAATGAGAGCAATAATGAATGGTCATAATGCAATAGGTCATACTGCATTTAGCTTGGACAGCGGAGCATGGGAGGGAAGCTTGGTCTCATTGATCTCTGCAAGACCTGCCCAGCTGTAGTCGTCCTGACAGGCCACTGGATGTCAGTGTTGACTGATACAAATGAAGCTGAAGGAATATTTACCCAGCAGATGAAAACTTGTCGCTCTTCAGCAAATGATGTGAACGTGATCTTAGTGCTAGGCGGGGTCTGGATCTGGACAGAAGACTGGAATCTGGAAGAGTCCCTCAGAGTTGGTGTAGAGCAGGTGTCTCTCCATGGCACAGGGGAAATCTGTGCTGTTGGAGGGCTCATCTTTCTAGTTAGATCTAGGACTGAGAGTCTGACTCCTTGGGGATGTCGCCCTGCCTCTGCGAATGTCCCAGATCCACACGTACCACAGCAGCATTTTACCGATGCGTTCGAGAACCAGGTTCTCTAATACTTTCTCATTCCAAGAGAGAATTCCAACCCAGGGGTTCTCCTGACAGCTACGAAGCATTCAAGGAGCACATGACATCACAGAAATGCGGGTGCTTCTAGGGTGGAAACTACCAACTCTGTAACAAGCTACGCAAAAGTTAATGATAAGTGAAGTACTGCATGCAACTGAAATGGAAGATAATTGCCCAGCTGGAAAGGGGGCAAGACACTGACACCATCACTCCTTCTGTGCATTGGGATCTCTTGTGCCCAGGAGCAGGGAGGACCCCTGTTGCAAATCTAATTAGAAGGTGGTCCTGGCAACAGCGCGGTAGTCTATCTTGAAACCCACTCAGGAACAAGCCAGTGGGAAGTATGTAACTCCAGTGAATTCAAGTGAATCCATCTGGAAGGCTTCCTGCTGTACTGTTGGTGTCAGGGAGTGGGACTAGGACATGGCATTCTGCATGGAGAGACAAGAGCTGCTGGATCTAACTGAAGGAGGAAAAGTTTGGCAAGTCCTGGCACTCCTAGCATGTCTGATACACCTCTGGGGGCTGTGCACAAGCGCACTCCCAGCCACTGTTTGGATTTCACTTGCTGTGAGTAAGGCTGCCTACCAGTGGGTCCTCTACCATACTCTGCATCACCAGGGTAGTGTCAGTGTATGGAGCCCTCTGTTGTCACAGTATCAGCAGTGCAGGTCAGACTGTCTACCAGCGCACAGTGCTTAAATGACATGCTTTAGGTCCTGCACGGTGCTGGGGGCAAGCTGGCTGAGAGCCCCCAGCCTACACAAACAGCTCTGCATGACACAACAACCCACATCATCTCCTTCTGCAACCAAGTTGGCTTCTTAGATGGGTTTCAGAAGAGACCACGGGTTCAAAAGATCTGTTGATTTCCTGCTGTTTTATTGAAACTCAAGTGTGACATGGCAATGTTACCTGAGCCTGGCACAGTGACCTTGAATGAGGCCCTTGCAGTTCCGTGAATGCTGCCTACAAACTTGTTTGTGTACAGGGGCTTGTTCCTGATGATGACAAGGCTCTGCTTGCTTCACACCTCTCTGCTACTGTTGCGTAACTGTGGTGCAGCATCAGCTCATTCCCCATAACCCCAGCATAAACCCAGCCAGGGTGTAACCCCATTGCATGATAGCTCTCTCTTCTCTCACCACAGCTGGAAGGAGGAGCTGATGATTGCTCAGGACCAGAAACCCAGCAGTAGCAGCAGCTGCACAAATGGTCTTGAGCTTAACCTACAATGAATGATTATTCCCTTCTCTGCCCCAGAACCAGGCCACCTCTACTAGTCAGAAAGCACCAACACAGGACATTTGTGATGCATCCAGCAAGCCAGCTGCTGGCTCTGCTGGCAATCTTAGGCATAGCTGCTTATCTGATCAGCTGTGGGCAGTGTGAGGCCAGGTCCAGCTGCCGCAGCACCATAATACTCACTGCAGTCATCATCCCTTTTGCTTTCTGCTACATGAAACATAGCAGCTCAGCTTGTTAATCCCTGCATTCATCCACGGACAATCTTTGCAGGGTAACAGATCTGTGAGTTGCAATTCAGCTTCCTTTCATGCATGCTCAGAGTGCGCAGCTGAGATCAGGTGGGGTAGGGTGGTGTGTGCACAGTTACCCAGGCTCACACCAGCGGCAAGAGCATAGCTTTAAGGATGCTTAGAGGGAAAACAGCTCCCTTTTGCTTTTGCTTTTGCTTTTACTTTGGAGAGGTAAGCTAGCCCACCATTCAGGTACCTCGGGTCTAGTTCCACTGTGTGTAGACAGAGCAAGACAACACCACTTGTCTGGTTGGGAGAACAAAAGGTGAAGTGAGAGGAATGCAGGAGGCAGGCAGTGGTATGGAGAACTGGGGGCTGTTGGCTGCCCAGTGGGCAGCTCATCAGCAGAGAGCAGGGCAGTCAGAGCTCCCTGCGAAGAGCAGAGAGGGGAGCTCAGAGCGCATGTTATTGTAAGCTGCCTGGCAGCACTGCCTGACTGCAGACCCTTGCTTCTTCCCTTCCTTTTCTCTGTATGTTCTCTACCTCCCCCCAGCGCCCTTCTTTCTGCTGTAGACACCTGATGGCATGCTTGACACGAACTGCAGCGCAGCACCGGTCTCTCGCCCCCCATCCGCTCCACAGCGTCTTCCCCAGCAGCTTTTGCCATTTTCTCTTTCATTTTAAGGGCCTTTGAAGGTGAAGCAGCAGAAAAAGCTCTCTGCACAGGTTTGCTGGATTGCAGTGCACAGTCTGTGCTCCTTGTTTGGCCACTAGACTCTCAGCACAGCTCTGAGAGAGGTGAGGGAAGCTCTGAGGCAGGTTCAGCCTAGACTCATGGGGTGCTGGGCTGAGAGGCAGGAAGCCTGGGCACTTATCCTGACTGATTCTGTGTGACCATGGCCCTCTCGATTCCCTGTTTTGATTACAACCTCTTTGGGACAGGAAGCACCCTCTTTGCGGTTTGGGCAGCACCCAGGACAATGCACTGACTCACCTGTCTTCTTGAAGGCTTGGAAATGTTTGCAGGTTGATCCGAGTCTTCTTTCCACTGAAGAGAGTTTTAAATGTCTAGGAAAGCCAATAGCTCCATGCAGACTTGAGATAAAAACATGCCGGAGCACAGCAGAAGGTGGAGAAATCTCAGTGTTTTTAAAGGGTTGGACTGAATGAACACCCACAGCTGGTCCTAGTTTCTCCAGGGCTGTGTCCCCAGAGTTCTTCCAATACATCCTTGCCTGTCTCTTTTATGTCTTTTCAACTTTCTCCTTGTCCCCAGCTCTTCCCACAGCCATCCAGCAGGCTCCCACTTTCTTTATGGTGACTACATCCTCTGAGTGACATGTTGAGATAGCCCAGGGACTGTATGGACCAGAGGGTTTGACACTAGAGGTATAGGCAGGGGTCTTGAGTAGCCCAAGGGAAGTGGGGGAAATGCAGGTTGGCAACATGTGATGATCAAGTCAAAGTGCTACCAGATTTGTATCTAGCAATCACAGGAGCAAAACTGCATGGTCCATTACTGCTGCTGAAGCGTCTCTGTCAGAGCCCTGGGTGGAATGAATAGAAAGGGGATTCTCTAGTGCAGGGGTAGGCAAAGTTTTTTGGGCAGAGTGCCGAAAAACCCACAATGTTTACCTTGGAAGGTGCCGGAGTAGTGACACGCTGGAGCTCAGAGCGGCTGTTTGCAGCCTCCTGGCTGCAGCTGTCCCACAGAGCCTGGTCTGCTTGCAGCAGGGCTTGCAGCCTCCCAGCTGGCTGCTGGGAGCAGCCTGGGCTCTGTGGCTGGCAGCAGCTGCTTTGAGCCCGGGCTGGCGGTGGTGTGCCAAGCAAAATGGCCCTGTGTGCCATGCTTGGCACGCATGCCGGGGGGTTGCTGACCCCTGCTCTAATGAGACTGCTGGATGCCAACAGACCTAGTGGCTCTCCTTGGCTCTGTAGGTCTCTGCCATAAAGAGTTTCCATGGGTTGCAGTCTGTGTCAGGGTGGAAGGCAGTGGTATTGCATGCGTGTGAAGAAAGCACCGTCACTTTTTGCTTTACCAACGTCCTGGGTTGTGCTCTGCTGGAAGCTGTCCCCAGTGCTTCGAGCCCTGCTACGCTGAAAAAGTGGAAATTATTCATGGCTGCATTCTGACAAGGGTGATGAAGGGGGCTGGTGCCCTGGAAGGGCAGAGCCTACTGCAGCTCCTGGCTTCACACACAGGCAGGGGAGGGTAGGCAGTAGGGATGGGCCACCAGGAGAAGCCTAATGAAATAGAGGCTGTTTGAGAATGACTCATGGGAGGTACCATTCTGAATCTGTTCCTGGGAAGGCTGTTGCTGGTGCCCACCTGACTGTGAACGAGCTGAGGCGTGCTTTGCACTGCTGTGTTCGGGGACAAGAAGTCCTTGTCTGCTTTGCCAAGTTCTTGTCAGCAATGAAGCACTGGGTGGGAGCACAGCCGCTGTGATGGAATCAGGGAGTAGAGGTCCTGCAGTGATGAAGAGTGAGGTTGGCTTATAAATCCCACCAGGAAATGGGCTGAGAAGAGAGATGTGGTCTCAAAACCTTTCCATGCTGAGGAAGAGGCATGAGAAGGAAGAAGTGGCCACTTCCAGTGCTGGAGCTCGGTTGTTCCCATCTCTTTCTCTTCTCCCTTCAGTTTGGGCGAGGAAAGGCCATGGTTAAAGCACTGCCCTGGGCCTGAGGAAACTTTTGGCCCTGTTCTGCCATAACTGTCCTGTGATAATTCTTCTTGATAATTTTTCCTCTCTCCTACTCTTGTAGGGCTCAGAAGTACCCAGTTCAGCAGGGCTCTGGCCTTACATGGGCCCTCTAGGAGGTTGTAACAAAAGTGGTTGCCAAACCTCTCACTGCGCATAGACATGCTTCCTCTACCAGCTGGAGGCCCCACAGCTGTCCTGTCTCGGTGGGGTGAGAACTAACCGGGGATGATCTTCCCTGCAGACCCTCATTTACCTCCCCTGTGGCCAGACTGCTTTTCCCATCACTAGCAGAGGCTGTGAGTCAGCAAACCATGGCACTTTGAGATGTTATTTATGTGGCTGCTATAAATCATCTTGTCTCTGAAGCTCATCATTGTCTCTTGTCCTGTCTGGCCCTTCCTTGGTGAGGATGAGCAATCTCCCCCGAGAGCTGCCCTTGGGTCTCAAGCACAGCCTGTGCTGCCTTTGAAGACCTTGTTGCTCCCTGCATCTCAGCCTGGACTGTGCAGCCAGAGATGGCCTGGCTGCCTATACTATGGCTGGTCATCCCAGGAGGAGGCATGCTCCCCAACTTCCTCCAGAGCGGAGAAGTGGAGACCAGGGGCTCGGTTCTTACCTCATTGACCCTGCGTGGCATAACAGCGATACCTCATCAGGCTGCCAGACTGGCTCCGTTGGCTCTCCCGTTCCTCTCTTCAATCTTCCTCCTCCAGTCCTTTCTTTTTTTCCCTTTCAGATTGTACTTTCCTTAATCATGTCGTTCAGTCTCCTTCTTTCCCATCCGGCATTTCTACCTCTCCCCAGAGTCACGATGGGGTTTGCTGGCTGGAGGCGCTCTGTCTCAATAGCTCATTTATGTTCATGTTCTCCCTCTGTAGCAGGACTCCATTCGCAATCCTGTCAGACTCCAGAGTTATTGTTTGCAGGAGCCTGGGTTTCTCAGACTGTCTGGCCTGTGGTGTCATCACTACTTTGAAAGGCATTAGGGTAAAGTAGCTAGATATATGAGCTGCCTAGTCCTGCTAAGCATCCAACACCCTGTCCTGTGGGCTTCTTTACATGCATGTCATTGGTTTTTTGTGGTCTCTTTCTGCCTGTCAGAGGCACAGGCATGAACAAAGTTTTCTTCCCCAAGCAGAAACCCTGTTCAGTGGTTCCTGTGTGGGGCTGTAGCCCAGCTGAACTCCCAAGTCACTGGTGTTGTTGGATCGAGTGCTTAAATGAGACCGGTTCCATGGGCCATCAGACTGGGGACAGATCTGTCACTGTTGGAGCATCTAACCCTCCTGTGATGAATTTTGCAAACAAAGCATGAGTCCTTTTGCCTAGAGCTGGGGACTGGCAGCCAGCACTGAGCTGTATTCCCAGATCTGCCACAAGCTCCCTTTGGACGCATCTCTGTTCCTATCTGTCACTGTATCCAATGAAGGCTGAGAGACTTCAGCAGGAATGACTGACACAGAGATCCTCAAGTGCACGATGTCCTGGAACTGCAAAACATTATTATTAGTTCATCGCATTTCAGACTTCTGCTGTGCTTCATCCATAGCAATTATCCAGTCTTGTTAAAGTCCCAGCAACTCTTGGGATCCCATACCCACTGGCCCTGACTCCCAGCCTCACTGGACCCTTAGGTTCTGTTCCTCCCTCTTATAGTCTTTGCTGGCCCTTCTCACTTCGTTAACTTGTTTTAGCCTCTTAAGTTGATCGGCTGCTGCTGCTTTTCCACAGCAAGGAATGAGTCTGGATGACTTGTGTGCCCTTTCTAGGACATTTGCATTTAGAGGTGGTTTTAATAACACAGGGCTGCCAGGAAATGAGAGACAGATGATGTTTTTCATTGCTGCCCCTGCAGTATGGATCTTGTAAAGTCTGGTTTAAAGCATCCGGAGCCAGCAGAGGAGCAGCTAGACAGAAGCTACCCCTGGGAACCCCTGGGAGATGTCTGAGGACAGAAACCCCCTGCAAAGCCCTTACCTGAATGCATCTGCCAGTCAGGCTGGCAGGCTGGGAGAAGATTAGCTAGAAGAGAGAACAGGTTAGGAGGGAGCAGAGTTGCAAGGGAAATTTAATTAACAGAACCAGTAGAGGCAGCTCCTTAAAATATGAGCAGCTCTCTTAAGGAGTTATTAAAGTGAGTCATACTTTGCTGGAGGGAAGTAGAGGCACAGGACATTGGAGCTGAGAGTTTGGGGAGCTGGGGTGGGGGGGCAGCATTCCACTTTCCTAAAATGCAAGAACAAAAGAGAGATGAATTAATATGGCCAGTGTTGTGGTGGTGTCTGCTAAGAGGCAGAGATATTTCAGGTGGTGGACAAGAGTATCTATCTGTCTATCACTTTGTAAGAAGCAAGGACTTTTAGTGATATCTTTGGTTAGATCAATTGTATAGTTGGGCTAGACGTTGAACAAGCTTTGTCTGGGAAAGAAGCAGACACAGGCTAAGCTAAATATCAGTTAAAACAAACTGATACAGTGGAGGGCAATTTAAGCCTCATGGTGAAATGTCAGTGCATTGCTTGGTTCAGGCTTTATCCTTCAGCCCGATTTAGCTCCAAGGCATTCCTAGGTGGTGGGTAGAATACCCGGTATTCATACAGCATCTTTCCCTCATTGCAGTCTTAAAATGCGTTACTGATCTGGACTGCCTCACCTTTCCTTCCCTGGCGAGGACATTCATTCTTCCTTGTCAAGCAGGAATTAATTCTTCCTCCTGGCTGAAGCAGATCTGCATGGAGCCATTGTCTGTCTCTCTTGGTGCTCTCCCCTAGATTGGAAGGATGAGTGCCTGCTTTGGGAAAGCAAAGGATGGAGATACTCATACCAATCAAAGCCAGTCATCCACCCATTTGCCCTTCCATGGATATGGTTGCAGCTTTGGACAGAAGGGTGATGTGGTTGCATCTCACTAGCACCTGTCCCACTCTGTGCTGCTGTGCTATGAAGGGAGAGGAAAGAAAGAGGGTTGGTAGGAGGAAGCTATAACCAGTGCTTGCCAACTGGATTCTTTTGTTCAACCCAGAGATCTCTCCAACTCCACCTTTTGCTAGAAACTGAGTCCACATCCATGCTGAGATGCAGGCTGCCCTGCTAACAGTTGTCTGGAATATCCAAGTATCTTGAAAACCCTTGGTGAGGCTGTGGGCACTGCAGGGCATGAGGAGATAGAGGTCCAAGATAGCTGATGCCTCCAAGTAGCTGGGCAATAGGAGATCCAAGCTGTAACTCTGCAGCCATCCCCAGAGCTGCAGAAGTGCATGTGAGGTGATGAGAATATGGGATTCCAGCTGTCAGGGCTCTTTCATGTTTCTCATATCCTTCCACCTGTCTCTAGTTTGCTGCAGGTCCTGACACTTGAGCCACCCATAGACTCTAAGCAAGATGCCTGGACTTATCAACCGGACAACCAGCTGCCCGCTCCCGCTCACAGCCTCTGAGGTCACCTCATGCGTCAGCGGCTATGCCTTTGGGATGACAGCCTCTCTGACCTATGGCAACCCAGAGGCCCATCCTTTTGAAGGTAAGTTCCCAAGGGAGGTCCCATTGTTCAGAGAGTAAATGCTGTATTCCCCAGGTGCCAGGGTCATTATGGGAGAAGGGTAACTCCTGGCACTGGTTTTATCTTCTGAGCCCTCCTTAGATGTCTCCCTGTAATACCCACCTCTGGTCCAGATTTTCTTGTGCAGTGGGAACTATTTGGGAGCCATTGGGAAGCTAGTCCTCAAGACCCAACAGCTCCAGCCCAGGTCCCCTGTGCTAGGATAAGTTGGAGAAGCCTAAGGACTCTTCTAATTTCCACACACTGCCTTTGATCCCCAAGGGCTACACCGCTGAGAATCTGTGAAACAGGCACCAGCTTTATGCCAGATGAGCCCTGTCCTAGGATCAGATCAGATGAATTCTCAGGTGGGGATCTGGACACTTACTTGTCCTTTTCAATTGCAAAAGTGCTGGAGCTAAGAACCAAGCCCATAATGTCATTTTTTATAGGCCCAGGGTTTTCTTCACCCTCAGATCTGGCTCCTGCCAGAGAAAGGAATCCTTAATGCTGTGTCTCCTCCCATTGGCAGGTCTCTTTGTGTACCCACTGGATGAGTACACCACGGTGGTTGGGTTTGAAGCTGTTATGTCCAGACGTGCTGTGACAGTGCAGATCAAAGACAAATCCAAAATGGATGACTCTTACTTTGACTGCAGCAACGTCTCCAATGGGAGGACTCCAGATGGAAGCGGTAAGGAGGGGCTCAGTGTTTTAGTGATATAGAGGAACCTCAGTGGAGCCATCAGGTTTGCTTACGATGTGGGATCAGGAAGGCTTGGACCACAGGACTGAGGCTGGGTCATTTTATTCTTCATATGGTGTATGCCTGAAAGTCCATCTGTTTCTGAAGGCTACATGACTTAGAACATATAACTGCCATTGCTATTGATGACACCATACTACTGGTCCATCTTGCCCAGTCTCCTGTGTCACACAGTAACAGAGAGTGGATGCTAAAAGAGAGTGTATAGGATATGATTGGGGGAAAATCAAATAAATTAACTTAGATAGAGTCTCATTGACTGTAGTGGGCTTTGGATCAGGCCTTTTTTGGAGCTACAAAGAAAGGTGAAACAGATCTTAGTCCCAAGCAGTTATGATTGAATGTCTTGGCAATGTACCTGATTGCATTGGGATGCTGCTGGGCATTGGCTAATGCAGTTGTTTAACAACTTCCAAGGGTTGTTGAGGGAGGAGAGAGACCCAGACAAGGTCACCTTGGCGGGGAGGAGTGTCTCCCCTGGCAGGTATCCAGTGCATTTCTTCTGTGTGACCTTCTCTCTGTGCAGGAAGGCTTGTGCTGGATGAGGACTTGGAGAGGATCCTTTTTGTGGTTAACCTGGGCATGATCCCTCCACTGGAAAGCATCTCCATCTTCATCAGCACCTCCTCGGAGCTTCAGGCACTGCCTAGTGGGGCGGTGAGGGTCCTCCTCCCAGCTGTGTGCGTGCCCAGCGTCCCCCAGTCGAGCATGGAGAACTCTGCCAGCCTCTCTGGACATCAGCTCCGAGTGTAAGGGACCATGCAAAGGAGCCAGATGGTTTTAGGCATAGCCCAGACACTGTGGTGAGGGGTGCCAAAGAAAGGCCTGTAGAGTCCTGTTTCCTTCAGCAGCATCCTCTGAGATTGCCCCTTCCCTATCACTTCTCTAACTACAGGGCTTTACCTGCCTGCTTGTTTAGGTCTGAATTTCTTCCAGGCTATTAGGATTACAAAGGCCAGGCCATGGACCAGCAGACTGTTTCTGTGGAAGTCCATTGCCCCACCAGTGTTGATACACCTCCCGTCTTCTCTTGTTAGAAGCCTCCTTGCAGCTGACTGGTGGCTTGGTGTGCCTTACTACACCCCCCTTCTCCCCTGAGGTGCCTCCCACTCACCCTCTGGGTCATATCCTGACACAGCCATTACTCTTTAGCCCCTTCCCGGCCATTTTCTGTCCCTCTCTCCCTTTCGCATATGATTTCCCTTCCCATTGCTTTGGCTCTGTCTGGCTGTCTTGCTCAGTGCCTACCTGGCTGTTTCTTCATCCTCTCCTGAGCTCCCCAGAAGGCAATATGCCCCTGGGGATGGCATTGAGCTGAGAGCCATGAACTGAAGCTTAGGTTGCTACATAAAAACAAGCTTCAGCTGCATTAGGAGCTGGGAGAGTGACTGATTGCTTTGCCCTCAGACTCCACAGCATATCTGCAGTGCAGCAGAGAGGGCAAGTCCAAGGGGTGCCACTTTCACACAGTCTCATCTCCTCACAGAGACAGGCATAACTCTGGAGCTGGGGGCCTGGATCAAGGGCACAAGCTGTGTCTGGCCCGGCTGCTGGAGAGTGAGGCATCCAACCCCACTGAGTACGAATTCAGCTTCCACCTGGAGATCCGGGGGCCCTGCTTGCTTGCAGGTGAGAGTGCCAGGGCCTGAAGCCAGGCCTGCTTGGAACTACCACCAAGGGCTCTCCCTCTGTGCACTAAGGGAACATCCCTGTTCCAGCTGGGCAGGGTTCCCTCGGCCAGCTGCCTGCCTGACACCTGCAGCGCTGAAGAGCAGTGATTTCCTCTCACAGTTGCTTTTCTGCAAATATGGCTTCATTGCACTGGGCTGGCAAGAGGTGACATGGGACACACAGTGTGGACAGAATACCAGGTGTGCTGGTACACACAGGTCCTTACACTCCCCTCCCAGTTCCTTTATACACCTGCCCCTCGTTCCTCCCTTAGTATACTACGCAGTGGCCACAGAGTGCTCAGTCATGTCTCTGAGGCAATAAGCCCTGCTCTCTTGCTCCCATTCTGGCACACCAGTGCCAAAAATGAGGCATTGAGAATGCTCCTGGCACCTGCTCAAGCCCTGGGTTTCCACTGTGCTCAGTGAAGCAGTGGCTTCAGGTGCCCCCGGGTGTCCTCTATGCTCCTTTCCTGGAGTTGACACTGACAGAGGAGCGATGGGTGAGTGCAGCTTATTGCTGGGTAGGGAAGCCACCCCATGTCTCCTCACTCTCACTCTGGTCCCCTGAAGCCCAGCGCCCCTCACATCCAGCTCCATGAATAACTTCTCCATAGATCTCCTGCCAGCACTGCTTCCACCTGACCTCCATCTTTCCCATGCAGGTGTCGAAAGCCCAACGCATGAGATCCGGGCAGATGCCGATCCCTCTGCCCGCTCTGCCAAGAGCATCATGATCACGCTAGCCAACAGACACACTTTTGACAGACCAGTGGAAATACTAATCCATCCAAGCGGTAGGTGGGCCGTGCCATCTTCCAGCCATCTGTTCCCTTCCAAGGGGTCCCTTCCCATTGTCCTGGAAGTAAGGGGAGTCGGTTGGTCTTGGCACTTTCCAGGTAGTACATTTCTAGGCCTGTATGTGAACTAAATTGTTCATGTGGAAGTGTGGGCCACTATCCTCTGGAGCCAGTTTGAAGGCAGCATCTTCCCAATTCTGTGCCCCTCTGTGTCTCCCAAACTAGAAGTCTAAACCTGCTGTTTGCTCCTTCCCTTCTAGAGCCCCATATGCCCCATATCTTGATGGAAGAAGGTGACATGACCCCTGCAGAGTATGAACAACACCTGAAGGGAAGAAATGATTTTATTAAAGGGACAAAGAAGGACCCCAGTGCAGAAAAGAAGGTGAGGAGAGAACAGACTTTTACTCTTAGCTGGGGTTTAATTCAGCAAATGATTGATTTTAAGTTTACTTGTATCGTGTCCCAGAAATCCCCACAGTGCAGTATCCTGCTCCTGAGATGGACTTCTGGCTGGCAACTGGGGAAGATTTAGATATAAGAAAACAGAGCTTTTAGAAGTAAATAAATGTTGACTGCACCTGGGAGTCTGTAGCAAGGGCCTGGGTTGGGAAAGTAAATATTGATTTATCAGTACAAGGTAAATTGTACTACCCAAGTTTATTATCATTGTTATAAGTAGTATAATTAGTACTAATAGCAGAATATATCCAGTTATACACTACATGCATAATACTCCTGTAATCCTTAGAACCGTAAGTCCTTCACTGAATTTCTCCCATGGTTAGTTAAACAAAGAGCACTGAAGAATTTTCTCCCCAGCCATAAGCCTCATTTCAGAGGCAGGATGCTGTACAGCAGAGGTTATGAGTGGAATGGTAGATTATACACTCATATGTAACTGTAACTCCATGGTTCATTCTGCAGGGAATTAACATGATATAGTATTAAATGTATTATTTGCAATAGTGACCATAATAATTTGGAATAATACAGTAGGAGAAGTTAGATGCAAAATAAATATGTCCTATATCAGGTACCTGTAGTAAATGCCTAATTATATAAGTGCTATTACTTGGGTTTATTATTGGGCCACGCTTACAGACTGGTTAGGGAGCCCTGCCCTGGCTTCTGACTGATGAGGCCAAGCCTTACATAAGAGCAATGCCAGAGGCTGCTCCCAGCTATAAATGGGTACCTGGTAATTCAGGCTGGGGAGTGGCCAGATGTGATATTTGCCACCATGCAAATATCAATAGACATAACATCCTAATATACCACACATATGATGGGAATGAATGCTTATTCCACTGACTAATGAATAAGAAATATTCATAGCAAGATTTTTGGCAAATATTCCAGAAAATTTGAAATGGTGGATGAGCCTGTCTTCAATGACCTCATCTGTGTGGTTGATATCAATACAAAAGACTTTAGACTAGAGCTTTTTGGAGTGGGCGGGACTGCTAGGGCTTAATCAAAAGTACACATGCCAGGTGGGTACTGATGTGTGGCTAGAGACTTGCAATCCAGAACACAGCCAGTTTCCTGATTTAAATGCACAGGCCTGTAGTGTCGCACACAAGTTATCTGTGAAGCTGGCGGCAGGTGGGATTTTGAGTGCTTAGTGTTTCTGCAAAGCAGTCCGAGTGGCCTGAACTCACACATGCATCAATGCTCCCCCATCAATTGTTTTAGCCTCAGTGACCTGGTCACCAAATGAGACATCACCAGCCCTAGCACAAGAACCCAACAATTAACCAGGGTAGGGGACCTGTGGTCCGACCCAGTATGGCATCACTTATGCTCTTAATCCTACCTCCCACGCCCATGCTGTGGTCTACAGACTACCACACACTTCCTGGGCCTCCTCAGGCTATCACAAAGGCAGCTCTCTGGGTTGTTGTTGTGATGATTTATCATTACATTTGAAACATGTTGACAAATTTTTGGAGTGAAGTCTTTTCTCTCCTTCGCAATTAGAGGCAAGCATGAGAACCTTATTTATATTACACTGCAGGCTTCTTCTTTAATTGCCTTCTGAGTGCAGCAGGTGGAAGGATACGAATGTCCCACCCCATGGCTTTGAAGCCTGACTAATTATTCTGTGTCTTGAAGCTGTCAAATTATCTGGTGGGTATAATTCCAGGCCTGTTTTCAAATCTGAATTCTGTCCCTAGGACTAGGAGGGACTGGGACAGTGTTCACGCTGAGAATATAGCAGCTGAGTGTGGTACCGTGACAGAGACATGACTATGCTGGACTCCTCAGACTCTGAGAACATGACTTAGTCTCTCACACAGGAGCCATTGACAAAGGTGTCCAGGGTAGAGTACAGGCTAGGATTGCTGCTGCTGAGAGCATGACGTCGATCACCTCTTGGCTTAAACGAATTAGCTCCGAAATGTCAGTAGTGCATGATAATTCATTTCCCTTCTTCAGTTTGTTATGCAGATTATTTGAGTGCTCATTAGCTAGCAAGATTATGGGGACAAATGTGCTCCTGGAATCAGTTGGCAGCTGACAAGATCTGATTAGTTTATTTAACTGGATAATGGTGTAGGGGAAGGCAGAAGGTAGGGGGCAAATGAAATGCTGTCTTTCCTAGCTGAGCCACAACAGCTCTGAGTGGACAAAGGCTTCTTTACACGTCTCCCTCTGAAGGCAAATGGGAGTCCTGTGCATTTAGACCTTAGCAGGATCAGTCCCTGATCATGTGTGGACCTTTCAGCCTTGTGAGGTTCTCAGCACCCCCTGGAAAGTGCTTGCATCCTCTACTCCAGGATAAACCAGTGCTTAGGCCATAGACATAGATCCAGACCTGATTCAGTTCCTACTGCTGCCCCAGCATGTAACTTAGGGCAGGTCACTTAATCTGCCCTGTTCCTAAATTCGTCATTTGTAGAATGGGGATGCTACATTATCCATCACAGGGAACTGTGAGATAAATATCATAACCCACTGTGACATATTCACATACTAGGGAGAAGAGGGCCATAGAAATACACAGCAAAAGAGATGCTTTTCCAGGAGGGGCTGAGGAACGCACAGGGTTAGGCCTTTGATGTTGATCAAAGGAAGTGCTACTACAATCTACATGAAGTTACGTAGTAATTACCCTCCTGAATCTGACGGGTGATCCGTTTTGTCTGATCTTCTGACAGAGGTCATTGCTGGCATCTTGAGGAAGGTATTAAAAAAAAGTAACATTACATGAAGGCAGGGGAAGGCCTTCCTAACCCCCACCCTCCAGGCAGTAATGGATCAATATATGTCCTGAAGCATGAGAGCCAATAGTTCTGGTCATTTTATCTTGGCTAATCTACCTGCAGGGTACTTAACTTATTCCTTTAAATAGGGTATACATTTCCACAGGTAGCTGGTGAGAAAATTTCTGCCTGGGTAGCTGTGAAATGAAGCCTGCATGTGCAGATCAATCCATATTGTTCCTTGGGTGAGGGAAGGTGTCAGCATTATGCTCAGACCAATATGGGAAAAAAAGGATTAGTAATTAATTTATAGCAGGCTCTGGGAATGAGAGACTCACCAGCTGTCTAAAACGAGTCCAGTTCTTTGAGCAAAGGTCTTCATAACTTCTCCTGCAATCAGAGAGCATCAGTAGTCTTATTTATGAACTGACAACAATCAAAGAGTTTGCTTCAGAGCATGTTTCAATATTGCAGAACTGGGAATGAGGGGCCAGAGGCTCCGCTGATGTAGTCAGTGAGGCACCATAAGGAGCGAGGAGGCTATGATTGCACTCCAGCAGAGGTGATCTGTCAAGGGCTGCTTTTTGCAGCCATCGCAGAGGAGATTACATAACCATCACTGGGGTTTTTTTTTCATTTAATTTTATAGATCTTTTTAGATCAATACATCAAGTAATATTAAACAAAATGCAGAAACCCATTAAATTTGAGATATAACGGGCCATAAGGAAACTATATATCATGCCAGATGCTATTGTAATTATGTCTTGAATGATGGGTCAGTTTATTTTATAGGTTTTTTGACTTAGGCAATAAAATATGATAACAAGAATGGGTAGGAAAAAGCAGAACAGAAGTTAACAGAACCAGCCACTGCATCACATTGAAATATAACTACAATCCCCTGAGATTTGATTCCAGTTCTGAAGCTTAGTGATGAGGGAGAAGTCGCTAATGACTCTCTGCCTCAGTTTACCCAGCTGTAAAATGGGAATGATCATAACACCAAACTACCTGCTCGCATGAGTCTGAATTAAGAGAGCGTTTAGTGATCTGCTGTGGGGAGAGGCTTATTCCTACTTGTAGTTGCCTTTCTTGTGCATTCATGCACTCCCTGCCTCGTGTTATCTTCACTGGTTTCATGGGATTATAGGTTCATAGGAAGGCATGGCTGGAAAGGACCTTACAAGGTCATCTAGTCCAGCCTCCTGCTCAAGGTAGGGTCACTAAACCATCTCAGCCAAGTGGCCAGCATTTGCCCTGGGTGCTGTCCACTGACAGAAATCAGATATGTAGTTCCTCACAGGCAGTTTCATAGGGGTTGAAGGCTGGGCCACTCTTACTGTGCTGTCACCTAACACTGCTCCAATTCACTTCTAGAGGGAAAAGGAGTTGCGGGGAAGGGGAAATAATCTGGAAAGGTTTGACAGGGGCATGGATGCTGGCACGTTCCCTCTGAAGAGCTTGTCTTCTGTGTTGCAGACAGAAATCATCAGGAAACGGCTGCACAAGGACCTTCCTCACCACCCTGTGATTATGCTGAACTTCTGCCCCAACTTGAGGAACATCCAGCCAGACCTCAGGAAAGCCCAGGGGGAGTTTATATTTCTTGTAGACCGCAGTGGAAGCATGAGTGGCGTGAGCATCAATCGGGTCAAGGTACTGCTGGTGGGTGATGAGGGGTGGTGGGGGGAAGAGGTTGAAAATTTTCTGCAGTTTGAGGGGCAGTGAATGAGTGTTAAACAACACTTGCCTGTCTCTGCTGGCTTTCTGGCTGTTGTGGGATAGTCAGGTACAGACAAATTAGAAACAGCTTTGTTTTCAGCATCTTCAGGGCATGTGCACAGTGTTTTGTAGCCACAATTCACAGTCTCAGCAGGGGCTTAGGCCTGATCAGTGCTTCAACAGGAGACGTCCGGGGAAACCCAAGAGGCACTTTGCTGGCAGCTCCTCCAGTAACACACTGTGTGATCCTGGTCAAGTCACTGAACCAGTCTCTGTCTCTGTTATTTGTGCGGAAGCAGAATAACCATGTTTACTTGGCTCAGGTGAAGGTTATGACAGATTTGAAGACCATTGGGCAGGAAATGCTGTGGACGGGAGTATGGATTCATATGCTGCTTGTTTGCAGTTGCTTCAATGGTTAAAGGAATTTGTCCTTGCAGTCTAGCTTAAACTTCCATGTAGATTTGCAGTATTAAAAGACCAATGCAACGCATTAAAAGCTGACTGCATTTCAGTGAGGATGGGTAACTGAGAAGCAGCGCTTAGGTATAAAAGTATATGTTGGAAGGTGCACTAGATCTATGAAAACCTGTGGGCACATAGGAGTTGCAACCCTACACACATATATCATTGGATGATGGGGTAACCACACCCTTGATGGGAATGCAGAGAAGTTAGCAGGAGTCTTTCCATTATTTTCATTGGACATTTATCAACCTCTGTGTGAGTTTGGTCTTGCCACCTTGAACTCAGATGAGGAGCAGTGAATCCAGCGGGTCTGTTTGTCCAGGCAGGGCTCACAGCACTGGGTCTGCGAGAGCAAACCCTGCTATTCAGTTATTGCAGGCAAAGCACTTCTTTCTGGGAGGGAGTTGCAGGGGCCATAAATCAGGGTAGATCTTGGCTCCACGCCACTGTCCAGCAGAACCATCTAGGTTACTGCGCTGAGCCAGAATTCCCTTCTCCAAACCGCTACATCCATCAATGAGGAAATCGCCCTGGCAACTCTTTAATTAGCATCGTCTCTGAAGAAGATGCATCAGAGATCAGGCCCGTGTCCGACTGGAGCCAGCTGGCACTGGCAGGCTGCTGAGAACATCTGCATTCAGGGAGAGGAGCTCCACTAGGAAGGTCTCCGTCTGAATCCTTTGGGATCCATTCATCCTTGCTGGCTTCCTGCACGTTACACTATCCTGAGTCAGTATGGGCTGCTGCTCCCAGGCCTGGGGATGTGGGTGGGTTTGCAAAGGTAGTCTGTCCCCAAGGTGACTGCCAGGATGGGCAGGGCTCCATCACAGCTGTGTGTCCTACTAACAGAATATAATTGGGATAGCCATGAGGAGCGTTTTGGCCCTGGCCACCCATACCTGGGGCCGAGCTGAGTTGCTGGAGTCCCCCTACCCTTAAAAGTGCTTGGTGATACTGTTACATGTTCTTGTGGGTAGATTCTTTGCCTCTGCAGCTACCGCTCTGTAGGACACTGCTTTACCAAGCCCTTATCTTTGCCAATCTGATGGTGGGTTTGATGAGAATAGGATTAGGAAGGCCCCCTACCAGCAGAGTGTGAGAGCTTCCCTTGTCATGTGCTGGCTGTTAGCATCAGTTTGGAAGGATTGGTGCATAGGGTGACCTGGAGGCAGGTCAATCCCACTGTGACCTCTTTGGCCATTGTGAGTGTGGGAGCTGGGGGGCCCTTTGGAAACCCAACTGACTATACCTCTTGCTGTAGGTTACTGTCTCCTGTTGACAGTGTCCCCAGGGACCTGTATGTCATCCCTGTGTTATGGCAGAGATGCTGGGTGGCTTCATAAACACTCAAGGAATGGCTGCCCCCAAATTTTATAGTCATTATGAGCTTTGTTCTGACTTTCTGGGCATCCCTTCAGATTCACTTGGGTTGGGGTGGCATCAGCTGGCTAGAATACGGGGAGAGGAGCCAGAATACTTAGCTCTTCTGGCCAGGTCAGTTACTGATTCATGCAGTACTCTTGGGCAAATCACTTAATCTCCTTGTACCTCAATGTGCGTTGCTACAAATCAGGATAATACCTATTTAAAATGAAAGGTTGTAGCCAAAGCTCATGATGACATGTTAATTACTTCTGTTGTGGTGATGCCAGCTGAGATCAGGGTCTAATTATGCTTAGTGCAGTACAGACAGAAAGTGCTTTTAACCCAAATTGACAAAGGAAGGAAGAAAGGACAGTTTCTTAACCCCATTTTACAGACAAGGCAAGTGAAATTAAAGGAAGCAAAATAACTTGTCTAGGACACACAGTGACCCCTATTTTCTGACTCCTGACCTGAAGATCTTCTCCCCTAGGCAAATGAGAAGTATTACCATTGTCACAAGTGCTTCCAAATACTCCTTGTGACATCTCCTTTCCCCACCCTCTCCCTGCAGTGAACATTTTCTCACTTCCTTGAATCAAGCTCCATTTGAAACAGGCTTCCTTTAACATTTTTCCCTTTCCAGTTTCTCAGGCAAACAACATCTTTCACATACACAAGTCAGGCAGAGGGGGGCTCTTCTGAGCCAACAGAGCCATGCTTTACTTCTAAAAAGCTTATGATCTCCTTCAGGCAAGCTCTGAATAAGGATAAATGTGCTCAAGTCTTGGACTTTCTGGTGTCTCAAAACACTTTGGTTTCATCGGGGAGAGTTAATGCCATATCCTCACAATCCTTGGCATGTGAGCAAATAGCTTTGGGACTGTCTCAAGGTATCCTCAGACCCTTTAGAGCTATCCCATTATATCATAATTCTCTTGGGATGCCTGTGTACATTTTAAGACTCATGATTACCTGTGAACTTGCCTATGTGTGTGTCTGTGTGTAGACTCCCACATCTATTTTGTCCCGCTCTTGACCCAGGGGGAATTCTACTCCTAGGCCAAAGCAGCTATTAATAGACCTAGCACTGAAGTCTTCAGTAAGAACGAGTGCCTGGCCCCACGCACCGGGTTTAATCACTGACACAAAGTGCTTGCTTTGATACAGTTGAACTACTGTTGGGACTGTAGGGAAGAAAAGAGGCTCCGTGAAGAGACTGCCCTGGGACTTGTGAAAGTATCTATACCCAGCACTGCAGGTGATTCACCCCTGCCTTAGTTCTCCCAACAGGAAAATAGGGATATTGAAACCTAACTTTGTAAAGATGTGGCGAGCTACAGATGAAAGGTGCTGCGCACGAGGCAGATACTAAGGAATAATGATTTTGGGGCGGTGCGTGACATTCATTATTGTGTAACTTAGGTATCTTTAGCTCTTGCAAAGCCCAGAAAGATAAAACTTCACCATGTTTTGCACAGGGGACCTCAAAACTCACCTCACGCTGACGCAGTGCATGCTACAACCCCAGAGGGCCAAAGAGTGCAAATGACTGAATCATTTTCTAACCAACTTGTGCTTGATTTGCACAAATTAATTTGAACCCTTTATTCTTTATGGGTCAGATATTTCAAATTAATTAACCCTTTCAAATTAATTTGAACCCTTTATTCTTTATGGGTCAGATATTTAAAGAGCCCAAGGGCATTAGGCATCTCAGATTTGGGCACCTAGATCCCTTCAACCTCTGAAAATTGGGGGCAGCAGTAGCTGGGCGTTGAACTGAACGCAAGCGGCCCAGAGGGAGCTGTCTGTGGTGCTGAAAGGAGGCACTCGATCAAGGAGGAATGTTATTCTCAACTAGTATGGCATGAAAGGTCATTGGAGATGCCCACTTGTCCCTTCCTACTGCCCACCTTTGAGTGAACCCCATCCGGAGAGAAAGCACTCTCCTCTCCTCTTTTCTTCCTGTGTGTCACTTTGCAAAGCACTCTCATTTACCGTGGCTGCTGCCCTGTAATGCATCTTGGATGGATTGCACTTGCTTGAGTAACATTTGCATAGACATCATCTGAGTTTTAGACATTGCATGGAATGAACCTGGATGGGTTTGAAAGAGAGAGGGGAGCTGCACAGAATAGAAATCCCAGCTGCAGTCTTAGCTGCGGTGGTATGACGCCAGGGCTCTGGGGAGATCAGCACATCTAGATAGTGGATAATTCAATGTCTGTTCTGTGTGTGTGTGAAACAAAGTGGGGAGAGTCATCTGTGGAAAGAAAAGAAGCTAAGATGAAAATATTGAGGGGGCAAGCTCCACACTTTTAATTTCCTGCAGCTGCCACAGTGAACTCTCCCAACGCACTCTTTGCAAATGCCAATGTCTGCTTGAAGGCACCGGGGCCTGGAGTGTGTCTGTATCAAGCATATACATTGGCAAAGATGGAAATAATAAGTAGATATTGACTTCTCTTGAGGTTTACATCTCGGTTTTATTGAGCTGCGAGATAAATATTGAGTGCAGCAGCAGGGAGATCAATATTTGCCTCAGGGGGCAATACATCTTTCCACTCGCGGAAACGCTCAGTTGGTGTTGGAAACATGCATTGGGAATTGCTTTATTAGCAATGTCCAGAAATCTGGTTTTAACACTACTATTAAAAAAGGGAACTGGGTTCAAGGTCCTTAGAAAAAAGAGCATCTTCACTGCCATTTTCAGGAAGCCGCAATTAGCACATGCTGGTACCTCATTGGCTCAGAGATGATGAGTTTTGCCCAAGCCCATCTGCAGCCAGTCAAAGTGCATTCATTTACATACAATCTCTGTTGGTTAACCATTGCTTCACATCTGCTAAGATGTCAGTACAAGTGTACTGATTTGGCACGTGACTGTTTCTGGCCCGTCATAAGCCAGGATTTTTTTTTTGCACAGAACAACGCTTCACTGGGTATAAAACCTCTGCTGACGTCGCGGGGAGTTCCAGGCCTGGCTGCCCGGCAGACTTCATGCACCCTTTGCGTGAAGGTGTTTGGGGTGGCTGCCCAGCTGGAGAGAGGCTACCCATTTGCAGTCAATAAAGCTCCCATGAGGCTTTATGAACTTGCTCCACAGCCTAGTAGAGTTTTGTGCATTGACTGCCCCAGGCTTTGGATCAAGCACTAGGTACACACGTGTTTAGCACCAGTCTTGAGACCAGCTTCTGAGTGGGCAGTTCCAGGCTGATTACCTACAGTCTGCTGTAGGATGTTTTCAACCTCCTGGCCTTTTAGGTCACCAAGTCCCTGCTGCTCTCAGTGACAAAGCAAGGAGGCTGCTCTCACTCCATCTGACCTTGGCAGCTCTTCTCTGCAGGCTGGCTCTAGGGTTTCTGCTGCCCTAGGCAAACTGGCAGAAGTCTGCCCTCATCAGCATGAGAACATCCAGCACAAAAACAAATCACTGACCCATGCTTTGCTTTCAACTGTCTTCTTTGCAATGCTAATTGCTTGTGCTGCTGCAGCAAGCTTAGGAGTTTCATATTCACTCTGCTGTTTGCTACCAAAACAAGCTGCTCTCTCCGTCCTGGAATATTCCTTTCCCGTCTGATAGCATGCACCAAAAATGACATCTTTGTTCTGTAATGAAAAAAACACAGAGATGAGCTAGTGCAGACTGAAGTATTCAAGAGACCACCTCAGGCTATAAATCCTGGCCACCTATGCTAGTCATTTCACCTCGCATGATTCAAACAAGGCAATTTGAAAAAAATAAACCACATGGATGCTCCTCCTGTTCCTTTTTTCAGGTTTTGTTTTCTCCTTGCAGTTTGGGCAGTGAAAATGGGCAGGACAGTTTTACCTGCTGGTTATCTGCTTTAGCCTGCCATGCTAGTTTGCAAGCCCCGGGAAGAAGACTGCTATCCAGTCCAACTGCTCTCATTGCTTTTAAGTTCAGGGAAACATTCCCAGTGTTAAGTTCTCTAAGGAGCGAGGTAGTTAGCCTTGTTAGTCTGGAGTCCAGCAGAAGGCAGAGTAGATTTGCACCTTTTAGACTAAATCAGAGATGGTAAGTTTTCATAAGCAACAGCTTGTGTCATCAGATGCTATCAAGGGACTGCCAGAAAAAGAGCTTCTACGATGAATGGTATGGACTGTGGGGGTTGTTGCCTTCCTCTGTGGGTCATGGCTCTCTACCTGGGATCTCTTGAGCAGTATATTGACAGCCTTTGATATAAGCAGGACATTGCCTGCATGGTCCCCCTTCTTTATGTGTGGTATATTAGGATGTTATGTCTATTGTTGTATCAGGGTTGACTGTAGTTTTACTAAGAGGTTAGATTATGGTTTGCACAGGATGGTTTGAATAGGGATAATCAAGCCTCAGTCAGGGGTTTGACTAGATGACCTTCAGAGGTCCTTTCCAGCCCTACTTCTCTATAATTTCTATGAGAAAGCAGTGGTTAGAATACAAAGGGTAGGGAAGGGGGAGGATAAAGAAGAGGACACTGCTGGGAGAAGCAAGGTAGGTATGAGCAAGAAAAACGTTAGTTAAAGACTGTCCCCCCCCATCATCTTACACGCTAAGATCTTGATGGCCCCTCTCTGTCTGCTCCCTTAAAGGAGCCTTTGGCAGAAGAGCAATTAGATGTAGTTTTCAGAAATTAGGTGTAGTTTTCAGTGTGTGAATGAGAAGTTACGTGGCCGGGCTGCAGTACTGAAGTGCATTCACATAGGAGGGGCAGAGCAGAGTGCTTGCTGATGCAGCTCAGGTGACTGGTCAGATTTCAGGCCTCTATCATTTCTGACAACTGCTTACTTTCTGCCCTCACAGGACGCCCTGCTGGTCATTCTCAAGAGCCTGGTACCAGCGTGTCTCTTCAACATCATTGGCTTTGGGTCGACTTTTAAGACCTTATTTTCTTCCAGTCAAACTTACTGTGAGGTGGGTGCAGGCCTTTCTGAATGTGCTGGCACTCAGGGCATTGTAGCTTGGGTGCCCTTTACCTGGCAGCAAGGAATTTCCCCTCGTGTAGACTCTCTTACTAAGAGTTTCTTCATTCCAGGCTAAGAGAGCTCCTGGATGGAGCTATTTGACATTAGCTACTTCATTTAAAATTCACACCCCATAATAATCTGAATGAACATTCCAGCTAACACAAGCCCTGAGCCCTCTCTGGAGTTCAATCCATATCCTCTTGCAACCAAGTGTGCAGCAAAGTTGTGGGGTGGGGGTTCATCCTGGCTCACAACAGACACTGAAAACAGGATTGGTTTCAAGCTATGCCACTGACTCAGTGCATGATCTTGGTCAAGACCTGTGCATGCCTCTGTTTCCCAGCTCAGATAAAATGGGTGGCAAAGGGAAGCACCATCTCAGCCATGATCCTTGCTAGTGTGGCTCACACTCGCATGTCCTTTCTCTGTAGGAGAGCTTGGCCATCGCCTGTGAGAGCATCAAGAAGATCCGCGCGGATATGGGTGGCACCAACATCTTATCCCCTTTGAAGTGGGCAATCCGACAGCCCATCCATAGGGGCCACCCTCGCCTGCTCTTCCTGCTGACTGATGGAGCTGTCAGCAACACAGGGAAGGTCATTGAGCTGCTGAGGAACCACTCTGCCTCCACCAGGTATGCATACCTTTCAGATCCCCTAGCACACAGTCAAAGGACCAAGTGTGCTGTGGGACCCACTGAATGCAAGAGGCTCCTACCTCAAGCTTTGTGGCCATCCAAGACAGGGACAGGAAAGCAGGAAGATATATGGTGGCAGCAGTGGGAGATTTTTCAGAGCTTGGAATGGAGCCCAGGAGTTCAGCTGCTTTTCTGGAAGTTCATTCAAATGATCTGAGCTAGGAAAATGGGGCCAAGCTCATCTCTGATGCTTCCTCTATGGAAAAATTAAACATGAAGAGTCTTCCTTGCAGTTTTTTCTCAACGCATCTGGTTCTGGTGCCAGCTTGGTGCAGGGCTGCATGTAATAAGTATTCTGGAAGTGCACAGGAAAGAAGCAGCTGTTTAATGCCCAGGAAAAACAGCTACTCCCTTTCAGGACACAGTTGGATTCCCTGCCGTTTTCTAGCTAGTGAAGCTGCCCTCATCCCTGCACAAATCCCTGGCTGCAGAAAACCTTCAGACTCCCTGCTGTTCCCTTCATGGCCCTCGTGTCAGCTCTCAACCAAAGGCTGGTTCCACCAGATATAGAAAAAAGAAACCCAAGTCACTTAGCAAAAGGGCAGGGAAGGTCAGGAAAGCAGCACTGTTCCCTGGCTTCTCTTTCCTTGAGAAAACATTTGTTTTAATTCTGAGCAAAGATAATTACCAGGTCTTTAATGATATTGACTGCAGGCTCAGTAGGGAAACAGCTGAGCTGGCACAGAAGCAGCCTGTGTGCGGACAGAGGGAGTGAGCTGATGCAGTGACCAGTTAGGAGGGGGAAGTAGGGTGTGGGTTCCCTGTCAGGAGCACCCTGGGTTCTGCAGGCTCTTTCAAGGGACCAGCAAGGCACTCTCTGCTTCCTAATGATCTCATCCCCCTTGCATTGCCAGGGCTGAACAGGCAAGGCCAGGCAGTTCCAGCTGGCTGCCCAGCGTCAGGTGCCTTAATGAGCAGCTGATTCTCAGAGACTACCTCCCAGTGATGTCCAGCAGGGGACCCTGAGCTTTGAATCCCAGGCTATTTTCCCTGCCCAAAGTCAAGGCAGGGACTGTCCATACCCCTGGGCCTTTCCCCTTGACTTTGTCCCGTGTTCTTGTCCTTTCGCAGATGCTACAGCTTTGGTATTGGGCAGAGTGCCTGCAGGAGGCTGGTGCATGGGCTGGCTGCTGTATCCAAGGGAAGTGCAGAGTTCCTGGTGGAAGGAGAGAGGCTGCAGCCCAAGGTACTGCTCACAATCCTTTCCCTTCCCTCAGTGCCTGTGGCTGATGTGGGGGAGAGGGAGAGAATGGGGCAGCCTCCACTGCAGACCTGAGACAGTGCCACTGCATCTGGCAGCTTCTTGGCCCCGTAACAGTATGGAGGAGTGGTCCAAGGGGGATCCTTCCTGCAGAGGGATCAGCATAAACAATAGGGATGAAGGTGGATGAATTAGACACTGATTTAACATGCTCACTGCTGAGCACAGGGGCAAAGGCTGGAGTCATCCAGCAGGCTTTGTGCAGGGAGCCAGCCAGGTCAGGACCTGCTTTCTGGTGGGCTTTACCTTCATGGGTTTTAACACACACTGAGCCCTTCCCCCAAGTCCTGTAATGATGCATGGGTGGAAATGAGGAGGAAGTCATGGGCAGAGCTCTGCATCCTCAGCAGCTGCTGCCCTGATCCTGCCAGCTACTGCCGGGCCAACAGTCTCACTGTTTCCTTGTGATCTCCCATGCATTTTCCTGTCAGCTTCTGCTGAGGACACAGGCATGCTGCAGTACGCGCTGCCTGAGACACTACTGGGATACGCAGAACATGACGAAGATGCAGCCTCGGATTCTAAGAGGTCACAGGCCTGATCACACAGCAGCAGTGAGAGGAGATGGTTTGCAGTGGGACAGAGGGCTTGCTTCCCCCTCTGCTGACTCTTGGCTTTGAGACTGGGGTGGAGCCACAGCTCTAAGGGGAAGTTCAGACTTCATGGGAGAGCTGGGAACAAGGCTGCCATGGGGGAGGTCTGTGATTTATTCTCCTTCACCAAGAGCAGGGCACTTTGCAGTCCAGCCCCAACCATCCATCCTGAGCCTGTGATGGGTGAGCACAGAACAGCGGGGGCAGATGGTAAAGGGGTGATTGATTTCCAATGCTCGAGGGATTATTCTTAGCTAAAGAGGAGATTTGGATGGTGAATCTGAAGGAGAAATTATTCCAGGCTCCCAGGCTTCGTACTGGAGCTTTCAGACGTGAGGCTTAGACTCCTCCTGGGGAGCTGGCCCATGCAGAGGAAGATGCTCCCTTAGACTCCTCTTAGAAGATGCTTCCTTGCAGGGCTTGGCAGGGGTTCTGTGGGGGCCTGCAGATCCCTGTAGTGAATTGAGAATGTCTGCCTGGTCTCAGGGGGCCAACCTGTATACAACGCTGCTGCAGATACAGCGCTGCGTATCACAGTGCTACGATGCTATGGTGCACTGCCCTCACCCAGAGCCCGAGATGGGCTATCTAATGGGCTGAGGCCTGGCATGCTGTTTTGCCTTCCCAGCAGGGACTTGTGTCTTGGGAGGAAGGGGCCTGACTTGACCCAGTGTCTCACTGCAGGGGCAGAGAGATGGCTGTGGGTTTTGCAGGCCCAAGCAGCAGCCCCAGAAGTCGGGCTTAGTGGCAACAAAGTACTTTCGCAGAGGTATGGCCTGCGCGTGTGCTGTTACCCTGTGGCACATGCAAGCTTAGCTGTGGAAGTGTAGTCCTCAGCACTACGCTTACTCTACTACTAGTGGGGTAAGTTATCACAGCTTGGCTTCCACATACCCTAGGGTCAGAGCGTGCACCCAGGCAATTACTACAGATTGACTTCCACATGATAAAGCACCTCTCCTTTTACCATGAAGTTAATTGTTCATAAGTGTGGCATTTCTGAGGCCCCAGTATGGATTACAGGAGCTATTTGCATTCTGTTGGCATAGCCTCTGGGATAACCCTGGCCACCCCAACACAGAGTGGCTGGACTTACCCCCTCACCCCTCCTCTCCTGCAGGGATGTGCCCGGAAGAGCAGCCTCATGTCACTTTAATGATGCTTTCATCTGGCTTTGATGGGGTGGGGGCAGGGGCAGTGGGCACAAGCTGTTTTCCATGTAATTCTTTGCTTTGGAACTGCCTCTGCACCTCTCACATAGCCACACCATGTGGGTGAGTGGAGAAAAATGAGAAAGCATCTCTATCTCTGACTGACTGGTGACACAGAGCCTGCATTTACCCTCTGCACGTCTGGATGCCTGCAAGCAATAGCCACAATAAGGCAGCTTGCTTCAAACACAGCTACCGCACTAGGCAGAGCCCGAGGAAGAGGAACCAGCATGAAGGCAGCTCATTAATTTTGAAGTCCAGCTCACCCCTGCTCAGCTTAGTCTAGCAGCCTGGGAGATGGCAGGGTAGGAGGAAGAGGAATAAACAGTGCAATCATTGTGCCTATTGAACCAATCCAGAGGCAGGCATTTAAGGTTTCGTGTCTGGCTCCTGCACTGCCAATGTCATAAATACCAGAGCTCCCTGCATTCATCATTTTCACTCTATCATAAGCGCATAGCAAGTTTCATTATTCACTGTCATAAATATCCCTGCAGGTCCTGGTTATATTCTCCCCACTAACTGACAGCAGGGACATTGGAGGCTTGGGCTCAAAAGGTTACTGGTTGAGTTTGAGGCCCTCTGGTCCTCTTTGTTTTATAGCATTTATATCCTGAGCTGGTTCTTATGGACTACTATGTATCAGCCACACTTCCCTTTCTGATGCATCCCCATTTGGTAAATCTGGCCCTTCTGCCATGGAACTCAGAGACGTTAAAACAGTAGTAGGATTGGGATTGGGAGACTTTTATGCCCCATCCTAACCACCGTGACTGCTGGCGTGCTACACGTGTGGCAGGCGGTAGTGTGGAGTGGGGCATAAAGTTCCTCCAGTTCCGTTCGTACCATTGCTGCATGGCCCTAGCTTGGTCCTGCAGCCTGGGCAATGGATTCACACTCAGGATTGCCCCTGGCCTCTAGCAGGTTTGAGACCTGGGGCCATCAGGAGTGGGCCTGATGATTAGTGACAAACAGCCATCGGCTGGTACTGTAATTGGTACACAGGGGCTTAGCGATGTCTGTATACAGGTAGAGAGCTAGGGCCGGGTTTTTCAAAGGTATTTGGATGCCTAAGCTGCAGATCAGCAATGGGCAGGATTTTGAAAAACATCTTAGCACGTTCCATTGAAACCAGTAAGAACTAAGCACCTGATGTACCTTGACACAGTTGAGATTCCTTTTTTTGCACCTCTAGGGTCCAAAGTGCCTTTAAAGAGCTCTTCACTTCCTGGAAGTCCCTCCATTGGGATCCGCAGCACAGGGAGCACTTTCAGAGAGCACAAGCCTTTCCATTATAAATTAAGGCCTAAGATAAGAAAGAATGTTTTTTTATGGAGCTATTAGTGCAGTACAGGCCTCCCACGCTGTGCAGCTTGGGACCTTCCGCAGGCTGAGACATTATTTGATGGCCCCATAAAACACAGCCTGGTTATATGTTACAAACCTCTCATAACACCTTGAGCAATACAGAGCACTTAAAAGTGGCCATATATAATTCTGTTTTTAACTCCTCCCTGAACACTGGAAGATGATGGTCCATGGGGAAAAAAGGGTGAGCTTTCCTTAAAGACTGGCCTCGGATATAGTCACTGATACTGGACTGGATCTCCTGTTGCTGTGACTGGTGTAGCTCCACTGATGCCAGCCATTGATTGGCACTTGCCAGGAGCCTGGCTAATTGATTCCCATGGAGCTGTGCCTGTTGACAGCAGCTGAGGAGCATGCCCAGTGCTTGGTGGCAGCTGGCCTTGGTTTAAAGGATGTGTCCAAGAGAAAAGCTTGGTGTCCTTGGGGACAGCTGATTCAGAGCAGAGAAAGCTCTGGGCTTGCCTTAGAGAATTGTCTCGTCCTTTTGGAAAGCCCCAGGGAGTTCTTTGTCCCTGGCTGTCCCTGGTGAGAGTGGAGAGGGGCAGTGCGGTTGTGCACACCTCTATGCATGTGACTTACACCTCTCAGGGGAGCACAGACCCAGCCTGATATCCTGGTACCAGGGCATTACTGGCCTGCCCAGGGAATGGTGCCCGCTGATGCTTTCCAAGGCTTTGCATTGAAGACTGACATTCATCCACTGGTGGGCTCACTGTCCATGGCGCCTGGATGTCCCCAGTGCACATCTCTGGGCATGGATGTATAGAGGGACAGTAGCAGATGGCACAACTCAGAGTAGCTGCAAGGATCTCGGGGCAGGTGTTAGTGAGTTGTTGAGAAGAAGTTAGTTAGCTTCAGGTGACACTGGGGGAACATGCACTTCAATCTCCTCTCTGAAGTCTCAGCACCCCGAGGAGACAGGAGTGGATGTTTTTTCTGCCAGTCAGTTTGTATCATCAGCTAAGGGCAGATTTTTCCTCTGTTCCCCAGCATGTCACAGGTAAGGCCCAGGCAGGAGAGCAGACTAGCTGCTCCACTGGTCTCTCCTCCTGCAAGGTCTGGTAGTCAGGACATTGCTGTGCTTCATGCTCTCTGAAACCCCACAGGGTTTGTGGGTTTAAATGCAGCCTGTGCAGCACACTTACATGCTCATACTCACTGGATGGATCACTCCAAGGTCCTTACCACATTGTCACACTCATGCATTCATGCACACACGCGTTCACTGAATGCATTCACAGTGTGTCCAGACATCCATTCACAGTGCACGTCCCCTTCCACAATCCTCCTGTGCTTTGTGCTTCTTCCTCTCAGATGATAAAATCCCTGAAGAAAGCAATGGGGCCTGTCCTGAGTGATGTCACTGTGGAGTGGGTCTTTCCTGAAACCACGGAGGTCTTGATCTCCCCGGTCAGTGCCAGCTGCCTCTTTCCAGGTGACCGGCTGGTTGGATATGGCATTGTCTGTGACACATCTCTGTACACCTCCAACCCCAGATCTGTAAGTAACACACCACAAACCTTTCCTAGCCACGTATGTACTGTGTGTGCATGAACGTGCTCTCTGTATATATGGGCGTACGTGCTGGATGTACATGTCTGAGCGTGCACGTGCACTGGGGGAAGGTTGCATGTTCCCACTGCTCTCACTCTTCTTCCCTTCCCAAATGGATTGCAAACTGTCAGGAGAGGCAGTGGGTCATGATGGCCTTGGGCTTGGTGATGGAGGGAAATGGTAGGTGAGTCTTTAGGGACAATAGGGTGAGGAGAGAAAGGATGAGGGAATGAGCAGCTGTGGGCATCAAGGCTGGGGGAGAAGGTACTTTCAGATATTGGAGTGAAGAGGCCCTTGATAATTGCACGAGGCAAAGGCAGCAACACCTGTGAAGGCCAATTCTAGTCTTATCATCAGCACTTTCCAGGCACAGCTGGCTGAGATGCTGCCTCCCACAACCCCATTCCTCTCTGTCTCTTTCTTCACCAGGACAAGAGGCGGCGCTACAGCATGCTGCATTCCCAGGAGTCAGGCAGCTCTGTGTTTTTTCACTCCCAGGAGGAGGGACCTGGTGCAGACAGCTGGAGCTATGCCAAAGACTCAGAGTGGGGGTTCCCTTCTGACCGCACCCCTGAGCTCCTGGTGGTCGGGGGAGAGCCAGGGAGAGAGTCAGACACTGATACCGGTCAGTCCGTCTGTGTGGGAAGCCTGAGCTTGTCGCACACTCGTCTTCCTGATGCGCCTGCAGCTTTGCCTTTGGCAGCTGATTTGCTGCTGTCAGATAAAGTCCCTTTAGCTGTATCTCTGAAGTGACAGGGGTCTCAGGAGGAGTGATGACAAACCACACAGGGCTGGGAGAGCTGACTTGGTTGGAAGCTTTATCCACATATATCTGGAAATAAAAGTGGGAAGTCCCTTGAGAACAGGCTTCCCTCCAAATTTCCCTCCTGACATTTCAGCTCTGTAATTATTATGGCAGTTTTTAAAACCCTCTTCCTTGGCCCAGAACAGCTTCAGTAAAGGCTTCCTGGACCCTCTGTGGATCTTTCACAGGCTTGGATGATGTGTGAGTTTGGCCTGTATCTCCCTCATTCTGCCTCCCGATGAGGGGCTGGACTGTGTGTCCTTGTCCAGATATCGAGGGCTCTGCTTAATTCCCAACAGAAAGGAGAAAGGTTAGACTGGGACTCAGGACTCCTGGGTTCTCCAGGGTGTGGTCCCTATGGAGTCAGGGCAAGAGCAGGCGGATGATGCTCTCAATGCGTTTTCTGGAAGATGAATCCTCTGTTTCTCTGCCCTCTAAGAAAGTCATGCCCCAGGCCTGCCTGGTGTTGGCTAGTACTGCTTCCAGGAGTGGAGCTGACTGTCTCTTTCTTTGTGCAGGGGTGGACCCCAAATCCTCACGGCGCAGGGCATACAGCACTAACCAGATTGCCGACCGTGAGCCTTTCAAGAAAGTCCCAACAGCCAGCGATCCCAGTGCAGCCACGGGGAAGAATCCACTCCGCAAAGCCCACGTGCAGGATCTGTGCCAAATCAGTCCTGAGCCCCAGTCGTGGCAAGCTGATTTCCAAGTAAGTGCTGGACCTGTGCTTTGCTGGAGGGTTACACTAGCAGCAATCAGAACCGGCTGTCCAGGCAGTCCAGGCATTGCCTTCACATGTCTGAGGACCACTTGGGATGCTATACAAGTAGGTTCAGGGTCACTCTACAAGAGCAGCCCAAGCAGCCATCCCCACTGTGTGTGTACTTGGAACAAAGGACGAATAACTTTGCAAGCAGAATCCCAGCCCAGCTGGGGAAAGATCCCATCCAGATTTCAAACAAGAGCATGGAGCTGCCATCTCCAGTACTTCTGTTTCAACCTGTGGCTCACATGATTCACCAGCAGCTCATCCTTCCATGTCACAGAAGTGGCTTTAGCTTTATTTTGTTGTTTGATCCCCGTTATACCTTTTAATTCTTCTTTGATTAATATTTCCCTAGGCTTTGGCCAAATGGCATAAACCCTAGAGATTGCTAGAGGTTCCTTTGTGCTATGCAAAGTTAATTCTGGAAGCAGAACTCACCCCCATTGATATATCCATGCATCAAAGGTAATAAGAGGGAGGGTATGAAAAGGGACTGGAGAGAAGAGATTTTACTAGGCAAGTTTCCAGAGAGATTTTTTGCAGCAATTCACAGCTTCCTTCGTTCCTTTTTTCTTCTTTCTTTCCATTTAGACACAATTGGCCATGCTATACCTGGGAAAGTCACACCCAGGACATTATTTCATCATGTCCTAGTAATTCTAACTGTTGCTACTGCCTAAGAGCCATGGACTTTTCCTTCCTTGGGTGTACCTGAATATTTGGGCACAGAAACATTTTGCTGTGGAGTATGCTGGCGTGTGAATAAAGCTACATGGTATCTGCCACTGAACATGCTATTATCTTGGTAAATGCAGGACTGCTTACTCCCCAGTGGGAGTATTTACATGTGCACAGTTACTGCACAGTAATCAAACATTACTGCACAGTACGTCTGCATGTCTACATGTGCATGCCCATACTGTGTAATAACTATGGCAACTTATGCTGGCTTGGGCATAAATTTACTCCTTACATGATGCAGATAACAAATTTATGCCCTAGTAGTTACTGCACAGTAAGGCACGTGTAGACACCTTGTTGCACAGTAACCCTGTGTGTGGACTGACTTGGGGCTAACTTGAGTCCCAAGTCAGTCCACACACAGCATTACTGTGCTGTAATGTCTGCATGTGTAGATGCCGGTGTGAAATCCACTCACTGTGCAATAATTTACTGTGCAGTAAATTTCTGCACAGTAAATGCACATGTAGACATGCCCAGTAAGAACGATGAATCCTCTTGCATCATTCACACAAGCAGCTGACAGAGAATAGCTGACTCACTGGAAGTTCACCCCCTGTTTTACCTCTTGGTAACTTGTCTGTGTGCCATAACCTCTGCTGTGACTGCACTTCAGTCCGTGCATGTGAACAGGATGGCATTGGTGGCTTTCCTCTGCCTTTTGGCTCCTTCTCCCCATCCCATTTGTGGGAACACCATTTGAGCGTCACCCACGAGAGGGCCACTTGCCTCCTTGTAAAAAGGTACCCAAATACAGTGACTTTGGCTGAAAACTCTGTGGCTGAAAGGTGATTTCCAGGGTGGGAAGTGAACCCACCATTTGAAACCTGGTGTTGCCGGGAAGCTTTTCAGCTGAGGTCTCGCTTCTATGTTTGGCAGGGGTGAGACGGCCTCCTTCAAAACCGCAGTGCAGTGCGCTGGGGCAGATCAGAATCAGGACAGCGGCAGCTGCCACTGCACCTCCGTTCCCTTGGCAACTGGGAACTGAGGACTTGGTTTCTTATCTGCTCCAGGTCAGGGCAGTGGGGATTGCTGCTGGGAGGGGAAGAGAGGGCTAGAGCAAGGGGAGGCTGGGGAAGAGAGTGCATTAGAGCGAGGGGAGTAGAAGCTAGTGCCTGGAGGGATTACATTGGCTGCAAACACTGCAGCATCATTGCTTGAGGAAGATCATAGCATGCTACCAAACAGAATGTCACTGAGCCCAGGCATTTCTAACAGGTAGGTACCTACAGGCAGGTTGGGGTGGATGATTTGTACCTCTCCGAGGCTGGTATCTTTACCCCAGGTCTTTAAATCAGACACTACCTGCTTGCAGCGAAGCCCCAGCTTCTGCACTCTGGAAGGGATCAGGATGTTTCTGGAGGAGGAAAAGAAATCAGCCCCCTTCAAGTGGCAGCAGGAAGAGAGTGTGTTCTGCTTGAGTTTAATTACTACCTTGTTTTCTGGCATCTCTCTCACTGCGAGGGGTCCCGGGGGCCCCCTCAGGCTGAGGGTCAGGTTGCCAATGTTTGACATTTTCAGAGAGGAGAGTGCAGCTCTCTCCTCCCCCTTGTCTGGAAAGGTCAGCACGCTGAGATGGACGGCTTTTCACAACCACACACTGCTGCGGTCTGTCAGGGGAAGGGTGCAGAGCAGGCGGATAGAAAGTGCCAACACTCACTTCCACAGAGAGTCTTTCCATTGTAGCCAGAGAGCAGGAGTTCTCCTTGTCCAGGCGGCATCCCCCCGAGGGACTGTTTCAGGGTTCAGAAGTCAAACAGGGCAGAAGGAAACCGTAACTCAGAGCGAGGCAGAGTCAGGAAAAGCCACGTCTTCCTCACCAAAGGCTCTCACCTCCACAGGGTTAGGGGTATGGACAGGTTTGGCCGTAAGCCCTCCTCAGAGGACTGGTAGAGGAAGGAAGGACACGTAAGCCCAACAAGGTAGAAAAGGGCACTCTCTCATAGATTTCATAGACATTAAGGCTGGAAGGGACCTTGCAAGATCATGGGGTCCAGCCATCTGCCCAAGGAGCAGGAAGTCAGCTGGGGTCACATCACCCCAGCAAGATATGCATCCAAGCGTTTCTTAAAGGTATGCAGAGTAGGTGCTTGCACCACTTCTGGGTGAGAGTCTATTCCAGACTCGGGGGGCTCAGTTGGTAAAGAGGTTTTTCCTTAAGTCCAGTCTAAAACAGTTGTCCAGCAGTTTGTGATTGTTAGACCTCATCTTCCCTTGGACTGCCCCAGTGAGCAGACCAGTTGATGCATGCCTCTTATGTACAGCTAGCTCTTAAATCAGGCAGCAAGTCGAAGAGCTGTGGACTGTTTCGAATGTGTCAGGTGGATTCAAACCAAGCCCGGTGGACAGCTCCACCATCCAGATCCACTCTCCTGACTGCCTGTCCCCCTTGGCTGGTAGTGGTAAAAGAGAGGCCAAGGCTTGAGGGGATCCCAGAGACTGAACACCTGCCTCTCCCTGAGAGAAGGGCTCTCTCCATTGGCATCGAGGTCTGCAGCCTGCGGTGGCTTTTTGCACCAGATCCATGCCAGGTCTCTTCTGTGAATAGAAAGATATCAGGTTTCAGGAAAGGCACATTTCCACCAGACAAGAAAGGGGAGAGAGAGCATCAGGATTTCTGTGCCTCTCCTCACCCCATGGAGAAAACGTCCATATGGCAACTGCCCCCTTCAGCTTAGCCATGTCTCACACTTGGAGCCTTTTTTCCACCTTGCATTTCTTCCCTGAAGGGACTGTCTTAGGGAGGAATAATGCCTGCCAGGCTGCCTTTGGTTACTAAGCAACTGGGTCCTGGCATATCTTTCTCATCTCTCTTTTAGTTTCCTTGTGAAGTAATTAAAAGATCTGTATGGATGAGATTCATATTCCACCTTCTCCCTGGGTCCAGCCCCTTGGGTGGCAGATTCCCTCAATGACTCACTTCAGCCTTGAGGGAAATGTTAAGGGAACTTGTCTGGGGTAATTACCATAGTAAAAATCCCAAGTGTTTGGTGTGGGAAAGTCTTCAGCTGAGTTCAGGGCGTGGAGACTATTTCATATTTGTATATATGATGAGTCGGTAAGTGAATTGGGTCAGGAAGGGAATGGGTTAAACACAGGGAGGTCGGCAGGCTCCGTCCGTCTGCCTGGCTGACCCGGTGATGATGAACCAGGGTGCCTCGAGATCCTTTTACGAGTGCCATTGTGTGTCATGCAGTGTTAGCACTGAAAAGTGTGCATACGTGATTCACAAGATAAAGCCAGAGATTTCAAATATGAATCCATAGTGTTAACTTCTCAGCTGTCAGGGTCTTTCTGAATTCTTTGCAATGGAAGAATTGCTCTATTATTTTTCTGTAGTCAAAAAAAGAGCAAAAATTAAGACCTGACATTTTCCAAGGGATGCCTGGAGTCTAAAAAGGTTGAGGAACACAGGTCTAGTCTGTCACCAGGCACTTCTCTCTCAGTCTCTTACTATCCTTCCTTCCTTCCTTCCCAGCTGCCATGCTCATCTCTTCCCAGCAAGATCCCTGTCTTGCTAGGATTTTGTGCCACTGATATTGGTCACAACCACCTGTTGGACTCAGGCTTTTCTCTGTTCACAGCCGCTAACTGCCAGCCCCTACATCTCCACTACGCGTATACGTGGCATGGGTGCCAGGAGGCCATCTCTGCTGCACCAGAGCTGCATGTCATTTTGTCAAGACGCAGACTCTTCCCAGTTACAGAACATGTTTCAGCACATGGTCCCAGGGAAGGGGCTGGGTTCAGCTGAAAGCAACTCTGCCCTGAGGTCCTCCTCTGGCAGCCGAAGCCCTGGAGATCTGGGTAAGTGATATCCAGGTATTGACAGAGTCTGTCTAGGGAGGAGAACTAGCCTAGGAGGCCAACCTGCTGTGTGTCTGTGAATTTACACTGGACCTCTCTTCATAGCACCGGGGCCTTGTATATTCAATTGGGAAACATTCATTAAAACATTCCAGAGGCCTTGATCTGGGAGGGAAAATAGGAGCCTGTTTTCAATTGATTCGCATAGTGAGTGTGACGGAAGATCTTGTTTATAGGCATGGTCATTATGATGCTAATGAATTAAGTGCCTTTCCCTGTCTTCAGA
This sequence comes from Caiman crocodilus, assembly GCA_030014935.1. NCBI lineage: Eukaryota > Metazoa > Chordata > Crocodylia > Alligatoridae > Caiman > Caiman crocodilus. The sequence continues at coordinate 12,202,515 of JAGPOW010002149.1, forward strand.
GTCTGCCCAGCACCCATCGTTCACCTTTGAAACAGAGACATCATCGGATTGGGAGCCCCAAGACCTGGATGTCAGCTCTGCCAGGGGGTCCCTGACCTCCCCCAGGGGCATCTGCAAGGCAGTGGTGAAAGGCTTAAGGAGTAATGAACCAGTCCAGTGGGAAATCACCTTTGATATCCGGCCCCTTTTCTGGGACAGACAGAAGCAAGAGAGCAGTGAAGGGGATCTATGGAACGAGACCTTCCACCACCTGGCAGCCAAGTCCATCATCCGGGATTTTGAGCAGCTTTCCGAGAAGGAATGTGAAATCGAGCACGGTAATGCACGTGTCCTCCCTGACCCCTGTGACAGCACCGCAGGCCAAATCTCAGCTGCTATATGCCTTTGTCATCTCAACAGCTTCAGTTTTGTCTGTTTGCTTGCAGCCCTGGAGAGATCTGGCTGTCAGCTGTAATGTGTTAATACATGGTCACACAGTGGAGACACAACATGGCCACGCAGAATGTCTGCGTTCTCTCCCCCTAGGCTGTCCTTTCTGTTTCCACAGCTTTTTTTGTTTGTTAACACCAATTCTCTCCTTTTCTCAACTTCCCTTCTCCCTTTCCCACACTCCCCTGCTCCCCTCTCTAACAAGCCTGCTAATTATATGTATAGGCGGTTATTCACTTTGAGTTGCGAGCCCAGATCAGGAAGCAGACAACACTCAAACTCCCTCTGTTCAACTCCTCTGCAATGCAGCTGGAACTGGCAGGGCTTGGCTTTGAATCTAACATCAAATGTTGCTGTTCAAATATGTGTCCGGAAGTTGAGATTTCCCAGGGAGTCTGTTCTCAGGGGAAAGTTTTGGGCACGTCTGAATAAGAAAAACCTTTGTTAATAAGCTCCCTAGTGACATTTCTGGTGTTTTTTACCTTTGGTCAAGTCAAAAGTTTAAAGATGTGTTTTTTCTTTCCTTCCTTTGTCACTGTTTTTGCTACTGGCCACACATCAGGAGTGCAGAGGCTATATTGAAGGAAACAAGGGGGTGGGGAGCAGAGGAGGAAAACATTTCTTTGGGAACGTACGCTTGGGTTTAAGCTGCAGGTGATGTTTCATGGATGAAGAAGGAGCCATATTTTCTTTCTCGTTCCTGGGTGAGATCCAGAGGGCCAAATTCAGCTTTTACTTTTCCTCTAAGACTCTGGGCATTTGTATGGGGCTGTCAAAATCCCCCTGAGCCCAGCAGCCCATAATGCTAGCATGGGTAAGACACACAGGGAGAATGATGTGGCTGGCATCACCCCTGGCCACGTTTGGGTCCTAAATGAGCAGGTTCCTATTGACTCTTGGATCAACACGGAGCAGCTTTTAGCATGAGTTGGGAGTGTATCCACGCTCATCTCTGGAGCTATAATGAGAGGCAGCCCACGCGGGGGAGGAGAGAGGGCTGTAACAACATAGAATTTGGCTGAAAACATTTAGGATAGGATTCTTTTCCACCTCCTAGGCACATAAGTAGCCTTAGGCATCTAGGTGGGATTCTGCTTGAGGCCCTGGCAAAGAGTTAATACAAAACGTAAGCAGGTTGTCCTTGTCCCTGCTGCTTTTTTGTGACTCCAAGAAAAGGGTCAGATGTTTGTTGTTACCAAAGTAGATGTTCAGGGTTTGGATAGGGCGCAGTAGAATCACATGTAGATGCCCAATGGGTGGGGTAGAATCTGGCCCTTATTTTTCCAAAGAAATACAAAGACAAAATGCATTCCTGATGTTCCTTGACTAATTTTAATAGATGCACACCAGCAAGGAATTTGGACCTCTAAATAGCGCCAAGAGTAACAACGAGGAAGGAGGTCTTTGCCACCAAGGGGTGGGAGAGAGTTGAGGTAGGAGATAGGACCATGGGGATACATGGTCACCAGACTATGCAGGGCACAAGGCCCAGCTGGGATGGAAAGAGGTGTTGATCGCGGGAACCGGCCTGCACTTTGTGGGTGGTTATTGTGCTGTTGGGACCTGGGGGCTATATAGAGCAACGCATTGTGGGTTCATCACTTTCAAGAGGCAGAGTTCGGTGGACATGGCTTTAAAAGGTTGCTGACATGGGCAGTGGTGCTAGCTCCAGCAAACTCGGAGTATTCTCTCATTTTCATTGCAATGACAGAGAAATTCAAGACAATTCAGCTGGTCATGGGATCCTTGTGTTATACCCCTTAAGGCTCAAGGAAGAACTAGCAACTTTATTGAGCACATCCATCTCAGGCAGATATCTACTGAAGACTGATACAGTGCTTCCACATAGCCTGCCCTAGTGTGTCTTGGTCCATCGGTAATATCTGAGACAGGGCCTTCAGGCAGGGACACTCAATAAGGGAGGTCTTTCAAGACATTAAACTAGGGGAAGGAGGGAAGAGTGGGCAGCTGAGAGGAATATAAGAGTAAGTCTTTCTTCTCACTGGCACAGTCAGGGTCGGACTCGATGATCTATTGAGGTCCCTTCCGACCCTAACATCTCTGAATCTGTTAATCGAAACCTTCAACCTAGTCTGGTGGAGCAGTTCTCTCAGGTGATGATTATGAGGATTATTTTATTTTGTGTGTGAGTTTAAAGCTTGGATGTTGGGCTGATGACACTGGAAAATGGGACCGGGTAGTAGACTGAACCCAGAAACCTTGCAAATTGTAACTCTGCCTTCTCTCATCCAACAGGGTCTGGGAGGCGGTACCAGCTCAACGCCATCCATACCAGCAAGGCATGTAATGTCATCAGCAAGTACACAGCATTCGTCCCAGTGGATCTTAGTACCAATGGGTACCTACCAACTGTGGTTGAATATACCAATGCAGGTAACAGACTCTCCAGCATGGTAACATTATTTGGTTGATGCTAGTGTATGCCCTGGACTCCTGTGTAATCCCCTGAGTCTACTCCACAAGAGGGCAAAAGGCCACCCATGGAGAAATCAGATTCAGGCAGGATCTTAGCATTGGGGCAGGTTATAATCAGGCCTGCCAAGCAATAGATAGCAATAGCAAATCCATTTGCTTCTGTAAGGTGAGCCCTGGACTTCCACCCAATGTATGGAGAATAATTCCTTCAGTGTAATTCTCTTTGTTATTCATATATCAATATACCCTGGTATAAGAGGTTCATATACTCCATCCATCGTCTGTTCATCCTCAGGTCTATCTTGTGTGACCGTATCTTGTACAAGAGCCCAAGGACACATCTATATTTTCTCTCCTTGTCCTAAGCACTTGACTGCCAGCAGCCACATCAGGATGTGGTAGGGAAGGGCTTACACTGCTTTGGTTCTCTTGAAGGCCTCTGCCCCTAACAGGGGAAGAGATGTACACAGTAGGTGAGCAGGAGTTTGGAGCTCAAGTGGCCAGTTGGGGCAGTGACATAGTGTCCGGGGGCTCCCAGCCTTTGCTATAGAGTAAGCACCACAGAAACAACTTATTGTCAAGAAGGTGTTTGTAGGGTAGTTGCATGGGGGCAGCCAACCTCAAGGGGAAGGAGTGTGCCACTGACTGGTTTGGAAGCCATGAAGTAACTGCATTAATCCAGCTGTTCGCTGTATCACCACTGCATGGTGATCCCAAACAGCCATAATGCTGGGGATTCCCTTTGTCTACATCAAGGTGCAGCAGCCAAGCAAGGCAGCCAGAGAAGCTCAGGCTTGGGAAACAGAAGGCACCGAGGCTTTTCCATTGGACTTGGACGTACCCAGTCGACTTGTGGCCAGGATGGAGCAGACGATGGATTGTCTGGCCTGAGTAAGAGTCCAGCCCTTCACTATTGTCCTTGATCTCTTGTTTAGCACTGGGGGCCATGATTTAACAGGAATGTGCATTAACACATATCATCAGTCCTCTCCATTACCTGTCACTTGTGAGCTTCCTTCCTCTGGCCTCCTCATTCAAGATGATGGCTATTTCTTGAAGGCGGTGACGTAAGTGGATAAGTGCTGAGGGCCTGGTTCTCCTCTTCCTTATACTGGTGATTACAAAATCAACTGTAGCAAAGTCTAAGGTGTAACACCATTGTGAATGGGCAGAAACAAGTACTCTGAGCACGCCGTTGGCAGTCACTGTACTGCACGTACCTGGCTAGACCAGCTCTATCACCTGAACAAACTTATGTTGTGCTGTTCTAGCTAGCCCTCCTGCTTCTGGCACAGCCAGATTTGCAGAGCCATGGAAATGAGAGATATGAGCAGGAGCCAGCCATTTGTGACTCTGAAAGCAGGTTGGTATGAGCTTTCAGGGACGTTTTGGATCTGATGTACTCTTAGAACTGTCTCTTGCTGCCCCTATAGTTACCCTGGCTGTTCACACCATGCTTTATCCTGCCAGGAAGGTCTGTTTTTAATCAGGGACAAAGCCCTCTTCTCGCTGGACAAGGGAACCTTCTTTTCTTTCCTGCCCTAGCACACGCGGAAAGGGAGCCCTCGATTGCATTGATGTAACAGGCTGTAGTGTTTTCTGTCTCCCAAGGCAAAGTCCTGGCCTGCGTGCTGGCCAGCTGCAGCAGAGAGATTTAACTCCTATAAGCAAGGGCAAACAACACCACTTGTTGGTGAAGTCCTGATCCCAGGGAGATCCATTGGAGTCTTGCCATTGATTTCAGTGGGGCCAAGATTTCACCTCAAGAATCTGCAATCCAAGCACTACCTGGCCACCAGTCCCAAACCCTGAGGCAGATGAGGGAGGTCCATCTAGGCTGTCATGTAGATGTCCCTTTTTTTTGGCCAAGGAGACAGCTCTTTGGCAATGAATATCCCTGACTAATGTCACTTGGAAGGTCTGATGGGCATAACATGTGGCTGGATCAGCTAATCTCAGTGCCGGCTGGAAGCTGTCTCCTGGAAAGGAAAGTCCAGAAAATAATGACAGCTTCTTTGAGTCTCTCAGAAATGGCTTTGGCTGATGCTTTGAGATTAATTGGCAGCCATAACACAGGTGACATGAGGGGCCGATCAGGCTGCAATTAGAGATGAGGGGACTTTTAATGCAGCTGCCAGTAAATCGCCACCTAACAAAGATGAACTGGATTGAAAGTCCACTCATGCAGTCAAGGCTGCTGCTAATTTAAAATTACTTTTTCATTAGGGATAAGGAGGGAGCTGGAATTCATGACCTTGTGGACAGTCCCTGTACTGACACCAGGTCATTGCTCAGGAATGAGCTAGAATCAGACCCTTCTCTAGCTGCGCCTACCCCATTCTCTAGCCCAGTGGCCTGACCTCAGGGGCATCACCCCGTTAGCCACAGCTCAGAGCTGCACCTGGACCAGGGTTGAAGCCCTTTCACTTCAGATGCACATGCTGCTTTTTCCTCCGCAGCTGCCTCAGCAGCTCTTATTCTCTCCACGTTCCTGTCCTTGTGCCTCTTTCACCAAAGATTAAATCTTGGCAGCACTCATGCTATTAGACTTGACAACTAACCTCATATTCTTCTTGATCTCCTCATCTTCTCAAGACTAATGCAACCTGAAACACTTAGTTATCTGCCCCCGCTTGTTAGCGTGATACCAGCGAGCACTGCAGGGTCATCCTGGTGGCCCACGGGAATAAGAGTTGCTCTGAGGAGTGGATCATAGCAGTGTGGGTATGTGGGGTTTCCGAGAGGCCGAACATTTCCCTTTCTCCTTTCCATGCTTCTGTGCTTTGTGACTAGCTATTAAATGTGGATGATACTAAAGGTTGACTCCTCAGGCCCGGGAGGATTTGAGCACTTTAGAAACCAGGCCTTTCATTCACCAGGGGTTTATAGTCACCTTTCAGAGGACAGGGAGGGAGCCCTGGGGCAGGGTATAGATCACAGCTAGTGCCAAGGGGTTGTAGCTGGTAACCTAGAGCTGGATGGTCCTTGCATGAGCCTAATGTGAGGGTCTCTGGGGTCTAAGCCCCCCTTCTGCTTGACGTTGAGTGATGAAAACGTTATTCCACCCGCCTTTCTATTTCAAAAGCCTTGGGCTGCCTTCCAGTGCAGAACCGAATCCAGCATGGGCATTTTGGAAGTTGCCACTAAACAGAATTGTCATTCTCCAGTGAGCTGTCTCTGAATTCATCCTGGGGTGGGAGCATGTTTCTGAAGCGAGACAGTGGTCACAGCTTGTTTGATGCCACAGGGACACCAGAAGCTTAGTAGATGCAGCACATCTCTAAGTTAAATTTGATCTAAGTCTTGGCACTTAATAACAGTACTTGCTTCTGAGCTGGTGACATAACTCATTGTGGAGCTATGTGTTGCCTCCCTAGACACGGAGGCTGACAGTTCTGGGACTCTGGTAATTAGCACCTCTTTATTCCTTCACTCGGAGGTGATACCAAGGTGACAGGTTTCCCATCCTTCAGTTGTGCTGGATGTTCCTGGTAGTTTAGAAATAACGTATCCTGCATTTGTGAGGAGCACTGATTCTCAACCAGGGGGGAGCCACAGCACTGTGGGGTGCCTTGGGATCCTTTCAAGGGCTCCACAGGGTGCCCCACAATGTTAGCACTATTAGCTTTGCAGGTATGACTCACAAGATAGACTCATTGATTTCAAATAGAAATCCAGATTTGGGGTCTTTCTGAGTTCTTTGCAACTGAAAAACCTCTATTATTTCTGTGTAGGCAAAAAAGAGTGAAAATGAGCTGGAATTTTTGAGGGGTGCCTCAAATTTATCCAAGGGTGCCTCAGGTCTCTTCAGGGGTGCATTGAGTCTAAAAAGCTTGAGAACCACTGATATAGGTGTTACACTAGATGGTCTTTGGGGTCCCTTCCAGTTCTAAAGCTGACATTTTGCTCTAATGAAAAGGAAGCAAAGTGCATGGTGAAGCTATTTGAGCTCCCTCTGCAGGACAGACCTTTGAAGAAGCATCATAGAATGACATCCCTCTACAGTATGGGACTGATCTTCAGCCCCTGGAAGTCAGTGGGAGTCTTTCTATGGATGTCAGTGGGCCTTAGGTCCAATCCCACAAGAGCCAAGTACGGAAAATCCAATTACATTATCTCTGTGCTCCAGCCGTGCCCCCGTCCACCTTTTAGCTTCCCATTGTATCCTCAGAGCAACTCAGAGAGCTGCCAAGACAGCTGATCAATACTCCATCCAGCTGGAATAACAACTGCTGGAAGGTGGAGAGGCAGGGAGAGAGAAGCAGGAGGAAAAAAAATGTCTATACGGGGGAGACACCATTAAAGGAAATTTAAAGGAAAATGAACAGGTGCAGCAAGAGAATGATCTGATGATGCAGTAATTTGCTTCTCATTTCCTTTCTGTGAGCTGAATCATATTTTGCGTGTTGGTGTGGGCTTACTTCTGAGTTTGAGACTGATAAATTCTAAGGTTTTTCTTCCTGGAATGAATTCAGTGTGGAATATGGGTGAACACACATTCCTAAAGGACCTGCCTGTCAAGGATCCTGAGGTATTTTCTGCACATTCAGCTGCGGAGAATCCTGGAGAGTAAGGCTTGACCCACTTTTAGAGACATGGAAATGAGTATTGGTGACTGAGCCAGCATCAAAATAGCAAGTTGGTGGCAAATTGGAGTAGAAATGACCCCTATTCAGTTTCTTTGGAATTCCCAGTTCCTGACCCAGAGTGGACTGAAATGTTGGCCAACCCAACCTGACCCAGAAACCCTACTGGAAGTAGGATCCAGGTGTTCAGACTCATGGAGAGTCATGGCCAAACTATCTGACCCTTTGGTAACCTCTTTTTAACATGATAAAATGCTCCAAATAGTCACATCTTCCCTCGTCCAGCCAGATCCACTGATAAGATAGAACGTGAATGGGGCTGGGATTCTCCCCCCCAGAAGATGGTTCTCCTATGTAGACTTGAGATGCATTGAAGGAGCCATCAGGTAATGCAAAGAGGAAAACAGTGCAGAAAACAGGATCTAAGAGGCACACAGTCTTGAAGTCGTGGGGAAGGTTGGAGCCAAGGATGAGATAAAGAGGCTGTTGAGAGGGGCAAGAGGGAGTCTGGTGAATGAACAAGGTAACAGATGTGTTGCGTGCGCGGCATGTCATAGATGCGATGCTGGTGCTACATGCAGCAGAGGATGAGGAGGACAGTAATGCTGGGAGAGGGTGTGAGGGCTGTACGTGCAATTCAGAGGGTCAAGACAAGGCTTAGGGAGGTGACAGTCATATGTAGATAGATGACGTTGCTCTTGTATTTCTGCTATTGCAGATATGGAAGAGAATGGCCTGTTGCCCTGCAGTACCCCATCTTCCTCCGGCTGGGAGCGCTACAGTTTCCCAGAAGGTAAGGGGGGGGGCATTTGTGTTATACCTTGAGGCCAGGGCAATGCCATTTCATCCAGCTGATATTTCAAGTGGAAGAGGAAAGAGTTTGTTAGGAACCTGTGTTCAGACTTTTGAACTGCTCCTGCAACAGTTGGTGATATAGGATCTTATTTGAATGATTTAAATCTGCTTTGGCCAATCTCTGTATATTGTTGAGTAAAATTAGGCCCATAAGCCCATATTTAGGCACCTCATGGAATGGCCTGGAGTTCAGAGCCTCAAAGCTCTGACTAGCTCCTGTGAGATCATCAGTGCTTTCCGGAGAGGTGGAAGGATATTATTGTCCTTGTGACGCACATGGGAAAAAGGAGGCAGCGAGTGATGAAGTAACTTGGCCAAGGTATCAAAGCAAGTTGATGTCAAAGCCATGAAGAACAGTTGGGAACCCAGTCTCCTGGTGTATAGATCATACCCCTTGAATTCTGGGGCTAACTCTCCCATTGGACCAGAGGTTTCTTCATTTCATCCTTGTGTCTGTTTCTCCCCAGCTCCACTGCAGAGTCCATCTGCTTCCTCCACTCACTCCCAGAAGTCCATCGAGAGCCTCTTTGCTGCCAGGTAAGAGACAACTGGAGCATTCCCTGATGAGATGAGCCCCATGTCTAGTATCTTCTCTGGCTGTGGGTTTGACCACAAGTCCCTGTATATTTCTTGGGAGAGTATCTGCATCCTGCAGATGGGGAACAGGCTAAATTCACGAAGCAAAGATGTGCTTTGAGACTAAGGGTCATATCAGCCGTAAGTTTCACAGCACAGTCTTGCTTTGTAAGTGCTATACCCCAGGCCTTCTTTAGTTGGTTTAATGGCCTAAGCAGACAGCTGGTGAGCTGGGATTAGGGAGAATTAGCCAGAAAGCTGAGACTGATGGTTGAGATCTAGACAATACACCATATTCATTTTTGAGTTTACAAGTGTTGTATAAATGCCATGCTTGTAGGCGTGAGGTGAACAGACCAGATGTGGGGTGGATTATCCGTGCCACCCACTGCAGCCAGTTAATAGCAATTGTTTACCAGAGGTGAGAGACTCCTTCAGGGAGGCTTTAGTGTTTATGTACTTAGAAAAAAGTGCAACACAAGTGTCCTCACTCTGCCTCACCATTTCTTTGGTGTGACAGAGGAGAGTCACTCTCAATGATGGCCCATTCAGTCCCAAGTGTCTTTACTGAGCGGGGCTCTCAGTAGGTTCACATCTCAGCCCACTGGAAAGCAACATGAAGCTCCCGCACCCATCCATAGTGCACTGAGCATTCATTAGATGGTAACTTTTTCATTAAGCATCTACATAGCCTAGATTGGAACCAGTGACCTAGAGGACTACATACTCTGCTGCTCCCTCCTCAAGCCACCCACTTATGTGGGTATGGACTATGGAGGTATGTCCATGTCATCTGATATGAAGAAACTATGCAGGCCCTAGCCTACTGAAATTCAGCAGGACTTTGGGTCTTAAGTCACTTAGGTACTGTAAGCTTTACTTTTCTCCAGTGATTTGAAGAGATAAGGGATCAAAGGAAAAGCCCCCTGTCTTTCTCATGCACCAACATGCTCATCCTGTTCTCTTTATGCTGCTGGACTCTCTGGCTCCAGTCCCTGGAAACCTGTCAAAGTGCATGAATCACACAGCTCTTCTAAAAAGTGACAAAAGAAAGAATTAGGGTTTAGGGGGTCACATACTCGTAAATAGCTGAAGAATTTACTTCTGAGGCATGGGGCAATGATGGTCTTCCTAAAGTTTCCTCTCAGTTTGGGTATTTCACAAGAGACTTAACTAGAGGAGAGTTACATTTTTACTGGGCAGCGCTGGCTGTACAGAGCAAGGAGAACTCCCCATACTGGTTGCAGTATAGCTCAGAAGGGGACCGATGGGCTGCTCTGTATTGCAGGTGAAGCCAGGTGAGCAGGTGCTTGGCAGCAGGCCAGGTGCACGTGTCTTTGGACTGCCTGACTTATGTGGCCTATACCTCCCTTGTTACTTTGTCTTGGTGCAGGTTGACCCTTAATAAAACAAGACTGTTGACTCGTGCGGCCAAAGGTTTCATGAGTAAATCTCCAAGTAGGGTGACTGAGCCCAGCTCGGAAAGCGACAATGAGAACAAAGACTATCTACCCCTGGTAAGCCACTGAACCAGACCTCTGCTATTTGGCATAATGGAGCATAGGAAGATAAGAATGGAAGGGACTTTTTTGATCACTGGATCCAGTTCCCAGCCACTGCAGACAGCTGTGTCCTATAATCCTGTTCATAAGCTCTTCTGGTCCTAGCCTAGGTTAGGTTGTTTGCTCCAGCTACTCCTGTTGGAAGGCTCTTCCAGGACCTCATTCCTTGGAGGTGATGCTTAGAAGTCGAGTTCTGATTCCTAGCCTACACTTCCTCATGATCACTGCATACTTGCATATTCTAGATAGAGTGTATTGCTAGAGCACGAGCTAGAATTATGGCTTCTGAGGAGGACTGTACGACTTGAGGACCTGCAGCAATAAAGTGTTACCCAGTAGAGGAGATGACAAACAGCTCTACTGCATGTGATCATCCTGGAAACTATTGGCTTGCCCATAGTGCTGCTGTCCCAGCCTGGCTTGGGTGTAGCTGGGGTAGACTTTTGCTGGGTTGGGTAAGCCACAGCCTTGGCTACAGAAAAGATCTTCTCTGGGGCCTTATTGCAGCACTTCCTTAAGGCAGCACTATGGTTCCTCCCTGCAGGTGTCTCTGCAGTTGGCCTGTGGTGCCTTCCTGCTCAACTCAGCGCTCTGCGATGCAACCAACATTCCCATGGAGAAACTGAAGTGGACCTCTCCGTTCTCCTGCCACCGGATGACTCTCAGCCCCTCTGCTGGCTCTTACAGCTCGAGGAAGCCAGACACCCCTGGGGAAGCCAAGAGCCCAGCCTACGGCCGGCAGCTCCAGGTGCCTGGTGATGTTCGCAGAGAAGGCTCCTCAGACAGGGACTCCATCTCTAGTCCCTTGACCAATGGACATGGCGAGGGCCAGGAGGATGGGGGTTGCCCTCGCCACTTCTCAGGTAGCGAGGCTGAGAGCCTCTCCAGGGCTCTGCAAGCTGAGAATGAACTCTCCCCTCCTGCTATCACTATCCACCGCTTCTCCTCCCCGCAGAGCACCCAGCCTCCTCGGGAGCTGCAGAGCGACAGCGGCAGAGGCTCTGAGACAGATGACTCCGAGCTCCAGGCCCTGCTGTCTGACATTGAGCTGCAGCAGCGGACTGAGCCAGAGGGGATGCTTTGGGCCACAGCAGTCGCCCTGGCCTGGCTGGAACATAGCTCGGCCTCCTACTTCATTGAGTGGGAGCTGGTGGCTGCCAAAGCCAGCATGTGGCTTAGTGAGCAGGAGTTCCCCCCAGGCTGTGGCCTGGCCACTGTGAAGGCCGCAGCCCGGCAGCTCTTTGTGTTGCTCAGGCACTGGGATGAGAACCTTGAGTTCAACTTGCTGTGCTACAACCCAAACAATGTCTAGGAGGGGCAGGGGCATGGGGGGATCCAGGCAGCTGTCTGTGAAGGCACCCAGGGTACAGGGACTAGTCCTTAAAGACTCACTGAGCTCTGCTCCAGCAGTGATGTGCACGTTTATTAGAACAAGGCTTTGCACTGGCAAACCCATGACTGAGATCCATTCAAAATCCCATGCTCGGCGATTCTTCTTCTCACACAGCCTAAGCAAGGTCCTGTGCTGCTTCCTGCAGAAGGACGTTATTTAGGCCACTGTCTCAGCAGAAAGGATCAGATAGTTTGGTAACTAGGAAGAGCACGTTGGTTTTGCTGGGCACTGGGCAGCTTCCCTTTGGTCCCCAGTACTGTTCCTAGGAAGAGAATCCCAAAGCATTGCTCAGCCGTCTGATCCACCCACCCACTTTTCTCCTGCTTACCGAGCTCCCCTCTGCTCTTCATGCAGAGCATTTGCAGCATGATGTATTTATTGCTCCCCAGAGGCACCTGACAGTGCCCCACTGTCAGTCTTGAATGCCTTTTAGTGAAGATTATCCTATGTGTCTTGTCTCAGGATTCATGCTTATGCATCTGCTCCTTTTCATAGGTCAAAGGCAATGGAAATGCAGACTGTGACTGAGTGTCCAGGTAGCTTATACTCGAACAGCAGTAGTGTTGTTCCTATTGGAGATGGGCGAAAAGCTACCTTCTCCTGGCCCTGGCCATGGAATGGCTTCACTGATCACCAGGGGTGGATTTGGGCTGAGATTTTCCACGAAGCCCTCAGGAATTAAGTGCTCAGATCCCACTCTAATTCCAAATTCCTTGGTGTCCAGGACTGCCCCATGGCTGACAATGTGCCTTAGCATCAGGTGCCCACAGAGCAGGGGCATCTGTGGGGCAGACTCTGCAGTTAGCAAACTGCCTGGAACGTGCAGAGGATGGGCTGAAGAAAGCAAGCTCTTTCCCAAGCACTTCTGGCTTAATGTAGTAGAGACAAGAAAGTGTCCTAAGAAGTAAAGTCTTCTCTGCTCTATCAAAGCCCCCTCCTTTGGGACACAGCCTGCGGTCTCGAGAGAGGCTGTGCAGCATGTTGCATCCGATCAAAACCATCTGGCTAAAGGGCCTGCCTTGGAGTTGCACTTCCAACCTGAAGCCATTTGCCCAGTGGTTTTGACCCTCTTGCACTTTGGTTTCTTGACTCAGATGGAAAATATTCCACTGCCCTGCTGTGCACCTGGCTCTTTGATGCTCCTGCTAGCCAAACTCCTCTGTCCTGGCCAGATTGGCAGAGCTCCTTCATTATTGGTGTGGCTGCCTTTTCTCCTGTTAGCATTATTCCCTGTGCATAGGTTCTACCTTCTTGTGTCTTCTTGCAAACCTGTCACATGCCTGTGTGTCACACCTTGCCCCTTGGGTCTCATACTGCCCCTCTAGATGGGGTGAGCAAACCATTTATCTTCCAGTTGGGCTGGGTGCCTGGCAAGCCCCTTGGATTCCCTCCCTCTTCCTCCGGCACTGCTGCTGAACTTGTTCCCATCCTCTCTGTGCTGTGTTTTGACTGGAATGCCATAGCACTTGTGACAGGCACTATCCGTGGGTACCTGTATCCACTCTGCTTAATTCAAAGTGACAACTGATAGCAAATTGTATTGACAGACCTTCAGTGAGTGTAATTGCTCGGCAGAAACCATCCTGAATCAGTTATTCATAGTGGAAGGCAACTGTAATCCTCAGACTCCAGTGCTCAGCAAAGTCACCAGAACCATCCCTGTTTCTCCAGCTAACGCCAGTGAGGTGACAATTGTCAAAAATGTGTTAATTCAACTAAATACACCACAGTCAATTAGTTCATAATAGAGTGATTATTAAAGACTCGGTAAGGACCAGATTCAGCCTGTTGCAGTCCAGAATATGACCTTCCATGACAAACCTCATAGTACAACTGGCTTGTTCTGATCAACGTGCACATAACTGTACCTGTCTCATTAATGGGGACGGTGCAGGCCTCATTATGGCCTGCAGCTGAAGGGTGACTGCATCTGAACCGTCACCCCAGGATGCGGGGGATGCTGTCACCTCAGGGAGGTTTGTACAACCAAGTTCATGGCCGTGAATCAAGAAAACCTCCCTATTCACTTCAGCACCCATGTAGAGCCCATTAAAACAAGTGAAAATTTAGCACATGCTTTAAGGCTTCCCGGAATTGGGACCAGGTTTAATCGTGCCTGAAAAGATGGGTGAGTTGGGAGGCCATCGATGGTTGGTGAGTTGGGAGGCCGTCGACGGTTGGGTGAGTTGGGAGGCTATTGATGGTTGGGTAAGTTGGGAGGCTATCGATGGTTGGGTAAGTTGGGAGGCTATTGATGGTGGGTGAGTTGGGAGGCCGTCGACGGTTGGGTGAGTTGGGAGGCTATCGATGGTTGGGTGAGTCGGGAGGCTATTGATGGTGGGTGAGTCGGGAGGCTATTGATGGTGGGTGAGTCGGGAGGCTATCGATGGTTGGGTGAGTTGGGAGGCTATCGATGGTTGGGTGAGTTGGGAGGCCTTCGATGGTTGGGTGAGTTGGGAGGCCTTCGATGGTTGGGTGAGTTGGGAGGCCTTCGATGGTTGGGTAAGTTGGGAGGCTATTGATGGTGGGTGAGTTGAGAGGCTATCGATGGTGGGTGAGTTGGGAGGCTATCGATGGTTGGGTGAGTTGGGAGGCCATCGATGGTTGGGTGAGTTGGAAGATGTGAGATTGTGTGAAAGGGAGTGAAAGAGGTCAGGTTCACATGTGAGAAATGGAGCTGATCGTGATGCTTTCAACCAAAAACAATTTCTGTCAGAAACTATGATTCTGTTGAAGTTGATCTTTGCAAAGGGATAGAGGGCAAAGGCAATATTTTCAGTGATTTTTGCTTTACTTTAATTTTTCTGACAAGAGAACTCTAAAAATATATATTTCTTTGGTTTCAACCCAGAATATAGCTTTAACATTGGTCTTGGGGAACTGAAAAATGTCAGTTGCCCTTTGCAGGGTTTGGATTTTGGGTGCAGGGGGTCTTTCCCTCCATTTTTATCTCTTCCCCTCCAGGAGAAGTAAAAGAGGGGGAAGCAATGAGAGACCACTGGACTTTCTTCTGATGCAAAATATTGATTTGGGAGCCCCCATGGGAAACCAACATTTTCAACCATGAATTTTGGAGCAGACATTTCTGAAAAAGAAGTAGGTTTTCATACAATCTCTTGTGTGAACAGATTGGGATGGGAGTTTTGTTTGTCTCGCAAGAGGAGGTTACAAGATGCTTCCTCCTGTTGTCTTCAGATCCAGTTCAAATATATGTCTTGTCAGCTCAGGCTGCAAGAGTGTGGTCCAGTTCCAAATGCATCCACGCCTTTCCTGGTTATGTTCCAAGTTAGTCCCTGAAACTGCTGGTATCCCATGTGTGTTCAACAGGGCATCGATTCGGATGTTACAGAAGGTGCCCATATTGTGTGGCATTATTAATGGACCAGCCCCTGCACTGGGAGTGCTGGAGAGCTGCACCACTCCTTTTCAAGCAGGTCATTTGCTCTTCCCATCTCAAGTAGCATGTCATGGAAAGCAGCAAACTGAAAGCTTAGCTGTGTGTGTGGCTATTACCCTGTTCCGTAGCTGTCCCACCCTGTGACGTGGTGTCGGTGTGCTACAGAGCCAGCGCAAGGCCCTGGCTAAAAGCAATGTGATGCAAGCTGCTTTTTTTTGGTAGGTGGAGTGACCCACTGTACTGGGTTTTTTTAAGTGTTTTTGCACCCTCCTATCACCTTGCCTCGTGTCCTTGCTCCCCTCAGCCACCCGCGAGGCTCAGCTTTGTAAATACCAGAAGCGTTAATCAATGTAAACCGTTCCCACAGTGACCCCCTTTTTCCTGGGGAGCGCCTGGCTCTCACAGCAGATGTAGTGGGTGTTGAAGCCCAGATTGGCAGCTCAGAGAGCCACGGCTGCAGAGATGTGCAGATGCCAAGGCCTGTGGCGTGTGGGTCAGACAGGCTTGGCACACAGGTCCTAGGTGGTATTGCAACAGCTCTGTCCACAATGCTGCATTATCTGATAGGAGCTTATTTCTATGCACTCAAAGCACTTTAGATGCTTCCAGGTTATGGGCTTTTAGCAATCATTCCAAATGGCTTTTCAGTTAGAGGCTCAGCATGTCCGTAAGATGCGAGTCACAGTCTAATGTCTCAGTTTCGCACAGAAAAATAAGAACATCATAGAAAATCTCCCTGGTTACTATAACCCCCCGACACAAACATATGGCTTTGTGGTTCGGACTTTCCAATGTAAATGCAAGTCTCAGTGACTCCTAACTAGCCCTTGCATGAGTCTGTAATAGATGCAGGGTCTAGAAGATGTACTGAGTGAGGGACATTGATGTACTGAGTGTGTATGGGAAGAAAAGTCTGGAGAGTGTGTGCAACAGCAGAGGAAGCTGTCTCTGGTTGGTCAAGCTGCGGCCCAGCGGCAGAGATGGGATGTGCCATCAGAGACAGGGGCCGTCCATAATAAAACAGGGAAGTACACACCGCCTGTAGTGTGTCGTATGCAACAGCCGCCATGCATGTTAGCACACAGAGACTTGTGTTGGCCATCTGCTTTGTAGCATGCTCTTGAGACAATCAGATTAGCCCAAGAGCAGTTCTGTGAACTTGTAAAACATGCATCGCCGCTGCTAACTCTGCTCTAAAATTACTGTGTTGGTTTGCAGATGTAACAGGAGGCTGGCAGGTCATTCCTATTGCTTCTCTGAGCCTGCTCTCTGCATTACCAGCTCAACCATGTAACAGAGGCTGCGGTTCAAAGTGCATTGACCCCAGGGAGCGGGAGCGGGAGCCTGCAGATCAGTAAGCAGATGAGAACTTATCTGAGGTAATAGTAATATTTTACTGAAGAGCAAAACTTACCACTCTTTTTTGCCCAACTCTTGCTCTCTCTCTCTTGGGTTCTCGCTACAAAGACGTTAGCAGAGTCTTGAACTAGGTCCATCTAAGGTAGCTATGACCCAGACCTCAGCCCTGCTAGTTAATAGGGAACTGTGCTGGTTTCCAGGGGCAGCTCCCACAAGACATGCAGTCAGAGTATTTTTGGGGAGATCTGTACTACTCCATTCGGCCAGAGCCAGGTCTCGGCACCTGCAACTCTGGCACGATCTGCCAGCACTTGAACAGGCTCTTTGCAGGATTGCCCAGAGTGCTGCCTTGTAACTTGAGGTCAGCTCTGAGGAAGCGTCCAGTTATTGGATCAAACCGAAGTACTGACAGGAGAGGTTTAGCATGGATGGGATAGGTGTTTGCTTTAGCTGAGAATTGTACAGGCTGGCCAGGGAAAGGAGAGCTCTCCGCTGGACTCGCAGGGGAGTGTTGAACCTTGTGTTAATTAAGCTCTTGCTGAGTGCTGCTGTGAAATCCTCCAGCACGGCCTCAGAGTTGCCATGCGGGCTGTCTGGACAGGCCACCAGATGGTGACCTTGCTTCATGCTCATCAACGTGCTGAGATCTGGTGTTGGCAGTTCACAAGCTGTTAGAGGCGGTGAGGGTAAGACGGGCTGGGCGGCTGCAAAGATCTGACCCTTGCAGCAGTGCCTCTTGCAGCATCGAAGTCCAGCTGCATGGAGAAGGCAGCTCCCTCAGCCCCTGCCAGCTGAGCAGGGAAGGATACCCCTGGAGGTTGCCTCTGCACCAAAGGGGTTTAGCCGTAGGAGTTTGGAGCGGTGGCTTCCAGCTGTGCGGGGTGGTTTATAAAGCTCCCTTGTTGCAAAACCTTTTCTCCAACGGGAAACCCATGACATGCTGGATACAGCATCATAAGATCAATAATTGCTTCTGTTCAGGCAACACTGCTAATTCCAAGGACACCAGAGCATTCAGTCAATACTAGATCAGCCTCCCCGTGCCAGCAAGGTAGGTAACTCTGTCCAGTTTATAAGTGGGGAGACTGAGGCACAGACAGAGAAATGACTTGCTGGAGCAGAACTTGGGGTGTCATGGTTCCCAGCTCTGACCACTGTAAAACACGGCCTCACCTATTGTTAAAAAAGTTGGGAGCTCTCCAACTACACTGTGGTCCATCTTAGCTTGGATGCAATCTCCGTCGCCAGGGATGCGTTGAACATACATCTGTTCCAGTCAGAGTTTTGTGTCGCTGTGTCGCTGCTCGTGGTGTCACGTAGCTGTCAAATTAGCCGGGTGGCTTTCTGCAGTCCTCTGTGTTTCAAGTGACATGGCTGGTGATTGTTCTCCAGACCCTCAAGTGCCTACGGATGCGACCACACGCTCTAGCGTACAACGTGACTGTGGTGCCTGTGATTTTTTTGCTGCTCGTTGGAGACCCATTGCCTTTCGCTCACTTTCCGGATGCATCAGCACCATTGCCTTGTTCTGTGGGCTTTGAGTTTTGTGTCCGGGGCGGGTAGGAAGGGAGGAAGCAGTGTTTTGGCTTCAGGACTGTGCTCGTGCTGTGGTCCCTGTGTTATCCGTGTCAGCTATCCTCGTGTGACTGGGTCAACCATTCTGTGATGCCGAAGATGTCCCTCGGTGGGGCCCGGCGGGTTTGTCGGCTGGCTCCTCGTGGCAGTCGTGTTCTCTGTTACACAAGTGGTGTTATCCCAATAAAGCGAAGTGTGCTTGAATCCGTGTCCCGAGTCCTTTTGGCTCGCTGTGGTTTTCCCCGCAGTTCTCCAGGATCCGCTCCTACGCCCAGAGCCTCCCCAGAGTCACTTGAACAGTTGGTGAAGAAGTCGTCTGGGCCTTGGTGGGGAAAAACAGAGCTTGGAAGGAAAGGATCGTTGCTCGTTTCTTCCCGAAACATTTAGGTTTCAGCTTTTTTTTTTTTTTGATCAAACACAATGTCCATTCAAACCAGGGAGAATATCTTACCCTTTGAGTTTTTGAAAATGGGGTGGAAAAAAATCTGATTTGAGCAAAATGCCTGAAAGTTGCACAAGGGAAAGTCCTATGTAGAAAAAGATGTTTTTTTCCCCCCCTTAAAATTGCCCACAGGAAAAAAAAATCTCCCCTTGTAGCTCAGGGTATGAGATGCAGGGCCCTCACTGAGGCAACTGAGCGCCTTACAATTGTATTGCTAATGTGTTTGCTCTCACCACATCCCTGCGAGGTAGGGAGATGCTGCTAGACAGGAGCCCGGCAACCTATGGCCCGTGGAGCTTTGGCTCCGGCCCTTGGTGTTAGTCAGGGAGGGGAGGAGGCTTGGCCCCTGCTGCGTTGCAGCCAGGAGACAGGGAAAAGCAGTGGGGAAGTGGCCAGATCCTAGTGCCAGCCTGCCTCAGACCTGAGCTGGGTCATTCCAGCCTGCCACTGGAAAACATTGCCACCCCTGTTCTTAAACCCATTTTACAGCAGAGGAACTGAGGTACAGAGACCGGATGCCTTGTCCGAGGTCACCTGAGAAGTCAGTGGCAGAACAAGGAGTTGACTCCAGGTCTTAGGCCGCTGCCCCAGTCACTGGGCCATTCTCAGCCGTCCGTATTAAAAGGTGGGCGTGGGAGCACAAAGGCATCGGTGATTCCAAGGGGCAGCGTCGGCTCCGCTGTCTTCATTTGCAGCCCTTCACCCCCAGTCCTGCAGCTACAGACAGGATGATCGCGGAGGGACCCGCTTCCTCTCTACTTGCCCTGGGTGGTGCGAAGGAAAAGGCAGGGCCAGGAGTGCGGTCTGACACCTCCCCGTGGCAAGGCAGGTGTTGCGCGGGGGTCTCCGACTGCAGTCAGCCCTGCAGAGGAGATCCATTGGGTTTTGGAGCAGGCCCTAAGTGAACTGATTTGCTCAGCTAGGAAGTAGCAGGAGACAGCAGCCATCGTGCAACAGGACATCCTTCCTGAGCAAAGCCTAAGAGCCTGTAGACGTGAATGGCCAATGCATGTGCTCAGGAAGCAAATCCTCTACATCAGAGGTTTCCCTCAGAGACCACGGAGCAGAGCTTGGGCCCTGCAGGATTGCAGGTCCCAGGCAGCAGCCTTCTGCAGTGGCTGCTTAGGGCATGGACATGTACGCTCATCAGGCAGGGCCTGTGGCTCCCCATAACATGCTCTACCTCCAAGACTGGGTCAGGAGAGGCTCATGGTTGCTGCATTTCAGAAGAACCTGGATCCTCCAGCATAAGGCTGGTCCCCTGTTTGCTACCTAAACCTCCTAGCTCTTCCCTGACTACTGGTGCAGGTTAGGACCCAGCCAGCCTGACGCCCTGCTTGGTTTTCAGAGGCTGCTTCTTGCTACCCAGAGCTCACAGCTGACCACTTGGGATTGTCTCATGTGCAGGGTGCATGGCCTCCATTTCCTCTAAAAGCTCACCATTCAAGGGTCTCTAGTTATGCTCTCAATGTCACATTAACCCGAAGAAAAATTGCACGACCTGCAGAGATTCCCTGCCCTCTGCTACAAATCCTCAGGACCTGGGACCTCAGCCCCTGCCCGTTCCAATCTGAAATCTGGAGCCGTTTGAGATTGCTCAAACCTTGCAACTCCTCCAGCTTCCCAGCCGATCGAGCTGACAGCTGAAAGTGGGGCACCTGCAGCACGCAGCTCCTCTGCCTGCAGCCCACACCTTCCTTTTTAGTTCGTTAATTATGATGATTATTGCAGGTATTTATAAAGCCCCCATCTCCATGGTGCCTGCTGATGTTTGCAGAGCACCTGAGACGCTCCAGGCAGTAGAGGAGAGCACAGCGGGCTGTTGGCACCTGGCACCCATTCCCCACACCCTCCCATCTGGTTATTCTGGTGTTGCCCCCTGAGCCCCAGGGCATCCCCCGCAGCACTGAGCCAAGTGCCCTCACGGACCAGCCTCCATCCTGCCGGGCTGAGGGGGGTTAGCTTGCCCAGTTATGAGCCCCTGGGTAAGAGATCTGCAGCTCCTTCCCAAACTCCACTTGGGTCTTGACGGTCCTGGTCGCAGCAGCATTCGGCTTCCTGCTTGTTACTGGCCTGTGTCCCAGCGGCTTCCTCCAGGACAGGGCATCCCCTGCAGCGATCCTTGCACCACCCTCTGCCTCTTCCCCACCAGCCGCTCTAGAGGCAAGCCCGGTCCAGCCCCGCACTCAGCAGGGACCGTCCCATTCAAACCGGTGCATTGGGGCACCTGTTTGAATTTTGCTGCTGATCTTCTCCCTCCTGGAGCCTGCAGGAGCTCCAAGGGGCTGTGCCCCAGGCCCAGGGTCACCCAGTCCTGCTCCCCTGCGGGCTGTGGCTGAGCTGGGCGAGGATGCTGGCGCTGGTGCTGCCTCCCTTGCGGAGTCGCTAGAGGGCACTCTGCCGCTAGTCTTCGCACGAGGCTTGCCAGCAAGGACTGGAAGTCACTTGTTTATCTCCAGGGTGACAGGAGCCACCAGTAACGAGTTCTGCTTTGTTCATTTATTGCTATTAATACAGCCCTCCCGTCCCTCAGCCATCATCTTCTGCCCTGCATACAGCATCCCTGCTCCTTTCCCACCTGCCCCGCCACTCTCTGGCCTGCGCCGGGCTGGGGCAAGAGCTGAACCATGGTCCTTTCTAAGCAGCCCATCCAGGGAGCTGCATTTGCAAGAGGCTGCAGCCAAGTTTCATGTTCCTCCCTTCCCACCCCCAGATGGGACCCTCAAAGCAGGAGACACCCAATTTCTGCCCACGCTCCTGCCCAGGGCCCTCAGCGAGGCGGCATCTTTCTCTTTGCCTCCCAGCAAGCCACATGGATGAACGATGCCGTTCTTCCCACCCGCCTGCCAGGCTCTGAGGCACAAAGGGATCAAGAGGATGCACGCTACACCCAAGAGCTCGTGCAAGCCCCGAGTCTGAGACCCTGCAAACACCAGCTTGGGCAAACGGCATCTCAGAGCATCTGGGGCCGATGGAAAAAAAAAAAAAAAAGCTGGGTGGAAAAAGGCTTGGAGGAGTGATATGCTGATGGTCTAGCTGTGTCCCCTGGCCCCCAGCAAACCTCACTGCTCCGTGGGCAGCATTTAACTTTCCCAAACCCTCCACCCTGCAAAAAGATCCAAGCAACCCCAACGCTGCAGCTATAATGAACTTGGGGAATACTGTATTAGGGGATGTGGCAGAGGAGAGAGGCATCTGGGTAGGCAGGGGTGGTACATGGGATGGAGAGAAGGGGTTTGAAGAGGCTAGGAAACCCTGGCACTGAAGAGGAAAGCCTGCAGAGGCCATAGGAGAAGCTGGCTGTGGGTACAGCAATGTGAGGCTGCCCCCAGGTGAGGGCCCAGGGCTCTTCTTTTCTGCTGGGAGGGGACCCAGGCCGGGTGCAGTTCGTCGGGGCTGAATGCAAGATTGCAGAGAGGCAGCAGGTTTCAAACATTAGTTCAGGCTGATGCACACACCCATTCTCCTCTGCTTATATTGCTCTCCTCGCGCTAGCTGCAAGGGATTTCACTGTTCTGTCCCGGCCAGGGCGGGGAGCGGAGGATAGCGGCAGGAGGCAGGGAGTGGAGAATCAATGTCGATGTAGCCGAAGCTGGGCCAGCTTGCGTAGATCCAGGATCCTGCTCTGATTCCCCGGAGACCAGCTTGCGGGGCAGGGTGGTGCTGCTAGCTCCCGTGGGTGGTGTCGGGGAGCGGGGGCACGTGTGCATGGGATTGGGAGGTTGCTGCCTATCCAGCCTCTCGCGGTGGCACTTGTTCCTCCGTTGGTCTGCAGGGGCCTGGCTGCCCTGCTGAGTTAGGGGGCTGGACCCGGTGACCTTGTAAGGTCCTTTCCAGCCCCAAACATTTATGAAACTGGATGTGGGGAGAACCCTGCTGTCGCTCCAAGGCAACTTGCATGTGCAAGGGGGAGAGGACCTCGGGCCCTCATCCGTGCCCTGGCTCTGCTACCAGAGGAAGGACAGAGGGGGCTGGATGGTGCCTGGCAGGGCCAGCAGAAGGGGCTCTTGTTGTGAGTGTGAGGACCACCTTGGCTTGCAGCTGCTCCAGGGAGCCCCGCGGGGGTTGACAACAACACGGGGGCAGCGGGGAGCTGAACTCCTTCTGCATGCACCAAATCTGCTGCTGCATAGGTGGCCCCACAGCCGACCCTGCGCCAATGCAATGCAGAGCCAGCAGTGCAGGCTGCTCAGTCTAGAAATCGCTGGCACCAAGCAGTGGACTGGGAGGATGATCACCACTGGGGCTGTGGGAGCACGACCTGGTCCTTCCTCCAGCCCACGTTGCTTCCTGGGGGAATTTACCCCGTCTGCTCAGGAGCCTCTGATGTGCATCAGGGCCATGTCCCTCCCTGCGTCAGGTGGCCCGAGGACTTTAGCAACGCACTAGATGCAATCAGGGCAGCTGCTTTGCACTTCACCCCGGTAGCCGTGCACGTACAGGGGGCCGCAGCCAGTGACCGCACGGGGCTGTTGCAAGCTCTGAGCCCCAAGTCAGGCTTGGAGATGGGGCCCGATCCCTCGGGGGAAGGATGACCCCTTGACGAGTCTCTCCAGAACAGTGCTCCTTAGTGCAGCCGCCCTGCACCAGGGCAGCACCTCTGCTGTGCGTGGGGGCCAGGGGTGAGCTGCTGATGTGAGGGGCAGCCCCGGGGGCAGCAGGCTGAGCTCGGAGCAAGGCGGGGGTGATGCTTATAGCAAGGGGAGGGCATCCCCTGGGGCTCGGCAGCTCTGCGGAGCCAGCGTCTGCCCGCCTGGGTCCCGTTCTCACGGTGCGCGAGAGGCCGAGCAGAGAGAGGCCTGGCGTGGGCTGCCCGTGGGAAGCGGAGAGCTGCTGCTGCGCTGGAGGAGCTGTGGGCACCGAGCTGCTGCTCCGGGTCCTCATTATTCATTCAGTGCAAGAAGAAACCTGCGGTAGGAAGGCGGGAGATCCTGGCACGCTGCCCCGGCTGGTTGCAGGCCAGTCCCAGACCACTCGCCCAAGGTCCGCGTGTGGGCTAGGGAGGGTAAGAAGTGGGGTCCGTGGTTGTGGGAGGAGGAGGAGGCAGGTGCCGGCCGTGGTCTCTGACCCAGCCAAGCACGCAGCTCTCGGAGTGCAGGAGAGGGGCTTGGCTGCCCTCGGGCGCTTCTCCATTGCACACCAGTCGGATGTCCCCAGACCTAAAATGCCCTTGTTGGCACCTTCGCGTAGGTGCCTACGATCTGGGTTCCTTGCTGCAGAAGGGGGTCCTAATGGATGGGCCTGGGCTTCCTGGGCAGTGCACGCAGAGCCCTGCGGGTCTCCGGAGGGGGACCGCGGCCACCTCGGTGCTCAGCAGGGCAGTGCCAACAGGCCACAAGGAAACCCAAGGCGGAGGTGCACGTCTGCCCTCCTGCTCCTCCTTGCAGCTTAGGACCCACAGAGCCGGAGGCAGGGCTGCGAGGAAGACACCTCCACCACCTCGGGGCCCAGGATGCTCCGAGCGGAGGTGCTGGGACACCTGGCTGCCAGCGGAAGACCTCCGACTCCAGGTCTTGTGGATCCGCTCAGGCCAAAACCGAGCGACTCCGGGCACCTCTGGGGGTGCGCGGTTATGGAGCTGGGTCGATCTGATGTCGCACGCGTGCCTCCATCCCCCAAAGTCCTGTTCACCTGTCTGCAGGACTGGTTTGGGTCTGGGCTGCAGTCACTGCCCGTAGACTCCAAACTCCTGCCTACGTCCCTCAAACTGAGAGGCAGCCGCTGCCCTGCCGGTCGAACCACTACCTGCCCGTCCTGCTCGCTAATCCCACGAGTAGCCCAGCGAAGCACTCGCCCCGGTCCGAGGGACGGGCAGCCGGCCCGCTGCAGGGGAAAGTCTATGAGCCCTCCTCGGGGACCGTGCATTTGAGAGAGAGCCGCCACCTTGCACAGGATGGGTCTGTGGGCAGCATGGAGCCATCCTGACTTGTCTGCCCCATCCCCAGAGCGGGAGTGAGGGGCTCTCCAGTTTATGGAGGTCTGTGACTACCCCCAGCGCTCCTTTCCAGGGCGTGCACCTTCCCCATCCCGCCCGGGTTCGGCGGTGCAGGGCTCTCTCGTGGGTGTTGCGCAGTGCTGGGACCCTGGCAATTCAGGTGCGTGGGGCCTGAACTGCCTCAGCCCCTAATGAGGCCGACGGGGACACTGTGGCTCTGCCTGTGCCAGCCGGGGCCGCAATGCACCGCGCTCTGCTCCGCGCTGCTGTCAGCGCTAACCAGGCAGGCAGACCGCAGGCTACATCCTTTTGTCTCCCCACCGCCCTCTGCCTGCCTTTCATCCTCCAAAGCCATCACAGAGCCATCCACCCGCTACCCGAGCCCTGCCAATTAAACCTTTCCCCGTGGCGACTGGCTTGTGATCAGGCCGCGGAGGGGAAGATGAAAAGCAGCTCGATGCGACCGTGTTGGGGGGCCGCGCGTCTCCCGGCGATGCAGCCGGGCGAGCTGTCCGCAGCCCCTCCGAAGGCCGGCGCTGTCACGCGGGCCCCGCGCCGGCTTCCTTCGCTGCATGTTGGAGGGACTTTTTGGGGCGGTTAATTTGTTTTCCTATGTGAAATGCCATTAACGTGGAAACTACAATGCTGTCGCCATGGGGACCTCAAGTATCTTATTAAGAGAAATTAGTTTGGCGGCAGTTGTCAGGCGTCTCTTAATAAATGATCCCCTTTGCATCGGGTAAATAAATATTACCCTGTATTGTGTGCACAGCTCTGGCGTGGGGGGCCGAGGGGAGTGATCCCAGCGGCGGGGCGGGGAGAGCGCTCAGCGCCGCGCAGATCGGCCCCGCTCCGAGACGAGATGATTCGAGGCGTGCTTTGCGGCTCCTTGCTCAGCGCCGGTTTATTCGGGTGCCGACACATGATGGAGAGGAAAGCAAAGCCGACCTGTCTGTGTTGGGCGCTGCAACAGGGACGCTGCGTGCTTGCGTGTGATTGTGAATGGGAACGAGGGGGACTGGTACCTGCAAGCAGGAGGGGAGAGCTAGGACACTCTCACCCTTCAGCCGTGATCGGTGCCTGCAGCCTTGTATAATCCTGCAGAGAGAAGGCTGAGATAACCATCGAGGCAAATGCAAGTTCAGGGTTTTCGGCAGCAATAGATAGCCCTGCTGCAAAAGGCCTCGACTAAGACCGAGCCTGTGCGGTGCAAAGTGCAGGAGAGGGCAGACCCACGCCTGTCCGGCTGCACCCGCAGCCCGTCCCGCCGACTTCCCTGTGGATCCAGGGAGGGGTGGGATCGTGCCTGGTCACCGCCGATGTCCAGATCGCTGAGCCCTCGGTCTCCCATACGATCTCAGAGGAACGGAGCAAGGGCCAAGCTACCATAGCTTCCCTGCTGCTGATCGTGGGGTAAGAGCAGGCACCGGGCAGCAGCCTATGTGAGGTGAAGCCCTCCCGATTCGGCCGTGGGATAAACTGCTGAGGTGGCCGTACTCTCGGCCTCCTAGAAGCAACCTTTCCTAGGCTGTTGGCGTTGAGACTACAGGCAGGTGCATAATAATATTTCCCAGAATAGCGCAGGCTCTTTTGAAAACCCCACTAGGCATCTCTGCATCTCCAGGCACCTTAAAATCCTCTTCCAAATCTGCTCCTCTGTCCCTTTATAAGAGGGCTTAGGCTCTTCCATCACTTAGGTGCTTTTGAAACTGTTCCTTATGCTCTCCCGTCCCGAAGGCTTGAGCTCCTGCTGAAGGACCCATGCCCTCCACTTGCCCCATAATAGGGCCGGTCAGTGTTTGCCCTTGCTGTCTTGCTCTATTGAGGGTTTCCCCCTCCTCAACTCCCCTTTTTCTGGCTGCAGTGAAGCCCTAATCCTTGGTTTATCAGCTTACAGCCTTTCCCTCCAGGGAAATGTAAGTGAGCCAGCTTTGGGATGACCTCGTTGCAAGGGGTGCATGCTACCATTTCATTATTTATGCCCTTATTTACTTATTCATTTATTTATTAGGCACCAACTGCACGCGTAATAAATATATAATGACTGGAGCGTGTTGGCGGGGTGGGTGCTGGGTTGCGAGGGAGGAAGCCCACAGTGAAAAACGAGCCGCTTTGGTAATTAGCAGGCATGAGACACTCATGTGGCTACGCGCGACTTCGAGCTTGTCACTGCAGCTTGCAAATAGACAGGAGCAAATAATTGCTTTGACTCTCCTTGATTGTACGGGGCTTTTTTCCCCAAATCTAGTTAGGACTCAACCCAGAAGGCTGGATTTCCTTTACCGTTTAAGCTCAGCTGTTTAGTTGGGAGAGTCAAAGACGTCATCACAGAGGATGCATGCTCAGGGTATGTCCTCCTTCCCTGGTGCACTGGCAGGGCACCTCTTAGTTACCGGACGTGCACCCTGAATGGCTTGCACTAATAGCCGTGATCATGCTCCCTGTGCAATCAATAGCTTTCAGGGAGCAAAATTTAACATTTGCCTTCCACAAGTATCTGAGCCCAGCACTGCTTCCAGCAAAGGACCGCGAGACACAAACACTCGCGCGCGGTCCGTACAATGGAACGAAAAACCATGAATGAAGTATGAACGGAAATGAATAGCCTCTCAATACAAGTGGGTTTTCCCATCATGTACTGGAGTGCTTGCTCCCAATTGCCGGCTTCTCTCTAATAGCTTTAATCCTCCGCCACGCTGCTTGTCTGCTTCCTTTTCCGGCAGGCATTGTTTAAAGTGTGTCCTGGAGAGAACCGGAGCGGGGGCAGATTCTCAGCTCATGTGAACCTGAGTAGCTCTCCCAACGCCAGTGGAGGTCGGCTGCTTTACCCCCCCAGTGAAGATGGGGCTCCCTTGTATTTTCGAGGGTACAGCGGGCACCTGGCAACTAACTCAACAATTACAGGCTCTTTTCCCTGGGGTGATTACACTTAACAAACCTAGAAGCACTTAGCACACAGCCTGTCCCCCCGTCTAGGAACCGGGAAATGAGGTTCTGACATTAAGTGATGGCATAAGTGCTAGGGGAATTATGTGCCCGATATTTTAAGGGATGTCTCTGATTTGATGCTTTTCATCCTTCGCTAGGATCTAAAAGACACCCTCGGCAGCAAGCGGAGTACGTACAATGCAGCAGCTCGGACGCCAGCTGGAGGCGGATGAAGAGCACAGCGGGGTGGGGTCCCTCGCCCCGAGGGTCCTGCTGCAGCAGGGGAAGGAAGGCAGCAACGCTGGGTGGGCTGGGGCTGGGGGATGGCTGGGGGCCATCTCCAAAGGTAGAAAAATCACCCCGCTGCACCTTGGAAGCGTCTCCCGCCTGCCGCGGCTGGCTGCTGGCCCCAGCCCGTGGGAGCAGAGCGAGTTGCGAGTTTTCCAGCTGAAGGACTGGTGGGTGGAAATGATGGCTAGTGCCAAATCAACATTTTCCACAGGTGAGTTGTGATTCTTCAGGAAAATGCTGATTTGGGGAAAATCAACCTGAGGGCTCTGGCTTCCTGGCGGCCGCTTGACAAGCTGCCATGGGCCTGGGGCCTCCATGCTCCTGCAAAGCCCTTCCTGCGACTGCCTCCTTGATGGGGAGTTCAGGCACCTAAACCTGGCTCCTAAACCCCCTGGTTACTCAGCCTGTTTGTTTCCTCCAGCTTCCACCCTGGGCAGCCCAGCTCTTTGGGCTTCTCATTTCACTTTAGCCTGGAAACAATTTTCTAGGCTATTAAGAGCAGCTGCTGCTTTAATCAGTACGGAGTGAAGCCTCCGAGTTAATTTTCTTCTCCGGCATTTCAGAAGTGGGTATTAAAACCAGCTGCTACTCTAGGTAGTATTGAATGGGACCTCAGACATCTCCACTGATGTTTTTTTTGTGTGCTCCAAGTATCAAACAGTTTCTTGTACAAGAATAAGCAGGAGGCGCTCTGAGCAGGGCTGTGGGACAAGAGGTTTCACTTCGAACCAAGTGGAGCGGCAGCTGCTTTCATTTAAAGACAAATAAAACCAAACCCCTGGAGCCTGGATATCCAGGGACCCTGCCTACCGTAGGGGCATTAGTCCTCCGGGCGGGCAGGCCAGGGGCCTGGAAGGTCTAGGAATGCTTCCCCAATACAATATTTTGATTTTTTTTTTCAAATATAGATTTAAAAAACTCCCTTTTCCTGCATAACGTTGCCACGTTTCCTTTCCTTTCTTGTTAAACTGATACGAAACCTCAGCATGTCAGAAGTTGCCCTCAAAAGGGAAATTCCACGCTCTAACCATCTCTACTTGGCGTCTGCATTTCCAGCTCATCCCTTCTCTTCTCTGCGTCCGAATGGACCCGTGCCCAGGGCTGTCTCCATGGGGCATCCAGTGATCCAAGCCCGCCGAATATCTCCAGCATCAGCAAGCAGCTGAGCCGGTCCGTGTGAGCGTTGAGGGCTGCAGAAGGTCTCCGATTCATTTCAGCGGCGCGAACTAGATTCGGCCGTGACTTGAATCTGGTTGCATTGGTGCCAGCGAGAGGACCGCGGGGCTGCTTTGCTTGTATGACCGGAGGAAGCCGAGGGCATGGTCGCCCCTCGGCCCCGCAGCGGTGGCGTGCCCTTCAAGGATCTGGATTGACCCTGCTTCCTTCGCAGCCGGGGACACAGCTGACTCGGGGACAGAGAGGAGTCAGGTGCTCACCCCAGAAGCTGCCCTGCTTCTTGCAGGGGTTTTGCTGCGAAAGGGTGAGGTGCAGATCAGCACAGTCCAGGTGGAAATGGGGCTGGCACTTAAACACCTGCAAGCTTGGGAGAGAAGGGGAAGGAGTTATATCCATGCCGGGCTGGCTGGGGGGGTCCGTGAGGGGCCTGCAGTTTGCAGGGAAGGGAGTGAATCCCAAGGAATGCAATGCAGAGGCAGGCGATGCATTTTAACACCCTCCGCAGACAGATAACCATCAGTGCTGCATTTCCTTTGCTTTAAGCACGCCGGGCCTGGCGAGCCGTGGCGGGTCCTCCTCTGTCCTAGTTACTGGTCTCATTATTCTTGGCAGAATATTTAATGCCAGAGATTTTCTGCAAAGGTTTCTCCCCTGGGTTTTACTGGGATGTGTCTGCAATAGCAATTACCACACTGCAGGCTTTTCGTGCTTGCCCTGCGAACGATGCAGTGCGGAAGATACAAAGGGAAATTAGGATCATTAAGCCCGCGCTGCTGCCTGCCCCAAATCGGAGAGGCTCTGCTCTGTCAGAGTGCTAAACGGGACGCCCTAAACCGGAGCCCGGCTGCAGGCAGGGAGGGCCTGAGCAGTGGGACTGGGGTATTTCTCCTCCTTCGGTATCTCTGAGAGAGAAGGCAGTGCTGCGAACTGAAGCTAGGGTTCCTCCGGCAGCGTCTCCCGGAGCGGACCGCTTGACAAAGAGGTGGTAGTCTGGCCAGCCGGCGAGAGCAACAGCATCTGCCTGTGCCCGTCGGCCTCTGCAACGTGCTGCATGCACGTGATTCTGCCGCCTTGCAAACTGGAGCCCTCCTCCAAGGAAGAGTAGGTCCAAACTCTGGCGTGTTGGTACACCGCAGCCCCTGGGACGTGGGCTGTTTGGGGGATGCGCCGTCCCTGCAGCTTCTAACAGGCAGGGCTCACAGGCCAGCGATGCCCTTCCACTGGGAAACCACGGGCAGCAGCAGCGCTGGCTGGGTCCAGTGAGACTAGCTGGGCGGTAGCATGGGGAGGGGATGTAGAAACCCTACAACGTCGCTGAAACCAGTGAGGTGCACCTGGCTGGGCACATCATAGAGTCGAGGAGAATCCAGCTACAGGGAGCCCGGGCATATCCACATCCAGGCCCGGTGCCTCGTTGCTGTTCAGCCGCAGCGGGGTTTAGCAGGGGTGGCTCCCTCCGAGAGCCCCGGTGCTGTGCTCAAGGTAGGGTGTGCTGAGCGGTGAAGTGTCCGTAACCCCGAGGAGAGCCCAGACAAGAGGGAGCTGCCGGAAGGGGCCTTTGCTGACTCCGACGGTGGAGGGGAGGGAGCTCGTCCAGCTCCCACTGAAGTCAGTGGGCAGACTTCTATTGCCTTGCGGGTGCAGATGAGGGCTGAGCTAGACAGGACCATCACACGCTTGAACCTGGTGCCAAAGGAGCATGGAAGATCCTCCACGGCAGCTTCTGCCATACCCGGCAGCTCTCCGTAATGTCCGGGGAGACGCCCCTTCTAGCTGTCCTGGCCAAGCATTGGAAAAACAAGGCGTCTCTTCCAGCTTTTGCAGTAGGCGCTCTGCGCTAGTACATAGGAAGACTAGCCAGTGCTCTGTGATGAGCCAGGCAGAGCTACTGTGGTCAGAGGAGCTCATTGGCACGCCCTTCACCATCTTGTCTCGCTGCTTTGCTACAGGGAGCTCTCCCAACTCTAGCGCCAGCTCCATCCCAATGGAGCTCTAAGTGGCAGGTGGAAGAACCAAAGCCCGTAAGGACTGGCCCGGCCCGGCCCTGCTGCTGGGCGAAGCCCATCAAAGGTTCAGTTACGGTCCGAGACATACCAAGAAGTTTAGACACTCACAGTGTCTGAGTTCCCCAAACCTCCCCAGCTCACGAGCTCCACCTCCGTCTCGTTCCTCTGGCATGCCTGGTTGCAATTCCGGTCCCAATTCAGAAGACCGAGGGGCCCTTGGAAATCCTGGGAGCTGGAGCTGGGAAGGGGTGCGTAGCACTGAATGCAGAAAAATTGAAAGAAAGGGCTGAAATATGGGCAACCAAACCCAGCAAGCTGATCGGCAAACAGCTCCAAGAGGACACACCTCTACCACGGTCCCTGGTGTGTCCAGGGCACTTCCAGCCCACTCACTCCCATGAAACGCAGAGGGGACCTTTGTCTTCAGCACGCTCCAGAAGGATCCTAGATGTCCTTACGGTCATTAGAAGTCAACCACGAGGGGACAAGGTTTGTGTGCTGGATTTCTAAGCAGAGAGATAAAGGTGGAGATAAATTTGATCTGCTGAAGTGGGATGCTGGAAAGGAGAGGGCCTCGCAAGCAGTTTCTCCATGCAGAGGAAAACTCACGGGTGGCCATAGGGCTCAGCAGATTAGTCACTGGGAAGACCACTCCTCAGGACTCAGTTGTACTCTTCCTTGGAGGTAGCGGTATCGCCACGATTGTCTTTGTACACCCAGAGGTCCCAGTTGGTGTACGCCGTCCTCCATGTGCAAGGTGCTGTCCAAACACGGAGTGGAAGACAGGCCACTGCCAAAATAGCGAATCCGCTGGGTAGTTTTCAGCTGCTTGGTCATTTGCAAAGTGCTTTACTCCAGAGAGTGGAGTCTCCTCTATTGCACAGTATTGTTTCTGCCCTCTCCTCGGTGTTTTGAGCCACGGGGGGATGAATAGCCAACGGTAGAAGGCAGCGGTAGCGTTTTTTACTGTGCACTTTTGAGACTGCTACTCATTTGCACAGAAATTAGTCATGAGACATGGAGGGCGCAGGGATGTGCCACCAACATCCAGGGGTGGCTGCAGAACAGGAGAATAAATAATAATACAGCTCAGCAGATTGTGCTGAGCTTGGCTTGGCATCGTCACTCCCCACAGCCTTCGCCCATCCAGGTTTTTCTTAGTCATCCCTCGTCTCTGTGTTTTCTTGGTTCGCAGAGGCAATGAGAGAAACCACTATTGAGCTCACGTACCCAAACCGCACCCTGTACAGCTGTGTAGTGAGTGATGTGTTAGAGAAAGTTGGAAATCGGGGCGAGCTCTGCCTTTGCAAGCTGGAGTTCGCAGTTGCACGGCAGGAAGCTTGGATCTAGGGTGCCGTATCTGGAGTCTCAGCTAACGCATCCTGGTCCAGGCCCCGCAGGCTGGGCTGCCAGATGGGCTGCGGGCCTTTCATGCACCCATTCAGGTCCAAAACAATGGCACGCTGTAGTGGCACGGAGATAGGGAACATGATACGAGCAAGGCTGAGACATCTGAAGCACAGCTTTTCTTTGCTAATTGGTCCCTTTGGGCAAGCTTTTGCAATCTCTTTGCCATCGCTTCGGCGTCAGGGCCGGATCCGCTGCCGCCCCACGGGGAATGGCACACACCACTGTTTTCAGAGCACGAGTCTCCAAAGCCGTGGCCCCAGATCCCCTAAAGCAAAATACCGCACACGCTTGTTTTACAGGCCTCCCTCCTCCTCCTCCCCGCCACGCTCTAATCTTTTCATAACTGCAGCTTTGTTCTCTGGGTTTTGATGGCCGAGGGGTGCGGTGTGGGTTGAGGTGTTGGGAAATAAGTCTTGGCAGCCCAGGGAGCTTCCCAGCAAACAAAGGCTTGGCTGTAATGAGTCCTTACACTGTAGATGCCATTGAGCCAGCAGCTCAATGCATGTCAAGCCTGTGGACTGTGGCTGGGAGCCTTGTGAGACCAGGAGCTCGGTGTGGGCAGCATGGCCCGTCTCATGGTGGTTTGACGCTATCACTGCTATGTCCTCCTGCGGGGATGCAGCGCAGAGGCAGCAAACTCAAGATAAAAATAAAGGGAATGCCGGTTTTCCTATCCCACTAAAATGGCTTTGCTTTGCCTTGCTTTGGTCTAGACCCAGAGCCTGCTGATCTGGCTGCTTGGGTTAGGATTGGTGACACGAGGCTTAACTTGTTTAAATCTGACCCAGGCAAAGGTCCGTCCAAACCGGTGTGAATGGCTTTAGCAGCACAGGAGGATCTCTTACGTAGATAAAGGGGTTTAAGACTGCTAATAACAATAGTGATGAAAACGAATATAAATTACTAAAATTAATTAAGGGTACAAAAGCAATAGCTATTACTGCTATGTTCACGATGTTTGGGACCCTTGCCCATGGATCACGACCCTATTGCGCAAAGCATTGCACAAACATGGGCCCAGTGTGATTTGGCCTTGAGCGAGGACATCCAAGCTGGCGTGGACGCCCGTGCAAAGAGACGGAGAGGGAGATGATCATGTGCAGACAGGGGAAAGCAGCAGAGATGGAGGACGGGAGAGGGAGGAAGAAGGCAGGCTCATGGGAGATGGAGGAAGGTGAGAAGCACAGAGGTGAAACCTTGGCTGAAATGGGAGTTTTGCTACCAACTGAAGCCAGGTCAGGATTTCAGCAGAGGGGAAGAAAAATGGCAGGCGGGCAGGGGCCGAGAACCAGAAAGAGACCAGCAGAGAGGAGACGAGCTGATCTTCCCGAGCTGTCCTTTTCCCCCGTTTCCCTGTCGGGGCCCACCCTTCCCTGTCCTCAGCTCCGCTCCATCCGCCTGTCCTGCGCTGGTGGCTCTGGATCGCTTGCTGGGGCTACTGCGTGGGCATCGGGCCACGGTTATAATTAAACTGCCTCCAGATCCTGGGGAAGGAGGAAAAAAACCCCCAACCCACTCATTACTCTGTTCGCAGTTTCTACTCTGCCTCCTTCCACCGCCTTGGGGCCAATAAGGATGCCATTAGCAGTGGTAAAACATGTCTATCAACAAATCTCAGCGGCTGGTGAGCAGGGAGGGGGCGGCGAGCTAGGGTTTTATATCTGTTATCTGAGACTATTACACACCTACTGCTTTACAGATGCTGCAGGGCCCTGGGGAAAAGACCTCTTGGACTGCGGATTGCAGCTGTCAGGAGAAGGCACCAGACCTAGGGTCTGCTTCCCTGGGTGCCCCAAACCAGGGGCAGATTTGGGCGCTGTTCAGACCCCCAAGGTTTAAAGAAGGGTCATCGAGACCCCGTGCATTGGGACCCAGCGAGTGTCCACCCAGGCGAGGTCTGATAGAGTCTTCCCACGGGCTCCTCCCGTGAATAATATATCCCCATCAATGCTGCCACAGCGACACGATCGAAAATGAAGAGATGTTTGTCCTCACCCGTATTATCTGTCAAATCGTCCCCAACAGGGACTACTTATGGCCTGTCTAGCTCCTTGGGAAAGTTCAGGGATACCCTGCTGGGTATTAGCGCAGTGCAATAAGTGATCTCAGACAGAAGGTGGATGGGAACGCGCGAGGCCCGTGCCCAGGCTGCTAAGCTAAGCAAGAGCCCGGCTCTTGGCACAGGCGCCCCGAGATAAAGTCATAGTCTGCTGGGGGAATTCACGACTCCTTCGAAGTCAGCGAGTTTTGGTCTGGACTGGAAGAGAGAGCAAGGCTTCCTCCTGTCAAGCGGGCAGCGGGGTGGTCAGGGACCAGTGCGGGCTCCCTCCCTATTTCTCGACTTCTACGTGATGTCCCCCTTTTATGCAGCCAAGCGTTGCATTGCCGCTCCCAGGGGCACCCGTGCACCTCCTGCTCAGGCGGCTGTCCTAAAACGCGTGTTGATCCCCATGTCTTTTTGTGAGTCTCCGCCTGCCAAAAAGGTGTCTCCCATCCCGCAGATGCAGCCTTTGTCCTCAGAGGTCTTGCCTTGCCCTTGGCTGTGTTAAAACTCCTGGTTTTATCCCAGGCAATGGAAAGTGGAGTATTCAGAACGGAGCAGGACGATGACGGAGTTTCAGAGGGGGGAAAAACCCCAAGAAAATATGCCACAGACCCTCAGTGATGGTTCATGACAAACCCTGACTGGCATGTACATAGGTGGGACCTTAGGAGGTCTTTTGCCTCCTCTTTATTTGCTCTTTTCTCTGGTTATAGCATTCCTGTTTCCAATGCAGCTTCAGGAATTTGTGCCGAGCTGGAGCTAGTCTCACGGTATCCCTGCCGGGGAGGTTTTACTGTTTTCAGTTTTCTGTAGGAATCGACTCTGCTCTTTCACGTTGCAATAATGGAGATCTCTCTCTCTGTCTCTCTCTATTACAAAATTACAATAATATAGCACGATAACTTTACAGC
Organism: Caiman crocodilus; assembly: GCA_030014935.1. Lineage (NCBI taxonomy): Eukaryota > Metazoa > Chordata > Crocodylia > Alligatoridae > Caiman > Caiman crocodilus. The sequence goes on from JAGPOW010002149.1 coordinate 12,237,826, forward strand.
ATTGCAATTATAAGATTAATACTATCATTACAAGTAATTCTTCATTATAATTAAAGGTTGGAAATACGGCACTAATAGAATAGGTTGAGCTGAGCTGGTAGCACCTCGCACTGAGGTTTCCTGACACTTCCCAGTCTAAGATGCAGTTTTCAGTTGCTAATAATTTTGCCAAGCTTGACTCATTTCAGGAGAGATTTTTTCCGGCTGGGATCTGCCGGAGGCAGAACTAGAAATGTTGGGGGCAAGGGTGGCCTTTGTGTCAGCCGTGGGTCTCTTGCCGCAAAAGCTAAGCCAGCAGCTCCGCAAGGAAGACAGTGGAGACGCGCTGGCCCCAGGGGGAAGCTGGGGAAGGGCTCCTCCGGCAGGGCGTTGCGTTGTGAGGCCAGTGATGCTCCCCTGGGTGAGGGCAGGCTCTCCCGAATCCACCACTTCCCCTCTCTCCTCTCTGTCTGCGGGCATGTCTCTCTCATCCTGGAGCAGAAGGATAGCCACAATTAGAACTAATTAATAGCGCCTAACATTTATATTACTCTGTCAAAAGGATGCCAGCACAGCTTTGCCTATTTTTACCAACTCGTTACATAATGCACGCATAGGGAACAGGTCGCTCAGCACTGAAATGCCACCAGGCTCCAACCCAGGTGCCCGTTTCGCGGCACACCACGGCGTTGCGTCTCGGTTTGGGGCAGGAAGACTATTGCACCTCCAGGTGCAGCGGTGGAAGGAAGCCAAAGCGATTTGTCCCCCCAGATGCTGTGAAATGAAAAGGTCCTTATGGAGGCTGAAGCCTGCGCTGGGCGACGGGTACGCGGGCTACGGCAGCTTGTTCGGCTTTTCATCCGCTGCTCGCTGCATTGAACAGGAGCGGGAGGAAGGCCAGTTCGGCGGGGGATGCGGAACGTGTGGGGTCGCGGCCGACCCTGGACGGGGGTTTTAGGTCAGGTCCGGCCCCAGGAGTTCAGCGTGGTCCATGCCAGCAGGTGTGAGCATTGCGCTCTGGCAATGTTCCCACCTGGACCTGGTCGCGTTTCATCCTGTGCAATGCTGCCAGGCAAGCCCGGAGCCGCTCAGAAGCAAGGCACCCAGAAATCTCGTGAGCAGATTTGTTGCCTTGAGGTTTCCAACCCCGGTTTTGAAAGTCTTAAGAGCTGGGGATATTTTAGACAGGCTTTGGCCGAGACTCCGAGCTCCTGAGCGCTGCTCCGGACGGGGCCCGAAGTCCTGGCAGGGTCCTTCCGCCCCGTTTTCGGCTCCGTGCACCCACCACTCCCATCCCTATAAGTCGCAGGGAAGCATCCCTAGCAAACGTGCCGAGCCTGCATGAGTTTCACCTTCCACCTGTTCCCATAGCTACCGCCCCACAGAAATCTGGGGAGAGCAAGCACGTGGCTCAGGCCACTCAACGCTCGCTCGCGAGTCCTCGGCGCTGAGTCACGGCGCCGCGCGCAGAACTGGGTCTGATCCAGGGCTGGATTTAGCCGGAGCTGCTGCCTCTGACTCAGCCTGGCGAGCCCTGTCATCTGGAGGGGTTGTGTTTTTCCCCCACAAAGCTCCATGTTTCCCGTTTCTGCTCTAAACTCGCACAAATACAAACAAATACACCCAGGCTCCCGCGGTGACTCAGCCCCACGTGGATGTGGGCTGTGCGGCAAGCTGGACCCGCTCGGGAAAGCGGTCTGATCTGGGGCCTCGTGCCCCTCGGGTCTTTGCAGCGCCGGACCTCCCGCCGGTGCGACCGAGCGCGGGGGAAGCCGGTCGAGCTCCGCGGACTTGCAGGCGTGGAGGGGTCAGTCAGGGCAGGATGCTCCCAGGTCACTGGTTCTTCACGAAGCCTGCAGCTCGGCGTCTTTGGCTTTGAACCTCCCAGACCTGATAAGGCACCGAGGGCGTCCCAAAGTCACCGTGCGTCGAACCAAAGTCCCTGGGTGGAGCAGCGTTTGCAGGTTATAGGTAGCCTTGTTCCCGGGCAATGCAAACAGCAGCTGCTGCAGATGAAATCAAATCTGTTCTCTTGCTCCCTCCGGGAAGCTGCGCTTCGTTTCACTGCAACTCCCGGCTCCCCCAGCTTGAAGGGGGTACGCCGCTGCCTCGGCCCTGCATGGAAAATCCCTGCAGAACGGAGCGATGCCTCTTTTAGCCCGGGAGGACGTGGGGTGCAGACATGCCTTGCTCTGCCCAGGCCTCGGGGGGTAAGGCCGAGCAAGAAAAGGGCTCGGGCTGGAGATCTTGCCCTCTGCCCTTCCCCAAGAGAAGCCCCATCGAGTGCTCAGGTGAAGACAGGCCAGCCAGCGTGTCATCGTTGCGAACGGAGCCAAGGTTACGTCATTTCTATTTTGCCTCTTCCGGGTCATTCGTAACTTCTCCGAACAAACGCTGTGCAGAGGAGGAGACAGGTTGGCACAAGCTGACTCAGACAGGGCGTCCTGTCCCTTTGGGACTTGCTCTACCAGCGTCCCGAAGGTAGACATGGCGCATCAGCTAATCCGTCTCATCATATGCCGAGTAGAAGCACCACGGCGGCAGCTGTCAGATTATTTGTTGAGCGAATGCGGCACATTTTCCTCTTGGAAAAGCACAGGAAATGAACCTCAGGGTATTTTGAGTTTCAGTTTGGTTTGGACGAGAACCCCGGGACATGGGTGTGCTCCTCCAAGGCTTCGCTAAATGGAGTATGTTTGTCCTTAAAACGGAGCCGGAGCTCTCCAGGGGACAGAGTCGTTCCAGGACTTTCGATTCCAGCTGGTCTGTGGTTATCTTGCGAGAAGCTCCTTGTATGGCTTTCGTGTCCCGGTCCGAGCGAAGAAGTGCATGGGGTCATGCTCCTCCCTCTCTCCCCACATTTACCTGTTTTATTTCCCCTCCATATTGCAGGGGTCTCGGCTCAGAGTCTGGATGTGCTCGTACTCTGACCCGTCCCTTCAAAATCAAACTAAGACTATGGACCGGTACAGAAAACGATGCATGCAGTGATCAAGCACGAGCTTCAAATATTTAGAAATCCGGGCTTTGATGTACCACGTTTGCCCAGCATCTGTCTTTAATGATGACCTGAAAGCAGGATGTCCCTACTTCAGCTGATTTTAATGCTCCGCTTTTGAAACCAGACGGTTTCTGGGAAAGGTCTTTCAAGAAAAACACGTTTTATATTTCTTTCTAACGCTGGTCTCAGAAAACACTTCCACTTTTCCGACTAGCTTTACTTAATTGCTGTTTCCCTCCTGCTTTTAGCCTTCATGGCATTTGAAACATGAAGTGCTAATTAAGCCTCACTGAAGCTGAAGGGACATAGGTAAGCAATTACGAACCAGATCTTAAAGTCTGCGAAAATGAGAGAGACAGGTTGGTTTGCCCATGGACATATATGAGTGCTGGTATTAGAATATTTTATTCAGCATATAAATTAGATTATTTTGCTACTCGTGGCACTCTTCACACATTAAATCTGCTCCGAGTTTTCCAGCAGTCTGGGTATACTGCTCGTGGGGCTGCAGGGTATAATGAGCGAGAAGATGAAGTCTTCTGCAAGATGAGGACTTCTAACTATACAAAGGGTTTAATTGCCATCCAAGACCATGTCACAACTGCATCGTGCCTCCATGCACTTGAGACAGGGCATCTCACGTGGGAGTTAGAGGTGTCCACCGAGCCTTTCCGGTTGTGCATGGCTACAGTGCAGACTCTGGAGTGGAAACGGGCACACAAGGGAGAGACCCGAAGCAGCTGTGAGTCCAGAGCGAGGGAAAGCAAAGCATCCCTTCTGGAGTGACTCATGCAGCGAGGAAGAGAGTTTGCTTTGGCTCCAGTCTGAACCTTTATTTCTTTGCTCGAAGAGCACAGTTCTGAGATTTCAATTACCGAGCACATTGCCATTCCTCGCACGTTTGCAAAACAAGAATAAGCAGGAGAAGAAGGGGGTATAATCATCTCACACTCTCCATGAAAAGCTTTCTTGGAGGGCTGGTTTGTTTGTTACATGGCTATGTTTGATTTAAAATAAATTATGTTTTGAGAGGTTTGAGTGATGCTGTTCCCCCCCCTTCCTCCTTCCGATCACGTAGAGAGTTTCCTCGTTTATTCTTTGCTCCCATCAGCTGCTGCCTGGAGGTCCCCAGAAAACATTGCAGAGCAGCTGGATGGATCGCTGAGATTAATAACCTGCATTTCATAACTTGTTTTCAAGGGAGGTGGTGACCTCAGTGGCTAATTAACATTCGTGCTAATCAGCGCAGTCTCCTCGGTTAATCCTCAGGTCCTCCAGCCTCGTTGCACCTACTGTGGGTCTCTTCCCAACCTCTCAGCAAGAGGCTCAGCTTGACAGCAGGGCACGGCTGGGGGGTGACGGCGCGGGGTGCCGGTTACGGCTGGGCACTAATGAAACGGGAACATCGAGGCACTTGCCACGTGTCATCACGGGCCTCTGGCCACGGCACCGGGAGGAGATCCTGAGGCTATAGGAAATGGGGCCGTGCCGCGTCTCGTAGCTGAAGAGCCTCGGGGGGGTGTGTGTGTGTGTGTCACACACCCTGCCCCTCGTTGCACAGTCGTGAGGTCTAGCTGGGAAGTGGCAGCAGAGGGAACGGGGGCATCTGTCCTTTGACAAAGCCTCTGTGTGAGGCCGAGCCGTCCTTCCCTGTGGGAGGTGCGGGTCGGCACGGCTCCCCCGTGGCTCGTTCGGTGAGACACGGAGAGATGTCTTGGCAGTGATATAGGACATGCTCCCGTCCCAGGACCTCAGTGATCTTGGGGTGAACTGGGAGAACGTCTGTTCGCTGATCTACCGGTCACAAACTGCTGGAAGACCATTTTAGGCTGGACATAAGGAAAAACTTCTTTACCGTCTGAGTGTGGAATAGACTCCCTCCAGAAGTGGTGCAAGCACCTACTCTGGACACCTCTAAGAAATGCTTGGATGCTTAACTGGCCGGGGCGATGTGACCCCAGCTGACTTCCTGCCCCTTGGGCAGCGGGCTGGACCCGACGGTCTCGCGAGGTCCCTTCCAGCCCCGACGTGGGATGAAATCGTCTGAGCTATTAAGAGGAGTGGTTAGAGGAAAGCACCGATGGGGCGAAGACGACACCACAGAGCCAGGCAGCAAGCCGGGGAGCAAGAAGAGCTATTTCTGCGAGGCCAAATGCACTGCAGAGCCCCATCTTCCAGCTGCCCGCTCCCCTGAAGAGTAAGAGCCTCCACTATACAACTCTTAAGGAGCGCGTGGGGTGTGTTGCCCTCCGGTCTTGTCGTGGCTTATGGAGAGCCAAAGGGAAAAGGGACGTTTCCGTCTGGGCGGGTAGCTTTTTCCCTTTGCGTGCTGCTGTCACAGCGGACTTGGACATGCCACACTGGTCTTGGCAGTAACGAGCACTGGGCTGAACTTTGGACGAGCAGCTGAGTGGACCGCGGACCATAGGAAAGTAGGGCTGGAAGAGACCTTGCAAAGCTCTCTAGCGTGGCCCAAGGCTGACTAACCCATCCCAGCCCAGTGACAGTTCAACCCGCTCTTGAAAATGTTCAGGGATGGAGATCCCACAGCTTCTCCAGGCAGCCTGTGCTGGGTGACAGGCTTATTTGTTACAGCGCAACTTAGATTGCAAATTAAAACTCAGAATCAACCGTCTGAGCCCCAAGATAAGCTTCCTTCCGATGGAATGGCCTTTCCAGGAGCTGGACCTCTCCAAGACGCATCCAGAAGACGTACCGTGATGGGACAAGAAGCCAGTATGCATTGAATAGAGGGCCTGCTTTGCTTTAGTTAATGACTGTAACTTCACCCATCACGTGGGTGAGGTGAGATGGCGTTTGCTTCCGGCATCAGACACCAGAGCTCGTGCAAACCAGCTCTGACACGACCAAAGTGCTGCCATTTTGATAGGAGTGAAATGGCTCTGGGGTCCGCCACTCCCTTAGAGCTATTTGCACCATTCGTCTTGGTCCCCGTCTTACCCACGGAGGTGACTCTGGCTATCCAAGCCCACAATCTGTGTTAAGGCTGCGTATTCTGGTCTGTACTCCAAAACCCGCGGGGCTGCCAACCACTTCTTGTTGCAGCCATGCTTCCTTGCAGCACAGGCTAATTCCCCATCTGCCAACCTGTCCTTCCTCGCCTCAGGCGGAAAATGTTCCTGCTGTGGTCCTGCGTAGCTACGAGTCTCTGCTCCACAATAAGAGAGCAAGATCCAGCAAGGACATCCCTCTGCTTTGACCCCACAGCTCTGGCGCCCCGGAGCCGTCCCGGTACGGCCAGGTGAGGTTGCAGCGAGTGCTCCAGCACGACTCTTGATGGATCGGGGCACTACGCGCATTTGAAGTTATTTTTTCCGCGCACTCCTTTGCCTCTCTCCCTCCGTTGCCAGCAGATACTGGAAATGAGCCTGTAATGATGTTTTTGTAATTTTATTTCCACAAAAGCCTGCGGGAAAGGAGCTGCTGAGCTGACCTGGTACATTTTACAGTCCATTATCTCAGTGTAAATATAAAAGCGAGAATAGCAGCATCTCTTAAGGGGGTGATAACACCTTGGGCGAGTGCAGAGGAAGGATCTCATGCCTTTTCTCTGGTCTCGCTTTTATTTCCCTGCCTTTTGTTCTGGGGAACACCACGCTCTTTCTCTCTCTTTCAATGGAGGGATGTAAGACAAGACCCAGCAATACATCTCCCCAGGTGGCTGTGTGTTTTATGACCAAACTTCACAAAAGTGAAACATTTATGCCCTAAAAAAAGGAATCCCTAACCAGGCAGCAGGAGGATGAATCCCCGGCATGAGATGAAATCCAACAGGTTTATGAGACTTTTATTAGTTAAAGGGGAAATGGCCCCCTCTCTCCAACACCTCGGACGGAGGTGGGGGAACGAACTGCGCGGCATTTCCAGATCGATCCGAACCGAGCGAAGACATTTCCATCTGCAGGCAGATTAACCCACAATACTCGAAGGCAAGGGAGACTGCTAATATTGGCCATGTTGTTCCCAGCTGGTGGTCGAGATTAACACACGATTTTTATGCTTCTGGCGTTAATAAGCTTTTCCTAATGATATTATTTTTTAACATCTGGTAGAGGCTTTCGCTGAGCGTTGGAAAGACTGGGCTCGCAAAAGTGAGAAACCGCAGACAGTGAGTGGGCTGCGATGTAAATTGTGCTGGGGTTTTTTTATAGAGTTGAAAAGCTCGTCGGGGGGAAAAAAAAAATCCAGTCTTTGGAAACAGCACCGCAAAGATGAAAGGGAGAGACTAAAGACTGGTCTGGTCTTGGTTCCCAGGTTGCATAGCCAGGCGAGCCTGTGCAGGGCACGAAGGCAGGAAAGGATGGAAAATAAGGCAGTCTGGTAGGGCAGAAAGGGGGTATATGGAGGAATTCATTAGTTAGAGGGACCCAGGGGTATTATACTGGCTGATGCAGCATTGTCCAGTGGCTTTTGAAAGGAAGTCACCTGCATAAAGGACAGCATGAAAGTCAGCAGACGATGCACTGGCCAGGCTACCAGCCCTCCGTGCTCCTCCGTCGCTGCGTGGCACGTGACACTGGGCAAGACGGATCTGTGATCCGACCCGGTAGCTACCAGCTCTTATGCTCTCATGTTGCGCTCCTGCTTCTGCCACTGACCTTCGGGCCTGATCTGGGGCCCATTGAAATGTCCATTGACTTCAGCAGGTCAAAGTCAGAACCGGGTTTTCGGAGACGCCGCTCATTTTTCAGAAGGACCCTCAAGTTGTGGGTGGCCAGGTTGAGACACCCGATTGCCCCGGGAGCCCTTGGACTTCTGTGGATCACCATGAATTAGGGGGCACTTTTGAAAACGTTTCACAGATTCACAGACATTTTGGGCTGGAAGGGACCTCGTGAGATCATCGGGTCCAGCCCCGCCGCGTTGGGCAGGAAAAGCTGCTGGGGTCAAATAACCCCAGCGAGGTGTGTATGTCCAGTCTCCTTCTGAAGATCTCCAGGGTCGGTGCCTGCTGGGAGTCTAGTCCACAGCCTGGTCACGCAAACATGAAGAAGTTTTTCCTCATGTCCAATGAAGACACTTGGACGATCCGTGGATGAAAAGCACCCAGTCAGTGCAAAGTAGCTAGTATTACATGCTGAATAAATCTCTTCATTGCTATAAATATGGGAACAAATGTCCTAAGAGAGGTGGGACTCGATGTAACCCAGAACAACATCAAGATGCTGGTAAGATCAAGGGAGAAGGAGGTCAGCACTGGTATCCAGCAGCCCATCTTCCCCAAGAGAGAGAGCAAAGTCTTTCACTGGAGACATATGCTGACGGTGCCGGGAGGAAGAGATTGGACTGACGGAGCATCGACAAAGGTGGCTGGTGACAAACAGTCCCAGTTGTCACAGGGGACCCTACCTTGTTACTACAGCAAAGCAAAGAGCTTGCTAGATTCGTTTTAAACCACGCCATGGAGTCCCGCCGATGGGAACGGATGGGATGTCACCGAGGTCGGAGAAACAATGAGCTTCCTTACGCTGCAGGGCAAGCGCAGCGAGACCCGCTGGAATTCAAGGTTCGCGTGAAAGCTGACTCCAGATTTATACTTCCACTTAGCAATAGTGTCCCATGAGCACTGGCCAAAAGCCCCATCGCTTGAGCCAGCGAGGGACCACGCGGGACCGTCTTGCAACGGCTGGTTGTCCTACGGTCGTCGGGTTTGCCCAAGCCTGTCCCCACCACCCTGCCCGTTAAATCCACTCCACCCCGCGGAAGTCAAGAGCCCGGTGCGGGCATCACTACGTGCAGCCATTAGCTCTGTGTGATTCTGCTGGTTATAACTTAATTCCCGGCTTTGGTCGCGCAGTTTAAAACGTTGTCACTGTAATGCAGGTTAACAAACCCCAGAAGGTGAATCATGCCTTCAAGTCTTAGAGCAAGCATGATTAGATCTATGGCAGCTTCATAATCCTCCCCGGTTTCCATGGTGACAGGTTCAGTGCCAAATTAGCTGCAGGCTGCCTGGGGGAGGTAGATGAAAGATGCTGGGGGGGGAGGGAGGGAGGGAGCCCTGAATAAAGAGCGAGAAATGAAATACCGAGGAAGTGGGGGGAGGAAAGAAGAGATGGAAACTCTGGGCTCCATCAACACCTGCTCACGCAGCGAAACAATGATATTTAATAGGACGAATGCTCTGTTCTCCCAAAGCGCCTTTCCTCAAGGGAGCTCCTTGCACAGGTAGGTAGGAGCCGTGACCCCTCGTTGCACCGGAGAGCGGAGGAGGCGGATGTGTTTCCGAGTGCCCGACCTGGAACGCTTTTTGCTGCTGCTTCAGCTTCCTTGGACTGCACATGAAGGCCCAGAGCATCTCATTTGGATACCCAGAAGTGGAGGCCAGGTTTGAACTTAAGGGACAAAGTATCTTGTCCAAGGTAGCACGCTGGCTGTCCATGCTCTTGTCCCCTCTCTGAGTCCTAGGCCTCCCTGCAAGGCAAGACAGGAACGTCACCAGGATGGAGCCTCAGTGGCGTCAGTCGGTGCGATGCTCTAGGCTTCGCAGGAGCACTTGGTAGACTTCTCTCCAGGCAGGGGCTGCTGGAAATGCAACCCGGTTCTCGGGCTCTGAGCTGCAAACAGGCTCCCCTGGGGTCGGCCCTGCCAGAAGAGCACGGCGTGGCATCCGTGCGTGTGACTGGGGGCACAGTCTTCCAGATCCTTTTCTTCCAGAATACCTGCATTGCCAACTGCCCCGTTTTGGCAGGTCAGCACTCTGACGTGACCAAAACTGCCTGGCCCGTGGGCCTCTCTGCTTGGCTTATTGTTGCGTCCCGTTCAAATGAATGGGCATGTTGGGACTTCTCCTCTAAACCAGTTGCTCCTCACACTTACCATCCTCTGATGTGGCTCGGCCCATATCGCTCGGACCTAAATGCTTCGAACTGGCCTTCAAACACTAAGCCACCACCTTCCCTCTCGAACAAAGGCGCCTGAGCGCGACTGCATCCTCATGTTCCCCGGTCAGCTCCCAAGTGGAGTCGAGGAGTGCTTTGTCTTCGGGTCCAGCGAAAGAGCAGTCCAAGCAGGACGCCCACGTCTGCTGGGGACCTCCCATTTTAGCCCCTTCCTCAGGTCACCTCCTTTTCTTCAGCTAATTGACGCTGTGACTAAACGAATCGGGCCAAATTCAAACCCTGGGTTCCCCCTGCTTACGTCACCGGGACGGTTCCTCGCTGGCATCAGTCAATGCGATGCCCTTGGCTTCGGGGGGGCAATGCGATGGTCTTCCGAGGTCCCTTCCTCGATGATCTTCCAAGGTCCCTCCCGGCCCCAATGTCTGCGAAATCTCTGAATTCAGAGGATCCGGAAAATTGATGTCAAAGGGGAGTTGAAACTGGGGGTTGGATTCGAACGCTGAGGTCTGTAATGATTAGCAGTTACTGCACCACAATACGACGCCCCCCCGGCACGGTGGGGATAGGTTTCACTTTGATCGTGGGAAAGAGAGGATGTTTTGAACTGCCTGGAATAACACCTCTCCAATGGGGCCGAGTACGTAATTACAAGGAAACAAAACCATCTCGAGAAAAGTGGCGTGCTTTCTTGCATTCGTTTTTTGATGGGGAAAAAAATGAGCTTCCGGGAGACAGCAGGGGCGAGCGACAGCCCAGCTCTCAAAAGGGATTTTGGTGGCCCGGCTTGCGCGACCTTGGCCCTGCTTCTTCAAAAGTGACCTCAGCTTGGAGCTGGAGCTACTGCTATCCAGCTACTTTAGGGCGGAGGTATCCGTTGGCTCCGTTTGGAGGTCCCCAAACCCCACATTTTGGCCCCGATATCTTCCCGGCATACCCGCTGTCCAAGGAGCAGAAGTCCCAAGCTCCATGGACCTGTTTCTTGTGCTCTGTAGTCACCCAGGGCCAAACCCTGCTTGGACCTGGGAGGCCCCACTGGTATTTTCTCACGCTTAGCTCAAGTAACCAATGCGATGTCCATTACCGTTATTGGTTTTAATTCCAGGGCTGGTCCGGCTGGAAAGCATCGCAGCGTCTGTAGGTTAGCCCTAGCAGCAGAGACAGAAGCAACAGGAAAGAGCACCACACTCGTTTCACTTGGAGATCTCTGCAAAGAGAGGGGCAATATCAGCGCATGGGGAAACTGAGGCAAAGAGAGGTGACTTGGCCAAGGTCAGGCCACCGGTTGGTCACGAGGGGGTCCTGGTTTATTCTCCACCACGCAGGAGGAGGAAGCCGCAGCCACAAAAATCAAGAGCGACGGTGCCTTCGTGTGAGCCGGGCAGCGAAGAGGCCTGGGTGGTGTTTCTGCAGCCCCGAGTGGGAGTCACCCAGGCCTCCCAAAGAAGGGCCGGCGGTGCCGACAGGCGGGCCGGTCGCTCCTCTGCGAGGTCATTAGCATCTCGGTGGGCCGAGGCCGGAGGAGGCAGCCAGAGCTTCCCACACCCCCGAAACAACTCCGTGCTGCTGCATCCTTATGTAACTCGCCTGCAGCTTACATAACCTGCTGGTGGTGTTACTCAGCACGGGGACCGGGGAGGCAGGGAGCGTGGAGAGACCAGAGCCCGCTAATTGAAAAGATATGAAAATCGAGTCATTACCATCGCAGCGAGCGAGCCTGGAGCCTGGAGGCCTGGCTGCCCCTCCGGCACAGCGCCGGCGTTGTTCCGGTTGAGATGACAGAGGCAGAAACCATCTGGCCCCCTCGGAGAAGCGGGGTTTGGGGGCAGCTGTTGCTGGGCACAACTGTCGTGCGGGGAGAGAGCCCAGCCAGGGAAGTGGCGGTGACGTGGACGCGTGCCATGGAGCGCTGGCGTATGCTTTGGCGCGAGCTGAGGGCAGTCCCCTGGGGCGGGAGGAGAGGAAAGGCTTGCTTGCTCTGCTCTGCTTCTCGCCCAGAGGAAGGGCATCCCTAGCCCTCTCCTCCAAACCCCCTGCTGACCACCGAGCTCCCATGCCCCCAGCATGGAGTGGGCGTCCCGGGGAAGTCAGGGAAGCTGTAGTTGCATGCCGGGAAGGGACGCTGACAAAGCGCCAAGCCCCTTGAAACGATAGGGCATAGGGCCACGGCTCCAAACGCCAGCTCCAGCCTCTTCGGGACACTTGGAGCAGCTTTTTGCCAGACAAGCAAACAGAAATAAACCAAGCAAATAGCGAGGGAAACCAGAGGATCCATTAGCCATGCAGAGGCCCCGCTCAGCAATGGTTTCCAATTAAGCTCATAGCACCGCCGGGACTGCAGGGGCATGTTGGGGTAATAATAACTACCATCAGTGCATACATATCTGAGCTCTGGATCTGCAAGGAAAGCAGAGGAGCTTCCCTCTGGCAGGAGAGATTTGCCAAGACAGCCTCGCAATGGCTGCGAGGCTCCACGCACAGATCTGGTGCCTACCTGCCTCCCGGGCCCACCCTGCTCCTCGCTCGCTGAGCGCTAGGGAGAAGTCCAAAGGAATCAGGACTCGTGGTAGAGGGGATATCTTTTGTTAGGCCAACTAGATTTTTGCAAAAAAAACCCCCAGAACCTTTAATTGCAAGCTTTCAGGCACAAGCATCCTGGGTCAGGCATAGGAGAAACGATTGTCCGAGTTCTCCTGGGTAGAAATGAAAGTTCACGTTTCGTAAGGGAGTTGAAAGTGTGATAAAATCTCCTGTTTGGAGCAGTTCATTTGACATGCAGATGGGGAGAAGCCTATGTGCTCTCAGTGTTTGATGCGTGAAGTGTTGGGAAGCCCGTGCGAGCAGGGGCTTGCCGAGGTTGCCCTCCATAGACGTGCAAAGGAAGAAGGGAAGGGGGGAGAGGAAGATGCTTTCTCTTGCCAGATACGGGGCCCCGACGTGAACGAGCCATTTGAAAAAACCATCGTCCGTTGGCTCCCCCAGAAACCGTGACCCTTCCCCGAGTCAAGGGGAAGCCAGGACGGAGGTCACCCCAGCCCAGGCTGTCAGCGCAAGGCGTGGGGGATGGGAGGCTTTCAGGAAGGACAGGGTTAAGCCCGAAACGCCCGGTGCACCCCGGGGGGTGAAGGGAACAGGCCCTAACCAGCACGACGTGTCTGACATTCCTCTGCCTCCATTTCCTGTTAGTAATGGAGCCCTAGGGGGGATATCCCCAAGTACCGATCATTTTTAATGACTTTTAATTAAGTCGAGAGGAGTGTGGGATGTGGAAATTATCTCTCATATATTTTGCATGACTCCATCGCTCGCAAGGCTGGGAGCGATGTCTCTGGCTAAGCAGGGGGATTCCTGGCCTGGGTTTTGCCCTAAGGGATGGGGGCGATCCCTTGGCGGAGAGCGCCCAGCCTTCCCCTCCCACCGGAGAGAAATAACCACCCACTTTTAATTAGCAGCTGGGTTCCTGGAGGCAGTCAGAGGCAAGACGCGCCGCACATTAGCAAGCAGCTGTTTACATGTGCTTGCTGTGCTCCCTCGTGTACGCTGTGTGGGTGTGTTGAGCTACGGCTCCCCAGGGTGTTTCCCTGCTCGGGATCAGCTGCAGCCAGGGTTTCACCCGAGGCGCTGAGCAGACGGCTCCATCCCAGGCTGCATCCGGAGTCCTTCCTCCTCTCCCAGCCCCAGGCGGGCCAGGATGCCCGCCTGCAAACCGCCCCTTTCACTCCCGTCTCCTTCCAGGCTACGCCTCGTGCACCAAATCACCACCCAGTCCCAGCCCACGAGGCCCATGCCCTCATCTGTCCAACTCATGGGCTGCTCTTTCCATAGACCCTACCAACACCCGGCCCGCCCTGGCCTTCGCCACCCGGTGACCGACGGGGACGTGCCCCATGCATGAATGGGGACAGACAGTCTTATTTGCTGGTCAGTGTTGAACATGTACGTGGACTTGGCTGAGGGCACCTCATCCTGCTGCAGTCTAGCAGCACCCTGACCAGGAAGGGGGGCGTGGGCCTTCATCGTGACCCATCATTGAGAGGGTGTCTAAGCCATCTAGTTTGAATGCCTCCCACCCCTGGTTAACACTCACAAAACAATGTCTTTGCACCCAGAAACCTGCCTCTGGGGGTGCACGACTGGTGGGGGGAGCTGGGGCTTTGCAGCTGATCATGCTAGGGGCCAAGATCGGCAGTTCTCTGCTGCTTTTAGGGGCTTTTAAGAGCAGCGAGAAACTCCTGTGCGGCGTCCATGCATCCTGCTCCTGAAGGCAGTGAAAAGTTTGAAGGAGCCCACAGCCAACTTGCAGCTTTAGGGCTGTTCCCTCTAACGTGGGAGCGCCTTGAAAGGCTTCGGACGGCATGTTTTGCGGCGGAGGCCAGCTGGGAGGCAGCTCGCTGTGGCCCCAAAGGAGCTATTACACCAAAGGGTGAGTCCGGGTCACGGCCACTTGCCCCTTTCAGGGCAGATGAGAGGCGGGAGAGAGCATCCAGCTGTGCGCTGGGTAAGGCTGACCCGCAGGTGAGGGGGATGCACTGATTGGGGTGGGGCTCAGCTAGCAGATTTAAGAGAGCGTCCCAGGAGCCCGCAGGGCAATGGAGAGGGCTGTGAGACTAATGCTGTCCTCGGGGCGCTTTTTTTTTCTTTCTTTCCTTTGGGTCAGGCAGGATCTGGGAGCATGAGCTGTGGGTTGTGGGACCGTGGTTCATTTATATTCAGAAACTGAAGGCAGGAGTGAAGCCTCTTGCCATTGCCTAGGCTGGCTGATTGCACTCTTAGCAATATCAGCCAGGGTTGGAAGTGTTTGAGAAGCAGCAGTAAGGTCCGGTGACATTCAGATAGTGGGGAATTGGAGCAGAGAGAGATGTGCCGTCCTCTGAGTTTTTTGCAGGGCTGTTTGCAAAACTCTCCATAACAGTCAGCACATTGCTTCCAAGAGCAGCTTCAGGGGTCAGGCCGGCGGCATGCTTTCACACCTCCCCGGCTTTCTCCGCTTGCATACTGGCTAGGAGGTAGTAGCTACACGCACTCCATTTCTGTCTGCAGGAGGTGTGTGTGATGACACTTAGCGCTCATTAAGGTTCAGTCTGTCTCAACTTTGGGAGAGGGTGGCGTAGCTAATTGGAGAGTTTAGAGGAAAACTGGCTCTCCCACCATGCTGCCAAGTTGAGCCTTGCATTACAGAAGCGCCGGTCTCCTTGAAAACACTGGGCTACGTTGCAGCCTCATGCATTTGCAGAATCCTAGAGACGTGGTAGGAAGGCAGTCAGGGACCTGAGAGAAGGAAATGGTACGCTGCGGAAAAGGAAACCAATTGTGCAAGGGGCTGTAGGGATGGAGCAGCTGATGCGAGCTGTTAGAGCAGCCATTAATTTTAAGATTTCTTTTTTTATTTGAACCTAAGCCTTGCAGTTCACATGCTAGATATAGGCACAGTATGGCTACTGTGCTCCCAAGGGCTGGAACAGAAGGTTACCGGTGACACGCTAGCTTGGATGCCCACTCAAGAGGGAGAAGGGCAGCATTTTTAACACCTCTATAGCTGGGGAGAGGTGTTAGACTGACAGCCCAGAAGCCCTAAGATCTGGACTATTTGTGTCTGATGTTTCCATAGCATCTATGGCTTATTTTATATGCGAAGAGTAGGAATGGTGGGAGAAGTAAATAAGCATTTCCATGTGGAGTGGAGAAACTTTTCTACTGGCAGCAGTAGCATATCTTACTCTTCCCTGCAGAGTCCTTGGCTTAGCTGATGCACATGTGTCTGGGACTTGGTCTTCTTAGCAGGCTCCTTTACTTAGTTTACCTGCCTATAGCACAGCTCTGTCCTGCTCAGGTCCTTATGGTGTGCTCACACGCCTGTGATGGGTGCAATAAAACCATCTCTAGAGCCTATCGCACATACAGCATTGCCAAAGTAGGTGCATCGGAGGCACAAGCTGGGGTGTTGCTGAGGTTTCTGCGACGTGGCATGGGTTTGACATGCCCAGTGCAAGTGCCTAGGCCTAGCTGACACCAATCACTGATGTTCCCAGGGCTTCTGGCATATTTGGCACCCCCAGGAAATGTGTGATGACACAAAGTGCACATACAACACAGCTCAGCTCTTCGATGATCATGGCACACTAGGCACATGCTGCTCCAGGGCACAGCGCCCGGCTGATGTTCAGCTCCTGGGTGCCTGACACAGCTGGCACCTCTGGCCAATGGTGCGGTGATTTTGCACAGGTTGGGCCTGTGGCACGACTGGCACTCGTGTCTTCAACACTTCTGGCACGCACCATTGAGCTACAGCAGGGCTCCTAAAAGAACATGCCCTGGTTTTTCATCTCTTCCCCATGAGAACCGTTTCCTACCTCTTTACAAGCTGTGGTTTTGGTGCAGGAGGGTGGTGCAGGCACCTACCTTGGAGATCTTCAAAAGGAGATTGGACTCGCACCGTGCTGGGGTCATTTGGCCCCAGCAGCCTTCCCTGCCAGAGCAGGGCGCTGGAGCTCATGCTCTCACAAGGTCCCTTCCAGCCCTAAACTTCTGTGAATCAAATGTCTCCCTCTTACCCAGCTGCCTGATCAGTTTAGGACTTTACCTTTTCCAGTTGCCACAACCACAAACATGGGGACAGTCCAAGGTGCATCTAATATTATAGGACGCTCACTGTTCCTGGTGGGTTGTTAGTTGGATTTTTGCTTAATATACCAGCAAACTGCTTCAAACAGCAGTAGGGAGCAGCACCAGAGGGGGGGGTTTTGTTGCCCTCCTTTGCCTTTTGTAAGACTGATATAGCTCTTCCCTTCTGCCCAGCCCTGGGGCTCGTCCTGCTATACCCCACCTTCTGCGTGGCTCTTGCAGCATCTGAACATGCATCTTTTATTGCTGCAGGAGTTCTGTAGAGGTGCTTAAACAGCCCCTTCGCTCCCCGCACGAAGGCCAAGGAATTACTGCTTTCCCGGACCGGGAAGCAGCATGAGGTTTTGTTGGGGTTTTACCAGCTTGCTCATGAAGATGCGGTAGCCTTTTTCCTTTGGAGCAAGTGCTGCAAGGGGTGAACCGCTGCCTGCATCGGTCTTTGGGCAGCAGAATTCAAATACACCATCACAGCGGTCATTGCTCCAGGGACGCTGATGTTGTGGGCAGGTGGGTGGAGGACTGCTCATCCCAGGAGAGCTAGCTGAGCATTTATGCAGGCTTTGGGTGGGAGGAAACAGGGCTGACAGCACCAGGCCTGTCCCGTACTGGGAGCTACTTTAACATCACTGGCAAAAGCTCAGAGGTTTGCTGGCAGGGCTCATAGATGAGCAGGGATGCACTCAAAGCTGTCCCAACAGAGGGCAAGTTTTTCTGGTTAAAATACACCAACCCAACTTTGCAAGGCCTTCACTGAAGAATCCTAAAAATCTGAGCACGTGGGGCTTTTTTCCCGCTATGACCGACCAGCGGCCAGAACAAATAGCCGATCGCTCGCCCTTCTCCCTCCCCACGTTTTTGCACGACTTGCTGATGATTCAGATTTTTCCGCGGATGAGCCCTCTAGAGCTCTAGTTCAAAGGAAAAGATTTTATCTTCCTTTTAGAAACTCGGCGCTCTCTCCCCAAACGACTGGAGTTAAAAATACAGGGGACACCCTGCAGCCATTTGACGTAAACTACAAATAATTCCCTTCCAACTCACTTAAGGAAAAGAAAATGGATTGTCACCGTGATTGAGAAAATCAGTCACTTGGCACGCTAGGCAAACGAAGATTAATTGCACATTCTTCCCGGATGGTTTCAGTGCAGAGGCGGGCGGGGGGAAGAGGCCAAGGAGGAAAGACTAGAGAGACGCAGCATTGCAAGCCAGCTTCAACAGAGTAATCCCAGGATATCACAGAGAGGGGATCGTTGGCGTGAGGCTCTGGCCTTATTCCTGCCGATCTCCCGGCATCTAGGGAAAGTAGCTTCTTGGAAGTGGTTTCTGGCACCTGGATGAAACGCCACTCCTACACCCTAGGAGACAGGAGTCTGGCTCCGCGCTAACTCATGAGCTGCAGGTTAACAGCACATGAAAGTAACCAGATTTAATTATGGAAATTGCAGGAGGAAACGGGCAAAGTGGGTACAGCTCCACCCAAGTTTTGATGCAAACTTGTCCTGCCGTCTCCAAATGCCGAAGCACCGTCTATGGGCAAGACGGGATGGGCGCTGAGCTGTCGTACAGCCCTGCGTAGCTTCTTGCATCGGTAGTCTTCTCAAGACGCCGTAAATGCTTCAGACTGCAGGCCCACGCTGGGTCTGGAAGAGCTCTGCATTGCGGTAGCACATCCGTTTGGGAGTCACGGAGGGACGGGCCCGCCTGCCCCTAGATTACACAGAAGCGAGTGGGTTTTCAGAAGTTGGATTCAATGGAGGATGGAGACTTGGGGTCACTGCCCTTTCCCATGTGGCAGTGAAGGATTAGGCCTTCCTGCAGAGACCGTACACCAGCTTACTTAACTTTCTTTCAGGGCTTTTAAAAGCTCTCGTGCCACCGCGTCTAAGCACAAGTCTCTCGGTGCTAATGGGTTTTCGTTAAGGCTCCAGCTCCTGGAATCGCATGCTTGCAAGCCAATCTGGCGGCTTTAAAAATCTGTTTCTAACCCACCGTGTAGCAGAAAAATGCTGGGAAATGCGACCGTGGTTCCCCGTAAGGCTCAAGATCCACAAGATTATATTCACCCCCCCCCCTTTTGTGATATATGTTTATATAATCAGTTATTGGGGACATGACTCATATAGGCAAGGCCAAAAAAGAATTAAACGTGTTCAATGTGTTTATGAACAGCAGTCCCACACTCGTGTGCTGCTTGTCTCAGCCCCCAGAAGGTCCCAACCTGTTCAGTTTGGGGATGGGAAACTTTCTGGAAGAGATTGACTTGATGTCAGTACTAACTCACTCCTCCATGGTGGTGCTGGGGGTGTCAGGCCATTAGATAACAGTTGAGGTGTTGGGCGCTGATATTGCTGAAGAATCCTTTTTGCAGGAGCTGGCATGCTAATGGTAGTGCCCTGGCTAGCGTCCAGCCCAGTAGTTACACTCTGCCTGTTTAGAAATCCCCTGTGGCTTCACCGATATTCTTATTTCCTGCTATGCAGAGCCACGCAGCTGTGCCCCGGGGAGGCAGCTGTTGCACTTTACTCTGGAGCCGGTTGAATTGAGGGAGCGGGCATTGTACAAGGTGCGAGGCTTGCTGAGTGTGTTGGGCAGAGGAGATTTTGGCACCTCTCTTGTCCTAGGCAGCTCCCTCTGGGAGGCCCCATATTGCTGCATCCTTTGGACTCCCTGGGCATATATACCCCCCGCTTGTGCTGTGCAAATGCATCAGAAACCGTATAGATAAAGCAGAACGCAGCTTGGGGGAACGGGGACAGAAGCAGACGTGGAGAGGGGAAGTGCTTAAAGGCCCCCGGGGTCCCCCAAATCCATAAGCATAAGCTATTTCCTGGTCTTTACTTGCCCCCTAGGCAGTCTTCATCTGGTTTCCTGTTGCACGGGCAGCCCCATTTGTAAAGGCCACTAGTGCAAGGGCCCATCACACTGGCAGCAGCAAAGGAGTCCTTCACATGCCCTCATCTCCCTTGGGTGGAAAGATTATGTATAGGAAGCCATTTAGCAAGGTCTGGGTGTCTGTACCAGCTTGGCAGAGACAAAGCATTGAGCTGGGACCATCCAAAAGTGAACCTATGAGTCTCAGCAGCTTGAGCCAAAGGGCTAGGTGCATCGCCTTGAAGTCCTAGCAGAAACGTTTCCTCCGATGACTGGGCACAGAGGGGAACGTGCACCCCACTGGCTAGTGCCTGACGTTTGTACCGCCTGTGTTGTACATAAAGACAAATGTCCGTGCTGTCCGGAGACGTGCCGCAGCCTCCTCACAGCCACGAGGGAGGTAGTTATTGCCATTCAAGTGCGTTCAGCTCCCGCAGGGGGGTGTAGGCAGTCCCAAGCCCGCCGGATCACGCAGCAATCCGTTCGCTTGTAAAACCCCCCTTTTTTTCTTTAAAGGAATAGAAATTCAACCCGCCCCCCCGGTGCATCTGCACAGACCACGGAGGCTCCAGAGAGCATCCAATTCAGAGCTGAGCCTGGGGGCACGGAGAAGTGGTAAAGGTAGCCCTGCGCCCCTTCTTCCCCCAGCGCGGGGCCAGAGCCGGCAGAGCTCCTGGCAAAGCGCCGAAGGATTTTCTCCCCCTGAGCTGCTGTTAAGTAATTAAACTCGAGCTCTGAAAAGATCAATTGGAAGAAAAAGAAGGTGCTTAAAGGGCTAAAACTCCCAACACAATCCCCTGGTGAGTGTTAAACCAGTAGATTGTCGAGATAAACATTTATTAAGATTAAAACTAGGAAAGCCAAGCTGCAGGGCAGGCAGAACCTCACCTTTCCTAGTTCCCTGAAAAGGAACCTGTTTGTAAGAAGAATTAGACCTTTTGACAAAACACATAATACCTGCTGGAGCCCTCTGGCTTCACCAAACACCGCGCTGATTAATCCTGAAAGCAAATGGAGAAGAGGATCCACGGAGAACAAAAGAGCAGCTTCACCAGCTTTGGAAAGCAGCTTTGAGTTTAAAATGTTATGTTTAACCAGAAGCGAACATCAAAGGGCAAGTGTTTATGGTGGAAGGCTTTCGCCCACCCAGGGACCGTGGCCGTCGGAGCCCGAGAAGAACGGGCCACGTGGCTAGGCAGCAGCGCACGGGGGGCTTCGACTGTGGGATGCCTGGGGCCGTGGATCCCAGCCGCGGCACAGTGGCAATAGTCGCGGGTATGATGAATGCATGGGTCCTCTGAAACTATGAGGAGTACGGCGGGGAGACTGGGCTCTGCTTGGGATTAAAGCAGAGAGCTGAGATGATTAGAGAGAGGGCGGAAAGCCATGGTACAGAGGATGGAAGCAGGATGGAGCCGATGGCTGCGGGCGATTGGAAACCAAATGAAGTCCCAGGACCGAGGATGCAGGAAACCAAGGCAATTGGATGCTAAATGCAGTATTTACAGCCAGTGACGTGAATAAACATTTGCCGCTGGGCTGGGAACAACCCTCTGAGTCAAAGTGCAGGGCCCGGGATCCCAGGCAGCCATGTAAGAGGATTCCCTCCTTAAACCTGCCAAATCAACAGTGTTAAGTAAGAGTCGCTACGAAAAAACAAAACAAAGAGAAGAGCTTAGCTAGTCAGGGTTTATGATCACGGAGCAGGGCACCTGGGAGACCCGGGTCATACTGTTCGCTGATTTATTTATTGATTTATTTTTATTTCTTTTTTTAAGAGCAGAAATCTCCATTGAAGTCAACAGAGTTCAGCTTAATCAATAGTGTGCTCCGGTCCCACCGTAATTGCTTGCATGCAGTGAAGTTGCTGCGCTGCCTGGGTGCGGGCTGGGAGAGAGAGGCAGCAAACCGGAGGAGTTTATTCACACCCAGATCGGCTGGCAGGAGAAACCCATCTGGGATCAGGCACTCGGGTGCTAATCGCCTGCTCAAATGTCACCGAGCTTGGAGTAAATTCCAGCAGCTGATACAGTTCCTAGTTACAGTCTCTATAGCAACCACATCCTTTGGTATCCATGTACATGGCACGTCACGTGATGAGACCTGCCATGGGTAAGGTCTGGTGAGTGGCCTTCTCCGGGGCTGGGGGATGCCGTGCAAGGGCACGGCCTGTGCCGGGGCGGTACCACTCCTGTGCAATGCCCGGTGCCTTCAAGGGAGTCCTAGCTCTGCGAGACATCGGGTAAAGGCTCATGTTGGGAGTTGCCTTCTCCCCCTGCAACTGCCCACCCCTCCTCGCCGGCCCCCGGGACAAACTGTGTGCTGTTCACTTCCGTCCCCGTCGCCAGTCCATCCTCTGGTCTAGCGTTCAAATCTAGTCTCTGTTGCAAGGCACGCTGGTCTCCATGAAGGCTTTCCAGGACTCAGAGTGATGCCACGCACCTCCTCTCTAGTCGTGTAGCCCACAAAGTCTGCAAACTCTTTTCCTAGCAGCAGAGCTGCTCCTGCGATTAGCGTGGCTGGTTTCACGGCTGCTTCCTTGCAGAGGGCAACCTGCAGGGCCGCACGGACCCGTGGTTTCCTCGCTCTAAAGCGCTACCGTCTAAGGAGAAAGCGTCTTTCCTTCCGTTCTGCCGGTACCGTGAGTCACGTTCCATCTGCCACCTGCAAACCTGCTTCTGTAGGGTCTGTGACTTCAAGATGCTCTCTTCGAACGCAATGTATTGTATAATATTTCAGTGCAGTCTCCCTAAACAGTTGCACGTTTCTTCTGTATTTTCCTTTCCCGTCGCTGCTGATTACTAAGTTATTTATGCATAAATAGAAGCTGTCTCCTCTATAATTTGCTCACTTGTCTTTTTCTAATTTACTCAGCAATTGCATAGTCCGATGTTCCAGACAGCAAAACTGATTCCAGGGTAACGACGCGGCCTGGAGCATTACTCGGTGTCTGGGAATCTGAGTCTGGGTACAGAGCCTGCCTCCGTGCCTAGTCTAATGGGCCTTTGATCATCTATGACACCTTACGAAGGGCAGCAACTAATGCTATTCAGGAATAGAAAGTGTAGGAGTTTTACCTAGCCTTCGCACTTTAGTCATCCTTGATGGAGGGGGAAAAAACCCCCAAAGCTTTCTGATCACCCCATCTCGCTTCCTGCTGCTTGAATTCAGATCTGTTTTTAGTAGTCATCTTTCCATTTAATTGGGTACTCGGGGTTTAGATTTCCAGACCATACGCAGCCCTGGATTCCAGCTGATTTAGGTATCCATAATGGGCGTGCTGGTTCCTAAAGTCGCTATACAGTTAGAAGGAGGAAAAAGCCATGACAATAGGAATGACCTGATTTTTGATGGTGGGTGTTACCTAGTATGCTCAGCTTAAGGTCAGTGCCATTCGCTTTGCTTTCCTGACTGGACACTACAGGAACCAAGCCTGTAGGTGAGGCATTCATCCCGGGAGCAGTGAAGTGGCTGCATTCATTTACAACAGGTTCCTAAAGCACCGGCAGCACGACCAGCAATAAGCGTTTCTTTAAGTTGCGCACGCCTATACATCCAGTTAAAGCAAACCTATAGGAGTAAATGCAATCTTGTACTAACAAGACAGTTTGTAATAATATGCTACTGCTTATGTCAGCAGTAAGAAGAGGAGCTACAGCTGCTCGAGTGTGTTAAGAGGAGAAGATATTCAATTAGTGCCATGGGGCTTTTGTAGCTGATTTTGAACGTGGAAGGAGGAACCCATTTTAGACGGAGGCAGCAGAAGCACGGCATTTAAATGGCCCTCTAGGCTTTGGTGGTGATAATCACAGCTAAGGAGAAAAAGAAATGTTTAGCTAACCCAAACTTTCTTAATAGCAGTCAGCATTTGAAACAAGCCACAATGTAAGTGATACGCAAGCTGTAGACAGATACTGTCCTACCCGTAGCTCAAAAGCAAGCGCGTTTTGTCTGACAGCCATTGGCTCTACCAGTCTTGAAATGCAACTTGAAATACCCAAGAAAAGCCTTTGACAACGAGATTTCCTTTTTCATGCCTGTGTGAAATGGCCTCCTTTGTACTAGTGATGGGCACTGTGTGTGTGTCATGTTCATTGTTCTCTCCTTACATTCAGGTAGTCGGGCTCTTCCTGGCTGGAAAGGCGCTTACAAAGGAGGAGCAGAATACGTTCTAGATTAAAAAAATCAGGCCGCGTTATTTAACAAGAGCTTTGTCAGATGCTTCATTCTCATTCACTTAACTATTAGCCATTTTTAAAAAGACAAGTTGGCTTTGTCCTTTTTCAAGGAACTCACATTTCACAACTTGTCAGGGCAGAAAATCCCTTTGATACGACTGAGTACAAATGATTTCGGGTCCAATTAAACTCCTCCGAGCCATTGTCCTGGGCTGCTGATCAGAAAAGGAGGGGTTCGGTTTTGAATTTCCAGCCCCAGGTCAAACCAGTCCCTTGCAGCCAGCATCTCCGGTGTTGCCGAGCACAGCACTGTACTGAGACGGGGCTCTTCCTCCCTGCAAAGCTTTGGGGCTGCAGAAAGGTTTCGCTGTTTTGTGCCAGGGTTTGGTTTACTACTGAAATGGCCTGACTCAGTTCGTCCTAGAGCTGCACGCGAGGAATTAGCGCGTCCCAGCGAGGTCTAAATGAAACCCAACGCTTGTTCTGTCTCAAGAGATCGCGGGCCCCACCGATCTCCGACAATAACCTCTGATAGGAGACTACGGAAGTTGCTTTTCTCACAGCTGTGCCTCGTGAAGGGACGTCGCCTTACCGTACAGATCGGGATACCCTATAACCCAGGCTGCAACCATCAGCCTGGGGTAGGGGATATCACCCAGATGAATTTTCTGTAAGACTTAGACTAGCCATCCTTTAGAAAGTATCATTTAAAGCAGGAAGACAAGAACTTTTATCCCCCGGAGGACCCTTGTCTAGATCTTTTTACATCATTGGGAGCTTTACAGGGGAGGTTTGCAAACATTTTAACGGTGAAATTACATTATGCTCGGCCACTGGCACTGCAGTGTATCTGCAGATGTGCCCCAGAAGTTTCTGTATTAAGTAGCATGAGACCCTAAACGGTTATTAGTGAGCAGCGGTGGCCTTAGGGTTGTTGGGCCCTGGGCAAGAGTCACTGGGGGCCCCGCAGAGGTTTAATTTTGATGACCTAGAAGCAAGCCAGACCTTTTCGATTTCAATTTTCACTTTGCCCTAGCCACGAAACTGCAGCGAAAGTATCTTCATACAGTATTGATCATACAGCTAGTCAGGGTAATTCATTTTAATTTGCATAAAGTGTGGGGCCTGGGCGGTCACCCGGCTTGCCCTCCCCTAAGGCCGGCACTGCAGCGTGATAGAAATAAGCATCCCGGCAAACACGTTTCAGCCTTGGGATCAATTGTGCCATGGAAACTGGTTCCGTGATTGCAAGGCAAGCTTTTTAGGAGCTCCTGTTCACTGGAAACAAGTGCTGAAGAGACACAGCTACACAAAGCAAAACCAACCGAACGGCCAGAACGGCACGCCGGGCCTTTCCCAAGGCTCGGAGACGTGCACGCACATGGGTTTTAAACATAGTTTCCTCATGGCATGGTACAGTACTCCCTCCCTCTGAAGCCTTTTAAATGCATGGGACGTCTCCATTTTATAATTATTGTTATCATTGTTATTACTCATCTTTTTTTTTTTCCCCTGTCCCTTTTTATAGTTCGTCGCAGGCCTATCAATCATTTTTAATAACTGTTTACAACGTATCATCAAGTCTTGCATAACATTCGCATGACTTCTATCAAGCGACTCCGAAATCAGAAAGTTCTTCGGCGCGTGCTATTTTGGGGGTTATAACGCCCAGGGAGCGAAGACAACGTGCTCTGGGAAGCAGCAACACGGCTCGATCCACGAGAGCCGCGCCTCGACATCTTCTGGAGCTTGTGGGGGGTGGGGGGCACCCCACACGGAGGGTATTTTACTGCAACTGGCTTCATGCGAGGAAGCTGCACAATGCCAGACCAGCCCTTGAAGCCCCTGCGACCTGGCCGAGCATTTGCTCTTGCGAGTGGCCCCATCGCCGGCCACGAGACCACGTTGCAAGCAGGCATTCCTACCTCCCCCGGCCAGCTAACCCTGGCTGTTGCTCAGGCAGTGTTGTTCCTAGCACGATGCTTTGAGAACAGGCTCTCTCGGGGCTTTCTGGCACCCAGGCCCTCAGCCCCAGCCAAAAATCAAAAGCATAAAAAATAATGGGAGGACACAACCCACTTAGCAAAACTTTTCCCAAAGCTTCAGCCCTAGCCAAGGGCATTCGGGGAGTGGCGGGGAAGGGTCCTGTTTCCACCGGCACTGATTCATTTTGAGAAGTCGAGAGGGTGCCTTGCAGGCTCACGCAGTGGGAAAGCACGATTTGGGACGGTTTCTGCGGCAGCCTACGTATGCGCCCTGATTTTACAGAAGTGCAATGGGGGATTGCGGTCCTTGCCCTGCAAAACTTATTACTTCCTTTCCCTGGTGGGGAAGCTTCCCTAGGATCCCAGAGAGGTGTGATTTTTGCATTTCCTGTGGGCCTGAACTCATCTACTTCCTTCCAGTGGGGAAAAAAAAAGGATGGGGAACCCAGAAAAAATAGGAAATGCGCTTTTGCAGCCGAATCAGTGGTTTTGAAGAGGCTGCTTCCTTATTTGCAATGTCCCCGTTCATTGGGTTATTGGCTG
Source organism: Caiman crocodilus (assembly GCA_030014935.1). Classification (NCBI taxonomy): domain Eukaryota; kingdom Metazoa; phylum Chordata; order Crocodylia; family Alligatoridae; genus Caiman; species Caiman crocodilus. The sequence goes on from JAGPOW010002149.1 coordinate 12,263,864, forward strand.
GTTGGCAGAGGGCAAGGACTGGGAAGCTGTGCCTTCTGCGTGGCAGCGGCAGCTGGAGCAGTGGTGGCCAAGCCAGTGCTGGCGTCCTTGTGCCCTCTCGAAGGCTAATGCGCTGCTCCTCCACCCTGCACTGGCAGAGAAATGGGTTATATGTGACTGGTAACAATGAATTTCCAGTCTTTTAAACAGCCTATATTTTCCCCACCCCTTGCTTTCCTTGGCCTGAGACCAACCCTCACTTAAAAACTAGCAAGGGGTTGCTTTTGGTGGCGGGGGGGGGGTGTGTGTGTGGATAACGATCCACTGCAAAGGAGGTGTCCTGGCAGGCAGGTTTGCAGACAAATGACAGGTGCCAGCAGACTCTGGGGGTTCCTCTGATAGCTGGCCTAGCGGGACAAGACATGGAAGCATCAGGCTGCAGACAGCAGGGAGAGGCCTGGAAGAAGCAGGACCGCTCTTGGGCAGAGACATGCTTGCAACCTGGGATGCACTGGGGCCAGCCATGGTGCGGTCTGGTGGGTGCACTGGGTTGGGCGGGCAGAGAGGCAGGGGTCGGTGAGCGGGAGCCTGCCCCATTACAAGTTCACGAGTCCTTGTGCACAGGCGCTTGTTTTCCTGGCTGCAGGGAGAGGCCTCCCGCCCCCACGATAGCCATGCTTTCCATCCATCCCTGCTTTCATCCAGAATCGGCTCCTGCCTTTCCTTCCCCCACGGTGGTCTCGTCTCCCAAACACGTGCTTCCAGCGGTGAAAGCGGAGGAGAGAGACACGGCTCCAGCGGCTCTTTTCAAGCCGCTGCCCCCCAAGACGGGGCCAGGGGACTGGCGGTACGTCTCAATCCCCTCCGGACCGCTGGTGTTTTGCTGGAGAGGTCTGCGACCTGACTCGCCTGTTAGGAGTGCTCTCGCGCCGCGGTGGTGGGCGTAAAGTACCCCGACAGGGAGAGCGTCTGTGTTGTGCGAAGGCGGGTGCTTGTGCAAGTCACCGCTTGGATACTTCAGAGGTGAAGATGCTCTCTCAAGACGCCGCTTGCCGGGAGTGCTCCGAGGCTGGTGGCTGGGAGCTGTCCTGATTCGTGTCGGACAACAAGCTCCTGTTCTGCAGGGATGCTTTTAACAACCCTTCGGCATTGCTTCCTCCAGGGAAGTTTTATACCATGGTTCAAACTACATGGAAATTAACTTTCCCTAGTTGTTTTGTCTCTGTCTTGGTCTCTGGCATGCAGCAAATTGCCCCTGGTATTTTTAAATTTTTGCAGGGAGGGTTGGCTTTCTGCCTCCCCAGAGCTTCCCAAAGCCACAGGCCTTAGTAACTAGTGGTCTCGGCTGCCCAGACGCTGCAAATCAAAGGGGGTTCCTTTGTGCTGGTGAGTGAAGACAGTTTTGCAGCCCTACGGCTGGACATTTTTTTTAAAATTTCTTTATTGCTTTCCCTCGTTTCTGCTTGCGGCAGCCGTGGTGTAGATGTAGGTGACCCAGCTATGCCTGATGTTGCTGGGCTTTACCCAGACTCCCTTGATTCAATCTCTTTCGCAGTCCTCCGGTTCCCCTCTGCACCCTGTAGGCACCGACCTCGAGTCCTGCTTATGGACAACCCCGCTGGGGAAAAAGGAAACTTCCTACAATTGCCAAAAGTCCAGGGGTTGTGCACCTCCGTTCTGTATTTCTCGACTCGCTCGAAGACTGAACTTCGGCTCCATGCAGCACCTTGCTATAAATGCTCCGAGTACAGCGAGAGCTAAATCCCGTTCATCCAACAGCTGGAAGAGACGTGGGCAGGGATCCAGCTGCTGACAGCAATTTCAGCTAGTAACCATCAGGCCCCTTTGGAGGACGGAAAACAAGTGTCCTGTGAAGATAAATCAAGCTGGGATCACAGAACCTCAGTGGCCTCTAGTGGCTGCAGAATAAAGAGCCAAGAAAAGGAGGGGGAAGGTTCAGCTATTGCAAAGATGTTGGAAGCGAGAGCATGGGCTACGGCTGCAAAAATCCCTGCCTGAAGCACGGCATCTTCCTTCGGGTGCTCGAGGCTCCCGTGATTCTGGTTCTCCGGCGCGTAGGAGATCTGGCCGCGCCATATCACTTTGGAAGGGGAGGGTGGGAAATCTGCAACTCCGTGAAACTTCACTGGTGAGCTTCTGGGGACCAAATGCTACATCCACAGTCATCCCCAGGCGTGCATCTGGCCTGGGTTCACTCCCGTTCTTGGATCAGATTAGAAAAAAGGAGGTGGGGCCCACCAAGCTTTGCCCTCCAAGCAACGCCACCTGCACCCATACCGTCTCCCTAACTTGGGCTTGACTTTGCCTTTGCGAGGCTCATCCCTGCCACGGGGGCTCCTCATCGAGGTCCCCTTGCAGGGGCACTACATGGCCTGCTGGGCCTCCCCGTTGAATCGGGAGCTGCGGGGGGGTGCCCAGGCACTGGCTCTTCCACGTCGAGTCGCTCACCGCAGTCCCGCTCCCATCCCATCCTCCCCCTCCTTTCCTACCCGCTTCAAAGAGCAGGGAAATAATAGTTTGCATGTCGACAAGTAGGATCCCAAGCTCTCCGGAGATGCACAGGGCAGGTCACGCCTCTCGGGGTTTCAGAGCCTGGCCCTGCAGACGACGAACCATCCCACTGCGGGTCCCACGCGCGGCTGGGGCCCAGCCCTGCCCCTCCCCACCTCTCGCTGCGAGGTGAGCTCCTGCGCCTCGTCTGCGCTTGGCCACCTGCGCCCTCCGGACGCGGAGGCAGGAGCCGGTGGGCGAAGGACCGCAAAGACGCAGTTAGGAGGTGACAGAAGTGACCCACGCTGGGACAGGAGCTTTTGACCTCTTTCTTGCAGTTCTTGCCATGATGAACTCAGAAGCTAGTTCGGGCTCTGTACGTGCCTCGTTAGAGAGATACAGGAGAGTGGGTCAGCCTCGAGTCCACCGAGCACCCCAGCGTCTACGGGCTTCCTTGGCCTCCTGAGTCTGTAGGAGCGGGGTGGACATCTCCAGAGAGGCCCCTCCTGAGACGTTTAGTCTCCTGACTAAAATCAGATAGAAATACCGAATCAACTCATCTTCCACTCTTTTCCACCTCGGACGTTAGGGGTTTCCATCGTCGTCCCAGCTGGAAATGCAAGCCGCCCAGTTGTTTTAATTGCACTTCATCTGAACAAGGTGCCCCTTAGACTCTGCGACTAGCTTTTCAGCCACACCACGCTCTCGCACGCACGGGCCCCGATGGTGCAGGGAGGCAGTTCCTGTCCCCTAAAAGCTTTTGCTTCCTAGTATTCATCGCTGTCGGGATGTTACTGTTTGACCCGCCAGGCATTGCCCATCAGAGCCTATTAGCGCTCTCACAGCCTACCATTACCGAGTCAAAAAGGAAGTCCCTCTACTAGTGGGATAACCTCCTTTTTGATGAGATTCAGACAAGGGGGACTGGATTCGTGGCAAGGACTGGACTGTCTTTCCCCAGTCCATTGGCTTGGTGAGGGCAGCTGCCCAAGGCTGCACACCCGATGCCTTGCTGTACGGCCTCAGCTTCATCTTTGGTAGGGCAGAGATGGTGGGTCGCCAAACTTAGCCGATGCCCTCACTTATGATGTACAAAGGAAGGAGGACGAATGTGCCTCGATCATCCAGGCACATCATAGCCTGGAGGATGGAGGGAAATGGCAACAGGTTTAAGAACCAAGCGGAAGTTAAGTGAGATCAAAAGAATTTGCGTTGGACTATTCAAGTCCTTTTTTTTTTTTGGCAACACGTAGTAAACTTCACGGGTTAGCTAACATTTTGGAGGGATGAAGCTGACGTGAAAGATTCCTTAACAGCCCCTCCAAGCCCCAGCTTCAACCATTCAATTTAGGCGCGAGAGCTCATAAGTCTCTCTCCAGCAAGAGCACCCATATGCATGTCCTCGAGCACCCCCAGAGCTGATATTTCAAGAGGGTAAAACAAGCCAAGCATTTTCGTCATAAATAAGGCCAGCAATCAAACGTGCTCTTCACATCAGGCCTCCTTTATCCAGCAGAATAGGAGCTATGAATAGGTACCGCCAGGTTAACCCTGTGCCCACAGCTAGCTTTCACCAGCATAGTCACACAGTCTGCTACTGGTCATCGAGGGTGGCATTCATTGAGGATTTGCTCTCGCACCAGAAGAAGATAGCACTGATGACATTTATACCGCCGACCAGTCTCTCCCATTGAAGCCTGTGGCAACAGGATCAGGCCCATGTGCCTTGAGTATCGATTGCTCTCTTGCGCCGAGCAGCACGCCCCAGATTAATACTGAACGAGCCCGTCCAGACAGACTTCAGGACCCCATGAGGAGGAGGAGGAGGAGGTCTGATTATTTCTTCCTCTTTCCTTCCCACATCAGGTAGCTGGAGCTGAGTGTGCCATGCATGGAAGAAATATTTGATGAGCTCAAGCAGTTTCATAGTAGCTAGGGTCAGGAGAGACCTGAACAGATCATCTAGTAGATGGCTGGATTAATAAAAGACTCTCATCCTCCATCTCCTGGTCTCTCCATGTGCTTGGTTCCTATATCGTAAGCTCTTGGACAGAGACTCTGGGTGGCACATGGAGCCTTGGTCCTTGGGTGCTGCCATAAAAGAAGTAATAAAATAAGCTGCGAATTAGCATGGAGTTGGTGGCTCCATCCTCTTAAAAAACAACCAGACTGGACAGCATTGTCCCATATGGGATTTAGTCATCTAGAGCCGTGTATCTACAATGCCTTAAGCATTGGACAATCACCATCAGTATAAGTAAGTGCAAGCGAACCATGGCGGGGGTCAGAAACCAGAGTTTCCCCTCGGTGGGATGTTTCAACATTGAATAGTTTGGTTCCAGCGCAGAAGGGACATCTGAGCTGTTTCTCAGACGGGAAATTCCTCCTGTTTATGATGATACGGCACTATCGCAACGTTTAACGACCATCGTGCTACTTGTGCAATAAACATGCTTTTAATGACAAAATGAATCAAAACATTTAGCTCTTATCAGAATGAGACATCGTAAATGACTGGTTTAGCCTGATTCACTCCATCCAGGAAGAGCGCATGCCAACTGCGGGGACTTCCTCAGCCCGACGAAGGGTTTTTCAACCTGAAAGCTTGCTAATTTTTTTTCTTCCAACTGTTAAGTTGGTCTAATAAAAGATATCAGATTTACCCAAAGAACCCTGTCTGGGTTGGACTTGTTTTTCCCACCAGCAATTGTATGTGAAATCTAGAGTTGTCTTGTGCGGTGTTTTGATTTCAGCGGATCTGTATTTCCCAACTGGAAACTTCTCGGCCCCCCCAAAGTTTTCTCCAGCCCTATTGAAAACCCTCTCATGGGAGAGGAAAGGAAAACAGAGGCCTGAAGCCAAAGCAGAGTATTTCACAAGCAGGCGGTCTTGCCAGCTCTTGTGATTGAATCACAATATTTGATGTTTTTTTTTAAAGACCCGGCTCCCAGAATTGAACAAGCAGCTCAGCCTTCATGTTTAGAGAATTAAATTCCTAGCCCTTGGGACTGCAGAGAAAAGCTGCAAAATCCGTGAGCTAAGAGCCTCGGCACCAGAATAAATATATATATATTGTTTCTCAAAATCTCATGAATTTAGGGGCCTGACTGCTGAGTTTTGGGGTGCAGTCCACTGGGGAAAATTCACCGACGAGCTCCCGAGCTCAGGTACCTGCCAACTTTCCACCACCGGACTCGACGTGGCGGTGGAGCGCTTTGCCCACTGAAGGACTCTGCTCTCGCCGTTTTGAATTTTACCCGGGTCGCACTCCTACTTCGGTGATAGGAAGCGGCTAAAACCCTCCGCCAGCCCCCGCGGACCAGCCCTGCTTGCTCTTCCAAGCCCTGAAGCAGAGAAAGGAACTGCTTGCCGTTCCCCTCTGTATTATAAATAAATCATTTTTGCAGGAAAACGCTGGCCTAGTTTAGCATGTCCTAGTTTAGTGGCAATGAATATTTATTTCAGACTGTGCTGCATTCGAGGCCTCGGCAGGGAGGCATCTTGGAACGGGTGTTTTGAATATTTAACCTGTTTATCTTTTTTTGTTCTGGTTTCTGCCTGGATTCCTTGAGCATGGCGGCTGAACGCGAGCGCGGTCCCAGCGGAGACGAGGCTTCCTGTCCCGACGCAACACACTGACCTCATTTTTGCATGAGTTATGTCAAGCTGCTACTTCTACAACCGGTGCCGCTGCTCCTCCAGCTGGGCGCCGTCCTGCGGACTCGCAGCACGTCCAAGGATCAAGGAAGGTGTCCGCTGCACCGGGCTGGCTCCTGGCCATCTGGGAGGTTTGCGCACCTGCCCACTAGAGAGACCCCAGGCACTGGCCCATCTAGGGAGGGGTCCAGAGCTGCAGAGGAGCAGCCCGCAGGTGCCTGCCCGCTCGTGCCCCCCTCAGCTGTCCAGATGCTGCCCTTCTCCCCGAACCAAAAAGGGAGACAGGAGCTCCCTGGAGCATCGGAGAGAGATTGCTTGCAATTTGCCGTCGAGATGAGTGCTAGGCTGAGACGAGAGGCCTTGCTTCTCCTCCCACCCTGGACACAAGGGGTCGGCGGCAATGGTGCCAGAAGCACCGGTGCTTCGTGATCTGTTCAGACATTCAATCTCTGCTGAGGCCACCGACCGGGGAGTCGGAGCAGGGCATGGCTTGCAAGACGTGGACCTCGCTCTTCAAAGAAGACCAGCAGCAGCACCTCTAACCCGGGCTACCAAACCCCTGCCAAACCGCCAAAGACCTGGTGGACCGGGCTTGGCTCCTAATTGCTTGTGACTTAAAGGATGCAGGTTTCTACTGCGTGCGCCTATGTATAGGAGAAGGCTTTATATTTTTATACCTGGTTGCTATGCTGGGGGAGCCGAGCATCCAGCCAGCACGGCAGAGCTGCGCAGTGGAATTTTACAGGCGTGCGCATACTTTTTAACCACCGTTCACGCTGGAGTTGCCACCAAAAAAACCCGACCCCCTGCTTTCCCGACTATTAAACAGCAGCTGAAGCCCACGGGGCGCGTAGTTCATCCCTGCCTCTTGTGCAGGCGCTTGGCTAGGAAGCAGGTGTGATGCCTGGCATGAGCCCAGCGGGCAGAGATGACGCCTGTAGAAACGGGGAGGGCTTCGGAGAGTCTGTCCCTTGCCCGGGGTCTGGGCAGGCTCCAGGCAGCCAGGATTGCCCGGGGGCATGGGTGCGTGGTGCGATCGGTGCTCCAGTCCACAGCACCCTGTGGTACAAGAGGCTTCCATCTCCTTTGTGCTTTGCCAAAGTGGGTGGGCGAAGGGAAAGCGTAGCCCGCTCCCAGGCAATGACACCCTCTCGCTTTCCTCCAGACCCTGGTGGAGGACAGCCGTGACATGGCAGCCAAGCAAGGGCAGGAGAAGAGCAGTCCGAGCCACGGGAGCGCTCGGCAACGCGCAGGAAGATAACTCGGGTGCCCCTGCCCCACTCGTTAGGCTGGTGTTCAAATACAAGCGCATCGGCACGTTACCATGGCAACTTCAGCATCACGTGGTACCAATATGCGAACAACATACAGCACCTCGGAGAGAAACGGGTGGAAGGAAATGTCAGCTACGTCTTCGCAGGAGCAGTAACTTCGACTCCTGGTTTTCGTCCTGGGACTGAGTTAGTGGCGAGGAATTCAGCTGCGCGTTTTATCTCGGTGACGTGCTGGCCCTGCGGAGAGCGGTCCGCGAGATCCTGCTAGGCCAGCTGTACCGTGGCAGACAGAAGTCACGTCAAGGGCTGTAATTGTGCAAGGCCATTTGTACCGTGGAAGCAGCCCGGTGCTAGACCTGTGTCCCTAAGTCTGTCCAGATGTAGACGGCTGCCCCAGATGTGTTGTGACAGCTGCGCCCTGACGATCCTGGCAGCACAATGGCAGTGGGCCCAAGCTAGAACCGTGACATTTGGATCTGTGGCCGCAACGTTTGGGCGGGTTGGGGGCTGTTCGCAGGTTAGGTCAGCAGTGATGGCTCAAGTCAGCCTCAGGTCTAGCGCTACCGGACAGCATCGTACCAGCGGTGCGACCGCGTTCGCGCTGACACGATCCTCATGCGCGCATCCACTCTGCCGTCAGGGCTGCGCACAGTAGCGGGGCCGGGATAGTCGTCAGCCGCCTGCTTAAGCCTTCAGGCTCAGCTGGCTCAGAGCAAACAGAGACACCAGGAGGCTTCTACACGCCTGCTGGTTTTGCTTTTGCCTGTCTCAGGTGGGTGATTTATGGGCATGGGATAAATTATTCACCTGTTGCAGGAGGGAGATGAGAGAGAAATCCCTTTGTGCATTTAAACATGAAACCGGTGGCGGTAATTTGTCTAGTCGCTGCTTTGCTCATGGGCACTAAAGCGGCTGTCATCGGATCCTGCCTCTAAATCACAGCTCCTGCCCTGCAGGCTCTACGGGCACCCGTGCAGCTATCGGCTCTCCTTCTGGCCCCAAAAGCCGCGGGATGGGGGATCACAGGGGCATTCCCTCTAAGCAAATGACTAAATCGACTGTCCCTCACCAGGTGTGACCAGCTAATGGCATCTCATCCCCTCCCAGCAGTGGAGAGGCCATGGGGGACGATCCAGCACGCAGGAGGGAGGAAGGGAAGGCTCCCCTCCTTCCCCCACTGGGGACAGGCAGGACAAATGCAATCAGCTGCATAATCATCTAAGGGAACTCGGCTGTACCCACCGTAATTGCAGCTAAAAAAAGAGTCAGGCTCTGTTTGCACAGCGCTGTTATTGCTTCTGTGGAAGCTGGGAAGCAGAGACGGGGAAGCTGCCAGGTTTGACTGGCTCTTACCATGAGCTTAATAAATAGCAAAAAGAAAGAAACCAGTAACCACCTCGCGAAATACCCGTGGGAAATGCAAAACACTTTCCTTGGGGTTTCAAGTGCTCCAGTCTGCAATCTGCTCCCGCTGTCTCCTCCCGGACCGACTCCCCCGTATCCCAGAGAAAGCACTGCTGACGCCCTGCCCAAAGGCACCGCGTGCACAGGGGCAGCACCAGGGTCCGGATTGCACTTGGACTCCTGGAGGGTCTACAAAAAAAATGAAACCAGTTCATTGGAAGAGCAATCTGATCAGAAACCACCCCCCAGGTTATGATCTTCAAGTCTTACAGGGGGGCTCTCATCTCTAATGGAGGGGGCTCAGCCCCCCACCAAGCTCTGCCATAATTTGCACCCTGTTCAGCACCATTCACATTGGCAAAAGGAGGGCCAGGGAACATCTGGCTACAGCATCCGTCTCCTGCAATTGTGTTCCCCACATCAAGCAGGGATACGATGCTGAGACAGATGATGTTGCCAAGAAATCCCTTGTAAAACGGTGCCATGGGATCTTGCCCCAAAGTAGGTGCAGCCCCGCGGGGTGGCTGCTGTCACAGCGTTCACCAAGGATGCCCAGAGATCGCACTGTGATTTGTTTTAATTTTAATTTTAATTTTGTTCATCCACACCTGGTGATGCCGCTGAATAACCAAATGCTGCTACAGCTGGGACAGGTCCAGTATCTTTTCTCTCAAAAGCATCTGGAGCACCAGTGAAGGATGACTTGTGCGGCTGCGGGAAGCTATGTGGCACGTAACACCCAGCCTACGACCTTTTCCCCCCCCCCTCTTATGTATTTTTCATGTGGAGGGTGAGAGCAAGTCTGAGATCTAGCAAATAACCATGGGAGACACTCCTGTAAAGCCCATCATAACTACCCCCAGTTGAAACCAGTGAGAGACCAGGCTCACGCCCTTAATCCTCCATCTGTTGTACATGGAAGGCAAGCTTTTCCAGGGCAGTGGAAATCTCTGGCCATTATACTGCTCAGCCAAAGATCGATCTCTGCTGATTTCCAAGTCCTTTGCATGGATCTCCGAGCCACGTCTGAATACCGATGCCTTGCTAAATAGCTGACTGCCCCGGGGAGCGATCAATGAGTCTCAGCAGAAGACGTGCGGCGGAAGAACTGCATTTGAGTTCACAGAACAAAGCTGTCAGAAAATTGACAGATTCCAACCTTAAAAGGCTTCTTCCTTTGCTTGGTCGTGTTAGCATCCAGCCTGATCAGAGCTAGTCCTAGAGACCTTCGGCTCTGGGTAGGAATCGGTCCCTCCCCAACGTGTTTTATCCCATAAAACCCAGGGAAGGGAGGCTGCCCCTCCAGTCACATCTTGGACCTGGTACCCGCCGTGTTTGCCGCAGAAGATTCGAGCATCCTTTTATTTCAACTGGAATCGGTGCTCTGCAAGCCCATGAAGAACTATGACTTTTCATCAGGAGGTCATTACAAACCCAGCAACCGTCCACCTTTCTCCTTCCTCAAACTGGTCAAGAGACCTAGCCCCCCTGACTATTCATGACATATATATCCCTTTAGTGAGGGTTACTGAAAGGCATCCCAGGTGGTTCTTGTACCACCAGCTAGCCCCCAGAAGTAATGCCCCTGAATGGCAAGGAGCTGACTCTGCCTGGCAATGACTCTGGACACCTCTACCCAGCTAGCTGCTGACTATCAGAAATGACTCCACTCCTCAAAGCACTCAGACCCCAGTAGGTACCATGTGTACCTGCTGGCCTGTGTCAGCCCTAGTACGGCCCTGTACGGCACCCAGAATGATATTCGGGGCACGTCATTCTTTCAGAGGACAAGGGATTTGAGTTATGACTTGCAGCTAATTGACAACGACGTGCTTACCTAATGCAGTTTAAAAATCAGTCTCCTACATAAAAAAAAATCACCTTGTGTTTGATTTAAATGGACAAAGGACGATGCAAATGATTTGAGGGGCTGATACGTGCCTTTGCCCAGCCCTAGAAGGAGGCATGCAGCAATTACAGAAGAGCAGCTGGGGGGTCACTGTCTCCCAGGTGCAACGAAACCCGGTGAGATGTAGGCATGGAAACAGCGAGCATCTTTGCAGAACCTGTCTCTCCCAAGATCCTTGGAAGCCACCTGTATCCAGCCTCCCTGGATCTCCACCTCCAGCTAGTTTTAGCTAGAGGTCTCACCTTAAACAGCCTGCACGATGTGTCCCATCGCAAAGGAGGTACTGAATTGGATCCATCGCAGCATGGATGGGTTTTGAGATATCTGTGCGGTGCTGGCAAGCTGAGATGGAGAGTCTGCACTTGCTTTGGAAGACCCAGCAGCTGCCACGGACAGGGGTAATGACTGGCAGCCCCGCTCCCAACTGGTCTCTGCTGCAACCATGCACAGCCCAGCCAAGTACCAGGCTTGAGGGGCCTAATCCTGATGCCTGCCCATACCTAGTGCTTGCTCCCACTGGCATCAGTCACTAAGGATCCCGTGCTCTAGACGATCTGATTCTATGCAGAAGGAAAGATCTTGGATCACTTTGCCTGATACGCGATCCAGTGCTCCAGCCCTTACTCGGATCAACTCCCTTGTCCGGCCCAGGGGAGTTGGCGGAGTAAGAGCTGTAGGATTTGCTTCGTAGTGGAGAATTCACCTAACCGGGATGCGAGCTAAGAAGGTCTCTCTCTGACTAGAAAAGGGTTGACAGTAGTTCTCCATCTCCCATGAACTGCGGTGCAGGCGGTTCAGCTGGACGGGGCTGAACGAATGCTTCGGCAGGAAGCATTTTTTCCTTGGGGAAAGCCTGGGTTGTGGTGGGAAGCTGGCGTCAGTGATGCAGTAGGTTCCTGATCCAGCAGGATGAGGCATAACAATAAGGTTCCCAAGTGCTCGGGGCTATTAAAAAAAAAAATCCCATAAAAATCAATGAGAACAGGAGTGTTGACTCTAGCGTTCCTGAGAAACCCCAGCATGGAAAATGTAATATTCTACCTGACTGTGAACTTCTTTTCCGTTTCAATTACTACAGCGTTAATTCCCATTGCCACAGAGGGTGGCTTGATATTATGGAAAAGCTGCCACCGCCACCCCTGAAGTGGCTAAATTTAAATGACAGGTGAAAGGGCGCATTGGCTATTACAGCTTGTGCAGTACTTGGGGATAAAGACATGACGTTGACATGAGAATCGTGTTGCAGGAACAGCAGTGGTATTAATACAGAGGTGTCAGCACAGAAATCCCACTGCTTGGACACTTTAATGGATTCAGAGATGTTAAAGCCTACGGGGCTAGTCAGTCACGTTGCCTGACCTCTTCTCGCCGTTTAGGCTGAACCCATGCCTATCTTTTCAGGGCAGGGGCTGAGACATTGTTCCTGTTCTTTATACCTAGCAATGCAATTTCCCACTCCCATTTGATATCCATCTTTACAAAGCCAGAGTGCAGCTGCTAGCACAACGGCGACCCAAGGCAGATAGGGGCAGGAGGAGGTCTCGCCTACCCTGTGCTCCATACCCGAGCCGTGCCGACAGCAGGAACGATTCCTGCCTCATCTCCTGCAGGCAACGGGTGCCCCGGAGGAAGGGGAGACAATTGATGGGGGAGCAGGGTCGTGGTCCTGCTGCACCCCTCTGGGGATGCTCCGGCCGTAGAGAGCTCCTTTGAACATTGTACGCTCTTACTGTGCATTGTTTCGGGGGGATCCCCTCCTATGCCACCCCAAATCCTGATGCAGCTGCACAGGCCACGAGGACTTGGGGCCGATCCAGACGGCAGCCACCGAGGCTTTGAGCTTGGGGACCATCAGCAAAACACAGTGGCCCCGGCCCGGTTATTTCTGGGAGCGGCTCTGGCAGCGTTTAGGGCTGAGATCTGTGGGAGACGCAAGCCTGCTTAGGGCAGTGTCCTCCCCAGGGGAGGACATTAGAGGGAGACTCTGGCACAGTACCAGAGGGCACGCGATGCAAAAAGCGTCCCGCAGACCACTGGCCCTGTCCGGCTAGGGACCGTCTCACATTGGCAGGAGACGGGCTGGACGTTTACACGGCTCTCTTTTTCTCTTGCGAACGCCCCCACTGCTGGAATAGTGCGGGGCAGCATCTGGCGGGGGCTGGCGTTTCTGCCGAGCCCGACGGGCTCACACCAGCACAGCTGGACTTCCCTGCGGGACGTTGTGTGAGCGGTGGGACTGGGTTTGTGAGTGGTGTCTGGAAAAGCAGCCGCAGAGTTCAGGTGTATGGTGCGGTCAGAGTGCACACGCGCGTGTGTGCACACCCCCCCACCCCCCCAATCTACCTCGAGCAGGAGGCAGAAGGCTGGGTGGAGAGCAGGTGCTGCCCCCCGCGTCCCCTGGACTAGGGAAGCTCCTGCTAGCTGTGCTGCACCAGGTCTTTGGGGGGAGGATTTCAGTCTCCAGAACCATCGTTCATTATCTTCCAGCAACACCAATACTCACTGTAAAGTAAGATTTAAAAGCTTACATCTGGGGCTTGCCCCTTCCCCGAGCCCCGGATGTGCCACTCAGACTGTCCGGACATGTTATGCTTGGTGATTATTTCACCAGACCCCAATCTTCATGGTCTCCTTGGGAGTTAGCTATCCAAATACCTTTTTGGAGGCTGCGTCTCGGTGCTGTATAAACCCTGAGGACTATAGGGAACGGCAGGACATTTGGGAGACCCGGGAAACCCAGTGCCTCTGGCTCACAGCCTCTCCTTTGGGTGACCTTTGTTCCTCTTGCTGCACAGGAAACATTCCTGCTCATTAGGATGCGGCACAAATGTTCCCCAGGGAACGCCAAGTTTTCTGCAATAAATAAGTCCTGGATCCGCTGATTCCCCCCCTCGGCGTCAAAACAACCAGCCACCCGTTTTGTGGATGCAGTTACCATGGAAATGTGGCTCCAGAGATGCTCCCGTGGTGCCTCTCCAGGAGGGTATTTTCCGGAGGCTGCTCTAGCCCTGTGCAACTTGAGCCTCGGTATCACATGCACCTAATTGCCAGGCGCTGTCATCTCTAACAGAAGGTCGTTTAGGAGACAGTAGGCTGTGGACAAGGGGAAGCGGGATTATCTTCCCTGCACCCTCTGAAGGAAGCCGAGGTCCTAGGTTTCATGTATCGCCGCCTGGCCTCTCCCCACGGCTGCCCCAGAGGCCGCAGGGATGAGAATGGGGTGCCCATAACTAATCCGATCTAAATTGCAGCCACACTTCTTCCACTCTCCTCCTCATCCCACGGTTGGGTCCAGAGGCAAGATTTTTTTCAGGGCAGAGAAAGTGGCTTGTAGGGGGCATGTACAGTGCTCAGCTCACAAGGGGCACTGAAGTAGCACGCATGAGGATTCATTGCCCCACGCATGGGATAGGGTTCCCAACACGTGCTGCCTTTAATTCGCAATCCCGATTTCCCATCCAGACAATCCTCTTGCCTGTCACAGGCTCTTGGGTCAGATTTTGAGACGAATAACCCCATCCCAGTGGAAGTTTGAACTCGTGGCAATCCTTTTACCAGAGGGAGAAGCCTAGTGCACATCCCCTAGGATTCATGGTCTGATCCCTGGCTCCTCTAGTGACAAGCTATGTGACCCCAGGGATGACCACTGACTGACCTCTTGACTCTCCCTGCCAAGCACGCGTAACGGCGTACTGCGCCCGGACGCATCCCAGAGTCAGCACGTGAGGATTTTCCTGGGAAGGCTAACACCCCTTCCTTAATGGCGAGAGGATCCTGCTCCCCTCCCACCGGAGCCCAAACATTTTGCCTTTGGATGGTAAATTTGTGCTCCTTGTATAAGCAGCTGAGTCGTCACAAATCCTATTGCATTCAAGGGGGGTTTCAAGTGCTTGTCTGTGGCGGAAAAACAGAATCAGCCCACTTATTTATGTGCCTGAACCTGGCGTGGAGAGTCTAATTGATACCCTCTAGCTTGAGACGGCTGTACGAATGGCACGCACAGGACATCCTGATCCTAGTACAGCACATGCCGGCAGTGCCCTGAACAGCCATGTATTAATGATCTATTTGCAGGGAGAAACAGAAAACTGGAAGTGGAAACTTTGCTGTGTGTGTACAGCAGCATTTAGATCAGAACCTGGCAGCTCCGGTTCTTTTAATAGCCTCCTTCTCCTGACTTACCTCTGCCTTCAGCTGGAGTTATAGCTATGCCTATATCTAGTTGCAAAAAAAAAAAAAAAAGGATTTGACTCTCTGAGTTTCCCTACCCGGAAATAAAAAAGAAGGGTGTAAGGTTGAGTTTGGAAAGGAAGATGGAAAGCAATAGACTGCATCGGGCTTGGACCGGTCCTGCAGGAGCGCTGAAGTCCCAAGAAGCTCTGAGCGACCTCTTTAGCCCAATACTTCCAAGGGAGCTGATGGCATTCATCCTTTCTCAGGCGCCTGCAAGATGAAGAGCGTCAGGGCACATCCGAGCGTCTTGACTCGCTCAGGCCAAGCTCCTCTGGACTTCAATGGGAGCTCTGGTTGTTCAGCGGCTCTGGAAGAGCTCTGCCGTTCACACCGGGGCCCGTGCTTTTATTGTCACGTTTATGGATTTCATCTTTGCTGCGTAGTGTCTTTCGCACTGACAACTTCGGGGGAAAAATATGCAATCTTCTGCGGATGACAGTCAGCACCTGCCAGATGCAAAAGAAACTCCAAACAGCAACAGGCTGATGTGGCCAAACCAGGAGATGTTTGTGCTATTTTGCCCAAATATTGCTTTTCATAATACAACCCAGATGTTGTCTTTCATGCCTTGAAGACACGGAAGCAATTCTGGGCTTCTGGTGCCGTGCCATGTAGGCTGGGAATTTGTCCGGCCGGTGGAGAAGATACTGTGGGCCAAAGCTAGTATCCCCTACTAGATGGATGGTAGCGGCCTAACCAGATGCTAAAGACACTGCCCAGCGGGGCTAGCTTAGCCCCTAGAGTAGCTGGCATGCCCACCTCCGAGGAACGTTTTGCATTTCTTCTCGGTGACCCGACTGCTGCCCAAGCAGCTGTGACGGAGGAAAGGCGACCGTACTGAGCGGGAGCCTCTCGCTGGAAGGAGCGACCTGGCCCTGGACAGTCAGTGGACACCTGTTAAGCACTGCATGGAGCAACCTCTTCCCCAAGTTAGTTCAGTCTTTCTCTGCCCTTCTAGGCCTCAATCTTGCCCTGCATTACCTGCAACATCCCCCCTACAATTCAATGCAAGATTTGAGCCCATTATAAGGACGCTGCTCTTTCTTTGGGCTGAATGCACGCTACCTGGTGTGATAATTTGATAGCTGTGCTGGAGCTAGATGGAGACCGGCAAACTTCAGAGCCCAGCTAGGCTTGCTGATGGAGCATTGCTGAAACTTGGGCTAATACCGTTCGGGGATCTCGGAGGGGGATGAGAAAGTGGGCACATGGGTGCTTCTGCAGGACCCGCAGTGACTCGAGGAGAGACCCTATCCATCACCAGCCTGCATCCAAGTCAGCTGGAAAGGTGTTGAATAGCTTGGTTTGCAAATCAGGGTATTCACTAAACACCAGGGGAGCAGAGCGGTGACAAGCGCCAGTCCCTGGTTATTAAGAGTCCCGGCCAGAGCACGTTCGCGATCGGGACACCTCCTGAGTCGACCCAGCCCTAAGCTTTGAGGCTGCCTGACCTCCTGCCCCGGGCACCGCGCTGGCACCTGGAGACACAGTTTGTGCTCCCTGCTCACACTTGCGCGCCCCTTGGGCAGGGAACTTCCCTGCTTTCGTGCTGCTATCCTGGCACTGCGGGAGGAGTTCCCCCTCCCCTCAAGTAATCCACCTGGGTCCTACTCCTAGGGAATCCCAGCCATGCTCCGCGCGTAGAGACGAGGTCAAGCCCTGCACTTAAACCTTCTCGCTCCTGGAAACTCGGATGCTCCTCACTAGTTGAGTTTTTGGTTTTCTGCTGCCTCTCCGCCCTCACTTTGGTGATGTGGCTGCATCTCTCTGCCCGCCGCCCCTCTGTCAACCGGCTTGGACAGCACAATGTCTGTGTCTGGCTCCTGCTTTTGGATGTGTGAGCTCGCCCAGCGCGACACTGGAGTCAGCGAGGAGAGGGTCAGCTCGGCACCTCTGCGCGCCGTGGTCGCGTTGCTCGCTAGGAAAACCCCATCAAAATTCATCTGAGACCCTCCCTGCGAGGCTGCTGCTCCAGAGGCCCCGGCAGGGAACAGCATGACACTTAGACGGGGCTAACCAGGGATTAGACGTGAGATCTAGTCAAAATACAAATCGCTCCTGTGTGCCCCCTTCCCTGCGCTGCCATCGGTGCGCGTGGCCTTCTCTGCGAATATTACATGGGCGCTGAGAGAGAGAGGTGCCAAAGCTTTTCGGAGGCAGCAAGAAATAATGAAGCCAGGCTGTGAACGGACGGACTAACGGGCTTGATCCTCTCTCGGTGGGCGGCTTGTTTTATTAGCGATGCTATTGCCGGCCTTTGAAGAGGCAGATCGCAATGGCCTTTCTCAAGGGACAGATGCTCATCTTCATGGTAAGGCTGAGCTAGAGAGAGGAACAGGCTCCACCCTGGCCATGGAAATCAGTGTGCCTGGCGGTTACAGCGTAAGGGCAGGTCCATTTCTGGTCTTGGCAAACTACTTTACAGGTGTGGAAACTGAGGCACAGAGGCAGGGCATGGTGTTGGCCTTACCTGGAAGCTGAAAGGCCTAACAAGGGGCTGCGAGGTACTTGGCCTCTCGGTATTGCAAAGATCCCCCCCTCCTCTGCTGCTCCGATCTCACGAGAAGAAGCCGATCTCTGAGAAGCGGTTGTATCCCAGGTGGAGCTACGCTGTTCAACACCTCTCATCTGCAATCCCTACGCCCAGTTGCCTAAAACTATGCAAAAACCTTACTCATCTGAGCTGAAACGCTACGTGCCAGGTTCCTGCCTGGGGCTATTGCTTTCATTTCTGACAAAATGGTTTGGTCAGCTCTGAGAATAAGGCTCCGGCAAACAATACGACACTTTGCCTGTGCTCGCGGGGAGGGAAGTCCTGCTGGGAGGACGGGTTTGTCACGATGCGTCTCTCTGTTCCTGACCTCCGTGCACAGAAAATGGCCCGCTGTAATTCGGGGATGAGAAGAAGACCATTTGCATCTTGCAAAGACCAAGTACGTTTTTCCTGGCTACTTGAAGGCTCCGGTTGCCTTGAAAGCCTCTGTTTGACCTTCCTTTGCACCCAAACGGCACCGCAGATGTTTGAAACGTCCTCACCTTTGTACAGGCCAGAGGGTGAGGCTGGATTCGCATGCGTGACCTCTGAAGCCACCCGCTGCGATGCGTAAAAGCCAAATGTCTAACTCCACAGATCTGGGGGAGTGGAGTCATGAGACTGAATAGCAAACTGAGCCTGGACCTGAAAGCGCTGCACGGGGAGTTGGACAAGGCGGCATAAAACTGATAGTGAGGAGCTGAGGAACCTGGGATCCTGATAACGAGCTGGGGAAAGGAGACTTGGACTCACGAGGAGGGTGGCGGGAGAAGCCCGAGGAGGAGCCCAAGTTCATTGCCATCTGGGCAGCTGGACAGAGTATGGGAGTGGGCTGAGGAGGGCGTGAAAAGGCCTGGGACATGCGCGGTAGCAGGAGCCATTGGCTCAGCCCTGCAGTGATTAGACCCGCGTGCTGAAAGGGCCTGAGAGCAGAGGATAACAAACCGAGCCATGCAAGCAGCGGAGGCCGCGAGCAGGGCACGGGCACCTGTCCAGAGGCTGAACCTCTGGACGACGAGCGAGAATCCAAGTAGCTGAGCCAAGAGTTGATTTGAATATTATTCGGGGTAATTATTGTGCAAGCAGTGCCAGGAAAGAGGTCTGACAAATTAATTGTGTGGAATTTCCCTCTGTAGACATGCCCAGGTGAAAAGAAATAAGGAAATAAATAATTAGGTATGATCAGATTTATCCAGCCTCCGGGGCCAGGAACCATTTGAAGCACTATATGTGCCGTGGCAGCTCTTCTGCACGGGGCGGGGGGGGAAGACGGGGAATGGCTCGAACCTGTTTTCTTTTAAAGCCCACGATCTCAAGGGAATCTCAGCAGCTCAGGGCCTTATGAACCTGAACGGGAACGGATTCCCATCTGTTTGCTGAATGTCTCTGACAAGCAGCAAGGAATAAGAAAGGGAACTCGCCACTGCAAAATGTGAGCTAGTTCCTAATGAATAAATGCCCGCACGGAGGACTGTGACAATAGAGAAGGCAAGCTCCCAGAGCTGGTACTGATCTCGGTCCAGTGCAGTTCTGCACATTACAGGGAGGAATAATCCAAGAGACCTTCCGGTTAGAAATGCAGTCCAACAGGCTGTATTGCTCTGGTCCAGCACAAGGCAAAACCTGGTGGAAAGTGATATAGTGACCCGACACACGTGCTTACATTTCTAGCCAATCTTTGGTCTCGTTGTTGCGGGAAAAGGAACAAGGGTATTTTATTTTTCCTTTACTGAAACAATAGTCCACGCAGAATCTGTTCCCCATCTGAAGTCACTTGCAAGGCCCCTTTTTTTCCCCATTTCCATGGACAGATGACACTTTGGATGCTTCTGATTTTGTTTTCCAGACTGGTTTTTTTAAAAATGGAGATTTAGCAACTGGAACTGGATCTAAAGGACAAGGGGGGAAATCTGCTTTCACAGCAGTGTGAGTGAGGCCTGTGCCACTTAAAAGGGAAAGCTTATGGGCTGGGCCCGGCACCAGCCACTTTCCCATCGCATCGCCAGGCCCTCTGCTCGCTGATGATATCTGACATCCGGAGCCAGGCTGAAACTCCTGCGCAAGAACGGATACCTTTGTAAAAGGGCCACGATCAGCTGCGAGTTGCCAATCAGCACTGCAACCCTAAGAAATGCGAGCTGTTTCGAAAGGAGATAATTTCTCTTTGGCTCAGGATCGGCGAGGAGGGACTTTCCACTGACACAAAGAAAACTGAAGCTTTCCAAAACTGGCCACCTCCCCAGGCACTCACAGATGGGCAGAGCCTGCAGGAATCTGCCCCTGTTCCCGGAGGCTTTTTTTGCAGGCTTGCCAACATTATAAAAGCATTGCATAGACCGAGTGGGAAAGAGAAACCATTGCGTGGTCGGCAGAGAGTGATCTAGCATTGGCAGGGCCGAAAAGGTTTTTCTCGGACTGCCGCTTGGCTCGCCTGCGGGTCCAAAGCTGGTAGGGCTTGTGGTGCAGAGCAATCCCCATACGCCCACTTCAGACGCTCTGCGAAAGAATCCCCTTCCTCAAAGGAAGTCGGGCAGGGAACTTCAAAGGCCAAAGAGATACGGAGGGGAACAAGGTACATGGAAGAGCGCTCAAGAATTTGAATGATGGGGGTGGAGGGGTTCACTGGGTACGCTCTGAGCAGAGCGGCGACACAAAGGAAGACACAAGAAGTAGCAAGGAAATTGCCTGGATAGCTGTCGGAGCCTGTGCAGGAGAAATAAAACATTTGCACTAAGTGCTGGCTGATGGTACAGGGTTTGGAGCTGCGAGCAAGTATGTCTGATCCCTCCTGCGCTTGGAGAAACTGGAATTTGTGCGTTCTTTGTAAATCAGCAGGTGTAAAGCGGGACGCCACGCCACCGTCCCTGCCCTGTTGCAGGGCCCTGAACTTTGACTGACTGCTCGGGTGAAAAGGGGCAGCGATCTATCAGGGGTGCTCTCCAGGGCAAATTTCACCAAGCTGAAAATACTACCGAACCATATCAGTTTAGAGAGAGGGATTCAAACTGGGAGGAAAAAAATGTGAGCCACTGAAGGATTCCCATTTAAGAACATTTTTCCAAATGCTTAAAGCCAAAATCCCACTGGTGAGAAATGCCACAACAGTTTAAAAAAAAAATCCAACCAATTCGATAGCAGTTGGGGGGAAAAAGGGGAAGCTGATAGGAATGAATATAAATTAGAAGCAAAGAACTGTAGAAAATTAGAGATACAAAAGATCATGGAGAAATCTATGGCCAAAAGTATGAAGGACAATATGAAGGATGCTTTTATTTAAGTGTTTTAAGAATAATTAAAAAAAAAAAAAAAGTTTTTTCCACAATGATATTGTTCCATTACTAGATGGAAATGCTAAGATTGGCAATAACGATGCAGAAGAGACCAGAGGTGTTCAATAAATGTTTTTACTCTGTATTTGGGGAGGAGCCAGATGGCTGTATCAAAGGATGAAGATGGAACAACTTTTCATTGCAATTAAAGGTAGACATTTTTAGAGCAGCAAGGCTGCATAACTTGCAGCCAAGAGTCTTGCAAGAGTTGGCCAAGTTGCTATCTAGACTGTTGATGCTGATTTTTCAACAACCTGGAGCAGTGGGAAAGATCCAGAAGGCTCGCGTTGAGTTGATATTGAAAAAGGTAAATGGGACAACCCAAGTAATTACTGGCCTGTCAACTTGCCATCGATCCCAGGCAAACTAATGGAACAGCAGATAACAGGACACAGTTAATAGGGAATTAAAGGAAAGTAATACAATTAATACCTATCAGCATGGGGTAATGGGCAATAGATCCTGTCAAACTAGCTGCATCCCTTTTTTTGCAAGATATTACCAGTTTGGCTGATAAAGGCAATAGCATTGATGTAATAGACCGCTGCAAGTCATTTGCCTTTGTACTGCCTGATACTTTGATGAAGGACCTGGAATGAAACAACATGAACATGGCACACACTGAGCAGATTAAAGACCGGCTAGCTGGCAGGTCACAAAGTGTACTTGCAAATGAGACTCATCACTGAACAGGTGCATTTCTGGTTGTATTTCACAGGGCTCAGTTTTTAGTCTATTTAATATTTTTAGCGGTGACCTTGAAAACCCCCACATTCTTCTCGCACGTGGCACACAGGGAATGGTAAAATAAAGGAGAGACGTCGCCAGGACAGAGCGATCTGGAGCATTTGGGGAGTTAGGTGCAAACAAAAGGCATTTCGGCACAGCTAGCTGAAATCGAAGAGCAAGGGAAGAGGGCCAGATGTACAGGATACGTGACTTTCTCCTGGCAAGCAGTGCCTCTAAAAGGGACTTGACATGCGTGGTGGACAGTTGCTTGAACACGAGCTCATGATGTGACGCTGTCACCGCGGGGCCTCACGCGATCCTTAGAAAGAGAAGTATCTCAAGTCAGAGGGGGGAGGTTATTTTATTTTTTCTATTGAATATTGGTTTGACTGCTGCGAGGAAGCAGTGCCCAGTTCTGGTGTCCACAGTTGAAGAAGGATGTTGGCAAGTTGTAGAGGTGCAGAGAAGAATTATAACCATGACTAAACAACTAGAAAATCAAGCCTAGACTTAGACGTGAGGCGCTCTAGCTGGTTAGCCGACCAAAGGGAAGGTTAAGAGGGGACTCCATCATCATCTAAATGAGTATCTATACAAGGAATAGAAATCTTATCACGGCTCAGCCAGACAAGGTACAACACGGTCCTATAGCTGCACGCTGAAGCTAAACCAGAGCAAGCTTTCTAGGCACAATTTTTTAAACAGGGTCCCCGCCGCTGACAAGTTTGAAATCAAGGCTGGGTGTTTTTCCTAAAAGGTCTGCTGTAGTTCAAATGGGAATGAATTCGGGGCGTCCTATGGCTTCTGCTGCACAGGAGGCCAGACCAGATGATGACAACCTTTCTGGCCTTAATCTCTGAATCCTCTCACTCTCCCCACTGTGTGCCCTGTAAATTAGGTACAGGCCCGGAACAAGACTTCCCATACAAACAATAGAGCAATAGAGATGCCAGAGTGAGATTTAACAGCTCCACCCCATCCTTCCCTGCCTATGAACGTTGCTCCACTGCCTGCTCCCCATTTTGGAAAAGCCCTGCCATCGTCACTAGGTTGCCTTCTCCTCTCGCTCGCCTGCAGGGACCAGGACTCCCAGCCTTCAGCAAACGTTCGAGCCTGGGTATGTATATGTCTTCCCTTTGGGTTACTTAAAGAATAGCTACCAAACTATGATTGATTGCTAGCCCTTCTCCCTTCCCTCTTGCTTAAAACAGGGCGCAGTAGCTCTAGACATGCCAGTCATCAGCTGGAAGTTGAAGTCAGACAGTCTTTACTAAGCTTTCGCTTTTTGAGTCAGGAGAGAAATCTTTGACCCGTAAAGTGCTGGCACCGAACACAGCGGGACATATATTTTCCCATATCATCTGTTCTCCGGTCCTGGTCGTTAGCCTTGCCGCCACAACAGGCTTGTACCTGAGGAACCAACACGCGCAGTCCCTACAACAGGATCTGTTTTTCTTGGGAGCTGTGAATCTGGAAGATGCTCGTGTAAGATTTGGGGAGTTTGATAGATTTCATAGACCCTAGGGCTGGAAGGGACCTCGCAAGATCATCGGATCCAGCCCCAGGAAGTCTGCTGGGGTCAACTGATCCCAGCAAGATAGGCATCCAAGTGTTTCCTAAAAGGGTCCAGAGCAGGTGCTTGCACCACTTCTGGGGGGAGTCTGCAGGAGAAGGAGAGATCCTAAAACGGTTTGAACTTAAGGAAAAACATCTTTATCACCCAAGTTCATATTGCACTGAGTCCCCGTCCTAGTTCGGAGGCAGGGTAAAGCCTTGCAAGTCAATGCTGTCTGGGACCAGGCTGAGTCCAGTTCTTGCCAGCTCCAGAGATCTTTCTAAAACCCAATATTGTAACTCGCCCGCAAGATCAGGAGTGATGCGGGAGTGAGTAGGCGATGTTTTGGACTATATTAGGCGGGAAGGCCTTCCAGCCTACAAATACTAAGTTACCGCATTGCATTGAGATATTGGACGCACACCTGGGCTGAAGAAGATGGATAATAATCCACTTGGACCTTGCCAGTCCGTGTCAAAGGGGCAGCAAGTTGCGATCTCTAAAGCGTGGGCTTTTTTGTTTGCACAGGCAAGCCCAGCTGCCTCCTCAAAGAGTTGAAACTATAAAGTGGCTGGAGCTAACAGACAGCAATGTCCTAATGAGAGAGAGAAAGGGAGAGTCCTTGTCAGAGGCTGGTAGTGTGCAGGTAATGAGAAACTGGAGGGCAAAACCCAATACGGAGAGCCAAGCTCTCACCAGCTCCCCGAGACATCCCCAACCTGGGCAAGTGCCATGGCCTTCCAAGACATCGCGCCATGCTAGGCAGGGGAACGGGCAAGGTCAGGAAGCGCTCGCCCTATCGCATGACCCCGGCCGAGGGAGACGGCTCCGGCTGCACCATGTTACTGCAATATAAGCAGGACGAGTTCAATGCCTTCCTGGCGTAACTCCGTGGACCTCAGTGGGCTCATACAGGGGGTACGATCTCGCCCTGTGTAGGTCCTCCTTACCTGGGTGGGCATCAAATATAGTTTGCTCTGTTTCTATCAGCTGCACCAAATATCTAGAAATCCTGCTCTCTTGATCCACATTAATCCCCTGCCAAACTTCACTGGGGAGCGCAGAGTTCTTAAAAAGCCTCAAATGGAGACAAATACCTAGACAGAAAAGAGAGCGAGCCTAGACAGGAGGCCAGCTATAGAAAGGACCTTCTTAACCCAGATACACTCAGAAGAGCCCTGCTTGGCTAGGGTCAGATTGCATAAGAGCGTTAATCATTGGCAACCTGCCTTATCCAGGACTCACAACAGATTAGTGCCATGTTCCCCCTGCTGCAAAACTGTTTTTTCTACACTAATTCCCTGCTTCCTCTGCCGCAAGGAGCTGGGACAGCCCCATCTCGCAAGCAGAGAGGTCACTCCTTTCTAGGACGTGTGTAAATGATAACACTGGGTTCCTTTATCAGAGCTCTCTAGTCTCCCTTTCAGCCCTTTTAGGGACACCATTGCTGAAGACGGGGACATCAGCTCCCCCTTCATCCCAAAGCCACGTGCCCCTGCCTCAGTTGCACAGCATCGCCCCGTGGGAATGGACAGTGCATTAAAGCCGGGAGCTCCAGCTTTCTGGGGGTGGCTTTTCCCCCAGGAGATAGCCATGGGCCAAAAAAGTCCAGCTGATCACGTCCACAGCGCTGTACCAATTCCCACCAGCTCCAAGTCTTATGCCGTCCGATCGGGGCCTCCCTCAGGATACGGACATGCCATTTTATATTGCATGGAGAGAGCTGAGAGAGAAATGCCTCTCCAGCCTGCTCGGTTCACGCCATCAGGTAGGGCTGCGACATGGGCGAGATGATGCCGAATGGTTCCTTAAAGAAAGTGGCAAGAGCTTACTGGGGACATGGCAAGGCTAACCCTATAAGGTCAAACCGCTCGGCAGAGCCGGCCGTGCGCTGAAACCGCCACCCGGAGAACCAATAAATTCCTGACCGGGAATAGCTGCACTAACAGTATGCAGCTCACGTCGTGCAGGACATTCACCAGCCACCACTTGAGATCACTCGCATCCCTGGCCCAGATTTGACCCACTGACCTGAAAGGAAAGCGCCTATAACTCCGATCAGCAATCGCTTTAATTTGTTGGGTGTAAAAAGCAAGCGTGAGCAATCAAAAAGCCGTGAGGCCTAAAGCGATAGAGCAAGAACCTTGCAAAGACGGGGGGATTTGTTCTCACGGCATGAAAAACACTCTCCACCTTTGCTGTTTCCTGCTCTTGCACTTGAGGGGCGAATGCTGGAAACAAGTAGTTTGGAGGTGAGAGCCAGGGGCTGGGTTGCCCCGTCAAGGGGGGGTGTTGCCCCAACGGGTAGGTGGTTCTCCCTCCTCCTGCTCATAAGACCTCTCTGTGGCGCATCTCATGCCAAGTGTTGGTTTTATTTGAGATGGGTCAGTTGGAGGCACTGGTTTGGTCCTTCAGGGGCTGTCACAGGGGTGCCCAGGAGACATTAAAGGCAGCATCCTTTTACTGCCCAAGTGTTTGCATTATGACAAAGAGAGGGTCGTGCCCCTGTTCACCAGCCGTCCTGACTATATGAAGGTGTCCCCATATAGGAACATAAGACCGGAAGGGACCCCCTGGGTTATCAAAGGCAATGCCTGATAGCACAGACAGTCACAGCACGTAATCCCATTCATTGTCGTCTGCTTCCTATCACCGCGTTGGCATGACCATTGGGATCATGACACTCATGGCCGGAGGTATCACAGTCCCTTTCCTTCCTGCTAATGAAACATCCTCCTCGGGGACCTCGCACTGATTTTAGGGATTTGCCTAAATGGACAAATCTGGCCGCCCATTTCCCTTTTAGAGTTAGGGTATTAAAGTGTGAGTAGTAAACTTTGCTGTTAATAGGAGTATTTTGGTATTGCCTGAAGGTCCCAGCTAAGGCTGGAGGTGTAGTAGCTTGCATTTTCTTCCTCCCCAAAGCCCAAATGAGCCAGCCCTTATGTGATTCCTCTGAATTTCGAAGCCCTCTGGCCCCTTTACATTATTTTTTTCTGTCCTCAGCAAAGTTGCAGTCCCTCCCAATGCACAGCCTTAGCAATGCTCGTCATGCCCCTTTCATTTGTTGTCTGTTGCTCATGCTGTTCATGTATTTGCTTGCTTCTTCATTTGATTTATACGCTGCCCTATCCAATGAAAGCTCAGGGCGATTTACAAGAAGAGAATGGAATAATTTATAAAACAGGAGCTTGAACAAGAGGACAAACCAATTTAAAAGGCAACTAGAGTATCACATATAGCAGACCCCTCCCCACCAATATCTCCCCTTGGCTAAATGCCTGCCCAAGTACTTTATTAAGCAAGTACTAAACTAAAAGTGCAGCATCTAAGGTGCATTAATGAGCATGTAGATGTGCCCACTGAGAGGCATACAGGCATCAACTCCCGCCACCAGCCGGGTGATGCGCTGCCCACCCGAGTGCTCTCTGAGACCTGCCGGTCCCCATCACTGTCCACGTGGCCACTGCTGCTGCGTCCGGGTTGGGAGCATCGCGGGTGAGGCCCTGTCCCTGTGCTCCCCTTAGACTCATTGGCAAGAGCCTGAGCTCCCTCTTCCCACCTGCCCTGGGAAGCTGCATGCATTGGCAGCGCTGTCCTCTGAAACTTTCCCTGCCAACGCACGCTGACTACATCCTCCCCCTGCCTCCCGTTGGCACCTGTGCACACCCACACTCTCCACTGGCTTTTAGCCCACAGCTTTGCCCTGTAGATTTCCACCAAATGCTTCTTCCTCTGCCTGCTCCCTCGGAGCTGCTTTCACCCACCAGTGCCCTGCCCCAAATCAGCCCCGAGTCCACGTGCCTGTGACCTGGGCAGAGTCACCACAGCCTTTGCTGCCTGCTCCCTTCCTGCACCTGGGGCTGGAGGGCTGTTGCATGCAATTATTTTTCTCTCCTGGGTCTCCCTGGACGCCCCGCTCCTTTCCCATTCCCCAGCCAGGGACACCTCCCCTGGTCCCTTGGCACTTTCTGGGGCAAAGGGTGGATCATCTTTTAGTTCACTCCCATCCAGATTTTGCCTCTAAACAAGAAAGGCAGGAAAAGATCAAGACTGGGGGACCTTCCTCCCATTCTCTGGTTTTGCCCTTGATTTACCCTGGGGTCAGTAACTCCGTCTGACTTGACTCGGTTTCCCCCATGCACCGAGTCTAGAGGGTGAGTTCATGGGGGTAGAGGAAACTTCTCTGCCCTGAGGACACACTGTGACGCCTGCTTACAGGATAACCTTGAGTCAGGCAGGCACTAGGCTGGGATTGTAGGGAAAAGGTGTCCCCTGCCAAAGGGCACGTCGAGGAGGGAGATAGCGTGGACAAGGGCAGTCCCCCACCCCAGCTCCTTTCGGGCATGATAATGCATAGGCCCACTGCTGCTAATAGACAAATGAAGATGGCTCGCTGATCCCCGAGTGACCCAAAGCAAGGAGGCCACCCCTTATGGGTCATACTGCAGAGTTTGGCAGCAGCCCAAAGACGAGCCAGGCCCTCCATGTACGACACGCACCCATTTCAACTCAGCCTGGCCTCATCTATGAAGACACTGCAGCTAGGATGAATGCAGCCCCAGGGGACCCTCCTTTGCACACCTGCTGACACCGAGTCTACCCGTCACCTCGGAGAACAGCCTGAGGCCTGAGGGGTTTTCCACTGACTGCCACAAATGTGCGCTGAGACCTTGCGGTTGCACAAACCGACAGCAACGATCTCAGGATCGCAGGCAAGGATTTCACTCCCTTCCTTACCCGAGAAACTCCCCAGCTGTGCTCAGGTCCCCCTTCGCTCGGACGTGCCATCATTAACGTCAGCTCGTCGTGCAGCAGGAGGATTTGGGACGGTGATTACAGCCAGAATCTCTTGTTCTATTGTTTTTTCCCTTCCCCAGAAAAGCAGGTTTTATAAACCAGTGCAGCTGTTCCAAGGGCGAGGGGAGAAAGGGGCTGTGCAGTCTCCAGGCGGAGATGACAGCTCCGCTTAGCAGGAAGTTGGTTTTATTGAAATATTTTGTTGAGAGCATCCATCAGGCTGCGTGCAGAACCGAGACGATCGTGCACCCTGCATGCTTCTCACTTTGCTCAGAGTTTGTCCCGATTTCAGGGCTTGCATTTATCTTATAAATACCAGTTCTCTTTTACAAAGAACATTTCTAAGATTCCTGGTTTCCCCAAGCACAGCCAGCCCTCAATTTTCCTGCACAAAGGGACTGCTGTTAGCAAAGTGCCTGGCACTGCGGCTTGCTTTTTAACAAATAAACAGTAATAGCACTGATAGCAATTATTAATAGGGCCGTGAGTGGTGCCACTGGATGTAGCTCCTTTGTGGGGAGGGAAGTGCAGCTCTCGAGGTGTCATTGTTATGGCCATAAGCCTACGGCAGAGGCACCCAAACTTTGCAACGCAAAGGGCTGTTGTGGCAATTAGCCAGAAGCCCACAGGCAGTGCCTCATTTACATATAAATCTGCATGTGTTTAACATAAAAATAACCCCGCTCCACAAGAAGATTTGAATGCTTGCTGGCAGGTGAACGGAGGCTGCTTGTTGTTTCAGTTTTACTGTCTGCTGTGCACAACCTGCGGGCGACCCGCTTTGTGTTCACCCTTTCGGTACAGGGAAAGGACAACGTAGGCTACGCTTTTCAGGGCTCCCTCTGAGGCCCCTGCTCTAAAGGAATGGTTTTGAACTAATCATTTTGCAGACTAATTTAATTCCCCCCCACGTCCCATTGTGCATTCATCTGAGCTATTAAATAACAGTTACGTTGCACCCTGGAAATGTGCTGCCTACCGTGGAATGAAGCGTTACCCTGCGAACTATTTTCCTACCTGCTCACAAGATCTGGGAGGCTTGCGTTCTGGATCAGTTCTGCAAACAGGTATTGGAGCGAGTAATCCTCACTGATGCAAGTTGCCTTGCTGCAATCGGTGGAGCTACTCCCATTACCTAACTGCATGTGGCTAGGGGAAGCAAAGGCTTACCAGATTTGAACACCCAGTGCTTTGGGGTATGCGAATGAAAGGCAAGGTGTTACCCAAGCGGATAGCCAGGATTCTGTAACAACCTTTACAGGCATCTGACTACACCGAGTTCATTGCAAGATTGGGCTGATACTTCATGCCGTTCAAAGGGGACTGGATTGGGCCCTACTGTTCCTAGTGCTCATTATGCCTGGCTTGCGCTATATGTGCCAGGAAGTCATTTTCTCTCTTGCTCACTCCCTTTTGCTGTTCATTCTCTCTGCAGCTGCAGCTTTCATTCCTGCTTTACAAAAAAAAAAAGGAAAAGAAAAAAGAAAAATCAATAATTTACCAGGTTTTGTAAAGAATTCCCCAAAGAAGTGTGACTGGAGTTTGGGGATTTTTTTTTCCCCCCCCTTGTAAATTGTCAGTTCCTCCAGGGCAAAGAATACACCAAGATTTATGTTTATTGGAAGCATTCAATTAGTTATGTTTGAATAATGCAGCTCTTTGTTCTCAATCAATAAGAGAAGGATTATAGATTTTCTCATCCTCTTTAAAGTGTAATGTTGTCCTTTTTCTTCACTTACTGTTGCTCAAACACATTTTCCTAACATGTCCTACACTTGGCATCACTTGCTGTCCATGAGCATGCTTCCACATCCCTTACAGATGTTTGTCTCGTGTCTGTGATATGACAGTATTCCCAAGCCTCAGATGACACAGCATCCTCACTGCTAATGTCTGCTTTTTTTGGAGACGATAATATTTTAATATCATCTCTTAAAAAAGAAAAAAAAAGAAGCAACATGGTCAAAGCTTTTCATCCACTGATTTACAAATCTCTGAGCAGAATGGGAGGAGCTCTTTGTTCACATTCATTAGTTGTCACGTCTGCATAATCCTCGAACAGTGTATTGCCCAAATGGGGGGGGAAAAAAAGACAAGCCATAAACGGGTTATGCAATTGTTTAAAGAAAAAGAGAAATAAAGAAGGGGAAGGGAGCGAGAAATGGAAATAGGAGAATTAAGGAAATATATATTTTCAAATGGAGCGGGAAGAGAGAGAGATGTTTTACAGGTAGTGCTACAGTTGTGGAGCAGGGTGATATTTTAGCCCTGCGTCTTGCTTTGCACACTGATCCTACCTCTCAAGCCTCTCCATCTTGAAGGATGCCACTCAACCCAACCCCATCCATAGGCCATGCACATTCGGTATAGCCACTTTTTACTCTTGAAAGTTAATTTACAGCGGGATTCTTCGCTAGCCCCCAGCTGAAGCTACAGGAGTCGTTCATGCAGAAGGGATGAGTCCCTCACGGCCTGCTGCGAGTTGCAGACTCTCAACTTTTGGGGGTCACCCCGCACCTCTCTCTCTCTGTTAGGTGCTGGCAGGCTGAGATGCCCCTCAGCTCTTCTGGTTGGATCCCTCATGTTATTAACACCCGAGACAAATTTCTCTTCCTTCCCGGGGGATTTCTTTTGATGATGGGAAGGGATGTCAAACACGGCATTTACAACATTTTTTTCCCCCCAGATCCTAATAAATATTAATTCGTATTAATAATTCAACCTAGCTGTCATGCAGTGCTTTTCCTCTACAGATCTCAGGTGGTGAAACCATGAGAGGCACAGCAGTAATAACCCATTTGCAGGGTTTTCTTGCTTTATTACTTTTGCTGGTAGCACAGCGAACACCTAACAGCGGACCAGACAGGGGGGCCTCCATGGTGTGCGGTGCTGTACAAAAACATTAGGGCCGATGTTTTCAAAGGTGCAAGCCGTGACTGATGCACGTGTACAAGGTCAGCTAAGCATCTTTGAAACTCTGGGCGTGTGCGTAGAAGACTATCACTGTACTACAGTTGTGCCTGTGAATAGTCATCTCGCTAAGCGAAGTTAAAATGTCTGAGTTGTCCTCCAGAGCCCTTTTACCCCGGCTGCTGCATTTCTAAGCCATCTGAGTCACTCCCGGCACTAACATGGTTGCATTCAATGTTATGACTCCAGATCTCAGGAGTTTTACAACAGCTCCATCAACACTGCCTGGATCAGTGGGTTTTGAATTCTGGTAATAATTCAGGGAAGCCTCTTGTAGCCAAGCTGAGAGAAGAGGTTGCACTGGTTTTTGCAAACCTGGAGTAGTTTAGAGGTGGCTTTTATCTGAACCCCTCATAAAGTCAGGGAGGGGGCTGGGGAATGCTTGCAATTTGGCCGATCTATAGTAATAATGCAGGCGCTCTCTTTTCCTCCAGCCCCCTGCTCTTTCCCCCTCACATTCCCTGTTCGAGGCTCCAGAAGCAGGATGTTATTGTTAAACCCTCCTGGCAATGGCTGGAAGCTAGAGATGACATGTGAAAGTATATGTTACATGATCAGGTTTCCTCTGCAGTAAAGGAGCGAGGGGGATGTGGGAGGGGGGAAGTTGGTACCCTAAAGGCAACATGAATATCCCATGAGCAGAGGGAATAAAGATCCTGGCTTTATTTTTATTAGGCACCGAATTCGGCTTTTAAGTAGATTCTGCCCTAGCTACTATATATATTTTGTAATTTAGCTTTAGGTGAGAAGGCATTTTGGAGGTGTTTACTACTGTTAACCCAAGGAAACAAGAGGGGCCTGTGTGCTGAGCTTAAACCACTACTGACCAGCAAGCCAAGCCCAACCCATCTGGGTCCCTTTAACCTCTCTCTTGGGGGCTGCTCTCTCACTCCTCGTAGCCACAAGTTCGCCACATGCCCAGCTCCCAGCAGAAGGTATTTCCAGCGCAGACCAGCTTGACATTTCATTAATTTCATCTATCCTGGACACCCCGCAGAGACCGCCAAACACCTTACTTGCAGACAGCCACATGGAGCTTTGCTGTTTATGCCGAAAGGGATACCAATGCACGCTGCAGGCACAAAAGCGAGACAAAAGATAGGGATCGGACGCCAGCACGTTCGGTTTTGTTTTTATTGTACATTGCAGAAATAGCCCTGTGTAGTGGATAAAAGTGCAACATACACAATATTTAAGAAAAGGAAGAAAAAAACCCCAAAACAACAACCCTTCTTGAGGTCTGTCATTCAAAGTTGCAAACAAAAAACAGTATAATATTCCCTCACGCAAGAGGCATATCTTTTTTGCACGTCATGCAAAAAAATTTTAAAAAAAAATAGAAAAGAGAAGGAAGAGGAAATCCAAAAGATAGATAAATAGATTGATCGATAGATAGATAGATAGATATATGTCTAGATATCAATATAACCCAATAGAGAGCCCTATAAAGAACAGAAAGGAGACCAAAAGTGCTACTTTACATGAACTCAAAGAGCACTAAGAAGAAAGGAAAACAGACTGCCATTCGGCATTTCAAAATATTTGGCACTCTTGTGATTACATTGGATTTTTTTTTTGTTCCATTTTGTTATTTTTATACAGTCTATTAAAGAGAATAAACTGCCACGATATAAGAAAAAACAGACTGCCCACACTACAGACTGCAGGTAGTTAGAAAAAGCGGAGCATTTCCCCCCCTCCCCCCCATTTTACATATAAAATTTGTCCATCTGCACTAACTTGAGCAGCTTGCTCAGAGCAACAAAGAAATACAAGCTTTAAAAAATAAACCAAGAATTCTTCCGATAGGTTCATTCCTTATAAAAGTTGGTTTTTCACACATTCCATCGATACCTTTAAAATGTGACTAAAATGAAATATATATATATATATATTTATATATCGTTTTTCTTTCTAAACATCCAAAGACATCAAATAAAAAAATAACAATGAAACTGATAGCATGTTACATCCAAGAGCACGGAATCATTTTTGCAAGATTAAATAATGTAAACAAGGTCTCATTTGGGAACAATCAAGACCAGCAAAAAAGGGTAATCGGGGTTTAAAAACACTGCGTTTGTTGCATTATTTAAAGGACTTTTCACCTTGGATTTCGAATTGCGCCATATTCATCAGATACGGGGTAGGGGGGAGAAAAAGTGACAAGTAATTTCGACCACAGAGCTGCAACTGATGCGCCGCGATCGATCATTATTTTGTGGCTTTGCTTTAGCTGTCTTACAAATCTGCTTTTAAAAACCGTCTTCCTTTTCCACGCTGCTTCCGTCTCCGAGCCTGCTGTTAAGATACAATTTACTGGTTTGCATTGTGGATTGCAGGGTATTAATGAAGGATTTCAAAGTGCTTTGTTGGGGGAGGGGGCGGGGGGGCTGTTGCCAATAATGGGTTACATGGTGAATTATTTTCCACCCCCCCTTTGCTCAGTGTCTCTGGCGGGGAATTAAACCCCCGGAGGTGCCTTTTCTGAAAGATTTTTCAGCACATCATCAATTCTATCATCTTCAATGACAACTGTAAAGCAGAAAAACAAAAGGATGAATACATTGGCACTTCCCTTCTTCCATCTCCCGTTGCTGTTGCATGAATTCCCCTTTTGTCCTGAAATCCGCCCCCCACCTCCCCGAAACGTGTCCCGGTCTGCAGAATCTCCCTCTTCCCCAATTACAAGAAAACACAGCCGCTTTCATTTACTGCATCATAACACACTCGGACGTGCGTGCACACAAACGCATGGCATATGGTCCACTGTAAAAGCTCATTTATCGCAGACAAAAAATGCCATCAAAAGTCAGGGAAACCGCACTTTTTTTTCCTGGGGAAAGGAATATGCCGATTCAGCAGTTTGCTGCTATTGAGAGGCGAGAACTGATACCGCTGCAAAGAATTAAAGGCACTGGGTTGTGTTACATGCTTAATCCAGTGTTTTCAAGGTCACCAAATACTTGGCTGCTGGGGTTACGTTGCCTAAGAGTGGACAGGGGCTTTTCCGATCAACTCGACCAAGTGGTGGCTGAGCAGCACCTTCCCTGCTAGACGGGCTCCCTGGAGCACACCAGATGGGGGTTTCTTTGTCCGAGGGTCGGACCCTTTCGGTTTTAAACCCCCAACGTGGCTGTGGGGGGAAGAGACAAGGGGAAAGACTCTCGAGCGTGCTCAACTTTCCCCTTGGGCTTGCAGGGACCCAGTCATTCCCCGTAAGCTTTTGGGTGCAGGCTCAGCATCCCCCCAGCCTTAGCACGGAGCGGGGCGTCCACAGTTGGATCTGACCTCACCCCATCACCCTGAAACCTTGCTCCCATCGCTGCCGCTGACCAGGCAGCGTTTGCACAATGTGCTGGCTTGGATTCGGTGCCTGGAGAGCTCACCCATCACCCCTGCACACCTCCCATCAGTGTCCCCTACCAGGGGACACCCGCACGATGCAGGGGGCTCGGAGGAGAGGTTGCCTATTGCCCCTGCACCCTCCCCATCGCTGCCCTGTACTGGGGGACACCCGCACGATGCAGGGGGCTTGGAGAAGAGCTCACCTGTCGCCCCTACACCCTCCCCATGGCTGCCCTGTACCGGGGGACATCTGCACGATGCAGGGGGCTCGGAGGAGAGGTCGCCTATCGCCCCTACATCCTCCCCATGGCTGCCCTGTACCGGGGG